>JAWNZC010000031.1:42500-707500 GCA_035771165.1 Paragorgia papillata | reverse complement strand
TCGTCCGTAAATAATTCGCTGCTTCCTAACACTCCATAGACAGCCCGCTTAGCTGCCTTCACCATTATTTCGTGTGCGCCACCAAAGTGCGGTGCTGCAAGAGGTTTGAATCTTCATTTGACGCTTTTATCGGTGGTAGCTTGCTTGATCTTCTTCTTATCCAACTGGTTGTAAAGTTCTTTCAATTCATTGGCCGCTCCAACAAAGTTTGTCCCGCAATCACTCACAATCTCTTTGGGAACACCTTTGCGACCTGTGAAACGAGTGAAAAAACTGTCTGTATCTAGTCCCCAGGCCATTTCTAGGTGGACAGCTCTTATTGATAGACAAGTAAAGACGCACAGCCATCTCTTTTGACGTTTAATGCCACGTCCTTTTGTTACAAAACGGTCCAGCGAAATCAACTGCTGACTGGTCCGAAGGGGCGATATGTGAACCAGAGTCGAACATTTGGTAAAGGAGCCTTAGCAATCTTGTTTTTTCCTTCTCTTGCATTCGTTGCACGATTTCTCCCACTCTTGTATCTCTTCTCTTGCTGCTATGATCCAGCACCGCTGACTGAGTTGCGCCAAAAATAAATTGATTCCTCCGGAGTGGTTGGCTTTCTCATGATAGCATTTTACGATGAGCTTTGTTACCCAGTTTCCGCGGGGTAGGATGATTGGGAACTTCGTGTCGAAAGGTAAATATTCAGCAAATTGTAAGCGACCATTGGATCGAATGAGGCCGTTTTCATCCATTTGTGGATTTAACTTGATTAACAGACTGTTCGTATGCAGGGTTCGTCCATTAACCAGCACTTTATACTCTTCTGGATAGGCTTGTTTCTGTGCCTCTTTGATGATTGCTTCTTGGGCATCTTTTATTTCTTCTAGTTTGCAGTTCTGCGCTAGAAGTTTTGTCGACACCATTGCGCTGCATGTTGTGCAATACTCGGATCACCCTGGCATGGATGTGGACTAATCTTGTCCAACTAGAAAATCGTTTAGGGTCCAGTCTCCAAATTTTAAGACCTTGTCTCGGGTTTGCGTTTTCCTTGGTTGGTACTGACTTGGTCAGCAGCGAAGTGGCGTCGGTTGTTGATTTCTTACTTGGTGATTTTGCTTCCAGTTTCTCCCGTCGAGTTGTCTGGACCTTCATCTTGAGCCATTCATCTCGGTCTTTCTGCAACCACTCGGGTTCTGTCCACCACAGTGTATTTTCGACTAACTGATTCGGAGTAACACCTCTAGTGCATAGGTCGGCAGGGTTTTGATCGGTGGGAACATGCTGCCACTATGACGGCTCCGTGTACATTTGCACCTCCCCAATTCGATTGGCCGCGAATGAGCGAAAATCTCTTCCTCTTCCGCGGATCAACCATAGCACGTCCATGCTGTCGGAATAGAAGGTAACTTCTTTCATAGGTAACTCCAAAACCTTAACGATCGATTGGGTTAAACGTAACCCCAAGATAACAGCCATAAGTTCTAGTCTAGGTATTGTCGTCGGTGTCAACGGTGCAAGCTTGCTTTTGGACGCAATCATTCTACTTGTAACTGTACCATCTTCATAACTGTTACGGAGATATGCTACGGCTCCATATGCTTCTTGGGATGCGTTGACGAATGTTGTCACTTGTGTTGTTACACTTTGACGTTTCCCAAGGCCGATAATTGGTCAAACCAACGGTAAATCTCGTTCGCAATTTCATCTGCTACTGGCTCATCCCAATCGTATCCTCTGGACCAAAGTTCTTGTAGAAGGATTTTGGCTCTGACGACAACTGGACTGACGAAACAAAACGAAACATGGGGGTCAAACACGCACAATCTTCCACTGGTATGTATGGAAAGCCGGGACTGTCATAAGTGTGCAAAGTGCATTACGTTCAGTGGTTATCACATTACGTTCAGTGGTTATCACATTACGTTCAGTGGTTATCACGTTACGTTCAGTGGTTATCACATTACGTTCAGTGGTAATCAAATTAAGCGCTTTCAGATTATTATACGCTCATATGTCATTATGTGATCACATGACATTAGGTGATCCTTTGTCTTTATGTGCGCACATGTCGTTATGTGCTCATATTTCATTAGGTGCTCACATGTCATTATGTGCTCTTTTTTCTTTATGTGCACCCTGGTGTGCACCAGTTAAAAATAACCCCCCCGGATATTTATGTCGCGCCCAGACCCTTTCCTCAGAGGCTTTGCCAAGTCAATATTGAAGTATAACATGAAGTAGCAACGGTGCTAAGAAGGAAAGCCGCTGGCGTGACCCGCGCCTGCTTTTCCGCCATTTTCGAGATTAGCGAGTTCGTACTTGGATGATATTTTGGTAAGAGTAAACCTCGAGGGTCTTGGGGATCGTTTTCGAGAGGAGAAAATCGAACCTGAAATGATAGAAGGGATGCGAGACGAAGAGCTAATGCGACTCGGTGTTTCGGCAATCGGCGACCGAATTCGTCTTCGCAACATTTGCAAGAAAATTGTCGAAGAAGAGGCCGCAACTACTTCTGGGAGTTCTGGCGACGCTAGCGCTGGCAGTCAGTCTCTAGCGAGTCGTGCATTGCAAGAACGCATGTCTCTTATGGGCTCAAGGACGGGAAGAAGAGGACAAAAACGAAAGGCAAATGATCGACCAAGGACGTGGACTGCGCATTTCGTTTGTCACTCAGACAGGTTTCAAACGAAGATACCAACGTCGACCGAGAAACAGGCTCTCCACAAAGCTGGTCTGGGATTGAAAAAGATCAAGCTTGAAGTCACAGATGATGAAGCGGCGGTCCGTTGGAAGATAACCTCTGATGAAGTGGATGAAAATGGCCAAACCATTGGTTTTCCTCAGTTGCGCGATTGTGGGGGATTTGAAATGCTACACTGCGTGTCGAACTGTAAGGATCTGAAACTTATTACATGCTCGTGGTCCATTAATGATCTCAAGGCAAACATAGGAGGACAGTCTAAAATGTACTTGCGCCCGATTCAGAGAGGTCTTTCCACGCGATCTCAGTTAACCGAAAACAAGTCGCAAGTAAAAGAAAAATGCATTTCCTGTCACAATGAATTTTTAATCAGGGATCTTCGGCAACACACTTTCTTGTGTAGAGGGAGAAACGCGCAAAGCTCCGATTCTGAGCCTGAGCAAGAATTACTACGTTCCCCTTTTGAAACGAACCAACGGATCAACAGCGCTCCGCAAGATACTTCTGTTGAAGAAAGACGAGATGCACGGGTTGAAAACCAGGCAAATATTCGAGAAAACTTTGTTTCCACACCGGAAGCTTCAGATCAACAGCAAAATGTTGCTCCACTTCAGCCGGAAACAACGTCAGTACCATCTCAACCACAACAAAGAGTAGAACTTTCTCAACCGGAAGTTATTGATGTAGAAGATGATGACACTACTAGAACCAATCCAATCAGCTTTGATGACCTTATACAACAAGTTGACCTCTACTGCAAAGAAAACGGTGTTTCTGACCCTGTTGAAATTCTTAAATGTCTTCAAAAAGAAGTCACACGCAGTGGATGGTAAACAATAAACACCTGGGTACGAAGCTGAATATAGATATTTTTGTTTAATTTACCTCGTTTTAACCATTTGAACATTTAGCTACTGCATGGTACAGGTACTGTAGATTGATTGAAGAGAATAACTTTATTTATATGTTACTTAGATATGCAAGTCCATGCCTATTTTCCAACATCTCTTCCGCCCAAGCAAAGCTAGTGCTCTCACTTTAAAAAAGTTAACAAACTTGCTGAAGCCAGATTTGAGTGAGACTGGATCTAACAAAAGGAGATTTGAGAATGATGTTTACGCTGCCTTGTGCAAATACCTAAGAGAAGCAGCTAGTAAGTTAATCTATGTATTGCTTATGTGCATGTGGATATGCATGAGTTGTTACCGTCCTTTAACAAAATTAGGCAAATACTGAATAGAGGCAGGAGTGCCAAGATACTGTACTTGCGATGGTTCTCGTGCTCTCCAAACTATTCCAAGAAACCTGGAGCTACTGCTGCATCACAAGTTTTCAACTTCTTGTTGTGTTAACAGGGAATTGGATATCTAAATAATTATGTGTGATGACAGTCTTTTGTCAATGTAAGTTTTATCATGGCATACAGTTACAGTATCTTCTGAAAATATGTATGTCATATACCGTAACAGCAAATTCTGCTACTGCAGTTACTACTTTTAAATAATATGATAATCACAGTTGAGTAGTGAAAAAATATTTTAAATAATTTCATATTTTTATACTGGTTAAATATATCTACTATAGGTGGAAGAAGAGGGGCAGTTACTTTGGCACATGTCCTGCAATTTGTCACAGGAGCAGATGAGGAACCATTACTTGGATTTACCCTTCATCCATCACTTCATTTTGTTGTTGCTGAATCATCATTTCTTCCAGTGGCAAGTACGTGTATCAATTCCTTGAAGTTACCATGTGCTTCACCCCAGCAACCACTTCCAGATAGAGATAGATTGTTTGAACTATATGACCTTGCATTTACCAACACATATTTCGGCAGTGCATAATTTCTTCTTGGTGTAACGTCGATTTGGCATACTGTACAGTAGTAGATAAAGAAGCAGTGGTATACATTGTTGGAAGTTCAGGATATTCGTTTCCTATGATTCAAAGACTAAAATTACTGTGCAACATTGCAGTAACTGGTCTTGGTCTAGTCTAATTATTGGAATTTCATTCTAATATGTTAGCAATTGATATTTCTCTTCATAATTTCCATAGTTAATGAGTGCATAGGAAAACATTTTATCTAATATGTGAACATACATGTACATGTATTATTGTGCTTGCTTCTGAGTGTTATTATCCATTCAACATTTACATGAATATCAAGTTAAAATTTTCTTTTAGCATGTATGTTAATGTTGAATGGGTAATACACCGTATAGTACTAATAGAGTATTTTGGTTTAATATTTACATTAACATTAAACAAGTAAACAAATATTGAACACTCGGTAGCGGGGACAATAATACATGTACGTCAACATATTATAAAAGACTCCTTACAAGTTAAAGTGCCTTCAGCAATTTTCCAAACTTTACCCTCCAACATTATGTGAGGTGTCCATGATTCTGAGGAAACTAGTTTATTTTTACAGTTAACTTTTACTATCATGATACGTATACATCTTGTGTAAGGATAAATTGAAAAACGTTTATGTTCTACGTTTTTGTTAAACCAATGTAACTTGAAATGCCTATTGCATGTTTTGGGATCTTACAGATTACCTAATGTAATACCATCAGCACCGTATCATATTTACTCGATTAAGATCGACAATGCTCTTTAGAGGTTAGGGTTTTGTATGGAGTTTAATAACTTTGGACAATTATATAATTATTCAATAAATGACAACAAAACCAAAAATTATAGTATGCATATGTAAAATATCTCCTTTTGGTGGAAAGCTCTTGTTTTTGCTAAATTTTCAACAAAAAAGGTTAGTTTATGACTGTTGAAATGTATCATACTATCTTTTGGTTTGGGGAGGCTGGTAGTGCTTCAAATAAGTACAGCACTGTTTGTAAATAAATGCAACACTTATTCGAGTGTGGTACATTTTTGAGGTACTTATTGTCATGTGGGATCATTTTGGTAAAGCATTCTCAATTCAGCACAAAAATAAAATAGATATCGTTACAAAGCTATTAATTTGTAAGGCTATCAATGTTGTCTTTGATTTTGTGTTAAACACAAACCAATAGCAGTTACAAATTTTTCAAGTAAAACCAGAGGGCTTCACTCTGGGAGAACTGAAGAACAAAGCATTTCATTTTGTTCAAAAAAATTTTTGCATTTCGTTTCCAAGTTAAAATTCCAACAAAACGGTGTCAGTGTTTCTATTTATTTATTGCCTGGTTTTCGATTTTATGACCTATTTTGTCTGAATGTTGGTTGAAAACAGCATTTTAAACTTTGGTCGTCAATAACATCAGCAAAACTCGACATATCAAAAAACCCTGGCACCTTTTGCTGGAAATTTATCTTGGAATTAATTTGAAAAAAAGATTTTGAACAAAATAAAACACTTTGGACTTAAGTAACTATGACTGAAGCCCTCTAGCTGGTTTTAATTAAAAAAATCACAACTATTAATGCTTTGTGTTTATCACAAAATCAAAGACGACAACATACTCTACAAATTAATAGCTTTCTAATGACATCTATTTTATTTTTGTGGCATAAATTCTGACAAATTGACAGCGCTTTACCGAAATGATCCTGCAGACCTTACGTATCAAGTAAATGTAATACTGGCTAATGGTGGACTTGGGTTTGTGTCCAGATATAGTGGTCAAGGTATAAGAGGTTACAATGTTAAAAACTTATGGAGTGAACTTACAAAAGGGAATAGTTAAAACTGTAAAACAAAATGATTTACTTATGATAAATGTGTCATCAACTACACATTGTACCTTGTAGTAATCTCTACAGCTTTAAGAAAATGTTCAATACCATAATTATTAGATGACCATTGTGTGGGTATTTGTGAATCGAGCTCTTGGATGCACCGGTCACTTAATTGAGCTTGAAATGAATCAAAGATTGGCCTGTTTCCTTCTTCAACGATTTCATCTCTAATGACACCCTCTACACCATAGTTGGTAATAGCATCAGCTGTAAGTTCAATACCAATTGGATTTTGTAATTGCCCACAAACCCACATCTGCAACGGTGTAGATCTTGTTGTTCGCATCCTGTGGCGTGACCAAGCTTGTGCCCATAGTTGTAGTTTCTCGCTGATTTTTGCCATATAGACACAGTGAAGGGCCACAAGATGAAGGTTGTTCACGGGGTCAAGAAATACAAGATCTTCTAAGTAATAAAATAACTAAGTAATAAAATAACACACCTGCAAAAACATCACGCCAAAGACGTTCGATCCGTTGATTATGTGTACTCTTTCCTGCAATGGCGCTACCTCTGTTTACCCCACGTTTCAAAATCATATAATCCACAACTGCAACATTTCCCATTCCTTTATCGGTGCGAACTCTGCTCGGTAAACCATACTTATTAACCGCAGACAAAAAATAATTTAGTATAGTTTCAGCCCGGTTATTATCTGCACAAGACAGCATTACTGGAAGTCTACTGAATCCATCAATTCCACCAATAACAACTATATTCCAGCGAACGAGCTTGTGGTTCGTGTCAATGTGCCATAAGTGATTTGGTCCTTTGACACTGTATGTTCGTCGCCGGAGGCGACCCCTTCTCCTATTTTCCACTCCTGCGCTGTCTACTCGATGAATACTATCCCTTAGCCTCATTCGTTGAACTTTAACGCCACGCTCAGCCAAGAGCTGTTTCATAATACATTCACCGGAAAAAGGAAATTCCCTAGCCAGCTCGGCAATTATATTATCAAGATCTCTATCGTTTATCTCCGTAAACTCACGCTTACTGAGATCGTAACGAGCCATCCCCTGTAAACAGTACTCTCGGAAACACTGAGCAAAGTTCCAATCTCTTCAATAGTAAAGTCTTCCTCAAGATATGTCTCCAGCACGGATTTTGGAATTATGAACTCAGGTGCACCACAACCATTTGGACGGACTTGCTTTGGTGGTTGGTTACTGCCATATTTTAAGCTTTCCATTCTAAGCGACATCATAGTACTTCCGTTGTTGACACCGAGCAAACACATCTCCTCAGCCGACAACTGGCCTACTATATCTGGAGTAATTTTCTCAGTCTTAAAATTTTCAATAAGATGATCCAGGCGTAAACGTTCGAGTATATCAGACATGATGTTGTCAGCCATTTTGAAATTAACCTGCATCCAGAATAGGGACACAAAAGTGCTAGGGAGCCTGGAGACGACATAAATATCCGGGGGGTTATTTTTAACTGGTACACACCAGGGTGCACATAAAGAAAAAAGAGCACATAATGACATGTGAGCACCTAATGAAATATGAGCACATAACGACATGTGCGCACATAAAGACAAAGGATCACCTAATGTTATGTGATCACATAATGACATATGAGCGTATAATAATCTGAAAGCGCTTAATGTGATAACCACTGAACGTAATGTGATAACCACTGAACGTAATGTGATAACCACTGAACGTAATGTAATAACCACTGAACGTAATGTGATAACCACTGAACGTAATGTGATAACCACTGAACGTAATGTAATAACCACTGAACGTAATGTGATAACCACTGAACGTAATGTGATAACCACTGAACGTAATGTGATAACCACTGAACGTAATGTAATAACCGCTGAACGTAATGCACTTTGCACACTTATGACAGTCCCGGCTTTCCATAGGTATGGCTGCCATGACCTTTGACGAGTTTGAGATCCACTTTCTGGCTTGCATTCCGGCTAGACTCCAAAGTCCATTCAATTGTTGGAAGAGTTCAATTCCTTGTTCCTCTTCTGCAACACTGTCGAGCGAATCATGCATGTACGTCCACTTCAATACTGTCTCCGCAGCGGACGGGTATAAGGTTTGATGGCGTAGAGCATTTTCTTGTGCAGAATTCTTACCGAATACGACTCTGGTAAACTCGAACTCTTCAGGGTATTCATCGGTATTCAGGTCTCTCCATAAGACACGGAAATAGGGCCGATCTTTCTTCTCTATATCGATCTGGAGGAACATTTCTTTAATATCGCAGGCTAGGGCAATCGGGTTGCGACGGAAACGAATCAGCACCTCGAAGAGACCCTATTGAAGCTTTGGACCTGCGTGAATGACATCATTGAGAGACTGTCCCTCGCATTTAGCAGGGCAGTCAGAGAGCAGTCACACGGTCCTAGGTGTGGCCATTGGCTTTGGTGCGTTGCCCAGTCTTCTACGCGGTAGATTACTGTCACCTTTCTTGGACACGTTCTAACTTTAATTTCTTTGCTAAACTGACCATCCAGACTTTCTATTACCACAGCCACAGGCATTGATTCGAATCATCTCCACGGAGTCGTTGAGGACATGAAATTTAACTTTCTCATACTGTTCTTGTATTCCTAATACCCCGGAAACTTCTCCGTTTAGGAATGTCTCATTTGAATTAGCGTCATCAAGAATGGCATTTACCTTGACTTTCTTTTCATTGGCTTTGATCCACACTGGAATAGTTCTCAGCGAATAGGTCTCCGATGCGTCTTTGTTACTGGTTGTCAGTGAAAGGCTAGGTGTGGAAGTTTCTTCCCCCTCCCGTGCAGGCATACCGGGGGGGATCAACTTCCTTTCGGCTTTTTTTCTGCTAGTGGTTGTTTCATCGTTTGTTTGGTAGGGTCGTGCAACAAACTATGATGAGTGAGTTGGCAATCATTGACGTTGCATTTCTGGGATCTTCTACAATAAATAGCATTAATGATCGTTACCAAGGCAACGGAAACATAATCTTCTTTCTTTTGCGAACTGCCATCGCTCATCTACTTTCATATGACGGTATTGTTTACATCTCCAAATCCTGTGGTCATCTTTCCGGCAGGATTCACATGATCGGTTTCCGAAAGGGGGGTCCTTCTTTCGTTCTCCAATTGACGCAAACGAATTTCTGGATTTGTATCTGTCGTTCCTTGGCCGGGAATATGTGTTGTCTCCGCCAGGTGTTTGCAGAAAACCATGCATGCGCCATCTCCAACGCTTCTATTCGGATTGTTGGTTCTTCTTTTAGCCAGTCTCCAAGGCTTACCACCGATTGTTCGTGGTCGTTCTCGCCTAGCCATCTACTGTACATCTCAAGTGTCAATCGGATAACTTTTTCACAAGCAAACTGTGTAGAGATCCGGCTCCCAGTTCACCTTGACGGTTTTCCGTTTTGAACTTCACTACGGTAACACGCACTACATCGGTAAAGCGCTCGAACTCTTTAACATCGTTTGTTCGGATTTGTGACATCTTCTCAAGCTGGTCCATATATCTTAACTGTCGCCTCTGGCCACCAAATTTCGATTTTAGGATGCTCTTCGCCTCTTCGTATTCCAATCTAGTGACAATTTTAACCGACGTAGCGGCTGTCTTCTTGGCATTGTTTTGACCGTCATTACTCGGTAAAACTATTGCGGGGGGCACACTATTGCTATTGGCTTCACTGTTGTCTTGCGATTCTGCTTCATGTGTTTTTGAGCTTGGGCTCAAATATCTACCTTTGATATAATGTTGTGCGTCTTCGATTGTTTTTGTGATTTCTGTCTCAAGAGAGTCGGATTCTTTCGCCGTCGATTCTATGTGCTTTAGCGATTCTCCCGGTGAGAGATTATGTCGAATTAATGCGCTTAACACTTCTTGCGTCGCTTCTAATTCACTGCATAACTGTTCTACTCGGCCTTCTCCGACGCGTTCGATAAGCATAGCTTTTCTACGTGATGTCTTAGTTTGGTGATCTTAGATTTAACAGCGCGTTTGTTTCTTTTCAAAGAGAAAAACTCCTCACCTTGCGAAACTTGTTGTTGAATAATTTGACTATCCTCCGACGAGACGTCATTGTTTTTACGATGTTTTCATTAGTTTCCTCGGTTTCCATAACGAGAACGATGAAAACGAATACCATAACTCTATCATGGTGTAAGTCCTGGCAGGATCGCCATTTAATGTTCTGTAGACGGTATCATGGCTAGAAATCCAGGACACTCAGCGGCAGTGGCCTGTGGGCTCATATTTAGATGGAAATATTAATTTGAAAATTCTGATGGCTAAATATCGATCATTTCGGCTATAAACAGAAGTCTATAGCAATAAATTAAAGTAGAGTTATTCGCTAAAATGTCTTGTTGACCCATTTCTTACCCAAATATCAAATTACAAAAGGTTTAATCGTCTAGACAGGCCTGTACCCTCATACTCACAAAAATTGCCGCATAAATTTTGGTTATTATTTCTGAATCCACAGTAACATTTAATAATAATAACAGCAGTTAAGACCCTGGCAACAGCAACAGCTCCATAAGAAATGGCGGACAAGAACCCGAAATTATCGAGGAATGCATTGCTTCTTCACACCGAGTTCAGTATTTATCTCGGCGCTTGATGGATTAAATTACAACGACTCGGCTGCAATTAGTCGTACATTTTAAGGTCTTTGGGAACCTATTAAACAACGAAAAAGTGGAACGAACAACTCCGCAAAACAAAGTAACGTTCATCCCGAGCAAATTCAGACGTTCGCATCGTGGACAAACAACACAGAAGCAGCCAAAATTGGAGCTCCAAAATAAGTGATATAGCAGATTAATAGACTTTAAACAGCGAATAAGAGGTATGCTTGTGAGGGGCTCGGGAACCTATTTAGGACGCTCCAAACTTAATAGAAATTGTAGTGCTGAACGATTGTTCAATTTGGTGAAGTTTTGGACGTTCGCATGTCGGAATTTACAATAGTAAATAACCGAAAATGATTGTTCTTTATATTTCCTTAAGAAATCTATTGAAGGACGCCATATTGAATTAATTAAAAAGGGATTCAGTGCGCATGCTTTGCCGCCATGTTGTCCTCGATTTCTGGCCATGTCCTTTTCCAAAAATTTATATTTATGTACACTCTATTTACACGCCCTAGTCTCGATTCTCGATCACAACAACAATTAACTTATTATCTCACGCCCACATCTAAATATAAACTCTTTGCACTTCCGCTAATTAAGCAACGTCAGAAAGACTAATAAAAAACTGAACGTCAACACTAATGATAGTTTTCTACAGTAACATACCTGATTATTATGTTGTTTGAAGCTTTGCATGGCAAAATTGTATTTTACATAAGAAAGTTTGTAGCCTTACACCATGTTACAAAATACTGTAGATACCAGGGGCCGGTTGTATAAAACTCTTAATCACTTTTTAATCACTCGTTATGTGATTAAAAAGTGATTAAAGTTAACAAGGTGATTAAACCCGTTGTATAAAAAAGTGATTAGCGATAATCATGATTAAAATGTCGTTAAAGTTAATCATGATCCAAAGTATGATTAACTTTATTAACTATGATTAAGAAAAAAGTTTAATATGGCAGCCATACTAAGACACTTCCTTTATGACGCTGAATTTCGACGAAGAAATCGCTTACCTCGAGTATTTAAACGTTATGTTAATTTCGAAGAGCTTTCAGACGAGTTTTTACGTAGATACCGGTTTGGAAAAGACTCCATACGTTTTATAGCAGCACTAATAGCAGAGAAAATCCAGCCAGTATCCCACCCTAAACATTCAATTTCTGCAGAGGAACAGCTCTTGGCTGCTTTTCCTTGTGTTATTGGTTTGGTAGATGACAACACATGTTCGAGTCCAGGCTAAAATTAGCTTCATTAGCCACAGGATCCGCATTTCATAATCCTTTAGGCGCTTTCTTGCCATTCTCTTTATATCAATGTGCAAGTAATTCGTGATGACAATTAAAAGTAAATTAAAATTAAAAAAAAAAGGCTAATAGATACGTATTTACTGCACTGAATTGATGGTATGGGAAACCCGTTCCTATGCCCCACCCCCTGACACAAACCGAATACTCTATAGCATATAACCCCTTGACCATTTTTGGACACAAGTTAAAATAAAAATAATTAGAATTTGGGGAAATTTTGCCAGTGGTTTTGTATGATCTGTACCTATACTACGAGGGCATAAATGGCCGCATGTAAAAGAAAAAATAATAAAAATAACCAATCATTTTATTTAAGAAATTATATATTTAATGTAAAAATATAGGTAGGCTACCCAATGCAGTGGCAAAGTGGCCTGGTTCCATTCACGATTCTTTTATATTCCGAACATCAATGGTGGGGAGGACACTTGATACAGGAGAGCATACCCTGAACACAATGGCGTGTTGCTGGGAGATAGTGGATATGCCTGTCATCCTTACTTGATGACTCCCTATCTCAATCCAGCAACCAGGCAGGAAAGGAACTAGATACAACCAGTGCACAAATAAATTATTACAAATACCAATAAAAGTTAAAGCATTGTGGGTAAAATATACGGTATATATACCTCTACTATACAAAATTAATAGATCGTACAATGTACAGTGACACACAATGACAATTCACAATGAGTAGTAATGATAAAAACTGATAATAAAAACCCAGATTCAGAATTATACAAATTTTTACAGTATAAAAAGTGTCTGTCCTTGAATTGTTATTTATTGAACACGTACTCATTCCTATAATATACATCGAGAATAATACATGGATGTACGGAAATATGAAATTTATTTTAAGTGCATGAAAAAATATTATATGTTCAAGCTTCCATGCAATGTTCATTATTTAAAAATAAAGCAGTAAACTTCAATGTGTATAGCAATAATCAACACTTGCAAGAATATTATGAATATTGTAAAAGCTCTATCAAGCCCCACCCAGGTTTTTTTAATTTTTGACCTTGTAAAGGGGGAGCTTAATCTCTTACAGTAATCACTCAAGTCAGATTGATATGAATAGTGGCAGCTAGATCAAAAAACCATTTTATTTTATATAATAGATATTTAATTTGAATTTAATTTATTCAATTTGCCACTTAACGTGTTGCAGGAGAGAGGAACAGAACTTTCGTCCCAATTGATACCAAACTCCTATGTGTAGACAACTAAGAACTAGGTGTTGATTTTACGGAGAGAGGAAAACCGGAGAACCCGGCGAAAAACACTCGAGGCACAGGAGAGACCAACTAAACTCTACTCACATAAGTCCCAAGCTGGCGGAGAACGGGGCTATTCCCAAACGGTCACCCATCCAAGTACTAACCCCGTCCGACCGGGCTTAACTATTGGTGAGAGGCAGCGCCCTAACAGCACACGCCACCCGTGCTCCCCTTTGCAACAACTGGGAAAGTAAACCCGACACTTGGCATGCATGTAGTTATCTGGGAAGTCATTCCTGCTTAGGCCCTTGATAGTATATGACTCACCAAACCAGTCCTTAGTTCATTTTTTTATTCTCCTTTTGCTGTACAATTGACAGGGCTTGTTTTACATCCTTAGTTCCTATGAGATAAATGAAAACCATCCTCATCACCATTTTGAACAAAGTTAAAAACTCTAGTTCAAGCATGAAGTTACAAAAAATTTTTAATGGTTTATTTTGTATATGTATGTATATTAATGTTAATATTAGAGATTATGCAAGTACAGTATCTCATGACTTGTTCATCTTGCTGTTAGTTACCAAAACAGTTGCCCAGATACGATGTTTCTTTACAATGACACGGAGCTTCTAAACAAGTTTACTAAGTACAGTGCTGCGAGTAATTTCGTTACAAGTAACTAGTTAGAGTAACTAGTTACATTTTTAAGTAACTGTAACTGAAACTAGTTACTTTTTCTGAAGAAGTAACTGTAACTATAACTAGTCACTTTTTGAAGAAGTAACTATAACTAGTTACTTTTTTAAAGAACTGTAACTAGTTACAATGTTTGGTTAAAAAATGTGACTAGCATAGTTACTGATATTCACTTGAGGATGTCATTCTTTCTTGATAAAAATGGTTTTGATATAATAATAAAGGTACATTATGTACACATTTGACTATTTCTGCTTAGTGACAACTTTATTTATGCATTTAGCTGTAAAAACATAATTATGGTACTGGTATCTAAAAACTAGTAATTTCTCTGTTGATTCTAGTAACACGGACAATGGAATGTAACTTTGTAACTAGTTACAACATTTTTGAAGTAACTTTGTAACTGCAACTAGTTACTTTCTTTTCATTGTAACTTTTGTCGGTAACTAGTTACTTTTCTAACGATGTAACTGCAACTGTAACTAGTTACAAAAATTATGTAACTTTTACAGCACTGACTAAGTATAGGTTAGTGACCGAAACCGAGGTCACTACGCTGGTTACCGACTTAGTTTATTCATGACACAGACGATATTTGTCGTTATTTAACAAAAAAATGGAATACTAGACGTAGTTGTAAAGCGATATAGTAGGTCATTTAATATGCAAGGTCAATAACCTATATATTAACCGCGGCACATCAAACATAATTTATGTATGAATAAACTAATAATGAGATAAAATCAAAATACTGTTCTTGTTTATTCAAATCAGTCACCTACCAGTTCACTGCGTGGAAAACTGATCGAAACTATCCTTATCTATTTTTATTACCCTTGCCAGGTAGACATTACAATTACATAGACATAATTACATACTGCAGGCCCAAAACACTTAAGACAAAAAAATAGAAGAGCAACGAAGAATTCTGTCATTGTCATGGCAGCAGAAGGATGCTGTTATTGATGGCCATCCTCTATGTTGAACCTTCTTGAGAAGACCCAAGCAAATCCACAATTACCAGACATTCAGAGCAGCTGGTACAGCACTAGCCTGCGTCGCAGCCGGACGTGTTTTGAAATTGAAACCCGATATAGTCCGTCTGCGGACCAGCGACCAAATGAATCTTTTTTAATCCTTTTAAAATATACATTAAATGTCGTTTGACCAATCACGTAGCGCCGTATAACTACAACTGACGACAAGCGCCAATTACAAGCGATTATAAAAAACCTTGCAAACTCGCACGGAGTCAGAACACGAATTTGGTCGCTGGTCCGCAGACGGACTATATCGGGTTTCAATTTCAAAACACGTCCGGCTGCGACGCAGGCTAGTACAGCACTGAGTCATCCTGTACATACAGTGCTATTAAAATGTTTAATACCAATTCGTATCCAGTGATTAAAAAACAAGAGAGTGGTATGACAAGGTGATTGCAATCTAAAGCCAAATGAAAGATTTGAGCAAATTACAAGCTATGATAAATGCTTACCAAGAACGAGCATAGTTTTAACCACAAAAGCACAAGAACCAGCTGCAAAGGAGAGAGCTTTGTCCACCATATGTATTGATTAGAAAGTAAACAAAGATATTTATAACTCATTCACTCCGTTTTATATTGTTAAAATTGTTTGAATTAAAACGATCTCTCTAAACCTACCTTGTTTGTAAACTGCTTGCTTGAATCTTTTTCTTTTTCCCGTCTGTTTCATCACTTCGATCGCGATTCATTTCATAATTTTTATTCATGATCAAGTGGTGTCTGAAGTAGCATGTCATCATCATCACGGCGCATTGTCATGACCATTTTCCTGCCAAAATTTAATATCTAACTGTTCAAGTGGACACAATCATACATCAAAAGAATCACTGCATATTTCAAAAAAAATATCTCCTTTTACCATGTTATCCGAACTATTTTCCACCCGTTAATTTATGTTAATTATGTTAATCACATTTTAATCACTCGTGGGGGAGTTAAAAAGTGGTTAGTTATTCACCCGACTAATCACCCTTTATACAACGCAATTTTGCCGGGTGATTAACTAATCATGATTAAGAAGTTAATCACTGGTTAACTCTTAATCATGATCAAAGTTAATCACTTTTTTATACAACCGGCCCCTGGTTATTCTTTGTCGTTTCCTAGGACCAGCACCTACTGTTCCGCCTGCCAGTTTATTTGATTCAGTGGCAGGTTATGAACAGACAGCATATGGTGAAGGTATGTACAGTGTTGTGCTGTGTTGTGTGGTGTTGCGTTGTGCACTGTGCCTTGTGTTGTGTTGTATTGTGTTGTGTTGTGTTGTGTTGTGTTGTGTTGTGTTGTGTTGTGTTGTGTTGTGTTGTGTTGTGTTGTGTTGTGTTGTGTTGTGTTGTGTTGTGTTGTGTTGTGTTGTGTGTTGTGTTGTGTTGTGTTGTGTTGTGTTGTGTTGTGTTGTGTTGTGTTGTGTTGTGTTGTGTTGTGTTGTGTTGTGTTGTGTTGTGTTGTGTTGTGTTGTGTTGTGTTGTGTTGTGTTGTGTTGTGTTGTGTTGTGTTGTGTTGTGTTGTGTTGTGTTGTGTTGTGTTGTGTTGTGTTGTGTTGTGTTGTGTTGTGTTGTGTTGTGTTGTGTTGTGTTTGTGTTGTGTTGTGTTGTGTTGTGTTGTTGTGTTGTGTTGTGTTGTGTTGTGTTGTGTTGTGTTGTGTTGTGTTGTGTTGTGTTGTGTTGTGTTGTGTTGTGTTGCGTTGCGTTGCTTTGCGCTGCGTTGGGTTGCGTTGCGTTGCGTTGCGTTGCGTTGCGTTGCGTTGGGTTGTGCTGTGCTGTGCTGTTCTGTGCGGTGCGGTGCGGTGTTGTGTTGTGTTGTGTTGTGTTGTGTTGTGTTGTGTTGTGTTGTGTTGTGTTGTGTTGTGTTGTGTTGTGTTGTGTTGTGTTGTGTTGTGTTGTGTTGTGTTGTGTTGTGTTGTGTTGTGTTGTGTTGTGTTGTGTTGTGTTGTGTTGTGTTGTGTTGTGTTGTGTTGTGTTGTGTTGTGTTGTGTTGTGTTGTGTTGTGTTGTGTTGTGTTGTAATGTGTTGTGTTGTGTTGTGTTGTGTTGTGTTGTGTTGTGTTGTGTTGTGTTGAGTTGCTTTGCGCTGCGTTGGGTTGCGTTGCGTTGCGTTGCGTTGCGTTGCGTTGGGTTGTGCTGTGCTGTGCTGTTCTGTGCGGTGCGGTGCGGTGTTGTGTTGTGTTGTGTTGTGTTGTGTTGTGTTGTGTTGTGTTGTGTTGTGTTGTGTTGTGTTGTGTTGTGTTGTGTTGTGTTGTGTTGTGTTGTGTTGTGTTGTGTTGTGTTGTGTTGTGTTGTGTTGTGTTGTGTTGTGTGTTGTGTTGTGTTTGTGTTGTTGTGTTGTGTTGTGTTGTGTTGTGTTGTGTTGTGTTGTGTTGTGTTGTGTTGTGTTGTTGTGTTGTGTTGTGTTGTGTTGTGTTGTGTTGTGTTGTGTTGTGTTGTGTTGTGTTGTGTTGTGTTGTGTTGTGTTGTGTTGTGTTGTGTTGTGTTGTGTTGTGTTGTGTTGTGCTGGGCTGGGCTGGGCTGGGCTGGGCTGGACTGGGCTGGGCTGGGCTGGGCTGGGCTGGGCTGGGCTGGGCTGCGTTACGTTGCGTTGCGTTGCGTTGCGTTGCGTTGCGTTGCGTTGCGTTGCGTTGCGTTGCGTTGCGTTGCGTTGCGTTGCGTTGCGTTGCGTTGCGTTGCGCTGCGTTGCGCTGCGCTGCGCTGCGCTGCGCTGCGCTGGGCTGGGCTGGGCTGGGCTGGGCTGGGCTGGGCTGGGCTGGGCTGGACTGGGCTGGGCTGGGCTGGGCTGGGCTGGGCTGGGCTGGGCTGGGCTGGGCTGGGCTGGGCTGGGCTGGGCTGGGCTGGGCTGGGCTGGGCTGGGCTGGGCTGGGCTGTGCTGTGCTGTGTTGTGTTGTGCTGTGTTGTGCTGTGCTGTGCTCTGCTCTGCTCTGCTGTGCTGTGCTGTGCTGTGCTGTGCTGTGTTGTGTTGCATGGTGTTGTGCTGTTGTATTGTGTTTTGTAGTGTTGTATTGCACTGCACTTTCCTACGGTGCATAGCCTAAAATAGATACAAAGTAATTTATATTTCTTTTCTTGTAGGTTATTTGCCTCCTCCCCCAGTTGTGCAATCCATGCCTGAACAGCCAAGGCCAGATGAACATTTTGTTGCGTAAGGAGAAAAAGACAACTAGTTCTGTTTCACGCCATCATCCCACGACAAAAAAGTTATATATCTTTGCTATTACCAAACCAAACCAACTTATTTCGAAGGAAGCATGTTGGTGTGATTCTGACACAACACTATAAACATGTAGAATTTTCAAGTGATTATATTTGATAATAGCAAAGATACATGTATGTAACCTTCTCTGATAACTCATTATGCACATGTGATGTCAAAATGTTTAATTTACATATCAAACAAACTGAAATATCGCAACAACGAAACAAGGAAACGAAAAACTGCAAAATATGTTACTTTTTCATTTTAAGTGTTGTTTCAAATAAGACAAACTTAGGTAATTGAAAAAATAAGTAATTGAAATATATTATAAATAAGTTTTGTGGAAACACCATGTAAAAGAGTTATTTTTAAGCTTTCGGCCTTTGACTCTGAGGCCTTCATCACAGCAATAACAACAAGCTTAGCAAATATATATTTTACGTGGTGTTTCGTACAAAACTTATCTATATTACTTTATCGCCATGCAAACTTTCAAAGAATTCATAATTGACATGTTTTCAGGGCTGCATCCATCACTGCTGAGGAAGCGAAGGACTCTTTGCAAGACTTTGTTGCAGCAAATTGTTGCTACTTGCGAGGCTACATGATATAAAGCCTTCGAGTGCTTATCATGTGAGTAACAATGGACAATGGAAGATAAACGATTCTAGTCCAGATTACTAACTGTTGGTTGATGATGGTGATTGTAGTGATAATGGTGGTAATGGTAGTGCGCTTGTAGTGGTGATAATGATAGTAGTGATGATGATAGTGATTGTGGTGATAGTGGTGGTGGTGATAGTGATGGTGGTTGTAGTGTTCGTAGTTGTGATGGTGACAAGGATGGTGGTGAATTGTGGTGGTGGTCGTGATGGTGGTGATGATGGTGATAGTTGTGATGGTGATGGTAGTTGTGGTGGTGGTGATAGTTGTGGTTGTGGTTGTGGTGATGGTCAGATGGTGATGATAGTTGTGGTGGTGGTAGTGATGGTGATGGTGATGATGATGATAGTAGTGGTGATGGAATTGCTGGTGGTGGTGTCGCTATCCTTACTAATTAATATCATTACTATATTAAACAGTACAAGTTATCAACCTTCACTGAATCTCGATCAACATCCTGGCAAGTTGAGCCATACACCGGTCAGTATTGTGCCTCATCATTTGACCCCGAATTACACACCACCCTCAGTTTATTTGCTTTTAAAATGGAGTATATTTCAAACAGTGTTTGCTTGTGCAGTTAACCTGAAACCCCAACACTACTTTAATAGAGCATTAACAGCTGCATCGCTTCTGCAGGTTGGATGCTTGGGTCATCCATGGGTTTGCACTTCCACAGCCAGCCCCCAGATAGAATACCGCTCTCATCACTGGCAAATTCCCGCAACCCAGCCATGAGCAGACTCAAAGCACCCGTCGCACTGACTAGGTCAGTCGAAGGTATAGAGTCAAAGATGAAAGAAAAATTATTTTTTTGGGGAGTGATGGGGGAAGATACACGCAAACAACTTTCACGCTTCGACGAACCGTACTTTCCGCCACGCTACGTTGAACAATACTCATCACGTCCAACCGACGACCACTTGCGCCTGCCTGATCCGCCAGAGACCGCTGACCAGCTTTACTGACCGCTCTTATCTGTTAACTTACTTAAATTCCATTTAACTACCTAAAAATTTCAGTTATTTTTTTGATATCCGGTAAACAAATGTAGAAGATCCTCTTTTGAGATTTTGTTTTTTGATTTAGGCCAAATTGTTGATGGACCGCGCAATGGCCCTGCTCCTGGCCCATGGAATGTCATGGTTCAACCATCAAAAACGTTTTCTGAGGGCGATACTCGAGTTGAAGTGCCACATAAAGCATCCGTCAAGGTATATAGCATGTTTATTGTCTAGCTTAATATATACTAACACACTAGCTTGCTTCCCTTCGTTCCTTCTTTGCTTGCTTGCTTGCTTGCTTGCTTGCTTCCTTCCTTCCTTCCTTCCTTCTTACATTCCTTACCTACCTACCTACCTACCTACCTACCTACCTACATTCCTTCCTTCCTGCCTGCCTTCCTTCCTTCTTTACGTCTGTCCCTCCCTCCATCCTTTCCTTCCGTCCTTTCGTTCCTTCCTTCCTTCCTTCCTACATTTCTTCCTTCCTTCCTACGTTCCTTCCTTCCTTCCTTCCTTCCTTTCCTCGTCATTCCTTCCCCTTCCTTCCTTCCCCCATCCTTCCCCCCTTCCTTCCTTCCTTCCTTCCATTCTTCCTTCCTTCCTTCCTTCCTTCCTTCCTTCCCTCCTTCCTTCCTTCCTTCCTTCCTTCCTTCCTTCCTTCCTTCCTTCCTTCCTTCCTTCCTTCCTTCATCCCTTCCTTCCTTCCTTCCTCCCTTCGTTCCTTCCTTCCATTCTTCCTTCCTTCCTTCCTTCCTTCCCTCCTTCCTTCCTTCCTTCCTTCCTTCCTTCCTTCCTTCCTTCCTTCCTTCCTTCCTTCCTTCCTTCCTTCCTTCTTACCTTCCTTCCTGCCTTCCTTCCTTCTTTACGTTTGTTCTTCCCTCCCTCCATTCCTCCCTCCCTCCTTTCCATCCTTCCTTCCTTCCTTCCTTCATTCCTTCCTTCCTCCCTCCCTTCCTCCCTTCCTTTCTTCCTTCCTTCCCTCATTCCTTCCTCCCTTCCTTCCTCCGTTCCTTCCTCCCTTCCCTCCTTCCTTCCTTCCTTCCTCCCTTCCTCCCTTCCTTTCTTCCTTCCTTCCTTTCTTCCTCCTTCCTTCCCCTTCCTTCCTTCCTTCCTTCCTACCTTCCTTCCTTCCTTCCTTCTTTCCTTCCTCCCACTCTCCTTCTTTCCGAATTCAACTAACCTATTTTTCATTTTCAAGCAATGCCATACATGTTACGGAGGAGGGTTCCATCAGTGTAAAAAATGTATGGGCAGAGGATTTGTAAGTGACAACTTTAGTAGACATTCGCCAAGCTCAAATACATGTACTCAAAAAATGTCCCAGACAGGGATTGAACCTGTAACCTTCTAATTACCAGTGAGACACTCTAACCATTGAGCTACAAGAACTCAGATAGTGAGTGAAGGTCACATATGTGTACAACCTGTAACCTTCTAATGACCAGTGAGACACTCCAACCATTAAGCTACTGAGAGTAACAAACTTACCAAATGTACTCCATGTATACGTACAACTCATCATATCATTTGTGGTTTTTTTTCAGTCCAAATGTAATCCATGCCAAGGTTGTGGTTATAATAAAAATGAGTTTAATGAAGACCACCAATGTGAATCTTGTCGTGGGGCTGGTGAAGGAAGGTCAGAGCTGTGGGGAAAAATTGTGACTGTTTTACATTAATGGTGATGGTAGTGATGGTGGTGGTGATGGTGGTGGTGATGGTGGTGGTGATGGTGGTGGTGATGGTGGTAGTGATAATGGTGGTGGTGATGATAATGGTGGTGATGATGGTGACAATGGTGGTGATGATGATCGTGACGTTGGTGGTAATGGTGATGTTGATTATGGTAGTAGAGGTGATAATTGTGGTAGTGGTGATGATGATGATGGCGGTCATGATGGTGGTGATGGTAATGGTGATAATGATGGTGGTGATATATGATGGTGGTGATGATGGTGATAATGATGATGGTGATGATGATGGTTGTGGTGTTAATGGTGGTGATGATGGTGGTAATGGTAATGGTGGTGATAATGACGATGGTTGTGATGGTTGTTTTTAATGTTGCAATTTTTAAATTGAAACTGCATGTATTTATTTTATTATGTGATTATAATTAATCAAAGTTAACAGGGAGAATACCTGCTGGCCAGCGGTATAGTTCTATTGCATGCTCAAATGGGGTGGGGTGCTATGTCACATGATTTGCGCTCTTCACTTGCTTTGTGTTTGCCAATTATTTTTCTTGTTTTAATCAGATGTCCTGTGTCAAGTGCACTACATGCCAAGGTGATACCAAACTGAAGACCTTTATACAATTGATTGTTACATGGTAAGCACTGAGACATTATGGCATCATCATCAACATCATGTCATCGTCGTGACATCGCCATCACCATCATCATGATGACATCATCACCATGACATTATCACCATGATCATCACCACCATTACTACCACCACCATCATCATTATCCCCACCATCATCATCATTATCGCCACCATCATCACCATCACCATTATCATCATCACCACCACCACCACCATAACCCTTATCATTATTATCACCATTGCAACTGTCGTGATCATCATCAGAATATGGATTTTGGTATTTTTTAGGAAGAATCATGTGAAAGACCATGTTGTTGAAAGAACTCAGGGTGGTCCAAAAGACAAGGTTGCTGGTGCATCAGGCATTGATATTTTTAAACAAGAATTACCTCGAGTAAGTTAATTTTCTTAGTGGAGTGTCATATCAAACCTTGGTTAGACCAGAAGCACATATAATTATAATATAATTATATATATATATATATATATATATATATTATATAGCATGCTATCGGATATGAGCTTTTGCGTAATCTGATTGGTTCCCTACTACTAGGCTATCAGCTCATATCCTGCTCGTAGAGGAAAAACAAGATGGCGTCATGTTTTTTTAAACTGCCGAAAAGAGTTGAAATTGACGGATTTTTATACAGAAAAACATCAACACCCTCAAACCAATGCATAAAAAAAAAACATTGTATAAAAATACATTAACAAATACACAATTTAGCATGTCAAATGGTAAAATTCGCCTAAAAATTACGTCTTTTTACTTCAGAAACACGACTAAATTAGCGGGTTGATATTCATTTGTTGCCAAACAAAGAAACTCACGGTTAAAATCAAGCTTACAACACACATTTCATAGGAGATCACCAGTAAAGAGACTTTTTTTATTTAGATAAGCATTTGGAGTAGTAAAAAGCATGTTCTTTTTCAAAAACAACCAACTAAGTAATGTAGTTTCACTGCCGAAGGTGTTTCAGTTTCATTTTTGCATGAAATCAAAACCTTTTTCACGACAGCAACACTAATATAAACAACTGACCCACCTTTTGACTTCATGAAGGTACCTTTTAATCTTTTTTGTTGATCTGCTTAACAAATTTTTTGCCTCTCGAGCAACATTTATGCAACATTTCACTGAAGCTGTTTGTCGAACAGCTCAGCGAGAAACTCTGTGAATGCATCATTACGCATGGCGGAAGTATTAGTTGCCTGTTGCCTATGCCGGAAGTTTGACGTTTCAAACATTTCGCTGTAATTTTGTCTCTTGTACAGTGCTTGGCTATATAATAAAACAGTTATACCATTCGCTCTCGTCGTATACGAACTAATAGCCAACTCGGCGAAGCGCCTCGTTGGCTATGAGCTCATATACGACTCGAGCTCATGGTATAACTGTTAAATATATATATATATATATATATATATATATATATATATATATATATATTCAAACAAATATTCAAAAGTTCAATCTACAGACACGGTGTTTCGCTGTACTACATCTCATCAGTGTAGATTGGAACAATCTGAATGACTTTCATCAATTACTTATACACATGCGATCGTCGGTGACAACCGCATGTGGGACAGAATCGGTGAAGTAGCTACTTTCAGATAGCGTGAAGTGCGCATGGGCCCAGAGTGCTCAAACTTCCACAAGGGTAGTGAGCGTTGCATTATCGCTAAAGGTACCCACGGCAACTTCATATATATATATATATATATATATATATATATATATATATATATATATATACTGATGATGACAATAACGATCACAGTAACAAGTCAACGATGTCAGGATGTCATATTGTCACAATGATAACGGCATGGTGATGATGTCACAAGGATGATGTCACGATGATGATGTCACAAGGATAATGTCACGAGGATAATGTCACAATGATGATGTCACAAGGATGATGTCACGAGGATGATATCACGGTAATGATGTCACGATGATGATGTCACGATGTCACGATGATGTCACGATGATGTCACAAGGATGTCACGACGATGATGGCAGGATGACATCATGATGATGATGTCATGATAATATCACAATGATCTCACAATTATGTCATGATGGTGATGCTATGATGATGATGATGATGTCATGTGATGATGTCACAACGGATGATGTAATATTGTCGTAGTCTAATCGGCACTAATTTTCTTTAAAGTCTGGCCCATAACAACTTTCTTTGATAAAGACATCAACATGGCCTCCCAGGCCATTGTAACTGAACATGGCAATGCTTAATAACCAAAGGAAAGAATTTTGATGCAGGTACTGAGCGAACCAACCAACCAACCAACCAACCAACCAAAAAACCAACTAACTAACTGACCAACCAACCAACTGACCATCCAACTAACCAACTACTAACCGACCAACCAACCAACCAACTGACCAACCAACCAACCAACCAACCAACTGACCAACCAACCAACCAACCAACCATCTAACTGACCAACCAACCAACCAACCAACCAACCGACCGACCAACCAACTGACCAACCAACCAACTGAACAACCAACCAACTGACCAACCAACCAACTAACCAACCAACATGGGCGTATTTATTTTGGAAGACCTGGGGGGGGGGGGGGTGTCCACCAACACCGCTGCCAAACGTTTGCGCATGCGTGAATTCGCTGAGTAAACATCGCAAGAGGTGGGAACTAGCCGTGGCGACAACAACCAGACAGTGAAGACTAAGTAAGACTCGACTATTCATTTGTGTTTTAAAAAAAGGGTAAAAAAAATTACGAAGGGGTAAATTCAGAATATATTGCAATATTGACAAGGAAGCCATGGACAAATTACCTACCTTATCGTTTTGGTAGTATGCTTATAATTTTAACTTTTGTGTCGGACTCTCGGACCAGTCCAAATATTTCAGTGTTTTCCCGCTCTTTTTCCGAGGACGAGCTTGTACGTCGCACATGCGCAAAACGTTTGGCAGCGGTGTTGGGTCCACCATATTTTGTCCGAGTCGTCCCCAGGCCCCAGACAACGAAAACTGGTCTGCCCGCGCCCGCCCGCCCGGATCCCGCCGCCAAACTCATAGCTCTAAAAAATCAAGCTAGCTAAGAGTGGTATTCAAGTTTTTTGATGGATTCTTCAACTTTCTTAAGGTATACTGTATTTATACATTTAATATGTTGACACAACTAGAACAAGCCACAAGGAGTACGAATACAATATTATTATTCATATGGACGTGGCAGACCACATTATTGTACTTAGATTTATAGTTCAAACAAGAAGGAAACGAGCGCGGTTATGAGAATGGTTAGCAAAGTCATTAATTATAATATTAGTTATGTTATTTTTCATAATTACATTTGTAATTTCACGCTCAATGCTCAAAATGACAATATCAAGACGCCTCTGCTGTCCCATTGAAGCCCGGAGGTACGACTTGATTCTTCG
Source organism: Paragorgia papillata (assembly GCA_035771165.1). Classification (NCBI taxonomy): domain Eukaryota; kingdom Metazoa; phylum Cnidaria; class Anthozoa; order Scleralcyonacea; family Coralliidae; genus Paragorgia; species Paragorgia papillata. The sequence goes on along the minus strand of JAWNZC010000031.1, from coordinate 681,540 downwards.
AAGGGCGGAAAAAGATCGCTCAGCACTGCAAGACGTGGCAGGAATTGCACCAAAAGTGTTGGCCAGGTCAGAAAAACACGGGAGGATTTTCATGATGCCATCTTCGTGAAGCCAATGAAGTAGCTTTGGTGTTGAAGAGAGTGCGTCGTTGCTGAACTTGCTCTGGCCCTGTTCTATCAAACTTGCCAAAATCTTCCGTTCAGACAACAGTCGAACCTTTTCGCTTTACTTTATTTAACCACAATCTGTGTCTTCTCTCCCGAATCACATTCACAATCAATACACAAAGGAGACATTCACAACTGATTATCTACCCAACAGTGAACAGTCCCATTTACTAACATTTAATTGGCTAATGGCTAATCCCTTAATCAACAATTGAACAATACTATTATACTATATGTGATGCATGTTATGATGTTCACACTCTGTCATTACAAGCATTAAACTAATCAACTATTATTAAATATCCCCGTTATTTCCGACACCGGCTGCCGTTGCGTTGCGTGTTTTGTCACCTTTTGTCTCTGAAGGCATGCCGCCTGAGGTCTGTTTCATACCTCGAAGTTCTGTCGAATTTAATCCCTCGCATTTAATGCGACCAATTTTATTCGACGGAAATGCGACGTCTGAAGTCTGAACTGATTTTATTTGATGTGTCGAATTTAATTCGACGCAGTCACGCAGTCGAAATTGTGCGACAAACTCTGTCGCATAATTCGACGGAAATACAGTCGAATGAAAGACATTAATTTGTATAATTGGCATAATTGCTCTTTTTATTCCACAACCAAAGGAAAGTCTAGTCGACAGAAGGTTTTCCGTTAATGTAAACTTCAAATCGGATTATCGAATTTAGGAACATCATTTGATACTTGGCAACGAACTTCCGATCCGCGCGGCACGAATGAGAATGTGTGATTGCATGCGCGTTTGTAAATAACAAGACGTTTTCAAACGTATACATTATTTGACGAAATAACCGAGTAAACATTCTTCCCAAAATGACCCGACTGAATTAACAAAAAATTAACAAAAAATGCACCGACTGGGTGTGGCAGGAACTTCGACTGCGGGGGGGGGGGGGGGGGGGGGGGGTCCGTGGACCCCCCTTCCCGTACTCCCGTCCCAACCAACCATCCAATCAACCAACCAACCAACCAACCAACCAACGACATCCAACCAACACAGCAACCAAGCAACTGACCAACTCACTCACCAACCAACCAACTGACAAACCAAGCAACTGACCAACCCACTCACCAACCAACCATCTATCCAACCAACCAACTAACGACATCCAACCAATCAACCAACTGACCAACCAACTGACCAACACACCAACCAAGCAATTGACCAACTCACTCACCAACCAACCAACTGACCAACCCACTCACCAACCAACCAACTGACCAACCCACTCACCAACCAACCAACCATCCAACCAACCAACCAACAAACCATCCAACCAACAAACCAACCAACCATCCAACCAACCATCCAACCAATCAACCAACCATCCAACCAACCAACCATCCAACCATCCATCCATCCATCCATCCAACCAACCATCCAACCAACCATCCAACCATCCAACCATCCCAACCACCCATCCAACCAACCAACCATCCAACCAACCAACCATCCAACCATCCAACCATCCAACCAACCATCCAACCAATCAACCAACCATCCAACCAACCAACCATCCAACCATCCATCCATCCATCCATCCAACCAACCATCCAACCAACCATCCAACCAACCATCCAACCATCCAACCATCGCAACCACCCATCCAACCAACCAACCATCCAACCAACCAACCATCCAACCATCCAACCATCCAACCATCCAACCATCCAACCAACCATCCAACCAACCAACCAACCAACCAACCAACCAACCAACCAACCAACCAACCAACCAACCAACCAACCAACCAACCAACCAACCAACTAACCAAACCCGGCAAACTTCAAAGCGGTTAACAATCAAGCTACTATTCATGCGATTCATGATTCATGCGACTACGATTCAAGCCACGATTCACCAACCAACCAACCAGAAATCCCTTGTCTAATTTACAAATCATTTCGTTCTTAAGCGTCATATTCTACGAGCTGTGCCGGTGGCTGAAGTTTCTTATTGCTGGAAGCAAGATGAATATCGATTTTGGGTTTATGGCAGTAGCCCCAGAAAGGTCTTTGCTCCATATTACCCCCAGCAGTGTTGCTGGTGCTGCGCCATCTTGTAAACATGGGAACTAACTGTATTAATTTACCTTGGGGACAATTATACTGCAGTATTTCAAACAACGAGTTTTTCATAGGCAATAAATCCAGCACGTTACTCATTATCATTCAGACGAATAAATAAAGAATATCGATGCAATCTTTTGTAAGCCCATCGTCAAAAAAAAAATTGTTATTGTCTTAGCGGGTGTTTATATGGAGGCGAGCCAGGCCGGGTACATGCGTAAGAATCTCACAAGTTGTTACAGCATTGTTGCCTGAACAATGCTGTAACAACGTTGTTATCATGTGTGAACAACCCTGATGAATTAACAATATTGTTCATCATTGTTTCATCATGTTACAGCTTCATGAAACAACAGCAGTTGTCCACGCATGTTGAAACAACTGAATGACGTGCTGATACACCAGTCATGTTCACAATTGTTGTAACATTGTTGTTCAACCTTGTTACTTCATCATGCTGTTACAACATAATTGTATCATGTGCGAACAACGTTGTTGGCTAGAAAAATGTGCTGTTAGAAGAACTTCTTCACGACTGTTGATTTATCCGTGAACAAGTTGTTCGAACTATAAGTGAGCAACTTGTTTACGGGGTGCAGCAGAACATTGTGTGTGTTTCGTCTTGTGTTTATATGAGAGCCGAGCCAGCCCACCTAGCCGAGATCTCGCTTTGTGAGACCGAGATATCGGTTACCCGGGCTGGTTTTTTTCAACAATTCACAAGTTCCGCTTGTTCATATTTAAAACAATGAGACTTCGTGTCTTACCAGAACTGGTAAATTACGCAATTAGCACAGAATAAAGAATATCGATGCAATCTTTTGTAAGCCCATCGTTAATAAAAAGATATTAGCTAACCCACGAAAGCGTCTTCACGAAGACTAATTAATTTATTAAGTTTTCGCTATGATCACGAAACACACGAACAACGTTTTGATGTTCTATTCCAGTTCCTTTCAGCACTATTTATTCACACAGTCAAGCAAACGAACGCGTATCGAAGCGAGTTCAACAGTTTTTCAGCCCAGTTTGCCGAGATGAAAACGATTACATGGACATTTTCATGCCGGTTAACCGGGCCAGCCCGCTTGCCATGTAATCGCCCCCTTAAAGTGCATTAAGTGCATATATCATCTGAATACGTTCTACATAGAGCAAACAGTTGTTCAGTGAAATATATTTTTTTGATTGGAGCTATTCTTCAATGTTTTTTTTGGCGATTCGCATTTCTAGTATGGTAATGAGATGACGTCTATGTAGGCATTTGGCTTTCTTTCTCTTTTTGGCAAGATAAACTACTTGAGAATGTTTGTAGAAAAACTCATACAATATGGAACATGTTGTTCAAACACACCATTAATGGAAGAATTGGGTCATGTCACTCCTGCAAATAAATATAGTGTAGATAATGATGACTACTTTGACGTCATCTCATTACCATTTTGAAAACAAAAATCTCTATTAAAGCAATAAAGGTTGCTCTAATCTAAAACATATTTCCATCCAACCATCCAACCATCCATCCATCCATCCATCCAACCAACCATCCAACCAACCAACCATCCAACCATCCAACCATCCCAACCACCCATCCAACCAACCAACCATCCAACCAACCAACCAACCAACCATCCATCCAACCATCCAACCAACCATCCAACCAACCATCTAACCGACCAACCATCCATGCATCCATCCAACCAACCAACCAACCAACCAACTAGCCAAACCCAGCAAACTTCAAAGCCTTTAACAATCAAGCTACTATTCATGCGATTACGATTCAAGCCACGATTCACCAACCAACCAACCAGAAATCCCTTGTCTAATTTACAAATCATTTCGTTCTTAAGCGTCAAATTCTACGAGCTGTGCCGGTGGCTGAAGTTTCTTATGGCTGGAAGCAAGATGAATATCGATTTTGGGTTTATGGCAGTAGCCCCAGAAAGGTCTTTGCTCCATATTACCCCCAGCAGTGTTGCTGGTGCTGCGCCATCTTGTAAACATGGGAACTAACTGTATTAATTTACCTTGATGACAATTATACTGCAGTATTTCAAACAACGAGTTTTTCATAGGCAATAAATCCAGCACGTTACTCATTATCATTCAGACGAATAAATAAAGAATATCGATGCAATCTTTTGTAAGCCCATCGTCAAAAAAAAAATTGTTATTGTCTTAGCGGGTGTTTATATGGAGGCGAGCCAGGCCAGGTACATGCGTAAGAATCTCACAAGTTGTTACAGCATTGTTGCCTGAACAATGCTATAACAACGTTGTTATCATGTGTGAACAACCCTGATGAATTAACAATATTGTTCATCATTGTTTCATCATGTTGTTACAGCTTCATGAAACAACAGCAGTTGTCTACGCATGTTGAAACAACCGAAGGACGTGTTGATACACCAGTCATGTTCACAATTGTTGTAACATTGTTGTTCAGCCTTGTTACTTCATCATGCTGTTACAACATGTTGTATCATGTGCGAACAACGTTGTTGGCTAGAAAAATGTGCTGTTAGAACAACTTGTTCATGACTGTTGATTTATCCGGGAACAAGTTGTTCGAACTATAAGTGAACAACTTGTTTACGGGGTGCAGCACAACATTGTGTGTGCGTTTTTACGCGTGTACCCAGGCTAGCCAGCATTGCCGAGATCGTGCTTCTGCTATTATTTCTTGTTAATTTTCGTCTTGTGTTTATATGAGAGCTGAGCCAGCCCGCCTAGCTGAGATCTCGCTTTGTGAGACCGAGATCTCGGTTACCCGGGCTGTTTTTTTTCAACAATTCACAAGTTCCGCTTGTTCATATTTAAAACAATGAGACTTCGTGTCTTACCAGAACTGGTAAATTACGCAATTAACACAGAATAAAGAATATCGATGCAATCTTTTGTAAGCCCATCGTTAATAAAAAGATTAGCTAACGCACGAAAGCGTCTTCACGAAGACTAATTAATTTATTAAGTCTTCGCTATGACACGAAACACACGAACAACGTTTTGATGTTCTATATCAGTTCCTTTCAGCACTATTTATTGACACAGTCAAGCAAACGAACGCGTATCGAAGCGAGTTCAACAGTTTTTCAGCCCAGTTTGCCGAGATGAAAACGATTACATGGACATTTTCATGCCGGTTAATCGGGCTAGCCCGCTTGCCATATAATCGCCCCCTTAAAGTGCATTAAGTGCATATATCATCTGAATACGTTCTGCATAGAGCAAACAGTTGTTCAGTGAAATATATTTTTTTGATTGGAGCTATTCTTCAATGTTTTTTTTGGCGATTCGCATTTCTAGTAAGGTAATGAGACGACGTCTATATGTAGGCATTTGGCTTTCTTTCTCTTTTTGGCAAGATAAACTACCGGAGAATGTTTGTGGAAAAACTCGTACAATATGGAACATGTTTTCGAACACACCATTAATGGAAGAATTGGGTCATGTCACTCCTGCAAATAAATATTGTGTAGATAATGATGACTACTTTGACGTCATCTCATTACCATTTTGAAAACAAAAAATCTCTATTAAAGCAATAAAGGTTGCTCTAATCTAAAACATATTTCGTTCTTCAACTATTTGCCAAAAGTACACCGTATTTAGATGATAAGCTCAACATACTCGTTCGTCAACCTCGTCCCCAGGACCATTTGTGGGGGCTGGGCCAAGATGGCGGTCAAAAACGATTGCCCTGGCGGTAACAAATGGCCCTGGCATAGCCTGCGCCGCAGTCGTCTAAACCCCTGGTTAAATCCGTCTGCGAATTAGCGACAGAATTCTTGTTCTGATCTCCCGTCGAGTACGTGAATATGTGTACTAGATCATGATTGGCTCGTGCTGAAAACTTAACCTTAGATCGCTTCTGATTGGGTACTATTCTAAGCGCCACTTCCGGCGAGCGTTTTGTTATGACGGCTACATATAGGGCGCGGGTTAAAGCTTGTCAATACACCTATCACGAAATACACCTAAACCCGCAAAATGCCTGATTTTACTGCACTTCCGGTTGTGGCTTTTTCCAGATTTTTCATGGATGAAAGTCCAAGTTGTTTAGTTTGCAGCTTGGCAATTGTAGAGATGTCAGTTTTGGTAGTCAGGAAGAACGCTACTTCAAAAAATCTCGCGCAAACAACGCGTGTTCAAGACCGGAAGTGCGGTAAAATCTTTTATTTTGCGGGTTTAGGTGTATTTCGTTTTATATGTATTGTGGAAGCAAGATGGCTAGTAATTTCAGAACTACGCATCGTTGAAGTATGTTGTGTACGTATGGTGTTAGATGTTGAATCAGCTTTCGTTTGATGTATAGTTCAAGATTCTGCGTTTTGTAAAACTTGTTAAAATGTGCGACATAATATTTCTCGCTGCTCGAAATAAAATTTACAAATAGACAGGAAATTGACATGTCACAAGTGTTATTAATAGAACACTCAACTTTAGTTTTCTTTTGAAATACTTGACCCCTCCCTGTGGTGAATCAAACCGTCTGGCGTTAGCCAGAATAAAATACTAAGACTCGTCGTCGTCGTCAGGCTTCAAAGTGTTAACGCACAACATTGAGATACATATCAGGCACAAGCTATTGAAAAGTGCTATTCGGGGTAGAAATTTTAAGTTTCTAGCTAAACGGGAACTAATTAAAAAATGGGATTTCATTGTCATTTTGGTTTATTGCGTGAATATTTGTCTTGGTGTTAAATGTCATCTTTAGACTATACTCTATATCTACATTTTTAAAATATTATTTCGAGCAACGAGAAATACTAGTATTATGTCGCACATTTTGGACATTTTAACAAGTTTTACAAAACGCAGAATCTTGAAATATACATCAAACGAAAGCTCATTCAACATCTAACACCATACGTACACCGCATACTTCAACGATGCGTAGTTCTGAAATTACTAGCCATCTTGCTTCCACAATTGACAAGCTTTAACCCGCGCCTTATATGTAGCCGTCATAACAAAACGCTCGCCGGAAGTGGCGCTTAGAATAGTACCCAATCAGAAGCGATCTAAGGTTAAGTTTTCAGCACGAGCCAATCATGATCTAGTACACATATTCAGATACTCAACGGGAGATCAGAACAAGAATTCTGTCGCTAATTCGCAGACGGATTTAACCAGGGGTTTAGACGTCTGCGGCGCAGGCTACCCTGGCATAGGCTGCAAAAAATGAGCCATATTTTGACTCATTTTTTACTCGGACCCAGTCTTCACTAAGTTAATCGCGCCTAGTCAGGCTCAAATTTTCTGAATATTTAGTTCAGCTTGACTGACCCAAACTGAAACCAATCAAAACATTCATTTCCAAATACATTGTCGAATTATTAAAATAAATAGACTTTTAATAAATATCGGTAAATGCTTAGTATTTATCATTTGCTTCACCGTTGTACCAAATTCGCAAGAAACTGGATTGCCGTTGTCTGGCAGGGCCGCCTTGTTTTCGTGAGTTTACGGTGGATTCAATTCAGCGTTTTGAAAAACATTTAGGCTTCGTTTAGTCGAGAATTCTTGTTTGAAAAAAGCCTGCTTCTCAATGGCCAAACACGTAAATTCTGCCCTGTGGTGTACATTCCTTTCGCAGCCAAAATACTTTTTGACTTTGTTCACCAAGTCAAAACACACTGAATTGCCATCCCATGGACTTCGTTGTATGGCAGCCAGGGCACAGAGACGACGCGACCCATCATTACATATTCTTCCGACGTTTTTACGGGTGTTTCGCCAGCTTTCCTCACATTTTCAGTCATTTTGAAGTTGTTTTTAACAGCCGGTATCACTTATTTAATATAATTTGAGCCTATAAACAAATGCCCGTGAGTTAGCCTGCCGCCCGCCTTGTTTCCACCAATCAGAATACCTAAAACATCCAATGTTATCTCGACCAATCAGATGTGGTGATAGCTCAGCCTGTGCCAGGGCCATTTGTTCTTGGCCGCCATCTTGGCACAGCCCCCACAAATGGCCCTGGGCTGTTAAGCACAGAAAGAGATATAGACTTAAGAAGCAAGGCATGAAAATGTGTGAAAAGCACACAGACACACAAAAAAAATGATAGTTCATCATTTTTTACATGTAATTTGAACATGGCACATACTATACATACATCTTTACTGGCTGTTTCCAAAACAGCATATATTAGTATATGTAATTGCATGGTTTCGAGTGCAATTTGGAAAAAAACATGCACGAGTGAGTTTTTCAAATACTGTCAAAATAGCATGAGTCCGAAGGACGAGTGCTATTTGAAGTATTTGAAAAACTCACGAGTGCATGTTTTTCCAAATTGCACGAGAAACCATGCAATTACTTATTAATAATATACTTGAAAAAATTTTCAAAACAACTGTACTAATATTTTAACGTACGTGTTTAGCCGTCCACTCCTCGCATATTTATTTGTTAAAAAACGCTTCGCTTCCTTTACTACTTGAAAATGTTTACTCGAGGCATAAAGAAGCTTCTGGTCTTCTTGTAGGTTCTTTGCTTGGCAATATTAAAGCATAACTAGCTTCAAATTTGAACAAATTATCCCCAAAACCGCCGAATCTTGGCCGCCATCTTCGTTTGTTTTGTGTCGGGAAAAATCCGCTGTACAATCAATTTGATTGGTTCTTAGTGATAACAGATTTTTGCACTGATTACAGATTTTTGCACTGTGATAACAGATTTTTGCAATGTGATAACAGATTTTTGCACTGTGATAACAGCTTTTTGCACTGTGATAACAGATTTTTGCACTGTGATAACACAATTCTGCAGTTGTTTGGGATTAACTGCACTGGAATCAGCCAATCACAGTCGAGATATTTTTTCATGTATATTATTAGTATAGGTAATAGTATAATTTCGAGTGCAATTACGCAAAAACATGCACGAATGAGTTTTTCAAAGACTGCAAAATAGCACGAGTCCGAAGAACGAGTGCTATTTGCAGTCTTTGAAAAACTCATGAGTGCATGTTTTTGCGTAATTGCACGAGAAATTATACTATTACTTATTAATGATATGCTTGGAATTTTTCGAGACAAATAACAACACTTCCGCTTCGGAACATCCGCTTTATTTATATTGGTCAATTATTAACTTAAGGTCACGCGGTTCTTCAACAGTTCAGCAATGAAAGCGAAGCAGACATGCAGCCGTTTTACACAGCAAGCTTTTGTTTATAAATATACAACAGTTTAATAAAGAATTGCAAAGCAACAGATCGCCAAAAAAAGTTTGAAATTGAAATATCCAGCAACAAAGTTCAACACTTAATCGGAATCGCTGCCGATCATGTAAGCACGTCGCCGTTTTTGTGGACGGAAATCCTCGTCTTGATTCGGCACGTTTACTGGTGTTTGTCCTCGTGTGTCCATTGTCGAAGGTTACTTGGCAGTTGTTGAAGACGTTGGAGTTTAGCATCTGATGCTGGCTTTCTTGTCTCAACGTTGTGAAGGCATTGTGGTTCGCTTGGTGAAAACCATAGGAGGCGTGATACTGTTGGCGGCGATGATCAGTCTCGACGGCGTTGTTGTTGGTGGACGAAGCAAGGGACGAAGTCTGCTCGTATAGAGCCGATGATGGTCCAGGCTGCATGTTATTTCGTCGAGATATCTTTGAAGACATATCTCGTTGCTCTGCTTCATCTCCTTCGTCGTAATCGTCGAGGGATTGCAGATTACGATGACCGGTCACCTTTACAATAGACGAACGTTCGACGTTGTGTTTTTTCAACTTGCTAACAACCGTCTTTCGGGCGCTGTGGTTTGTCAGCTTCTTTGGATTTTGCTCCAGCGATGTACCCGCGATGATACGCTTCATCATTTCGTTTATGCGGTTAGTTCCCATGGGTTGTGCTTTGTACCACACGTCGTCCTTGGGTTTGTAATTCACCGAGAGGTAGAAAGGACCAGATGTTTGCAATTACGTTGGTCGCCGAGACAAATACTCTTTAAAAAGGGATACTGGACATGTTTGAGTGCCCGTTGCACAAATTTTCGGCGTGAAATCTCGGCACTTTTTCGACAGTCCTCCATTTCTTGTTTTCGTCAAACCTTCCGCAAATTCAACGTACTCACAGCCAGTGTCATCTTTGCCAAGTGTGAAATCGTCAACCTTCATGCCGTGATGCTCCTGACGGCCACGCAAACCAAAATACTGGGTGAGTATCCACCACATTGTGTTTACAAGGCTTTCTGGTATTGTACTGCCGAGTTTTCCTGTTTCCCACAGCTCTTCCTCTTCTTGTTCCGTCAACGCTCTAGCTTTGTTGTTTCGTTTTCCCCGTCCTTCCTGCCGTAGCCGTCTTGCCTTTCCCTCTATCACTTGTTTAGACGCAGCAAACTCTCGGTCACGAATTATGGACGTTTGATATCCGTGGTGTTTTAAATGCCGGTCTAAGGCAGCTATCATCACACGAAGACTATCCGGCTCGTATTCATCTCCATTCTGGTTACGCACTTCGGCATAAAATTTTTGCAAAACGCCGTCTAGCTCTATCGCTTCGTAACTTTCAATCGCCTCAGGAAAGCCTCGTTGTCTAGCCCAACTTTTGAAAACGTTCACCCAAAAGTCAGTACTTGCAGCCGTGTTTTTATTCGTTGCCTTGTTTTGCAATTCTTGAATTTCAGACAATTGAAATTCTGGAAATCTTTGTTTACTCAAAACACCCGCCATGTTTTTTATTTGAAGAGTTTCGCTCCCCAACTTGCAGCTTTCATTGCTTTTCAGCCAATCAGGAAAGACTATTACAGATTTTTGCACTGCTATTACAGATTTTTGCACTGCTATTACAGATTTTTGCACTGCTATTACAGATTTTTGCACTGCTATTACAGATTTTTGCACTGATATTCAGGATTAAGTGAACTGGCATCAGCCAATCACAGTTGAGAAACATCTCAAACCATATTATTAGCATCATAAACATGCCCCCAAGTTTTACATGAAGTGAACTTGTAAAATTCAGATTTTTGTACGAAGCCCGGATAGCTTATCTGGTGGATAAATCCTAGCTAGAGAACCACTCTAGTGGTGCTTTGAACAACCCAATTTAACTTTTATCCACTGAACAGCACTATCAGGTACATAACTATTCAGTGGATAATATTTTATATTAGATTGTTCACAGCATGATTAGTGCTGTTCTTTAGCTAGAACTTATCAATAGCAATTCCCATTATAGCAAAGCATCATGGGAAATGTGGTAGGCTTCACTTGCAGGCGAAATGGCCGTCGCGAAGCGAGCATTTTGCTTGTGAGAAGAATGGATTCTTTTAAGCACATTTTTTGTAGCGCAGGAGAATTTCGAAACGGGCAATGTATTTGTGGGACTATAAAGAGCGTTGTGTGCCAAAGACAGCGAAATCAGAGCAGAAATGGACGAGAAAATTGCTATAGAGCTATTGAAGGAGTGAAGAATATGCGAGTAAATACGTTCCAGAAGGGAGGTTTCTCTCGACGTTTTCAGGTGAGTAAGCTTAGTGAACATAGGACAGCTCATCATTTTGCCTCACAGACATGTGTGTGTTGTTGTTCTATCGCGATCTCGTGTTTTCTGAATTACCAAGTGTTCTGTAATGATTGTTTCTGTCATTCGTTCGATTAAGCATGTCCTCAGAAGACAATGTTTTTAAAGAGTCTTTAAACTTTTTGGCGCGGAAATAACCCGGTTTTATCGGCACTGGCACTGGCACTTTGTAAAAACACCAAGAAGAAAGCATTTTTGCCTGGGTTTCTACTGTTGTTTTTGATTGCTATTCTGTTTCCTTTGTTTTGGTCGGTTCATATCCTGTCAAATAAACCAGTAGGTTCTAGAACTATTGTAGGCTGTAAATATATATTCATAACTATAAATTCGTTTAAAACGTTGAAGATTTGCCGAGTTTTGTTGCTGTGTTGTAGGCGACAAGCTTTGTAAAACACACGGGTGGTGCCAGAGGTAGGCAGGGATGCTACACCCCCTGTTGGGGAACCATAGCCCCCACCCCCCAGGCCCCATTGGGGAAAAGTTACCAAGTTGTCAGGGAATCTGGAAGGAAAATTGTATTTTTGTTAATGGGCAAAGAACTTTTTAACTGATTAAGCCAGACAAGTAATTAATGCTTTTGTGAAATAAAACTCCAAATCCCCCTACTAGCCCCCCTGTTAGGGACCTTAGCCCCTGTGTCGGGGAATTCTTGGCACCACTCCTGGTAAAACAGTGACTTGGAAATTATAATTTAAGGCTATAGATAGTCTATAAACTCTGTACAACATTCTTTAATCAGATTTTTCTCAGTGTTCTCTCCATTGATAATATAGACTGTAGGCAAATTTTAATAGTAGTTTTATAAATCTTGATAATTAATATTAAAATTTTCAGGTAGGTACTGTATATAAATCTGTAAATAGTGAATTGTAAAATATATAATATATAACTGTAAGTAGGAAATAGGTTTTAGTATTAATTTATAAAATGGATAATGAACCATGTACTTCAATGGAATCAGACAAAGAATTGACAACTTTAGGAGCGAAAGGAACTATATCTTCAGAAAGGAAGAGAAAAGGAGGTGAAACATCTTACTGTATTCCTACATGTACATGATACCAACACAAAACGAAATCCAGAACTTTCATTTTACCAATTTCCAACTGACAGAAAAAATTTCCAACTGAGAAAGATCATTGTGGTTGCTCCATTGAAGTACATGGTTCATTATCCATTTTATAAATTAATACTAAAACCTATTTCCTATTTACAGATATATATATATATATATATATATGAGTTATTGATATGCTTTTATGTAATTATATATTTTATAATTTACTATTTGCAGATTTACACTGTATGTACAGTATCTACTATATTATCTACGGAGAGAACACTGAGTAAAATTTGATTAAAGGATGTTGTACAGAGTTTATAGACTATCTACCGCCTTAAATTATAATTTCCAAGTCACTGTTTTACCAGGGGTGGTGCCAAGAATTCCCCGACACAGTGGCTAGTAGGGGGATCTGGGGGGATGTTCTCCAGAAAATTTGAATTTGAAATTTTTGAAATTCAAAATTTGAATGTCTAGAATAGTTTTTCAGGGTGAAATTATCTGTGTTTCTACACAAGTTTTATTTCAATTCACTATTAAAGTATTACCATAGCTGACCAGGTAAGCGCCCTCCCCAGCACCTCCACAGTACACTGGGAAACTGATTTCCCAGTGTACCAAGGAGGCACTGGGAACGAGGATGGCACCCTCCCCCACAATGTTTAAATTTTTGTTAAAGGTAGGCACTTACATCTTACATGAGCAGTGGGTGCTTACATGAGCAAAATGTGCCTTATGTGAAAAAACGATTTTACATGTTTTAAGTCAACACAACACTCTGAAATATATATGAAAACAAACAAAACCACATTACCAGAAATTTGGGACATTTTGCGGCCACGTTCGTAGCCAGTGGTTACTCCCATGATAATAATATACAGTAAATATTTTGCGAAAATGCAAATGGCTGCTAAGAACAAAGATCGCCTCTGCTTTCAAAGTAAACAAACATGGCTGCAGGCTGCTCGAAAGAGAAGAGACCTCCGTGGCTTCGTCGTTTGTCCTTCTCGCAGCTCAACTCCACGTTTAGACATAACGGCCTCCTGCTGATAGACGAAATCGGAGTTTCGACTGTGCATACAGTCTGAGTCGGGATAAAACGTAGTTCGTTTATAACATGAGGCTGAAGCAGCCGCAGTAAACATAACATTTCTGATTTCAGAAACCTTTTAATGCTTAGGTATTCTATAAGGATAAAATTTGCTTCTCAATTATCCTTGACAATAATCCTAAACGTAGTGTCTAAAAATAATGAACTCAAAACATGAAAAAATAGTCCCAGCCTATGTTATCTTCCCGTTATGCTTTAATAGACACGATGTAATTTGCATAGAGGCCCAAATTGAAAAGGAAACTAATTTGCATGTGGGCCTGAATAAAACTACGATTTGGTGTATTGCTCAAACACACTGTAAAACCAAGAAAGTTTAAAGGCTTTGGGAACCGCAATGTTGTTAGATACGGAGATATTTACGAGTTATATTAGCAGTTCGAACATTCCTAAATACATAGCAAGCTCCGCACTCTGCATCGTTCGCAAGGAAAGTGGTGTATTTGGCAGATTTGTATCGCATGTTTAGCAGGATTACTATGGCTTACATAACAGAATGAGTCAAATAAGCAGCGTAAATAAATCGATGTTGGGAACCGGCTGTGTATTTCGGTAAGCGAACATTTTTTGTTATAACGTTTCCTTACTTAACTCTTTACAGGAATCGAGCTCCGCAACCGAAAAGTCTATGTCCCTAGTAGGATAAATTTTAAAATTTACGATTTTACTGTATTATTCCTTATACGATTTGGCCGTCATGTTTAATGGCCTATATGCGCCCACGCGACGCCATCTTGTCCCAAATTTCTGGTAATGATTTTTATACTCTTAATTATTAATATATTGAAACAAACAAAACTATATTACAAAATATGAATTTAAAAATATGTGTTTATATGGTATAAAAGTCTATAATAGATCATGTTCATCAAAGCCTGAATCTGAGTACAAGTCAAACAATATGTCCCAAGTTCTCCAGGTAGGTCACCTTTGTCTAATGCAGGAAAGTTGTCTGAAACGAGATCATCTTCAGTCCCTTTGTGAAGATGTGGTCAGTTGTACTGAGAGAATGTTTAAAAATAGCCTGGAAAGTTACTTTTTCCTTAAACAGGGGTGGGGGTGGGTGCTTGCTTCAAATGGGCACTTACCTGGTCAACTATGGTAATTACTTGTCTGGCTTAATCAGTTAAAAAGTTATTTGCCAATTGACGAAAATACGATTTTCCTTTCAGATTCCCTGGCAACTTGGTAAGTTTCCCCCGATGGGGCCTGGGGGGGGGGGGGGGGGCGGCTATGGTTCCCCAACAGGGGTGTAACACCCCTGCCCCCCTGGAACCACCCCTTGTGTTTTACGAAGCTTGTTGCCTACAACACAGCAACAAAACTCGGTAAATTTTCAACGTTTTAAACGAATTTATAGTTATGAATATATATTTACAGCCTACAATAGTTCTAGAACCTGCTGGTTTATTTGACAGGATATGAACCGACCACAACAATGGAAACAGAATAGAAATAAAAAACAACAGTAGAAACCCAGGCAAAAGTGCTTTCTTCGCTTTCTTCTTGGTGTTTTTACAAAGTGCCAGTGCCGCTGCCGATAAAGCCGGGTTGTTTCCGCGCCAAAAAATTTAAAGACTCTTTAAAAACATTGTCTTCAGAGGGGACATGCTTAATCGAACGAATGACAGACATCGTCGCCAAAAGTTGTCAATTTCAACAAACGAAAAAATCATTACAGAACACTTGGTAATTCAGAAAACACGAGATCGCGATAGAACAACAACACACACATGTCTGGGAGGCAAAATGATGAGCTGTCCTATGTTCACTAAGCTTACTCACCTGAAAACGTCGAGAGAAACCTCCCTTCTGGAACGTATTTACTCGCATATTCTTCACTCCTTCAATAGCTCTATAGCAATTTTCTCGTCCATTTCTGCTCTGATTTCGCTGTCTTTGGCACACAACGTTCTTTATAGTCCCACAAATACATTGCCCTTTTCGAAATTCTCCTGCGCTACAAAAAATGTGCATAAAAGAATCCATTCTTCTCACAAGCAAAATGCTCGCTTCGCGGCGGCCATTTCGCCTGCAAGTGAAGCCTACCACATTTCCCATGATGCTTTGCTATAATGGGAATTGCCTATTAGACAAGGTATCTGGGCTTTGTACAATTCATCCCAGATCATATACATGTAGATTATTTTTGTGGAAATACCATGTAAAATATTTATAGCATTTCAGCCTGTTCACTCAGGCCGAAAGCTTACCAAATAAATATTCTTCATGGTGAAAACTTTCAAAGAATTAATCACCCCAGATATGCTGTCAGTGGCATTCAAGTGTAATGCACATCACTAACATTTTGTGATTCTGCTAGTATTTTAAATAAGACAGTACGACAATACTCAGTATTGTAGTTTCAACATATATATTCTTCATTTCAAGGCTTTCAACATATTCAAGGCTTTAAGTTTCCCAACACTTCACAATAGCTTTTCAACAATTTATCAAAATATACAATTGGTGGCACTTAGACACCAGATTATAGAATATTTTTGTACTTTCACAAAAGTCAGACTTCTGGTGTATCTACTATTCTGTGGTCAGACCGCTGTAGCAGCTCTGGTGTGCACAAACTTTGGATTCTTAATTTCATTATACAACATATTGAGTAACACCTAAAACAATTGAACAAAACACCAAGTCAAGGTTTTGTAATGTCTATGTAACAGTCAACATATTTTGTCAGCATAAATTTCTTATATACATGTTTATAGTGTAAATACAGGGTACTGTGATATATACTTAAATTAATATTTCGTGTATGATATATACATCTCAAACTCATTAATAATTTATGAAGAAAACACAAAGGAAATCAGTACCGTGTCGGTGGTTTGGATATCGGAACAAGAAATTACATAAATTAAGCAAACTTTCATCTTGATTTTCTCTTAAAATACTGATTTGTTTGAGATGCTATATCATACACTGGGAGGAGTGTTTCATCAGGATATCCAAACACCTCGAAGTTTGTTCAAACGTCTCGGTGTTTGGATATGATAATTACATGTACTGTACATGCAGTATAAACATGAGTCACTGACCAGTGAGCACAACACACAATTCGGAGTAATTATAGAATACCCCGTAATTGAAATTGCTCCTCTCAATCGCTATGTGGCTACGTTCCTGGCAACGTGGCAACCACGCGCCTACGCGCGTACGCGTCCACGCCCGGCTACGTGGCTACGCGACTACGCCACTACGTGGCTACGCGGTTACGCGACTAGTCTCCCAATCCATTACTTAACCTTATGTTAATCGTAATCCTAATATTAAGCGTAACCCTAATCACAAATCAGGGAAGTTTGAGGTATGGAAATTACGATTACCTTACCCCCATACAATGGAACCATGAACCCTAACCCTAATCACAAATCGGGGTAGTTTGTGGTATGGAAAATTAGGATTACCTCACCCCCATACAATGGAACCATGAACCCTAACCTTACTATATTTCAATTTAAATGGACGCGTATTCTCTGCTTTAGCCAAACCAAATTTTCCCAAGTACTTCCTTCTGAAGAAAGAAACTTGAAATTCAAGCAATACATTCACAACAAAGCAGCAGCAACTTACCTGACTACCTTTGTACCTAGCTATAGCTACCGCCGCGTAGCCACGTAGCCGCGTAGCCACGTAGCCGCGTAGCCAGTCTACATATACCATTTCACATGCGGGGTATTCTATAATTGTATCCACAATTCAACCAAAATTAAATATTATCATAAATCATTTATATAAAATACTTTGGCGTATATTGACAATTTATTCGAGAAAAGAAGGTTGAAGGCCCAAATTCTAGCGAACTTTATAAGCTGAATATTTCTAGTACTGCTATAAAGTACCGAAGTACGAGGTTGGCTTTGAGATATTAAATTTGTTTCCGATCAAGTATTTATAGATTTTGTATAATTATAGTATATAAGATAAACAACGTCACAGTTTTGAAACTATTTCTTACCATTTATAAACTGATCAATGTCAGAAACCGTTCGAAGAAAAAAGATTTGCAAAGTAATAATTAACACTTTTCAAAAATCAAAACCAACCAAAATGCAAAGATGAGATTCACTTTAGTTTATTCCCACAAAATTAACTGCTCGAGTACTTCTCGAATACCTTGCGATCAATGGCGATCTTCTCGACTATATGGCGATCGTGCCGAATATCTGGCGATAGCTGTCGAGTATGACGTAGGTGAGGTCCAAGACAAGCAAGCAAGATCACACCGAATTAGTCACAAAAATTAACAAAATTTCTAACAGCATATACGATATATATTTCAACAATGAGTTGAAGCTAAAATGAGCTAAAATTATTATCCGTCTTATTGCATATACTGACATGACTTTCATTTTGTTGGAAAAAAATTTCACCGCGTCAGCAACTAGTGGCCAGCGGTCACGAACGGCAGACCCAAGAGCGCTCAGGAACCAATCAAATTGCTAGATTTCACGATCGAGACCGCTTACAAAAATAGCCATATAACATTTATAGTAAATAACACAAAGAATGTTTCATCAGGATATTGAAACACCGAGACGATTGTTGAATGTTTTATGACCAAACTATGAGGTGTTTTGATATCCTGACGAAGCACACTGCCGAGTGTTTATCATGAATGAAGCATGACAAACTATCAGTATTTTAAGAGATAATTGAGGTGAACATTTGTTCAATTTGTATAATTTCTTCCTCCTATATCTCAAACTGACATGAATCACTAAATTTAGTTGAAAAGGCATGATAAGAATACAAATTATCTTAAAATTCGTCAACTATTCACCGACACTGCATGAGGTGAATGATTGCTTTAGCATATACCTCATAAATTAAATAATACTAAAGTTTAAAATTCTTATATTTTTCAGTATGTTCAAGACACGGCCGCTAGCAATTTAGCGTACTCGATATTTGTCGACAAAGCAGTGTTTACAATTTTTTAATATATTAATGGCTAGAAAACAAACCCGCACTTCTATATTTAATTCTGTTGACTTTTTTCGTCTGAAATCCCATTTGTGTTCAGATCAATCTATAAACTCAATAAATAATAATTGTGAAACCGAAGCTGTTCAAGTGCCCAAAGAAACAATATGTAAATTAAATATCGAAGCTACGGGACTGAAGGAAGAAGTTCGTCGTTTATCAGAGAGTCTACGTAAGTCTGAATCTGAAAAACAAACTCTGTTAACAACCCACGACATCATAATGTCTAAGAAAGGTGTAAAGGAACAATCAATGCTGAATAACTTGCATGGTGAGTCCAACAGGCTGTGTATACTTGGTGACTTCAATATGCCACACATTGATTGGGATGTCGTAACTGATACTGAAAATTCTGCTTTCGGAACCGAATTCTGCGACTTAATTAACACGAATTATCTCACTCAAGTAGTCACGGATCCTACCAGAGTTTCCAACGGCAACCAGGCTATCTTGGATTTAATCCTAAGTAATTATCCTGATGAAATATCTGATGTCAATGTAAACGCTGACCTTATACTCTCAGACCACTATGTGGTTGCCTTTTCTTTACTTATCAGAACAAATCGCTTAAAAAAACATCGGCGTACTGTTTATAATATTAAACAAGCTGATTTATGCGTTTTAAAGTCAACATTGAGATCACTCCCATGGGACACAGCTAATGTGGAAGGTGACATTGACAGCAGCCTTGCTTGTTGGGAAGATCTATTGTTAACATGCATTGACGAATTTGTTCCCAAGATAATTATTAAAGACGCAAATAGACCGCCGTGGATCGACGGTGAAGTAATGAAATTGTTGAGGAAGAAAAACAGAATTACACGCAAAGCGAAGAAGAACGACTCTATTCATCAATGGGCCAAGTTTCGCAATATTAGGCATCAAGTCAAGAAACTTATTAAGTTCAAGAAGCGTAGTCACTTAAACGATCTTGGTGATTCTCTTAAGGTTAATCCGCGTAAATTTTGGAAATACTACAAGTTCATTACTAATTCAAATAGTATCCCCGGAGTTGTCGAATACGGTTCAGTACATGCGTCTAAGCCATTAGATCAGACGAATTTATTTAATGCCTACTTTCACTCTGTTTTTGTTCCACCAGATATGTCAGATATTAATTCTCTGCCAATTCCTAATTATGGTGTTGAATCTGAGCTTATGGGTTTTATTGTTAGCAATGAGAGTGTGCTTAATGAACTCAAATCACTTGATGTTACTAAAGCTTCTTTGGGTATATCTCTAAAATTATTACGTGCCTGTGCTGACGAAATCGCACCATCTTTGTGCGAACTGTTTAATATGTCATTAAATCTGGGGCAATTTCATGAGAAATGGAAGGATGCTAACTTAGTTCCTATTTACAAAAGTGAGGCAAAGTCACAAGTGCTCAATTATAGAGGAATATCTCTTTTGGATGTTTTGTCGAAATTATTTGAGAAGCAAGTTTTCCATCACACGTATGACTTTGTCTCCCCACATCTCACTGAGTGGCAGCATGGCTTCTTGCCTGGTAAATCTACTATTACCCAGCTGACTCAAGTAGTTCATCATTTCTCTTTGGCTCTAGAAAAAAAGCAACAGGTCGATGTTATCTACCTTGATTTCTCAAAGGCCTTTGACAGGGTTCCTCACGAAAGATTACTGATCAAGCTTGAATGCCTTGGCATTAAGGGCTCGCTACTGTCATGGTTCCGGTCCTACCTGACTGGTAGAAGGCACAGAGTTATAATTAACGGTGAGAAGTCCATTTTCTTACCTGTAACGTCTGGAGTTCCTCAGGGGTCCATATTAGGACCCGTGTTGTTTTTGATATTCATAAATGATATGCCTAGTTCAATATCACAGGGCACATCCTTGCCGCTTTTTGCGGATGATTCCAAATGTTTCCGCTTAATTCTTGGTCAGGATGATGGAATCAAATTACAGAATGACCTCACTAATTTGTGCAAATGGGCATCTACCTGGGGTATGGAATTTAACGTTAAGAAGTGTAAGGTACTGCGTATTGCTCGTATCAAGTCAGTTTTTGAAAGAGATTACTATTTAGAGAATATGAAGTTAGAACGTGTGGAGGTTGAAAAGGACCTTGGAGTTCTTATAACCCACAATTTAAGCTGGAATAATCATGTTGATTATGCCACAGCTAAGGCGCAAAAGATGCTGAATGTTTTATATCGCTCTTGTAAGGACATCAGTGACTCGAGCATTAAGAAGTTGCTATATATTACTTGGGTTAGGTCTCGACTGGAATATGCCAGTGTGGTATGGTCACCACATACTAAGAGAAACATAATAGCACTTGAACGCATTCAGCGAAGGGCCACCAGGTTTATTGTTGGGAGGGAACTATCATATCCCGAACGTCTTAATCACTTGCACTTGCTTCCGTTAGCCTATCGCAGAGAAATTTGTGATATCATCTTTTTGTTCAAATGCCTTAGGGGTTTATGTCATGTTGACATTTCTAACTATGTGACCTTTCGTTCATGTGATAAGCCTCTTAGAAATATTGATTATCTTACTTTAAAGATCCCCTTTAGTAGAACTGAAGCATTTAAGAATTCTTATTTTGTCCGCGTGTGTCGTTTATGGAATATTTTACCATTACATATTAGAGAGTCGGAATCACTTCTTGGATTTAGAAGAAAGCTTATTAATTTCTACTCCGATAAATTCTTGTCTAATACCTCTCTTTTCGAATAATTATTTTTTAAACTTTCTGTTTGTTTTTAAAAACATTAGTATCTGTATCGTATGTCAGTAATATTGTGATTTATTGTATTGTAATTGGCAGTTTATGTTATGGAAACATGATTTCTGTTTTAAACTGACCATAAATTGCATTATTATTGTAATTAATTATTATAATTATTTCTGTAATATGCTAATTTAGAAACTGATTAAAATTTAAAAAAAAATTAAAAAATTAAAGGCTGGACCGATCCTTCAAAGTGATGTTAAAACAACCACAACCAAAACAACAGCGGTCAATGGCGCCAGATCAAAGGACAAAGAAAATCCAACAAAGAATCAGAGGCGGACTGGCCCACCGGGATACCGGGAAATTTCCCGGTGCGCCCCTTGGTTTTCCGTTCCAGGCGCCCCCATAAAAGACAACTAACATTCCTATACTACAAGTCGTAAACACAATGATATACAATTTGTATTTTCTAAACTATTTACTCTGCATGTAATTGTGTTATCTTTTCTTTGTTACTCACTCTTCATAAGATGTAACCATCGTAATTTTTCGGGTATACAATAAATTTTGTAACTCTAATAAGTCTAATATTAAGAGGTTGTTTACATGGAAGACGGGACGGGGTCGGATCGCATCGCTGTAATATTTTCCCTTTATTTATCTCATTTCGTTTATATGAAGAATGTGTTTGCCGGGACATTTTTATCCCGTCCCGCCTAACCGGAATCCCGGTTTCCTAGCTCAACCATAATATATAAATGCTGTGACGCCCTGTCCCGCCTAGGCGTGACTTCTGTTAATACCTGCCTAATGCTAACTGGGACGATCATGGCCAGAAATCGAGGACAACATGGCGGCAGAGCATGCGCACTGAATCCCATTTTAATTAATTCAATATGGCGTCCTTCAATAGATTTCTTAAGGAAATATAAAGAACAATCATTTTCGGTTATTTACTATTGTAAATTCCGACATGCGAACGTCCAAAACTTCACCAAATTGAACAATCGTTGAGCACTACAATTTCTATTAAGTTTGAAGCGTCCTAAATAGGTTCCCGAGCCCCTCGTTAGCATACCTCTTATTCGCTGTTTAAAGTCTATTAATCTGCTATAGAACTTATTTTGGAGCTCCAATTTTGGCTGCTTCTGTGTTGTTTGTCCACGATGCGAACGTCTGAATTTGCTCGGGATGAACGTTACTTTGTTTTGCGGAGTTGTTCGTTCCACTTTTTCGTTGTTTAATAGGTTCCCAAAGACCTTAAAATGTACGATTTATTGCATCCGAGTCGTTGTAATTTAATCCATCAAGCGCCGAGATAAATACTGAACTCGGCGTGAAGAAGCAATGCATTCCTCGATAATTTCGGGTTCTTGTCCGCCATTTCTTATGGAGCTGTTGCTAGGTTGCCAGGGTCTTAACCGCTGTTATTATTATTAAATGTGACTGTGGATTCAGAAATAATAACCGAAATTTATTGCGGCAATTTTTGTGAGTATGAGTGTACAGGCCTGTCTAGACGATTAAACCTTTTGTAATTTGATATTTGGGTAAGAAATGGGTCAATAAGACATTTCAGCGAATAACTCCACTTTAATTTATTACTATAGACTTCTGTTTATAGCCGAAATGATCGATATTTAGCCATCAGAATTTTCAAATTAATATTTCCATCTAAATATGAGCCCACAGGCCACTGCCGCTGAGTGTCCTGGATTTCTAGCCATGATGACGGATACCGTTTCGAGTATTTATTTTGATTCTTAAGCTGTTTATTCGATACAAATTAGTGATAACGGCTAGTAGGAGGACAGCAGCTCTTTATAATACGTCAAATTCTATTTATTTCTCTGTTATTCTGTAGTTTTTACGACTTTCTAGCTGTGTTGTGAAAGGTCCCGGTCGCAATTATCCTGCCTGAAAACATTCTAATATAAACCAGGGATGAAAAACGTCCCGTCCCGCTTACTTGTCCCGTCCTGTCTCCCATGTGAACAGCCCCTAAAGCTGGATTTCAACTAGGCGTGAAATATCGTGCGCTCGACTTTTTTCTTTTGTCTTGTGAGTTTCCATGTGGAACGAAGTAGAAAACTATTCAATTTGTACAATAGAAAAGTCGTGCGCGCGATATTTTACGCCTTGGAACAGTAATTCACTCGTAGTATATAATAATTATATTATTGTCTATTAAATGTTGTAGTCACAAAAAATATGGGCATACATAAATCGTACTTAAAATGAAAAATGCCGCTCTCAAAGTCGTGGAAATATAACTTCAGAGGGTCAAAAATTTCCTAGAAGCCAGAACAGCACGCGCACTCCTCGGCCGGGACCCTTAGAACACTCAGGCTTTGCACTCGGCCAGGCGCCACTTTCATCTAATTTCCCGGTAACTTTTCTGCTGCCAGTCCGCCCCTGCAAAGAATGACGAACATAAGAAATCGGTAACTAAAGAAAAATCTTAAAATAATTCCAAAAGCAATGTCAAAGATACAGAAGAAGTTGAAACTGGTGCGGCTTCGGCTGTAAAACCCACAAGTACTGTTATAATAGGTGACTCTATTATTTCTGGGTTGAAAGGATCAAGCTACTGCGAAGGAAAAGATGCGCCGCCAGGGGTTGGAGCTTTTAGGTAGCCAACGGGAGGAAGCCCTTCGGGAGTCTGAAAGAGTCACATATGAAGCTTGGGCTTTTTGATTTTCCACCTTGGGCTCCTAGGACCAAACTGCGAACTTTTTTTCATACAAGTAACGTGAGATTTTCTAAGTAATCATTAATCAATATTATTGTACCCTACGACATCTTGAGAAGGATTTCAGCTATTGACCTGAAATTTTCAGGACAGTTAGTTCAAAGTGAGTTAATTGATTTGAATGAAGCGATTTGCCATACGACTCTCATAAAAAAAAAATGAAATGAAAAGTCACCCAGTTTTTACCCTGTAACTTGAGGCCGGTGTTTTAGCATGCCAAAATTTGGTAAAATGCCTCATTCTTATCAATAAGGAACCTGTTGCCATTTGAATAACACAGGGAGGGTATTTTAATTATTGTTCTACATGCATAATGCATAAATCTTTTCTCAAGTAGTAACAGGTGTTGATACGCAAGCTTCCGTTTCACAGCCTGGTGTCAAGTTACATGTTATTTTACTAATCATATTTAAAATCTTTAGCTCATAAGCTTTCCAAAAATATATTAATTGTTATGGCATAGATTAAATCTGCAATTTTTATAGCCGAAACAAAAAGTGCCTGTTTTTCAGGTAAAGCCCGGCCTTAAGTTTTCGATTTTTCTAAACACTCCTGAAAGCAAGCGTGTTTGTAGTGATTGATGATGACAGAGAACGGCGCTTTTGAAGAAAACACATCATAATTTTTTTAAAAAGTTCGATATGAATATAATAATTAGCCGGGTTTTTTTGAGTTTATAACCATCTAATTCTTGTGGCTGTGTGATGAAGACAAATGCATAAGTTTGCCGATGCCCATGCTGTTTAAATTTACGAAGCTGCTATATAATTCACGACAACGCCATCGCTTTCAAGTGCTTTCAGCTCACCAGCTGTCAACAGATTATTAGAGAAATGACGAAAGGCGTTTTAACAGCGATGAGGAGCATTTGTTGTTTTGTTTCTTTAGTTTGCGGTTAATGCTGACGGCTGAAGCTACCAGATAAAGCAAGATAATTGTTTTGGAATACTATAGAAGATTTCAACGGATAGGGATAACTATATAGACAGGTAAAAATTATGTTCTGTTGGGTTTTTAACCGTCAGACATTATGTAGAACGTGTCTCGTATAGTATTTAAGAAGGGGACCTATTCGAATTGATGTGCCTACTGAAAGAGCGAAATTAAGAGTTGAGAAAGGTTTTCAACTTTCCTCCATTATTATTTATAACAGCATTTTTTAAAACAGCGAGAGTTATGGCTTTTGCGATAATACAGTAATAGTTTTGCTTTGGTAAGCTTTGCGATGCTTTGCCATACTACTGCTAAATACTGAATGCTGTCTGCTGGCTGTTGCTATAAGTATTCTCGATTGCTGCGAAAAGGCAGACATCAGGTTTCTTACTGCTGAACGCTGCAATCGCGGTGTTGCGCATTTGTTCGTTAGCTTATATGTTTCTCTGCAAATCAATACCTTCTTCCTCAACAATATGCCTGATCAATTGCAACTTTCTCAGACTCTAAATGATTTTATGCGGTATTTAACATGTTTTCACTTTGAATCTCGTTGCTAGTAAACCTAATTCCTCACTAGTACAGTATTCTGAACTAGTAAACGTTCCTCATTAGTAAACCTTCTTCGCTACAAAACGTCTTTACTGGTAAACCTTCCTCGCAATATATAGTAAGCCTTCCTTACTAGTAAACCTTCCTTATTATAATAATAATCTTCCCTCACTAGTAAACGTTCCTTACTACTAGACTTTCCGTACTAGTAAACCTTCCTCAGTAATAAGCCTTCCTTATTAGTAAACCTTCCTTATTATAATAATAATCTTCCCTCACTAGTAAACCTTCCTTACTACTAAACTTTCCGTACTAGTAAAGTAAACCTTCCTCAGTAATGAGCCTTTCTCACCAGTAAACATTCCTTATTAGTAAACATTTCTCATTAGTACACCTTCCTTACTAGTAAACCTTTCTCATTAGTAAACCTTCCTTACTAGTAAACCATTCTCATTAGCAAACCTTCCTACACTAGTAAACCTTCCTCACTAGCAAACCTTTCTCACTACTAAACCTTTTTTACTGGTAAACCTTCCTCTCTAGTAAACTTTTCTCACTAGTAAACATTCCTCACTAATAAACCTTCCTCGCTGGTAAACCTTCTTGAACCCACTTTAATGAACGATAAATGTAGAATAGTTGGCACAACAGGTAACCCCAATTACTCTCTACAGGATATATAACAACGATGATATATTATATGTTACATCATCTGAGCATACCTCACTCCTTTCTTTCTTGATCTTAACCGTTAAAAACGTGTCAAAATGACAAGTCTTTAAAATCCTTAGCTTTTGAAATTAGCTGACGACTGGGTAATGCATTGGAAAAGTCTACCCTACCATTACTATTACCATTACGATTCCCATTCCCATTCCCATTCCCATTCCCATTCCCACCACCACTACCACTACCACTACCACTACCACTACCACTACCACTACCACTACCACTACCACTACCACTACCACTACCACTACCACTACCACTACCACTACCACTACCACTACCACTACCACTACCACTACCACTACCACTACCACTACCACTACCACTACCACTTCCACTACCACTACCACTACCACTACCACTACCACTACCACTACCACTACCACTACCACTACCACTACCACTACCACTACCACTACCACTACCACTACCACTACCACTACCACTACCACTACCACTACCACTACCATTGCCATTACCATTACCATTATTATTATAATTATTATATTTATTATTACATTACTGTGAGGATAATCGAACCGGGACTGGATAAAGCAATTCGTCCAATAAGATTGTAGCGTTAACACAAAGAAAATTCGTAAAGCATTGATCAAACAATGAAAGAATGGACAAAATTTATCCAACTCCATCTCAAAACCGCTTTTCTTCCCAATTCTACACATTTTGGTCAAATTTTTGTAACATTTTTGTGAAAATTATTTAGATATGACGCAGGTCTCGTTAACGGCGCGCAAAAGCGCCAGATCAACAAATCAATACAACAATGGCTTGTATTTTTCCTAATATTCAGTTACGAGTAAATAAAAAAGGTGGTCTATACGACAACGGTCGTCGTCATTCACAGCTTTTTAGATAGCGAGTTTTAGACTTGAATAACGATGGATTTAGTAAACCCTTCATAGCAAATGAGATCAACACCAGCAGACACTTTGTCAGTAACGTCCTGAACCCCAAAAGCAAAGTAGTTCCGCGCCGTCCAAAGATGATAGATGCTGTTGTAGAGTATGTAGAAATGGAAAAGCTTTGTAAGCCGAGTGCTTGTTGTTCTTAAATAAAGAAAAGACTCTTACTGGACGGAGTTATGCACCATGATAACCTTCCTTCCGTATTTTCAATAAAAGGGTGGACCCAAAAAGATTTATTTATGACGAAGAAAACGATCCAGCAGGTACCACTTGAATCGCAGACTGCAGCTAATATTGAATACCTAAATATATTTCTTGGCCGTGTAAGTGAACTGCATCCAGCAACTATCCATTTTTTTGACGAACGTAGTGTGGTGAAAACTACGATGAACCGTCGATATGGAAATTCTCGGATTGGGGAACCAGCTTTTGAGATGCAAAGATACACGTCGAACGCCACATATACAATTAATTTACTGCACTCCATCCAGGGTGTTGATTATGTTGAACTAGTATAAGTAATAAACGATGCATCAAATGGTAATGAACTATTGATTAATTTTGAAGAAGTATTAAATACGACCCGCGCAGATGGCTCAGTGATTCTTGAACGAGGAGACACTGTCGTCCTGGACAACTGCGGCTTTCACCACGGGAATTTCGCTGAGCCAATGCTGAGAAATATGTTTGTTGAGTGTGGGATACAACTATTATTCCAGCCATCTTACTCTCCGCCTTTGAATACTTGCGAGTTTTGTTTTCGGCAGATAAAGGCATTCTTGAATCTAAATCAAGCTCTTGCTGAGCACCAAACAGAATATTGTGTGTACCATGCGAACAGATATCGCGAACTAATTCAACCAACTATTTCCGACACTGCGGGTTATTATTATTTGACTGTGTTGAAGTTAATAAGTTTTATAATATTAATTTGTTAATATTTAATTTTTTAATTATTGAAATAAAAAGCTATACTTTCTTTATTGGGTACATGTGAACGGAGTTTAGGATATTTTGAACGATATTTCATTGCGACGTGTTCGTATACGGTGGTTGACAACCATCACAATAATTATGAGAAAATTGGCCAAAATATTAGCCATTCTTAGCCTGCGAACTGCGCATAGCTATTGAACAAAAATAAACAGAGCTATTCGAAAAGAAATCGAGTCCCCTGCCCCACTACAAGCTTGTGGAAATACTAAGTTCTAATTTGTTGTTGCCTTGCAACGTCATTCAGTGACTTGCAATTCGGTGACAGGAAGGCGCCGAATAACTCGGACACATCATTGAAGTAGATCTTTTGATATTTTTGAAATTTGGAGTAAACAGATTTGGAACTGGAAGTCTGGAAATGGAAGCAACGTCGTCTGAGGTTTTTGAGTGGATGAAGACGATATCTAGCGGCCTCCAATTGGAAAGACTGGCTCCAGAGTATGAAATTCGGGGTTTCACTACTCGTAAGTCGTTAAAATATGGCGAGAAGAATGATTTAGATACTTTTTTCCCGTCTCCCAAAAAACTCCTTCTAGCGGAAAAAGAATACTTGAAACAGAAATCGAAAACCTAAAAGCTAACGAGAACGTCGAGAGATGTTTGCAGCCATGTAGGCGAGCTTTTTCCACCAACTCATCTTGTAGGTCACACTGATTCGCAGGCTGGTCACACTGGCGGTGTACATGGCCAAACAGTTACTTTAAACCATCAGCAGTTTCTTGTCGGTACGGCAAGCGCCGCGTATGTAAACCATTTACAAGTTCCGACATTTTCTTCCTCTGCTTCAGCTCCTGCCTTCGAGTATCAACCTTCGGATAAGAGCCTCTCGAACAAGGGAACCGTTACTCCAAGTCAACCCAAATCCTATGTGGGTAACAGCAAATTTAACTAATTCAAGACGTACAAACAATTCACGTTCAAATTATGTTATTCGATTATCGCAAGGCGTTTGATTTTATTGATCATCGTATTCTAATTAACAAGTTATGTAAGTTAGATATACCACGCAGTGTTGTGAATTGGATAATTGATTTTTTGTCGAATAGATCACAAAGGATTAAGTTAGCTAAGGGTTGTTTTTCCGAGTGGGGCTTAGTTCCCTCTGGGGTACCACAGGGTATTAAATTGGGCCCGTGGTTATTCATTTTAATGATAAACGACTTAGATATTAGTTCGCCATATTTATGGAAATTTGTCGATGACACAACAGTCTCCGAGATTGTTCCGAAAGGAAATGTTAGTCATGCTCAGGGTATAACTAATCAGGTTACCCAGTGGTCCCGGGAAAATAGAGTTCATCTTAACCCCGACAAATGCAAAGAGCTCAGAATATCCTTCGCTCGGAAACCCGAGGTGTTTGATGCGATAATTGTTGATGGAAAAGAGCTGGAGATAGTTAGTAGTGCCAAGTTACTGGGGCTCACTATAAGCGACAACTTAACTTGGAATGCCCATGTGGAAGATGTAGTTAAGAAAGCGAGTAAGAAACTATACTATCTAGTGCAACTCAAACGGGCCAGATTGCCATCCATCGATTTAGTTCTTTTCTATACATCATGCGTAAGATCCACAGTTGATTATGCTATACCGGTTTTTTATAATGCCCTTCCGCAGTATCTAAAGTAGGAGCTCGTGCGTATCGAGAAAAGGGCGCTATCGATAATTATGCCTGGTACAAGTTACAATAATGCATGTGAAGTTTTGGGCGTAGCGCCTATGGTAGATCATCACAGTTTATTGTGTAATAAGCTTTTTGGTGCTATAGTGTCCGTTTCAAATCATAAGCTTAATAGTTTACTTCCACCACTTAATAATCCAAGATACAATTTTAGGAATTGTCGCTCGTATAACCTGCCTCGTGTCCATACGAACAGAGCAAAGAACTCGTTTATTTTAGCAATGGCCCAACAAGCAAATGCCTTGTCTTAACCTAAGTATCCAGAACGTTTGAACAAACTTTTGATAGGTTTTATATTATTATTATATTAGAATTTGTAATATATATAGCGTATACTTTTTATTATGTAAATAATTACGTAATTCAGCCTATGGGCTGCGATGTGATTTGAATAAACCATCCAATCCAATCCTAATTGGCAAGACAGCAGAAAGATATACATAACTGCGAAACTTATGCTAAAAAACGAGCAAAAATCTGTTCGAATTGTCACGGACTTGGACATAACTGTAAAAACTGACTGGTTGAAACAACCAAAAAAAAAAGGTTACCTGGATGAGTCTGAGAGAACCAATTTAAAATGGGTTGTTTCAACCAAAATCGTTTTGGTAGAAATGACCAATATTTGACTGGTTGAAACAACCAATATTATTGGTTGAAACAACCAATATTATTGGTTATTTTAACCAAAAAAACATTGGTTATGTTAACCAACCAATATTGGTCATTTCAACCTAAAAACATTGGTTATTATAACCAAAAATTTATTCGTCATTTTAACCAATAAACAATGGTTGTTGCCAAACAACCAATAAATATTGGTCGTTGTAACCAATAACAATTGGGCAAGCAAATGCATTGGTCAAGAGAAATTAAAATGGTAGATTCAACCAACTTTTAATTGGTTGAAATAGTAACTATAACAAATACCAGTAACATGAAAAAGTATCAGTTTTGCATGATTTTACTCACTGCTTACTTGCAAGAAACGTTGTCTACAATTCACACACATTTAAATAAATAATTAAGGTTGTGACAGAATATGTCAAAGCTAATTGGTACAAGTGAAACTTTCTTTTATCCAAAAAATGCTAACTCAGAGATCACACCATCTTGTTGGACCCACAAATTAGAATAACACTCTCTAAAAAAAGGTGTGTTAAATAATGAACACACCTTTTTTGTCCAAATGTTAACACACCTCAAGTTACGTTTTCTAACACACCTCAAGAGTTGGTTATTTAACACACCTTGGTGTGTTATATTAACACATGTTAAGATGTGTTACCGTATAGGTGTGTTAATACAAAGGTGTGCTATGCAACATGCCCTGATATGTGTTATCTTACACATGTAGGTGTGCATAATAACACACCTTGAAACATGTCATTCAACACAATGACTAAGAGAAAATAAACATTTTTAAAAACATTTAACATTGTCAACATATTTAATATATTTTAGTTAACATAGGAACTGTGAGTGTTTACATCAGGATGACATTAAAGTACATGTATACAGTCACTTACTATAATAACTACTAATTATATACATGGTATACAGGAAAATGGTCATATGCAAACCATTTTTGGCAGTTCAAATTCCCAAATATTAACTGATAGCCAAAACTCCTAGACTAACAACTTAACAATGTATGTGGTTCTGCATCTATATCCAAAATACATCATTCAGCATTTAGGATACTACATGAGATATTTAGAATGTTGGTTATTTTCAAAGTGTACTTAACAACAATCCAATCGGCAATGGCACAAGGGAACATCAGCGGAATCATCTTGAAGATCAACAATCCTTAATTTCTTTTATTGAGAAGTCGGCTTTTGCATCACTCAACATGTACTGGTCCAGTCCTGTAAAATGAGAATTTAAATTAGTTCAACAATTTGTTAAATAATATTTAAATATTATTTAAGTATACTCAAATATTTAAACTAAAAATTTCAATTTATAAGTTAAAATTTTGATTTTGTTCAGTTGTAATTTTTGTTTGTTTGTTTGTTTGTTTGTTTGTTTGTTTGTTTGTTTGTTTGTTTGTTTGTTTGTTTGTTTGTTTGTTTGTTTGTTTGTTTGTTTGTTTGTTTGTTTGTTTGTTTGTTTGTTTGTTTGTTTGTTTGTTTGTTTGTTTGTTTGTTTGTTTAAATATTCATTCCATTTAACCCATTGATGCCTACAATAGGAATCATCAGCTGCTGATAAACTTAGTAAAACAATAAAAGAGACACTTTTGGCTGGCTCAGGCAGGAATAATTAAGTAATTCACTTGACCCAATACCGTTGCTACCACCCCTTAGAGAGTAAAATCATCTGCTGGAGTGTGAATTAATGTCAATATTAAACTTTATAATTAGAAAGTATATTTAGGGACTATCTTCCATCATACACTGTATCACAGATGGGCTCTCAGATGTGATAATGACCTACTAGCTGACTAGCTTCCAAGGGTCAAGAGTAAGATTCCCTCCAAAGGTCACATGCTCATACATAATTCCTAACTACAAGATTGCAGTTACCGAACAAACAATTTGGACAGAAAATTCTACTTTCCTAGCAGAATTCTTGTATTTTTGAACACAATTAGAATATAGGGATGTTCAGTAATGTATAAGGAATATGCAGTATCTATATATCACTAAAATTATACCAATATTATTAGTATGACATTATACCAGTTTGAGTCTTATATTTTATTAAACCGGTCAACTTTCTAAAATATCCAGATGTGTGATATCACTGATATGTGTTCTTAGCATATCCATGATACTGATATATATATTTATTTTTTTATTAGTCGTGAGCGGGCCGAATCCTAGGCTTTCCTGCAATTTGATTGGCTACGTGAGCGGGCAGTTTTTTACGATATCTTGGACCGCGGTCCAAAAAGTTATTTTTTTACATTCTGTCATAATTAAAACTGATCGATTTTCATAACTATTTCGCTTGCCACAGAAAAAATATATTCAACAGAGAGCTATGGAGATGCAAATGAGTTTTATTATCCAAATGGTTTTGACAAGTTCATGTGTAAACAGCGAATTTTAAAAGAAACGCTGGGAAAACGGTATTTCACGATATCTTGTACCGCGGTCCAAAAAGTTATTTTTTTACATTCTGTCATTAAAATTGATCGATTTTCATAACTATTTCGCTTGCCACAGAAAAAATATATTGAACAGAGACTACGGGGATGCATATGATTTTGATTATCCAAATGGTTTTGACAAGTTCATGTGTAAACAGCTTTAAAAGAAACGCTGGGAAAACTGTGACAAAGCAAAATTTACGAGCGATATTTATAAACAAAACAGTTTAAAACGGTAGGAAAAACATACATAAACTTGTGAACACAGTATTTTGAATCACTAAATGAAACTATATAGAAGTATATATATAAAGTCATACCACGAGAAGATAGAAAAGCTGAAACCTTTTGACACTAAACTGTCTTTCTTCTCTTATTCAACCGCTATAAAACTCAACAAAACCGCGACAATTCATTACCTTTTAGTCAAATATTTTCCACATGCCAACCTCATCGTGTCATATGTCCTTGAAACTTGAAATTACAAATGGCTTACTACAAGCATTTTCGTCTTCAAACTCGAAGAACACACTTTCAATTTTCATACAGTCAGCCAAATATTGAAAGCGACTTTCCAAGCGAACAGCCAAAAACGAGCAAGCGACGAAGAAGAACGACGAAGAATCTTTATCAATTAAACTTTAAAAACACTGAATGCATTTTGACTTCCCTGCGTAACTAGATCTTCAAGTTTTGAATGTTTTTTTATCACAAAAAAGGATCCAAGCTTCCTTGTCAGACTACATGTCGGCAGTTGTTTACGACTGTCGAACGATAAACTTTGGACTTTTGAGTATCACGTGAATGTCATCTCGATTACGCAACTTAATTCAATTATGTTAATTTATCTAATTATGTAACAAAAAAATAAATATGTTATTTACCGTTTTCGTCGGTCCGTATAGAAAAATATTTGCCCTCGGTCTCAAAAATGTCCCTCGGCCTGCGGCCTCGGGCCTTTTTTAAGACCTCGGGCAAATATTCTTCTATACGGACCTCCCAGCCGGTAAATAACATATATATATATACATAGACCAATATTAAACTTTATTATTAGACCAATATAATATGGAATAGACCAATATAATATGGAATAGATCATTATAATATAATATAGATATAAACATGCCTATTGGAATAGATATATTTTATCAAACCAGTCAACTTTCTAAAATATCCAGATGTGTGATATGTGTTCTTCGCATATCCATGATACTGATATACAGTATATAGACCAATATTAAACTTTATTATTAGACCAATATATAACCTGCTAATAGTATTTTGAGATATAAACATGCCTATTGGAATAGATCATTATATCAATAAATAAACTACGAGTATTATTTAAGGATTTTACTTACCAATATAGACAGCAAGTGGAATGGTTGAACACAACTGAACATGGTAACTCTTCCCTATGGACTAGAAAATAAGAGAAAATAATATATTAATGAATAAGCAAACAAACAAACAAACAAACAAACAAACGCACACAAAACATAAGTTAAGTTAAGTTACTGTTAGTCTGTTTAATACCAACAATTTAATATTTCATAATCACAAATAACTTTTACCTCAAAATCTGAATACTTTAGTTTTACATAAGATAAATCCTTATCGTGAAAGCAACGGTGGCTAAAGAGTGGTAAAAAAAGAAAGAATGACTTGAGAGTTTGTTAGGAACTACAATTGACTATTACTGTAAAATTGAGAAGACAAGAAGAGATTAAGCCAAATATTGTTGACGACAAAAGATGATCACTTTAATAATAAACATTGACTTCAACTACACTAACTTCGATCAGTATAAAATGGTATGTATTGGACAATCAAACAGGAAAATTGACAACGAGAGCCAGAGAAAATTTCACATTACAATATTAAAGTGGGACAATATAAAACAAACGATTACTGAATCTCTTTACCTTGCTCGTTCGTAGCCTCGTGCGAGAGAAGCTTCTAGGACTTTCTTGGTTCAACTCGATTTCCATGGCTTTTAGTTAAATCTTTCCGTAGAAGAACATGTTATTTCGGTGAAAACTGTCTTCCTGATCTCTTCGCAAACAAAAAGTCTTATTTCCAAGGGTTTATGTAGCTTGAATCTCAAAACACCATCACAAATGCATTTCAAACGTGGCGCGCTCAGATCAGATAATTTCAGTTGGTATGAAGCTATCCCAAGTGTCAATGCGCGCTCGCTAGCTGCGCGGAGCATGCGCGGTATCGTCTAGCCAGTGTCGTACCCAGGACCCAGGCGCATGTAGCCAGGGGGTCTCTGCACTGGTGACGGCGCTATTTAGCCAGGATTTTTATTACCTGTAGCCTTTCTTTCTGAATTCTGATATGCTATATATTCTGTTTCGAAATTACACACATATTGATTCGGAATTACTTCATGCACATTTAGGTATAGAACAAATGTTGTATTATATTTAAAAGATGCGTTTTATTATTACTACCAAAGCGTTTGTTATTACTACCGAAAGTATTCTATTTGAACAGTGAATTATTTCAAAAGATGTGCTATGTTTTTCGTCTTATTCTTAAGAAGGTGTGTTAGTGTGAACGGTGTTTTTTTTGAAAGGTGTGTTTTTTTATAAGATGTGTTAGTCAACCAATTATTAATTGGTTGAAATAACCATTCCATATTGGTCGCTACCAATTTAGAATGGTTATGTTGACAAAGTAGTTTTAATAACTCGATTTCAACCAATTTACAATTGGTTAAAATAACCATTTGTAAAGGTTGTAACCAATTTTATTTGGTTAAAATAACCATTTGTAAAGGTTGTAACCAATTTTATTTGGTTAAAATAACCATTTTTAATGGTTGGAACCAATTAATAATTGGTTGTACTAACCATTCCACATTGGTCGCAACCAAAAAAATGAGTTATTTCAACCAGTCAGTTTTTACAGTGTACCAAAGCTAAATGCTCAAGCGAGCCGTGCTTAGGATTTGATGGATGTAAACTATCTTCCAAGCATCCTGAAATAAAGAGGGAACTACTCGAACTCAAAAATCTCATTAAACAAATGGAAAAAAGGAAAATAAAAGCACAAAGTGATTTGGAAGCTTTCAAGTTTGCATGTACGTGAAAGAGCGTCCACTAGCTTTTTCTCTGTGATAAGACCACGTGATATGCAAAACGCCGTGAAATATATAAACAGGTCTGCGTTGGACAAAGACCTTCTGATTTTGAAGAAAGCGTTAGGAAACAAAATTCAACTTGGTGAATCGAGAGATTGGGAGCTACCCGCATTCATCATTGAACGTTTCAAGAAATCTCATATCGACATCTAAAACATGGATCAGTATTGAAGTGTATAAAAATTCGTACAAGATATTTTACAAGTAGCTTTTTTTGCAGTGCGATTCAGTTTAGTAATCAGACATGTAAAGTATATAGAGCCTGCGCCGCATGTAAATACCCAGGCTAGTAAAGTTTAAAGAGGATAAATAGCTCACTGCAAGTGAAGTAAAGCTTCCGCCTTTCAGTTAATGTTTGATATAATAGTTTTGAAAATTACTCCCACTTGTTTTTATTGTTTATTAGTTGTAACAGTATTGGGGTTCTAATTTCCTTAGAATCGCACAACTTTATAAGGAGCATAAATAGCTCACCCCATGTATAAATATATACCAATTTAATGTGAAGTAAATGGCTTCTGTTTCCGTTATGTTTGATATTATATTTTTGAAAATGACTTCCACTTGTTTTTATTGTCTATTAGTTGTAATAGTCTTATTAGAGTTCTAACCTCGTAAGAATCATACAACTTGTTAGAATTTTGATGACTGAACAATGCTTCAATAACCGATTGTTATCTTGGCAGATGAAGTCATTGCTGAACGTCATGTTTGTTGAAAATAATTCAGGGTGTGACGCAGATGAGTGCCATGAACCATGTTTGTTTTTTTTTGGTTTCCATTTGGTCGCAATGGTCGACCAAATGGAAACTATAAATATTACGGAAATTTGTTTGCGACAGTCCGCGACCGCGGAAGGCAGTTTATAGCGGCAGGGTTGTAGAAATTTGCTTTAATGCATGGTTCTATCTCGATCTCGCAATCTCGGCGAACGTGAAATCAGTATTGATTTTTACCGCGTCTGCCTCTTGATTGTTTCAAGACGGGTTTTTACCCGTGGTTTTTACAAGACGGATTTATTTCGAGACGGCTTTGTTTCTAGATGGCTCCGATGAGACGGGTTTGTTTCGAGATGTGTTTGTCGGCAAGATAGATTTTTACGGGAAAAACCCGTCTTGAAACAAATCCGTCTGAAACTGCATGAACAAACCTGTCTTGAAACAAACCATACGGAAACAAACCCATCTTGAAACAAACCCATATCGAAACAAACCCGCGTCTGTAAGCCCCAGACTCGAATCAATCCAGAGGCAGACGTAGAGCAAGCCTACTTGTTTGTACTTCATTATGCCGCTTGTGACCAATCCGCGTGGCGACCAAATGGAAACCAGGCTTTACGCAAGTAAAATTTAAAAGAAAACTCAATAAAACAGTCGGAATAGGGTAATCGCCTGAATCATCTGGGTGCTGAAACAAGAGAAATACTGTGTAATTTCGACTATAACTTCGTTGTGTTTCTTTATTCTATTGGCGCGCTTTGATTGGTCGACCTTCCTACGTGGTACCGGTTCGAGTATCCTCACAGTATTTATTATATTTATTATATGCATGACAAAATTACTACATTTTGATTGGTTGAGAGGAGTACAATTATTTTATTAATTGTACTGCAGTACAATTATTTTATTAATTGTACTGCTCCCAAGGACCTGGGAACGATGTTGACAATAAAATTCAAAATGACGGCCAATTCTGCAATGGAGAGTTTTCACATTTCCAACGACTTGTGGAACACTACACTGTTAATTTCTAGTAGTTATTATAACTACAAAATAGTTATTCGGAACATAAAAAGTAGTTAAATTAGGTTCAGGATAACTACTTTTGTAGTTAAATTTACTACTTGAAATTAACATTGTATGAACTAAAAATTCCATGTAAATATTTTGAAATGAGTACGGAGAACACCCAGAGTGAAAATGTTTCGTGTCAAGTAATGAAACAAGATGTTTTTAAAGCCGTGAGTATTTGAAAATTCTGCCAAATTGCGCTCGCATGACGGCTAATATCACTTGTAGTGTAAATCCTTAATTCTACTCGCTATCATATGATTACCTATACTTATTATACAAATTTAACATTAATGCCAAATCTTTCTAAGGTACAAGATAGGCACGAAAGAAGTTCTGAACTGACTTGGCAGATTCATTGTTGTTTGTGGATTTCTACAAAGACTCAAGCATGAAATGGAAATTTTTGGCGTTGCTGATTTGCAGCGTCTCCATGCAGTATCCTATTGCTCAAGGTAGGTTAAGTTGTATATTTACAACCGGGGTTCAAATTCACGTCCAGGTACCGGTTCGCGACCGCGTTCATGTCTATGTCCATGTTCACACGTCCAGGACGACACGTCTAGGACCACACGTTCAAGGACCACACGACCATCTAACTCCTCGTTTACAATAACGTCTAAGACTACGTTCACGTCAACATTCAGCTTTACTAACTGTGCCTAGCCTGTGCTTCCTTATATCCCCTTCCCGTTCTCCGTTATTCAGCCATATCCACATCCACGTCTAATGCACGAGTTTCACTTATTCTAAAATGCTTAAAGCATGAGTTCTAAAATTTAGAACTACGCTTCGAAGCGTGCTCAGGATGCAGCCTGTGCAACCTGGCCCGCCCCAAGCAGGCTGGGTCAAAACCAAATAGGTACGAGCCTTTTTTTGTGTGTGTTATGTTGATTTATCTTTCAACATGGCGTCAAGAGTTCGTCCAGGAATTTAGCATCCAGCTAAACGTTTTAAAGCATGTAAGGTCCGCATTCGTTCAGTTTCAACATCTGGTGAGAAAGCTACCAAAAGCATAAGCTTAAAAGTCCCTTGCAAAACTGTGAATATTGACAATTCGAGATCGTTGTCGTCGAACGCTAAAGACACATGGCCAACGTCAACATCAGAATATGGATCAAATGCAGTATTTATTGAAGAACATCTAAACAACCAAAGCGAACCTAGTTCTACGGTATAATAAAGGAGAGATAAAGTGAGTGCTTACCAAATTTGTTGTTTGTGTTTTTGAGTCCAACGCGTCGCAGCATCTTGGAATTGGTATATAAAAGGGACTCGTTGTCGATGTATGTTTCGGTTGTAGCCGTATAAGCCAAAATCGCGCTCCTCTATTGCGAGTCTTCGGGTGTGTAATAAGGGGCATTGCTTCATTCGTTATGAGCAATACAAATAGAATGACAGATTATCTACAGACTCACCTAAGAGCAATACAGGTCTTCTTTCCATCCTTGGCATACTTCGGCAAATATGCCTCCGCATCGAAATCCCTGTGTAAGGATTTTACACTAAACTTCGCATGAAGCTCCCGATCCGAGAGGATAGCACAAGCTTGGATTTTTGAAGACAAATCGCAATAGATTTGTCGCAGTAACTCATCGTTATTACTCTTCAGAGCGCTCTGCACACGTTCTAAGACGTTTGTCGAAGCCATGACAAAACAGTCAATCCTCACTCAAAGCCCGCGTGTAATCGACCTCTGTTCATGCTGCAAGATGCTGCAAGATGCAACTTCATGCGGCGGATTGCGGCCAAGATTTAGTTTCTAGCCAATAAAATCTAGCCTGCGTTAAAAAAAAATACTTGCGACGTAATTGCATTTACTTCCGACGTAATTCCATTGGCTTCGACCAATCAGCGCTCATGTTTCCGAAGTATTTCGGCCATTTTGACGTGGATAAACGTCCCGGTCGGTGACCAGTTCCCGCCATAGTTACCTCTTTTACGGTTCTAGTACCAAGCTAAGCTTGCTTTGCAGGCTACGCGGCGATAGCGGCCACAGGTCGCCACAGAATAACTTGCGCGGCGTCTGACTAGGGCTCTAGAAATTATGAAATTATTCTCCGGCAAAGAATAAACTGCATCTTGCCAAATATGTTAAAAATTGGAAAATCAGAAGAAACCATAAATTTTCGCATCTCAGATTTTTTACCTTAGTCGCTTGACGTGTTTGGTGTTTGACGTATATTAAATTCGCCCCTGTAACTGGAACCAACAACCCCTTGCTCTGCAGTTCAGCTTGTATAAAAAAATTCCCCTTCCCCTCTCCATTTTTTTATTTTATCAAGATACTAAGCTCAACTAAAAAAACCTTCCCAATCTCCCATACTAATTCAGTAACACAAGAACACACATTTTAAAAAAAATGTGCTTTGTCAGAACAAAAACACAGGGTTTAAACGACCCATATTTCTCTCCTCCAAAATAAACCCTACTTACAGGATTGGACCAATATCCAATCTGTTTTGATGGCAGTACATGGTATTATAATTAATTTTTTTGCTGTTTTAAAACAACACAAGATAATTTTAACATAAAAATAAAAGTTATCAGCTTATAATATCCAGGATGATGTCAGCTATCATAATGAGCCAATAATGGAGTAACAAATTTCTGTCATTTATTGTTTAACAAACTTATTTTAATAAAGGGAGCTCATGTTTTTCGGTAGAACCAAACCTAATCAAAACTTATGAATTAATAAAATTGCACTAGCTTTCTTAAATAAATTGGGTTTTTTTAAATATTGCATTATAAGAATAGAACATTTTAAATTTTTCGCTATTTTCCATAGGTATTCCAATCCGCTTACAAGGACCATTTAACACATCTGGAACTGGTCGTGTTGAAATATTTTACCAAGGAAGATGGGGAACGGTTTGTGATTATAACTGGGACTTTAGCGATGCTCAAGTGGTTTGTCGACAACTTGGCTTTCCAGGAGCTAGTGCAGCTCTTCAAGGTCCTGATGTAACCGATGGTAGGGGACAAATATGGCTAGATAATGTTGATTGTTCAGGAAATGAGCAGCACTTGGCAAACTGTCGTCATGATCGATGGGGAACAGACTATTGTGACCACTCAGAAGATGCCGGTGTCCTATGTAATAATAGATCAGGTAAATCAATTGCAAATTGTTTAGCTAAATTCAGGTACGAAATTACTGCAAATACGATAATGCAATATCTAAGGCGATTTTTTTGCAATCTGATTGGTTCCTGAGTGATCTTTGCAAACCGGTAAAACCTCTTATTACTAAAATTGAAATAAGGAAATTAAGCAAGTCAAATTGTATTCCGAATTTATATTATATAATAATGCATTTACAGCAAAAAAATAAATTAAATACAACATTTTTGTTTCTACTGACCTTCAAGGTCTCTCGGCACTATGCTATCAGCTGTTATTGATTCTCCGGTTGATTGAGGGTTTCTCTACAATTACGTCAGAACCGAAGAACTTACGAAATGTAGACAAAAGTTCGCCAAGCGTCTGCGAACACGCGAGAACCGAAGAACTTAACAGTTCGCCGAAGTTTCTATTTTTTGCCCATGCAGCTTTTTAGTCATTGGATGCTTCAAGTTAGTGAACGACTTGTTGTGTGTACCCAGTAAGAAATTACGAAAAATGAACGAAAGTTCAAGTAGTCAAGTAAGTCAACGATTTCTTTCTATTAATACCGTGGTTTGTGCCACGGCAATTATTTTAATTTTATGATTTTGACAACATTTTGCTACCGCTATAATCTATTTTAGACCACGTTCACACAAGTCCGGAGCGAGTTGAAAACGGCGCAAAAAAGTCACAAAACGCCGTTGCGTTCACACGGCACCGGAT
Source organism: Paragorgia papillata (assembly GCA_035771165.1). Taxonomy (NCBI): domain Eukaryota; kingdom Metazoa; phylum Cnidaria; class Anthozoa; order Scleralcyonacea; family Coralliidae; genus Paragorgia; species Paragorgia papillata. The sequence continues at coordinate 639,424 of JAWNZC010000031.1, read as the reverse complement.
CGAAATTGTGTGAAAACGGTGCTCTAACCGGAGCTTTTTGAAAACGATTTATAGACGGAGCGAGATGAAAACGGAACCGTTGGTGGTGTCGTGTAAACATAAGATGCGGCACTTTTTTCGCTCCGCTTTAGTACCCAGTTTCTCAATTTTCCGCTCCTAACCAAACGGTTGGCGTATTTGTCAACAATGGAAAAGTTTATTTGTCTTCTCGACTTCGGAAAGCTTCTGCTAAGAACTTGTGCTGCTGTTTGAACAATTATAACATTATTACAACAATGACTAGCCAGTGAAATAGGGGAAGATTAAGTCAATAAGAAGAGTTCCTAACAGAAAGACTAAAATTGTAAACTTAGAATGCCTTATACACTTTGGAGGGATAATATTCTTTGATTTGCTCCTCGTTTGCATTAATTTTGACGAGATATGACTATTTATGAACACCTTCAAAGCGTCGTTAAAATATGAAGGACTCGTGTGAACGTAACCACATTTTACCGTTTATTGTCTATACCGGACTAGCTTGAACGCAGTCTTATGGCCTGGCCAAACGCTTTCAACATCGTATTCAACATCATTCAACATTGTTGAACGATGTTGAATAATGTTGAAAGCACGAGTGGCCAAATGAATTCAACATCGTTCAACATTCATGAATGAAAATTAATTGAACGCGGGCTACCACAAAAGCTGGAATCAACAATATCCCGCATGGCGCATGTCTCTGTTCAACAAAGTTGAAGGAAATGTGGCCAAATGCGTTCAACACCTTTCAACACTTTGAGAACAATAGAAATGTTGACCGCGTGTTGAACGAAAATTTGAACATGTTGAAATTTCGTTCAACATCATTCAACACCATTCAACAACGTTCAACATCATTCAACAGGGGTGGCCAAACGCTTTCAACATGTTGAATTCAACAATGTTGAACGATGTTGAATGAAATGTTGAAAGCGTTTGGCCAGGCCTTTAAAAAGCCGTTGTGCTACTGCTATATAATTTATTTTAACAAGCCGTTGTGCCACTGCTATATCCATTTTAACAAGCCGTTGTACAACTGCTATTTAATCTATTTTAGCAAGCCGTTGTGCCTGCACTGCTATTTAATCTATTTTAGCAAGCTGTTGTGCCACTGCTATGTATAATTTATTTTAGCAAGCCGTTGTGCCACTTTGCCAATAAATTGTGCCAATAAATTACTGGTTTATTTCGAAAGTTATATTATTCTTAATATTTTTTGAGTATTTTATACTCAAAGCGAAATATGGCTGTCCCCATTGAGTTGTATACAACCATAATTGGCTCACATAATAATATTTTGAAAGCAAAGCAAGCATCAATTCGTACAAAAGGTAAATTTTGGAATGAAATGTTAATTTTGTTTTATGTGAGTGTGCTTTATTTGCTTATGTCTAATAACGTTGGCTAAGCAGTATGGAGATAGAAATGAAGTTATAGTTTGGTTTACACAGATGTTGTGCTACAAATATATGCGATTGTTATTAAGACTAATGTATCTAATGAGGTTGGAAAAAAAACAGGACATAGCAGTAATATAAATGAAACAAGACGCCCACTAGGCGTTAACTCGGGCTACGTTAATTAGTGGCCATCCCATGCCGCGCGATCGCGCATTCGTGCATGCAGCGTATTTTGCCTGCGAAAATGGGCATGTTAGAATGTGGGGATTAGCTTATTTTACAAAGGGGAAGTATTGTTTTTTTAATTACTTTTACATGCATGGACAATCTAGATTGGAACAACGTATAATTCAAAAACTGTATACGTGGTATTGTGCTGTCAAATAACTGTGCAAGGTGGCAAAGCCATCAAAATTTGCCACCAATACCCACTTGCATTGGTTCGGACAGTACTGCGACATTGTGTGAAGATACACTGTATACTTGACGGAAGGCGTGTACTGAGCACAGATGGCGTGTGCTGTTAGCGTGCTGCCTCTCACCAATAGTTAAGCCGGTTGCAGTCTTTCAGATTTAGGCCGGCGAACGGCGAATTTCGCCGGTGGTTGAGCGGATTTTGTAGCAAATTCGCCATGTCTCCATCGTAGAGGTGTGCTAATCCGATCCGATCGGATTCGGATGGGATTCGGACTAAACTTTTATCGTTCGGATCGGATCGGATTTTGTTCTTTTTTTCTCGGATAGGATCGAATCGGATTTTGCACTTTTTTATCCGCATCAGATTCACTTTTGTCATTGTTTTTGTCACAAAATTAACAAATTCACTAGTTGTATGCACGTTGCATAATATATGAAGGCTATTATTACATAAGATTATTATTGTATAATAGTTTTTTTTTAATTTATTTGTTCATTGGTCTTCTTTTCGGAAAGTTTGCGCTATTATTCCAACATATATCCGGCGTTTTAATTTTCTCGGACCGGATCGGATCGGAACGGACTTGAGCAGCTGTTTTAGGATCGGATCGGATCGGACTACGATTTTTTGGCTTCGGATCGGATCGGATTCGGATTGACAGTTTTGGCAAACCCTCGGATTACAAGGGGTCAATCGGGTTCGACGCACACCACTACTTCATCGTATTTCGCCGTCGCTGGATAAATAAATAATCCATGAATCATTTTAAATTCCCCAACGCGTGTTTTGAAACACGTTTTGTGTGAAAATGTTCGAAGTAAACTTGCTCTTCCCGCCATATTGAATTCTACCGCGCTGGAGTCTGGGATCTACCACTACTTTACCTATATTTTGTCTGTTTTTACCATTTATCTGAGCAGTTTGATTATACAAGTATACATACTTCAAAATGAAGTTTTTCACATTTTACACTTTTTATGTCAAACCTTAAGGGATAGTACGAAAATAAATGTTGAGAAACGTGTCTGTTAGTCAGACAACCTTGAAGTGTAGTGATTTATTCTAAGAAAAAATGCATTATTTCAAATGAAATTATTTCAGTTGGTGTTCATAATACTGTATACAGTTTAGATTAGTGTTAATAGTTACAGTAGTTACAGTAGTTACTAGTTCTCATTCTTCATTGGATATTTGAACCAAAATTCACAGCGTTGATGTATCAATATATTCAGATCATTTATGGTACTTCGTAGTCTTCTTTAATGGTTAACCCTCCACATGAACATTCCTTATAAAAGAGATGTACGAATGGTGAAACATACACAGTAATCAACTTAGCACTTGACGATGGACTGAATGGGCAATGTCACAACCACAATGCATTTCATCCATAGTGTACGCGTGTATCAGATATGAATAGCCAGAACAGGTTAAATACCATGTTTTTCAGCAGGAAATTCAATCTCAGCATTAAAATGCAAGCTCAATATGACATTTTTAGCATATTTTGACATATTTTTAGCTCAATAAACTATAGGTTTACCTGCTAGCAGAGGTGTTTTATGCACAAAGGAAAGGCTTCCCTGTCGCACATGTGTGAAGTTTATAAGTTAGTCACAAGCCACATAGTGTTTCTTAAAAACTCATTTTATTTCTCTTGCATAAAGTTTGCTACATTAATGGTGCCTGTCAGCTGTCGTAAACAACTGACTAAAAAAAAGGTATTTTTAATATTGGCTTCCCCTGCGAGTAACTGAGCTACAGATTTAATTAATAAACTCGTAATTATGAAAATGTTTGAACCAATTTCATTTTTACATATAGTCAGATAATTATATACAGACATACATATATTCAATTTTTGTCAATTAATTTGGGTGGAAATCCTCCACTAATAAATCCTCCATTTTGCTAATATTCATTTTTTAAGATTAGAGAAGCAAGTTCATCAGAATACTGTATGATTTCCAGCATAAAGATGTGGAAAAGACTGCTTTGTCTTTAAAAGCAGTGGTAGAAGATAGTGTAGATATGGAAATGGTTAATTTAACTGCAAAAGTTGTTTCGAAGGAAGAAGAAGTGGAAGTTGTTGGTTCAATGAAGTTGAAGAAAAGGCATTGTTATATTGCTGATGAATCATGTTTTCTGAAGTTAATTTTATGGCGAAGTCACATTGAGAAAGTCTCTCTCGGTGGTGTTTATACATTCAAAAATCTCCGGGTCCGTGAATGCCGTGAATGCAGTGAAGAAAAAGAAGGATGGGTTCTTAACACAACAGTTGATACTCTAATTGAGGAAAACAGCGAATTAGCTAAGCTCGAGAATGTCAGTGGAACTATACTGTTGCCTCACTATTATGCTCAAAATTCAAAATCAAGTTGACATACAACCCTAGGGCGCAAGACTCAAAATATTGAGTAAACTGCTCAAACAAAATGGTTTAAAGATGGTATAAAAACTTTATAAAAACTTATAAAAATTTTACTTTAAAATATAAACTAAATTTGGGCAACGGCTATCTAAATATACTGTGAACATTGTAACTGGAGTTTGTGAAAATAGTGTACCAATGGAAATAACGAGACAGCTTACCTTTACTTGGCGAGTTTTGATAAAACGGCCATACAATGTCTAGTATCGCCGAGAGATAGAGATTGATTCCTTGTTGCTCCTTTCGAAGAACACGTTCTGATTGCTCAGACAAAGGTCATACTCATTAATAGACGAAGGTCCGCCACTCCGCCACCGCATTGCGAGCTTATTTTTGATCGACAGCCAGTCGATAGCCAACACGTAAACAACTGAGAAACAGTGAAATGTCTTGCAAATACTCAAAAACATCGATAAAATGGCAATAAAAGCTTGGTTCAAAAGAAACAACTCGCCAAACTTCTGTTTCGCAAAGCGGCGGCCATTACGGCAATTTCGCGCGGCCGGGAGACTAAGCCTGCGACGCAAAAAATAATAACAGCCGAAATTTAAAGTGTTTATGCGACCAAATGAGACTTTGCATTTTTAGAATCTTTGGTAACTATAGATACTAAAACCCGAAAACAGAATTAAATTCGAGCTTTTCTTCGCGGAGTTATTGCTATTTAAAAAGTTGATTTTTTGTGGGAAAGAAATTGAAAACCGCGAAAAGAGCTTGGAACCGAATCAGTGCCTTGTGATGTCACAATAGTAACTCTCTCAATAGAAAAACCACAACATAGCAAGTATTAGCATATAGTACGCAAAGGTTTAGTGCAATATAAGCCACGCCATCTGAAAATGCCAAATAGACGACTTTGTACGAATCAAGCGAGCAAAATGCGATCCGACTCCCAGCTCAAGCATTTGTTCGGCGCACTTTCCGAAAGAAGACTTTACAGAAAGGTTTCTTGGTATTTCTGGTAAAATCCCTCGGTTGATTGCGGATGAAATTGGTGTCGTCGCAATTCCGAAATATCATATATCTGCTGAGGAAAAACTCTGTCTGCTAGAGCCAAGAGAAAGGTAAGTGCGCAACCTTTGAAATGCTTGTACATTTTGCTTTTTTAACAAGAGACGAAATTCATTCGTCAGCCTCTTGGTGTAACTGCAACTTAACCAATATCCAATTTTTAATAGATTGTGAAAGACACTATGTCCAAGTCCATGATGATATCGACTGAGGATAGCGTGACTTCGAGCGTGACCTTCACCGACAGCGCCATAGTAATTGATCATGCATCACAGCCGTTGAACAAAGTAGAAGATTCTGAAGAGGAATTCGAAGGAAATGGCGCAACAGAGAACGAGAGGCTTTTGCTAGTTTTGCCAAACAAAGTACGTTTATAGGTTTAACCATTAAAACGCTCAAGTTGCGCCACAGCTAGATATTCAATTAGAGGTAATCATAACACTGTAATGATCGCTGTGTCTGTGATATTTCTATTATTTCAATATTTAATCTTATAACCAACTTTTTTCCTTGGAACATTTTCATACGGCTGGTGAATGAGCTTACATCATAAACTTTATTCATGCACAGCCAAAACTTATTCAATTCCCACATTTCTAGATGTTCAGTGTGATATCATTACGGAAATTGGCAGAGAACAGCAAACTGAAAGCGAAACCCTACACGATATAAACATGGAGCACGACACGGTTTCCGATCAGGAGGAATTCACTGAATACGAAGTAGACGACGAACCTGCAGACGAGGATTTTGAGTACGAAACCGAGACAGAATCTGAGTTGGAAATTGATTTGGATGAGAATAGGTAACGCAATTAAGGGAAAAGATTGAGAATATTAACCCTTCCCCGTCTGGGAGGCTTTTCCTCAGCGAGTAGAATTGTGTTGTAAACTAGCCATGCAGGCTAAAATCCAGAAATGTTTGATCGGGTAGATAGTATATAGTTAAACTTTAAGATTAGCAATGCCATTGTATCCTTGCAAGCTTTGCTTTTGTATGGAACATTACCTGTTTTTCTTAAACAAATTTTAGGGTTTCTGTCAAGGATACAAATCTACGACAGGAACCGAAATTCATCGTTTTCCTCTCTCAGTTGCTTTTGCTGTTTAAGTTCTGTCACTATTGCAAAACAGATAACCCCCTTGTGGAAGCTCGAAAAGCTGGAACTGCAGTGATCATCACAACAAATTGTCCAAATCCCAAATGTGGTCGGCAACAGGATGTTTGGAGAAGCCAACCTTCGATGCCTGGGTCGAGGGTAGATTTGCTGGTGATTTTCTTCTGTGTTTCTCTATTTTAGTTTCAGGAGGATCACGCAGCAAAGTTATCCACTTGTTCCAGCAAATGGGACTTTCCGGACTACCTATTATCTCTCACTACCTATTTCGAACACCAACGCATATGTATAACTCGTCTAAACTGTACAATATTATACGCCACTGGCACTGATTTATTTGGGGACGAACCTTTTTCTTTTTGAGAGGGAGGTTGGGCAAATACAAAAAAAATAATTTGTGCATGATAAAATGACCCCAAAAAATCGATCGAGCTCCTAAATCCTTATCTATATATTTGCAAAAAAATATTCATGCAAGGAAATGCCACGCGAAAAAAACACTGCCAAAAAATTGCCCAACCCCCCTCAAAAATAGGATGGTCTATCCCTTGGAAAGCCCTTAGAAAAGCCAAAGGCACTGTGAAAAATCATTTGAACAAATATCTGTCCAGCCCCAAAGCTTATGTGATCGGACGTTTACAGTGTTATATGAAGTTTTACCACCATTCTTGACTATATAAAATGTTAGTTAATTCCATGCTCTTTTCTCTTAAAGACAAAGCTGTTTACTACAATCCCTCTTCATTGGAAAGATTATCAGAGCAAAATTCTAGATCGTCTTAAAAATTTATAATCATCTTTGGTGATATCTGGTGATGGAAGACATGACAGCATGGGCCACAGCGCTAAATATGGTGAAATAATCGATTTTAGCTTGCTCCAGGTAATTAACACTCTCGCCAATAAATTTAAATGGAAATTATATCAGGGTCACAATGCATATGTGTATAGTTTTGTTAGCCCCATGTCTTGAATGTGTACATAGTAAATGGATAGCTCATATATGAGGTCCCGAAATTTCTACTAATCGATGTACAATTTATTAACCATGGACAACATGTTTCTATTTTAGAGAAATGAAGTAGGGAGCAGTCCTGCATGCTATGGAATATGCAGCTTTTCAGAGATGTATGGACTTTCTCCTTGGTAAAGGTTTAGAGATATCCAACCTTGTGTCAGACAGACATCAGAGCATTGCAAAACACATGAGGGAGAAACTGCCCAACATAACCCATTATTTTGATGTGTGGCATTTGAAAAAGAGTAAGAGTCGTAAATCATCCTCGAGTGAACAGCTCATGTGAACAATCTAAAGGTTGCTGCCAATTAATTGTCCCTATTTGCATCAGCGAGGGGGCTGTTTTATGATGTAGGACAGCAACCTTTGGATTGTTTAAACAAGCTGTTCTAAATAAGGGAGAAACTGGCTCCTTGCACAGCCACATTTTTGTGCTAAAATGTATTGTTCAATATAGTAAAACACTTACTGAATTCATCTGTGTCCAATATATTGCAAAATATTTAAGTTTCAACTTCCAATGCAATGCAAGGCTTGACCTTTGGTCTCGTCCAATCGTGAATGATCAACTTAAACATTTTACCTTATTTGGCTTGGATAAATCCAATAAGTAACAATTAATAATATATATAAACATTACATATGTATATATTTATTCCTAGAGTTGCATAAGATCTTGACTGAATTGGTGAAGGAAGCGGACTGTACAGAATTGTCTGAGCGGGTACAACCCTGTGGAAATCACCTCATTGGAGTGCCACATCAACTCATTCTGGAAATGGTAGGATGATATTGGCAAAGTCGTTCAAATCTTTTCTGAGCCATATTGTTGACAAGCACGATGAATTGGATGACCCCTTATACAACAAATGTGCCCATGGTGATCTGACACCAAGAAAGTGGATTCTACCTGGTATGCTCAACTATACATACCATTTACATTGTACAGTACTGGACCCATGAAGGGGCAGATGTTGGGCAAAATAACCCGAAGTGCTATTAAAGCACGACCCTTGCCCTTTAATGTGTAAAGCAAGGTTATGGTTAACCCATGAAGAATGAGATCACCTAGTGGCATCAGCCAGAATAAAAGGCTAATCTGCTGCCTTGCCGCAATTGGTTAATCATTCCACAATAACATACTGATGTGCATTCAGTACTTGTTTACAAAACTGTTAATTCTGGTGTTACTTTCTACATATTTTAGACTCTCCAGCCTATACAAAACTATGTAGTGCCATGCTTAACAAGTCATTGATGAAGGGTGTAGTGAGTAAATATTTCTTTATTAAACTAGTAAACTTTAACAAGCTTCTACAACAAATATACATGTGCTACTGCTCGGTCTGTCGGTCGAATATCGAGGAGGTCACTCGTTCTCCCCAGGCCCTTCTGTCTATGTTCTCGCGCCTGGTGTGGCTATTCCCTACATTAGTCCCCCCCAGTGCGGAAACGGACTGGCAAGTTTACCGCACGACCAGCACGAGTTGTCACCAATGGTTTCGGAACGAGCAATGGCACAGAATCAGGTGGGACTGGTAAAGGAGCAGGTGGGACTGGTGCAGTAGATGCGAGTTGCGCTGCCTCTTGCCGGAACTTCTCGATAAATGCAGGCTAATGGTTGTTACGACACGGTATCCATCGACCGCCTCAGGTCGATGGATACCGTGTCGTAACAACCATTCTTGTTAATGGTAAAGAATTTGTCATTCCGTTTGATTACCAGAAAGGGTCCATCGTAAGACCGCTGCAGCGGTGCTTTAACTGTGTCGTGACGGACAAAGACATGAGTAGCATGTTCTAGGGAACCAGGGACATAGAATAAACGCTTTCAGTGGTGCTGTGCTGGAACTGGGCGTTGTCTGTGCATCGTGTCACGGAGGCGATCAAGGAACGAGGTAGGGTCGACAGCAGCTCTATGCATAGGGTGGAAAAATTCTCCAGGGAGGCCTAGGTAGTTCCATAAACTAATACAGCTGCGCTGCATTTGAGATCTTCTTTTACAGCGGTACGTATCACAAGCATGATAACAGGCAATTCATCTCGCCAATTGGGGCCGGTTAGCCGGGCTTTCAAGGACGCTTTAAGCTGCCGGTGGAAACGCTCGACGATGCCGTTCGATTGCGGGTGGTAGACAGTAGTGCGGTTGCGTTTTATGCCGAGAAGAAGCAGGAGAGAAGCCCAAAGGTTGGACTCGAACTGACTACCGCGATCGGACATAATGCTTCTTGGCAAACCAAACCGTGAAATCCACCCATCCAACAAGGCACGTGCGCAGGATGGCGCTGTCATGTCAGCCATGGGAATTGCTTCAGTCCAGCGAGTGTAGCGGTCGATGCATGTAAAGAGGTAGCGAAACCCATGAGACTGGGGAAGTGGGCCAACAATGTCTACATGGATGTCATCGAAACGACGGTCAGGAAGCTCAAACTTGTGGAGTGGAGCGGTTGTATGTCTCTGGATTTTAGACTGTTGACAAGGGATGCATGTGCGTGTCCATCGGCGAACATCACGGTTAAGGCCATTCCAAACAAAGCGTGCTCTGAGGAGTTTACAGGTGGGTCGGGCACCTGGATGAGAGAGGTTGTGAACCAAATTGAAGACTTCTCGTCGAAATGGCTCGGGAACTACGGGTCGAGCGTTGCCCTGGGACATATCGCAGAGAAGTGTGAGGTTGTCGTCGTCCTCCAGTGGGATATCCACGAGCTTCAAACTGGTGGGACCGGTCTTTAAACGCATTGTTTCGGAGTCGGCTTGAGCCCGAGCCATTGCTTGAAAGTCGATTTCAGTGTAGGAGGTTGCGTTAAGTTGTATTAAGTTGTTCTTGCCCTTGACGTAGCGCAGGTCAGTGGTAATCTCGGAAATAAAAGCCAACTGGCGGATTTGACGAGGAGAGCGCTGAGTTGAACCACTAGAGATGGCAAACGTTAATGGTTTGTGATCAGTATAGACGTTGAGCGAGCGACCTTCGACGAACCAGCGAAAGTGACGGATGGCTAGGTAAACACCCAGGAGTTCTCGATCAAATGCACTGTATCGTGTTTCTGCTGGTTTGAGCTTACGAGAAAAGAAGGCAATTGGACGCCATTCGTGGTCGATGAACTGCTCCAGGACAGCTCCTACAGCATGGCCGGAGGCGTCGCACGTGATGCTGGTTGGGGCGTCGCACTGTGGATGAACCAACAGCGTGGTGGTAGCCAATGCTGACTTGCAAAATTCAAAAGCTTCCTTGCACTCAGTAGACCAAATGTAGTTGGCCGAGGCTAAAAGCGTGTGCAGGGGATGGAGTTTGCTGGCAGAGTGCGGAATGAAGAGGTGATAGAAATTTACCATTCCAAGAAACTCCCGGAGTTTCTTCTTGTCAGGCGGTTGAGGGAAGTCGGCGACGGCTTGGACGCGAGCAGAAGAGGGGATATTCCTTTCGCACTAATGTGATGACCTAAGAATGAAAGTTCGGAACGCCCTAATTCACATTTAGTAGGGTTGATGACAAGGCCATAAAGTTCCAGTCGCTTAAAGAGCTGGCGTAGATGATTGCGGTGTTCGTCGGGAGTGGAACTGAAAACCAGGATGTCGTCTATGTACACAAAAACAAAATCAAGATCACGACAGACTTCGTCCATGAAGCGCTGGAATGTCTGTGCGGCATTGCGAAGGCCATAAGGCATGCGCTGGAACTCAAAAAGGCCAAACGGGGTGATGACTGCCGTTTTGGGAACGTCCTCTTGTGCGACAGGGATCTGGTGGTAAGCCCGGACGAGGTCAATCTTTGAAAAGATTGTGTAATCAGCAAGGCGGGCAGAAAAGTCCTGGACGTGTGGAATGGGATAGCGATCTGGTTTGGTTGCTGCGTTGATGGCACGATAATCACCACAAGGGCGCCAATCACCGTTGGACTTGGGGACCATGTGAAGAGGAGACGCCCAGTTGCTCGACGAAATACGTACGGTGTTGGAAGCTAACATGTGATCAAACTCAACTTTGGCAGCAGCAAACATTTCTGGAGAAAGGCGCCGAGCCTTAGCGAAGGTTGGTGGTCCAGTGGTTATGATGTGGTCCTGAACGTTGTACATGACAGAGGGCTCGGTAATACAGGGTTTACAGACAGATGGAAACTCGGAGAAAATATTGTCAAACGCGTTGGAAAACTGGGCTATCGATACGTTGTTGAGATGCAGTGGATTGAGTGGAGAGATCTGCGTAGGAACAGTGAACGACGTTGCCGTGTCGACGAGACATGAGTTAGCAACATCTACAAGTACTCGAAAGTGTCTCAGAAAGTCAGCTCCCAAAATAGGTTGGTTGACGTCAGCAACTAGGAAGGACCATCTGAACAGCCGGTGGAGCCCAATGTCCAGAGCAAATTCGCGTTTGCCGTAGGTGGGGATAGTCGAGTTGTTGGAAGCCTTGAGAACGATGCCTTTTTCTCGATAGAGCTTGTCTTGTCGCGTGGCTGGAAAAACACTGACCTCAGCACGAGTGTCAATGAGGAACCGGGTTTTTGAATGTTTGTCAGTCACATACAACATGCACGTTCACCAAATTTGGCATGATACCAGCATACATCTTGGCTGGATGTTTCCGGGTCGACGGGCGTTTTAGTAGAGCGGGTATCTAGGAGCTTGAGAACCTTGTTGAAGTCAGATCGGATGGACGAGATTCTGCAGATTCTGGCGTGTCTACCCGAGCGACAGATGGTCGTGGCTCGGCTAACTCGATCATGCTGTCTGCGATCAACGCTAATTCGGCCAGCGGTTTGTCAGGATGTGACAAGAGACCAACTTGGACGTTGCTTCGAAGTCGCTGTAGAAATAACTCTCGTAAAAGATCGCCTTCAGAGTTGCCATACAGTTGCTGTAAACGACGGAGCAGCTGTGATGGTTTCCTGTCCCCTAACTCCTCGGCATGTAATAGCTGTTGTATCTTTCGTCGCTTGGAAGGAGATGCTCGCTCGGTAAGAGAAGCCTTGAGGACATCGAATGGATTTGTTGCTGGAGGCGAGAGAATGAGGTCTCGAACTTCTGTTGCTGCCTCTGGAGATAAGGCAGCAACAACATGGGAAAATTTCGTACTTTGTGTCGTTATCTGCTTCACAGCGACCTGGACTTCCACTTGTGCAAACCAGAGTTCAGGATCTGAAGGCCAAAATGGCGGAATTTTGACTGCAACTGCGTTTGTGGCAACGGTGGCATTCGTAGCGGCTGTAGATGGAGTCTCGGACGCGGAAGGAGTAGTCATGTCGAAGGTTCGGTATGTTCGTCGTCGGGATCACCACTCACCAATGTAGTGAGTAAATATTTCTTTATAAAACTAGTAAACTTTAACAATCTTCTACAACAAATATACATGTGCTACTGTTCGGTCTGTCGGTCGAATATCGAGGAGGTCCCTCGTTCTCCCCAGGCCCTTCTCTCTATGTTCTCGCGCCTAGTGTGGCTATTCCCTACAGGTATAAAGCAAGCTTCACCATTGGAGCAGACAAGTTGTTTGGAAGGATTTCACTCTGTTGTCAATCAGTTTTCCCCTAAAATGAATGCTTATTCTTTTTCTGGTAATTTCTGCAGGAATATTTCTGTGTATATATACTCTAAGTTATTTTGTCTGGTTGTAAAATCAGTTATCTACATTTATTTATTAACAACATTTTTTGACAGATGTAACATATTTTAATGCTTTTTTCCCAATTTTGGTGTCTACATTTTCCAGACATATCCTGGCAGCTATACATTTTAATTATAATTTATTTCGAGTTGGCAAGAAGAATAAGGATGGTTCACAACAGGTTAAGATTACTTATCCAAAATTCAAAGATGGCAATGCTACTGTAAGGGAAGTTAAAGTGAACCAAAACTTCGGTATGAGACAATGGAAACTCCAGTGATTTCTACAACTTTTTCCATTTTAATTAATTGTGTTGTTAATTAACCACCCATTCCCCTATTTTTGTCATATTTAGGATATGTTGAAGAAATATACCAGACATATATAACAGCATGTTCAAAAAATACTCTCGAAGATTCCTGTATGAAGCTGAAACAGATGACACCAGCCCCAATGAATACAATGTTAGAGAAGGAGACAAGAGAAGTGGCCATCAAGAGACAGGAGACAAGAAAAAACCTTGTTGTGGAAAATGTTCCACCAACAACAACATGTATACTCCACACTGCTTTTTAAATTTTATTTTGTTGTCATTTGTTAAAATGGTAATTAATTTAATTTTGTGTTATTTTTTTCAGTGTCAGAAGAACTTGCTCAGAAACAGGCAGCAAAAGCCGCATCAAGAACATCAGTTACAGCAAGAGCACCCCCACTATGTTGAGTCTGTAAAAATTTGATGAAAGGACACAAAAATGTGCAAGACTGCCCAAGAAATAAAAAAACCCTATGCACAGTGACTATATACCTGTTACACCATGCATTTGTAATTTAATAGTAATAATACACAAATTTACCCCACAGCAATTTACCACAGTAATTTACAGTTTATACCACAAAAATAAAAACATAATTTCAACAACAACATATTCCAACACATGATTCAAGATGTTTTTAATAATACACTATGAACTGTCCTCCTCTACAAATCCCACAAAGTCTTCCTCCACATTAGGCAAGAATCGCCTCCTTATCCGCTCGTAAGCACAGGCTGGCAAGGGATATATTTTATTTCCCAGATGCCCAAAAACAAGCCACACAAAACTTCTATAAGCTGTGCTCCAAAAGAACCTACAAATTAACATATTTAAAAAGGGTAGAATTTAAAGTTATTCACGTAAAATAGGGATTTTTCACATTTGCGACCATTATTTATAATACATGTATTACATGTAAACGTGCTTTACGTGGTTCTGAAATAAGTTTCACCTACCTATCTTCTGTGCTCGTTTGGCGGTATTCTTGATTCTGTCTCGTGCGCAATTTTGTTTCCGTTAAACGAAGCGACCACTTGTCCAGACATACAGTGTCGAAACCAGGATGGTTTGTTATGCATGATGTTGGGTTCTCAACTTCTTGTAGAACAAGCTCACTATTCAAACATGTCCTACACTCCTCGATTTCCGTACAACACTGACACTCTTTAGCGTTGCGGAGAAGCTGAACGCCACAGTTACCACATTTACACCTGAAATTTCACAGCAAACATGAAAGTACACAATGGAATAAAACACAAAGCAAGACAAACAAACATACTTCACGGCACGCACAACAACAACATCGTCAAGTACTCACCATTTACGCACTTCTTCTGTCCCATCGAGTTTCCTTTGCAGTTCCTTCAGACGCTCGTCGTAGCTTTTCTTTTTTTCACTGTATTCAGCCAGCCATTCCTCGTCGGCAACTGGTTCATTAGCATATGGACCAACCTCTGGTTCTCGATTGTCCATTGCCGTCGCTTCCCCCACAGTTCCCTCTACTTCAGTTGGGTCGTTGATTGTATACGGCCCAGGAATATAGTTCCAATCAGAGTCGTCAGTTTGGTAACTTTAATTCTCCGTGTCTGAACTTGTGAGGACATTTTGAGCGTTATTAGCTCGAAACACAAGATAATACTAGTATTTTAACCCTTCGCTGTTTAGGAAGCTGAGATGTTGATTACTATTGTGACGTATTAGTTACCAGTTCTCGACTTTCGCGGTTTGAAAAATTTGTTGCCGTTAAAATTTGAAATTTCCGATTTTCAACCCGCTATAACTTAGTGAAAACAAGTTCGAATTTGAATCTGTTTTCGATTTTTAATATCAACGTGTAAAGAAGATCCTAAAAACGTGAAGTCTCATTTGGTCGCATAGACACTTTAAGCCTGACTCTCACTTGTCGTAAGAATCGTAAGGGTCGGGGATTTTTCCAGTCCCGATCGTTTGGTGTGATTGTTACGACAGGTGTGAACTTGGTTGAAGTAACGTCCCAGTCAGTCGCCGATCTGATCGGAAGCATATCGCAAGAATCGGAATCATTTCTATTTGGAAAATGGATCCCAGACGGTCGCCGACGATCGGGGATTCTTACGACTAGTTACGACATGTGTGAACACTGAAACCACTCGTCTGGGACAAGCGGGGATGACAACCTCGTCCCCAGGGCCATTTGTAGGGGCTGGGCCAAGATGGCGGCCAAAAACAAAATGGTGGGAACAAATGGCCCTGGCACAGGCTGCGAAAAATGCGCCATCTCATGGCGCATTTTTGACTCGGACCCAGGCTTCACTAAGTTTATCGCGCCTAGTCAGGCTCAATTTTTTCTGAATATTTAGTTCAGCTTGACTGACCCAAACTGAAAACAATCAAAAGATTCATTTCCAAATACATTGTCGAATTATTAAAATAAATACACTTTTAATAAATATCTGTAATTGCTGTTGTCTGGCCGGGCCGCCTTGTTTTCGTGAGTTTTCGGTGGATTCAATTCAGCGTTTTGAAAAACATTTAGGCTTCGTTTAGTCGAGAATTCTTCCTTGAAAAAAGCATGCTTCTCAATGGCCAAACACGTAAATTCTGCCCAGTGGTGTACTTTCCTTTCGCAGCCAAAATACTTTTTGACTTTCTTCACAAAGTCTTTCGTTCGCCCGATTTAGAAAACACACTGAATTGCCGTCTCATGGACTTCGTTGTATGGCAGCCAGGGCACAGAGACGACACGACTCACCATTGCATATTCTTCCGACGTTTTTACGGGTGTTTAGCCAGTTTTCTTCACATTTTCATTCATTTTGAAGTTGTTTTTCAGTTAACAGCCGGCAATTCTGGTATAAACACTTATTTAATATATTTGAGCCCTAAAAACAAATGCCCGCGAGTTAGCCTGCCGCCCACCTTGTTTCCACCAATCAGAATACCTAAAACATCCAATGTTATCTCGACCAATCAGATGTGGTGATAGCTCAGCCTGTACCGGGGCTATTTGTTCCCAGCATTTTGTTTTTGGCCGCCATCTTGGCCCAGCCCCTACAAATGGCTTTGGGGACGAGGTTGCGGGGATGATTCTCGATAATATACAAGATGGCGTCCAGCGAAAGCTACCTGAAATCTCCACTGATCTCGAAATAATAGACTGGATTAAGCATCTATTGTTTACAAAATGAAGCCGGAAGTCGTCCATTACTAAGGGACCAAGTGATGGTCTTTCTAGCGTATTCTGGCACCGATATAAACATTTTGTTGAATGAGATGCTGAATCTTTGAAAGAAAATATAGTTCAATAGTCTTTTTTGGTACAGAAGACGTTTTAAGAAGACATAAAGACATTTTTCAGCTTGTTTGGTCCCTTAGTAATTACGGATTTCTTTTGTTTAGCTGGCTTCATTTTATGAACCAGTGGACAATTCAGTGGAAATCTCTAGCAGGAAAGTTCAGAAACGGTGAAGACACCGTGTTTATGGAAATTGTAAAATAATTCCCTTGTCTGTATGATAGGGGTATTCAAGGATAAAAACTTAAAATTGAATTCATGGAAGAAGATCGCTGCTTTGCTGAAACAGAAGTTCTTTATACTTGCAAGCAAAGATATGAGAGTATTGGCACAGCCTTTTCTCGTTATTTAAAAAATGCAACCTGCCTTCGGGTTCAGGGAGTCTCGTTGTCCAGGGGCGGATCTAGCGTTAGTCAAATAAGTCAGACGACTAAGGTAAAAAAAATAGCGATTGCAAAAAAAAGTCCGGTTAAAAACGACGTAATAGCAGCGAGAACAATTGCGGGAAATGTAATATTAATTCGTCACCAGGACCATTTGCGGGAAGGCGCGCGGACGTTTTATACCTCCTGGTGGCAGTGATTAGGTTTGCCGAATTTGGCAGCCATTTTGACTTATTTACCCCTTTTTAGCCACTCTGATTGGTCAAAACAAGGTAAATTCTGAGCACTGATTGGTTTGCCGTATCTGGCAGCCATTTTGACTTATTTGACCCGATTTAGCCATTCTCATTGGTTGAACACGGCTTGCTCCAAATCTCGACTGATTTACCTCAAATTGAGCAATCTGATTGGCTATGTAGAACCTTGACTAACTTGCCAGCCACCAAGTGTGCGATCTGTTTGCCTCGATCATGGCTTCTACAAGCATATTTGATCGCGCGCGATCAGCTTTAAAAAGCAACAACAAGGTGTTATTGCGACAAATATATGCATCGATTTCATCTGAAAGCGTCGTGGTTTGTCGAATTCTCGGTAACTAAAGAAGAATATTTTCTCAAGACTGCTTTACCTAATATAAATACCTCAACACGTGAAGCCGTGAAGGGCATTCTCTCGCTCAAAAAGTCCAAGGCAAGTTTAATTTAAAATGTTTTCATATATTCATTATGATTGGTGTTTATGAAGCTGTCCGACGCAATAGTGCTGTATTGCTTTCAATTCTTGAGGTCATAACTGGTCTCGGAGCGCGAAAATGTTTATGAATTTATCAGCTATTTATATTGTTGCGCTTTCGAAAGGCAGCTTGAGATACGTGAAATATCTGACAACACGATTCATAATTCCCGTGTTTATGGTCGTTCTACGATATAAAAGATTGCTAGATTTGTTAAATTTATTCAGGGTTTTGGTTTCAATTTCAAAATACGTCTGGCTGCGAGCATGCAAGTTAGGGTTTTCCCTGTATGTGTGTAAAATCTGTGTCCTCATTTGAACTCGGTAAACAGTCGTAATTTATAAGTTTTAGAGTAGGTAATGAGAACCACACGGGTGTTAAAGTAGCGTGATAGCAGATATAAGGAAGTAAATCGTCGACGGAGATATTTGATCTCCGTGTAAAATCATCCGTCTGTTTAAGGCCGCCATCTTTAAAGTTTATACTTTCGCACGAATTACGACAAGTCACGACTGTCCACGATTCTTACGATTCTTACGACAAGTGAGAACTAGGCTTTAGACTCGGCTACCACAGTAGCCCAAGTAATTAACGGTGGAAAAAACGGCCATGTTCGCCATCCATTGCAGGCAGCGGTATAGCCCAAGAACGACAGTCAACCTACTAGTCACAGAATATTGTTTGCCTGTGTTTGTCTCAAGAAAATGGATTTTGTTTAATACAAGGAAGAAATAGGTTGGAAAAAAGAAAGGATTTACCTGCGAGTACAGAAAGCAGTTCAGGCAGTAGCGGTTCATCGCCCAGGCATAGAGAATACTGGCAAATTTATCGGATTTAAAAACTCCTACAGTACATGTAAGCTGATCATTGCTTTTATTTCTGGACAATGGTACGTCAGTAGATTTTATTTGAACAGCACATTATTGTGTCAACGTATTATTATTAGTTTTGCATTAAAAGATGTGCTGCCCAGTTGTTTTGTAATATTAGGCATATGTTCAAACAGTCAATAAAACTTATATGTAATTCGTTCATCATCAAAGGTTGAAAATTATTGAAGATTTACATGTACAGTCTAAGGAAATGAAAATGTAGTACATGTCATTGTTCAATATCAACTGCCCTTAACCTTGACACCCCACCCCCGGGGATGGAGAAGCAAAGGGATAGTCTGCTTTCATAGACTAGTGGCTTGATTAAATCTTTATCTTATTATTATGTTCATATAAGCTAAGAGGCCAGTCTGGCATGCCAAAAACACAAATACACAAATAAAATGATAAACACTGGTTAAGCAAACCAGCTCACTGATCCTATATCTACTACATACCTTATATTGAAACCAGGACTACATAAGAGTATGTTTATGTAAGTCTGAATTTGGACTATTCCTGCCCATATGCTACATGCAGGCTTGTGTTCAAAGTACTTTGCAGAAATAAGTCCATTTCTGCTCCTGGGACATGTGATTTAGTAAGTAAAAACAAACAGACCATAAACATGTACATATACTGTAAGCAATACTATTTTTTTTTTGTCCTATACCTCTTAGAGAACCTACCTATAACATGTAAAATTATTTCACATAACTGGCTAGGGCAACATTGTCAAAGGCCTCTACCCAAGAATGTGTTTAACTGCATTCCACCCACTGAGGAACAAGGATTACAATTGATTTTTTTGTTAGGAATAACATTTTGATAGAATTAAATAATATTTAATAATCAAGGATAACATTTGATTGGATAGGATACAAAAACCTAATGTGCCATCCAAGGAGGCTATATAGGGTGTCTAGGCCCTCAATGGTTACTACTGTAATGGTTACTAATTAGTTTATATTCTATACAATTCACATATTAATAATAATCCAGATATAAATGATGATTCAGTGGTTCAAATGAAGGTTGTTGAATACACAATGTTGAATGTCACTATACAAATGCAATTAACATCTTCGTTCACATTGTACTAACACATTTGGTTGGTTAGGTGCAAGCTGTAGACCGAGGGGGCCTGGGAGCGCACTGTGGTATTTGGATTCAGGTTAAGATCCGAGGCGGTGATATCTTGAACTGACCACCCCACTCGGGATAGCTTGCACCTATCACACCAATGTAAATTGGTGGGAAAAGAACTTACCATTTGCACCATTGAATGAAGGGACCTGACGAGTGGTGTGTAAAGGAAGAAGAAAAAAGAAAATTTTCCGAGCAACAGAATGTACGTCTGACTGCTTGTCGTACGTATGACTAATGGTGTGCCTTCGAGCCGTACCAGTCTCCCAATAACCACCCCCGACCTACGTCTGCACCAATATAACGAACGACGCGCAGTTACCTAGCTGTTAACCTTGGTTATTGCATAACCCCACTTAACATCTTCGTTCACCTTGTACTTACCCATTTGGTTGGTTAGGTGCAAGCTGTAGACCGAGGGGGCCTGGGAGCGCACTGTGGTATTTGGATTCAGGTTAAGATCCGAGCCGGTGATATCTTGAACTGACCACCAAAAGTGATGCCCTGGCATCACCCATCCAAATACCAGGAAGCCGAGACTCTGACTAAATGACCTAATTCACAATGAACATCTGGTGCTGTGGTTACTCACCCTGAGTAAACACTGATTGACTGGTTAACAAAGTTCACGTTGAACCTGTTACTGTTGTTACTCACAATGAGTAAACGCTGATTGATTGGTTAACAAAGTTCACGTTGAACCTGTTACTGTTGTTACTCACGACGAGTAAACACTGATTGATTGGTTAACAAAGTTCACGTTGAACCTGTTACTGTTGTTACTCACAATGATTAAACACTGATTGACTGGTTAAGAAAGTTCACGTTGAACCTGTTACTGTTGTTACTCACACTGAGTAAACGCTGATTGATTGGTTAACAAAGTTCACGTTGAACCTGTTACTATTGTTACTCACGATGAGTAAACACTGATTGATTGGTTAACAAAGTTCACGTTGAACCTGTTACTGTTGTTACTCACGATGAGTAAACACTGATTGATTGGTTAACAAAGTTCACGTTGAACCTGTGACTGTTGTTACTCACAATGAGTAAACACTGATTGATTGGTTAACAAAGTTCACGTTGAACCTGTTACTGTTGTTACTCACAATGAGTAAACGCTGATTGATTGGTTAACAAAGTTCACGTTGAACCTGTTACTCTTGTTACTCACGATGAGTAAACACTGATTGATTGGTTAACAAAGTTCACGTTGAACCTGTTACTGTTGTTACTCACAATGAGTAAACACTGATTGATTGGTTAACAAAGTTCACGTTGAACCTGTTACTGTTGTTACTCACAATGAGTAAACGCTGATTGATTGGTTAACAAAGTTTACGTTGAACCTATTACTGTTGTTACTCACAATGAGTAAACGCTGATTGATTGGTTAACAAAGTTCACGTTGAACCTGTTACTGTTGTTACTCACAATGAGTAAACGCTGAATGATTGGTTAACAAAGTTTACGTTGAACCTATTACTGTTGTTGCTCACGATGAGTAAACACTGATTGACTGGTTAAGAAAGTTCACGTTGAACCTGCTACTGTTGTTACTCACACTGAGTAAACGCTGATTGATTGGTTAACAAAGTTCACGTTGAACCTGTTACTATTGTTACTCACGATGAGTAAATACTGATTGATTGGTTAACAAAGTTCACGTTGAACCTGTTACTGTTGTTACTCACGACGAGTAAACACTGATTGATTGGTTAACAAAGTTCACGTTGAACCTGTGACTGTTGTTACTCACAATGAGTAAACAAACACTGATTGATTGGTTAACAAAGTTCACGTTGAACCTGTTACTGTTGTTACTCACAATGAGTAAACGCTGATTGATTGGTTAACAAAGTTCACGTTGAACCTGTTACTGTTGTTACTCACGATGAGTAAACACTGATTGATTGGTTAACAAAGTTCACGTTGAAGCTGTTACTGTTGTTACTCACAATGAGTAAACACTGATTGATTGGTTAACAAAGTTCACGTTGAACCTGTTACTGTTGTTACTCACAATGAGTAAACGCTGATTGATTGGTTAACAAAGTTCAGGTTGAACCTGTTACTGTTGTTACTCACAATGAGTAAACACTGATTGATTGGTTAACAAAGTTTACGTTGAACCTATTACTGTTGTTACTCACGATGAGTAAACACTGATTGACTGGTTAGCAAAGTTCACGTTGAACCTGTTACTATTGTTACTCACGATGAGTAAACACTGATTGATTGGTTAACAAAGTTCACGTTGAACCTGTTACTGTTGTTACTCACGATGAGTAAACGCTGATTGATTGGTTAACAAAGTTCACGTTGAAGCTGTTACTGTTGTTACTCACAATGAGTAAAACACTGATTGATTGGTTAACAAAGTTCACGTTGAACCTGTTACTATTGTTACTCACAATGAGTAAACGCTGATTGATTGGTTAACAAAGTTTACGTTGAACCTATTACTGTTGTTACTCACGATGATTAAATACTGATTGACTGGTTAACAAAGTTCACGTTGAACCTGTTACTATTGTTACTCACGATGAGTAAACACTGATTGATTGGTTAACAAAGTTCACGTTGAACCTGTTACTGTTGTTACTCACAATGAGTAAACACTGATTGATTGGTTAACAAAGTTTACGTTGAACCTATTACTGTTGTTACTCACGATGATTAAACACTGATTGACTGGTTAACAAAGTTCACGTTGAACCTGTTACTATTGTTACTCACGATGAGTAAACACTGATTGATTGGTTAACAAAGTTCACGTTGAACCTGTTACTGTTGTTACTCACGATGAGTAAACGCTGATTGATTGGTTAACAAAGTTCACGTTGAAGCTGTTACTGTTGTTACTCACAATGAGTAAACACTGATTGATTGGTTAACAAAGTTTACGTTGAACCTGTTACTATTGTTACTCACAATGAGTAAACGCTGATTGATTGGTTAACAAAGTTTACGTTGAACCTATTACTGTTGTTACTCACGAAGAGTAAATACTGATTGACTGGTTAACAAAGTTCACGTTGAACCTGTTACTATTGTTACTCACGATGAGTAAACACTGATTGATTGGTTAACAAAGTTCACGTTGAAGCTGTTACTGTTGTTACTCACAATGAGTAAAACACTGATTGATTGGTTAACAAAGTTCACGTTGAACCTGTTACTGTTGTTACTCACAATGAGTAAACGCTGATTGATTGGTTAGCAAAGTTCACGTTGAACCTGTTACTGTTGTTACTCACAATGAGTAAACACTGATTGATTGGTTAACAAAGTTTACGTTGAACCTATTACTGTTGTTACTCACGATGAGTAAACACTGATTGACTGGTTAACAAAGTTCACGTTGAAGCTGTTACTATTGTTACTCACGATGAGTAAACACTGATTGATTGGTTAACAAAGTTCACGTTGAACCTGTTACTGTTGTTACTCACGATGAGTAAACGCTGATTGATTGGTTAACAAAGTTCACGTTGAAGCTGTTACTGTTGTTACTCACAATGAGTAAACACTGATTGATTGGTTAACAAAGTTCACGTTGAACCTGTTACTATTGTTACTCACAATGAGTAAACGCTGATTGATTGGTTAACAAAGTTTACGTTGAACCTATTACTGTTGTTACTCACGATGAGTAAATACTGATTGAATGGTTAACAAAGTTCACTTTGAACCTGTTACTATTGTTACTCACGATGAGTAAACACTGATTGATTGGTTAACAAAGTTCACGTTGACCTGTTACTGTTGTTACTCACAATGAGTAAACACTGATTGATTGGTTAACAAAGTTTACGTTGAACCTATTACTGTTGTTACTCACGATGATTAAACACTGATTGAATGGTTAACAAAGTTCACGTTGAACCTGTTACTATTGTTACTCACGATGAGTAAACACTGATTGATTGGTTAACAAAGTTCACGTTGAACCTGTTACTGTTGTTACTCACGATGAGTAAACACTGATTGATTGGTTAACAAAGTTCACGTTGAAGCTGTTACTGTTGTTACTCACAATGAGTAAACACTGATTGATTGGTTAACAAAGTTCACGTTGAACCTGTTACTGTTGTTACTCACAATGAGTAAACGCTGATTGATTGGTTAACAAAGTTTACGTTGAACCTATTACTGTTGTTACTCACGATGAGTAAACACTGATTGATTGGTTAACAAAGTTCACGTTGAACCTGTTACTGTTGTTACTCACAATGAGTAAACGCTGATTGATTGGTTAACAAAGTTCACGTTGAACCTGTTACTGTTGTTACTCACGATGAGTAAACACTGATTGATTGGTTAACAAAGTTCACGTTGAACCTGTTACTGTTGTTACTCACAATGAGTAAACACTGATTGATTGGTTAACAAAGTTCACGTTGAACCTGTTACTGTTGTTACTCACAATGAGTAAACGCTGATTGATTGGTTAACAAAGTTTACGTTGAACCTATTACTGTTGTTACTCACAATGAGTAAACGCTGATTGATTGGTTAACAAAGTTCACGTTGAACCTGTTACTGTTGTTACTCACAATGAGTAAACACTGATTGATTGGTTAACAAAGTTCACGTTGAACCTGTTACTATTGTTACTCACGATGAGTAAATACTGATTGATTGGTTAACAAAGTTCACGTTGAACCTGTTACTGTTGTTACTCACGACGAGTAAACACTGATTGATTGGTTAACAAAGTTCACGTTGAACCTGTGACTGTTGTTACTCACAATGAGTAAACAAACACTGATTGATTGGTTAACAAAGTTCACGTTGAACCTGTTACTGTTGTTACTCACAATGAGTAAACGCTGATTGATTGGTTAACAAAGTTCACGTTGAACCTGTTACTGTTGTTACTCACGATGAGTAAACACTGATTGATTGGTTAACAAAGTTCACGTTGAAGCTGTTACTGTTGTTACTCACAATGAGTAAACACTGATTGATTGGTTAACAAAGTTCACGTTGAACCTGTTACTGTTGTTACTCACAATGAGTAAACGCTGATTGATTGGTTAACAAAGTTCAGGTTGAACCTGTTACTGTTGTTACTCACAATGAGTAAACACTGATTGATTGGTTAACAAAGTTTACGTTGAACCTATTACTGTTGTTACTCACGATGAGTAAACACTGATTGACTGGTTAGCAAAGTTCACGTTGAACCTGTTACTATTGTTACTCACGATGAGTAAACACTGATTGATTGGTTAACAAAGTTCACGTTGAACCTGTTACTGTTGTTACTCACGATGAGTAAACGCTGATTGACTGGTTAACCAAGTTCACGTTGAAGCTGTTACTGTTGTTACTCACAATGAGTAAACACTGATTGATTGGTTAACAAAGTTCACGTTGAACCTGTTACTATTGTTACTCACAATGAGTAAACGCTGATTGATTGGTTAACAAAGTTTACGTTGAACCTATTACTGTTGTTACTCACGATGATTAAATACTGATTGACTGGTTAACAAAGTTCACGTTGAACCTGTTACTATTGTTACTCACGATGAGTAAACACTGATTGATTGGTTAACAAAGTTCACGTTGAACCTGTTACTGTTGTTACTCACAATGAGTAAACACTGATTGATTGGTTAACAAAGTTTACGTTGAACCTATTACTGTTGTTACTCACGATGATTAAACACTGATTGACTGGTTAACAAAGTTCACGTTGAACCTGTTACTATTGTTACTCACGATGAGTAAACACTGATTGATTGGTTAACAAAGTTCACGTTGAACCTGTTACTGTTGTTACTCACGATGAGTAAACGCTGATTGATTGGTTAACAAAGTTCACGTTGAAGCTGTTACTGTTGTTACTCACAATGAGTAAACACTGATTGATTGGTTAACAAAGTTTACGTTGAACCTGTTACTATTGTTACTCACAATGAGTAAACGCTGATTGATTGGTTAACAAAGTTTACGTTGAACCTATTACTGTTGTTACTCACGAAGAGTAAATACTGATTGACTGGTTAACAAAGTTCACGTTGAACCTGTTACTATTGTTACTCACGATGAGTAAACACTGATTGATTGGTTAACAAAGTTCACGTTGAACCTGTTACTGTTGTTACTCACGATGAGTAAACGCTGATTGATTGGTTAACAAAGTTCACGTTGAACCTGTTACTGTTGTTACTCACGATGTGTAAACACTGATTGATTGGTTAACAAAGTTCACGTTGAAGCTGTTACTGTTGTTACTCACAATGAGTAAAACACTGATTGATTGGTTAACAAAGTTCACGTTGAACCTGTTACTGTTGTTACTCACAATGAGTAAACGCTGATTGATTGGTTAGCAAAGTTCACGTTGAACCTGTTACTGTTGTTACTCACAATGAGTAAACACTGATTGATTGGTTAACAAAGTTTACGTTGAACCTATTACTGTTGTTACTCACGATGAGTAAACACTGATTGACTGGTTAACAAAGTTCACGTTGAACCTGTTACTATTGTTACTCACGATGAGTAAACACTGATTGATTGGTTAACAAAGTTCACGTTGAACCTGTTACTGTTGTTACTCACGATGAGTAAACGCTGATTGATTGGTTAACAAAGTTCACGTTGAAGCTGTTACTGTTGTTACTCACAATGAGTAAACACTGATTGATTGGTTAACAAAGTTCACGTTGAACCTGTTACTATTGTTACTCACAATGAGTAAACGCTGATTGATTGGTTAACAAAGTTTACGTTGAACCTATTACTGTTGTTACTCACGATGAGTAAATACTGATTGAATGGTTAACAAAGTTCACTTTGAACCTGTTACTATTGTTACTCACGATGAGTAAACACTGATTGATTGGTTAACAAAGTTCACGTTGACCTGTTACTGTTGTTACTCACAATGAGTAAACACTGATTGATTGGTTAACAAAGTTTACGTTGAACCTATTACTGTTGTTACTTACGATGATTAAACACTGATTAAATGGTTAACAAAGTTCACGTTGAACCTGTTACTATTGTTACTCACGATGAGTAAACACTGATTGATTGGTTAACAAAGTTCACGTTGAACCTGTTACTGTTGTTACTCACGATGAGTAAACACTGATTGATTGGTTAACAAAGTTCACGTTGAAGCTGTTACTGTTGTTACTCACAATGAGTAAACACTGATTGATTGGTTAACAAAGTTCACGTTGAACCTGTTACTGTTGTTACTCACAATGAGTAAACGCTGATTGATTGGTTAACAAAGTTTACGTTGAACCTATTACTGTTGTTACTCACGATGAGTAAACACTGATTGATTGGTTAACAAAGTACACGTTGAAGCTGTTACTGTTGTTACTCACAATGAGTAAACACTGATTGATTGGTTAACAAATTTCACGTTGAACCTGTTACTGTTGTTAGTCACAATGAGTAAACGCTGATTGATTGGTTAACAAAGTTTACGTTGAACCTATTACTGTTGTTACTCACGATGAGTAAACACTGATTGACTGGTTAACAAAGTTCACGTTGAACCTGTTACTATTGTTAGTCACAATGAGTAAACGCTGATTGATTGGTTAACAAAGTTTACGTTGAACCTATTACTGTTGTTACTCACGATGAGTAAACACTGATTGACTGGTTAACAAAGTTCACGTTGAACCTGTTACTATTGTTACTCACGATGAGTAAACACTGATTGATTGGTTAACAAAGTTCACGTTGAACCTGTTACTGTTGTTACTCACAATGAGTAAACACTGATTGAATGGTTAACAAAGTTCACGTTGAACCTGTTACTGTTGTTACTCACAATGAGTAAACGATGATTGATTGGTTAACAAAGTTCACGTTGAACCTATTACTGTTGTTACTCACGATGAGTAAACACTGATTGACTGGTTAACAAAGTTCACGTTGAACCTGTTACTATTGTTACTCACGATGAGTAAACACTGATTGATTGGTTAACAAAGTTCACGTTGAAGCTGTTACTGTTGTTACTCACAATGAGTAAACACTGATTGGTTGGTTAACAAAGTTCACGTTGAACCTGTTACTATTGTTACTCACAATGAGTAAACGCTGATTGATTGGTTAACAAAGTTTACGTTGAACCTATTACTGTTGTTACTCACGATGAGTAAATACTGATTGACTGGTTAACAAAGTTCACGTTGAACCTGTTACTATTGTTACTCACGATGAGTAAACACTGATTGATTGGTTAACAAAGTTCACGTTGAACCTGTTACTGTTGTTACTCACGATGAGTAAACGCTGATTGATTGGTTAACAAAGTTCACGTTGAACCTGTTACTGTTGTTACTCACGATGAGTAAACACTGATTGATTGGTTAACAAAGTTCACGTTGAAGCAGTTACTGTTGTTACTCACAATGAGTAAACACTGATTGATTGGTTAACAAAGTTCACGTTGAACCTGTTACTGTTGTTACTCACAATGAGTAAACGCTGATTGATTGGTTAACAAAGTTTACGTTGAACCTATTACTGTTGTTACTCACGATGAGTAAACACTGATCGATTGGTTAACAAAGTACACGTTGAAGCTGTTACTGTTGTTACTCACAATGAGTAAACACTGATTGATTGGTTAACAAATTTCACGTTGAACCTGTTACTGTTGTTAGTCACAATGAGTAAACGCTGATTGATTGGTTAACAAAGTTTACGTTGAACCTATTACTGTTGTTACTCACGATGAGTAAACACTGATTGACTGGTTAACAAAGTTCACGTTGAACCTGTTACTATTGTTACTCACGATGAGTAAACACTGATTGATTGGTTAACAAAGTTCACGTTGAACATGTTACTGTTGTTACTCACAATGAGTAAACACTGATTGAATGGTTAACAAAGTTCACGTTGAACCTGTTACTGTTGTTACTCACAATGAGTAAACGATGATTGATTGGTTAACAAAGTTCACGTTGAACCTATTACTGTTGTTACTCACGATGAGTAAACACTGATTGACTGGTTAACAAAGTTCACGTTGAACCTGTTACTGTTGTTACTCACAATGAGTAAACACTGACTGATTGGTTAACAAAGTCCACGTTGAACCTGTTACTGTTGTTACTCACAATGAGTAAACACTGATTGATTGGTTAACAAAGTCCACGTTGAACCTGTTACTGTTGTTACCCACGATGAGTAAATACTGATTGATTGGTTAACAAAGTTCACCTTGAACATGTTTCTATTGTTACTCACAATGAGTAAGCACTGATTGATTGGTTAACAAAGTTCACGTTGAACCTGTTACTGTTGCTTCACAATGACTAAACACTGATTGATTGGTTAACAAAGTTCACGTTGAACCTGTTACTGTTGTTACTCACAATGAGTAAACACTGATTGACTGGTTAAGAAAGTTCACGTTGAACCTGTTGCTGTTGTTACTCACGATGAGTAAACACTGATTGATTGGTTAACAAAGTTCACGTTGAACCTGTTACTGTTGTTACTCACGATGAGTAAACGCTGATTGATTGGTTAACAAAGTTCACGTTGAACCTGTTACTGTTGTTACTCACGATGAGTAAACACTGATTGATTGGTTAACAAAGTTCACGTTGAAGCTGTTACTGTTGTTACTCACAGTGAGTAAACACTGATTGATTGGTTAACAAAGTTCACGTTGAACCTGTTACTGTTGTTACTCACAATGAGTAAACGCTGTTTGATTGGTTAACAAAGTTCACGTTGAACCTGTTGCTGTTGTTACTCACAATGAGTAAACACTGATTGATTGGTTAACAAAGTTTACGTTGAACCTATTACTGTTGTTACTCACGATGAGTAAACACTGATTGACTGGTTAACAAAGTTCACGTTGAACCTGTTACTATTGTTACTCACGATGAGTAAACACTGATTGATTGGTTAACAAAGTTCACGTTGAACCTGTTACTGTTGTTACTCACGATGAGTAAACGCTGATTGATTGGTTAACAAAGTTCACGTTGAAGCTGTTACTGTTGTTACTCACAATGAGTAAACACTGATTGATTGGTTAACAAAGTTCACGTTGAACCTATTACTATTGTTACTCACAATGAGTAAACGCTGATTGATTGGTTAACAAAGTTTACGTTGAACCTATTACTGTTGTTACTCACGATGAGTAAATACTGATTGACTGGTTAACAAAGTTCACGTTGAACCTGTTACTATTGTTACTCACGATGAGTAAACACTGATTGATTGGTTAACAAAGTTCACGTTGAACCTGTTACTGTTGTTACTCACAATGAGTAAACACTGATTGATTGGTTAACAAAGTTTACGTTGAACCTATTACTGTTGTTACTCACGATGATTAAGCACTGATTGACTGGTTAACAAAGTTCACGTTGAACCTGTTACTATTGTTACTCACGATGAGTAAACACTGATTGATTGGTTAACAAAGTTCACGTTGAACCTGTTACTGTTGTTACTCACGATGAGTAAACGCTGATTGATTGGTTAACAAAGTTCACGTTGAAGCTGTTACTGTTGTTACTCACAATGAGTAAACACTGATTGATTGGTTAACAAAGTTCACGTTGAACCTGTTACTATTGTTACTCACAATGAGTAAACGCTGATTGATTGGTTAACAAAGTTTACGTTGAACCTATTACTGTTGTTACTCACGATGAGTAAATACTGATTGACTGGTTAACAAAGTTCACGTTGAACCTGTTACTATTGTTACTCACGATGAGTAAACACTGATTGATTGGTTAACAAAGTTCACGTTGAACCTGTTACAGTTGTTACTCACGATGAGTAAACGCTGATTGATTGGTTAACAAAGTTCACGTTGAACCTGTTACTGTTGTTACTCACGATGAGTAAACACTGATTGATTGGTTAACAAAGTTCACGTTGAAGCTGTTACTGTTGTTACTCACAATGAGTAAACACTGATTGATTGGTTAACAAAGTTCACGTTGAACCTGTTACTGTTGTTACTCACAATGAGTAAACGCTGATTGATTGGTTAACAAAGTTTACGTTGAACCTATTACTGTTGTTACTCACGATGAGTAAACACTGATTGATTGGTTAACAAAGTACACGTTGAAGCTGTTACTGTTGTTACTCACAATGAGTAAACACTGATTGATTGGTTAACAAATTTCACGTTGAACCTGTTACTGTTGTTAGTCACAATGAGTAAACGCTGATTGATTGGTTAACAAAGTTTACGTTGAACCTATTACTGTTGTTACTCACGATGAGTAAACACTGATTGACTGGTTAACAAAGTTCACGTTGAACCTGTTACTATTGTTAGTCACAATGAGTAAACGCTGATTGATTGGTTAACAAAGTTTACGCTGAACCTATTACTGTTGTTACTCACGATGAGTAAACACTGATTGACTGGTTAACAAAGTTCACGTTGAACCTGTTACTATTGTTACTCACGATGAGTAAACACTGATTGATTGGTTAACAAAGTTCACGTTGAACCTGTTACTGTTGTTACTCACAATGAGTAAACACTGATTGAATGGTTAACAAAGTTCACGTTGAACCTGTTACTGTTGTTACTCACAATGAGTAAACGCTGATTGATTGGTTAACAAAGTTTACGTTGAACCTATTACTGTTGTTACTCACGATGAGTAAACACTGATTGACTGGTTAACAAAGTTCACGTTGAACCTGTTACTATTGTTAGTCACAATGAGTAAACGCTGATTGATTGGTTAACAAAGTTTACGTTGAACCTATTACTGTTGTTACTCACGATGAGTAATCACTGATTGACTGGTTAACAAAGTTCACGTTGAACCTGTTACTATTGTTACTCACGATGAGTAAACACTGATTGATTGGTTAACAAAGTTCACGTTGAACCTGTTACTGTTGTTACTCACAATGAGTAAACACTGTTTGAATGGTTAACAAAGTTCACGTTGAACCTGTTACTGTTGTTACTCACAATGAGTAAACGATGATTGATTGGTTAACAAAGTTTACGCTGAACCTATTACTGTTGTTACTCACGATGAGTAAACACTGATTGACTGGTTAACAAAGTTCACGTTGAACCTGTTACTATTGTTACTCACGATGAGTAAACACTGATTGATTGGTTAAAAAAGTTCACGTTGAACCTGTTACTGTTGTTACTCACAATGAGTAAACACTGATTGAATGGTTAACAAAGTTCACGTTGAACCTGTTACTGTTGTTACTCACAATGAGTAAACGCTGATTGATTGGTTAACAAAGTTTACGTTGAACCTATTACTGTTGTTACTCACGATGAGTAAATACTGATTGACTGGTTAACAAAGTTCACGTTGAACCTGTTACTATTGTTACTCACGATGAGTAAACACTGATTGATTGGTTAACAAAGTTCACGTTGAACCTGTTACAGTTGTTACTCACGATGAGTAAACGCTGATTGATTGGTTAACAAAGTTCACGTTGAACCTGTTACTGTTGTTACTCACGATGAGTAAACACTGATTGATTGGTTAACAAAGTTCACGTTGAAGCTGTTACTGTTGTTACTCACAATGAGTAAACACTGATTGATTGGTTAACAAAGTTCACGTTGAACCTGTTTACTGTTGTTACTCACAATGAGTAAACGCTGATTGATTGGTTAACAAAGTTTACGTTGAACCTATTACTGTTGTTACTCACGATGAGTAAACACTGATTGATTGGTTAACAAAGTACACGTTGAAGCTGTTACTGTTGTTACTCACAATGAGTAAACACTGATTGATTGGTTAACAAATTTCACGTTGAACCTGTTACTGTTGTTAGTCACAATGAGTAAACGCTGATTGATTGGTTAACAAAGTTTACGTTGAACCTATTACTGTTGTTACTCACGATGAGTAAACACTGATTGACTGGTTAACAAAGTTCACGTTGAACCTGTTACTATTGTTAGTCACAATGAGTAAACGCTGATTGATTGGTTAACAAAGTTTACGCTGAACCTATTACTGTTGTTACTCACGATGAGTAAACACTGATTGACTGGTTAACAAAGTTCACGTTGAACCTGTTACTATTGTTACTCACGATGAGTAAACACTGATTGATTGGTTAACAAAGTTCACGTTGAACCTGTTACTGTTGTTACTCACAATGAGTAAACACTGATTGAATGGTTAACAAAGTTCACGTTGAACCTGTTACTGTTGTTACTCACAATGAGTAAACGCTGATTGATTGGTTAACAAAGTTTACGTTGAACCTATTACTGTTGTTACTCACGATGAGTAAACACTGATTGACTGGTTAACAAAGTTCACGTTGAACCTGTTACTATTGTTAGTCACAATGAGTAAACGCTGATTGATTGGTTAACAAAGTTTACGTTGAACCTATTACTGTTGTTACTCACGATGAGTAATCACTGATTGACTGGTTAACAAAGTTTCACGTTGAACCTGTTACTATTGTTACTCACGATGAGTAAAACACTGATTGATTGGTTAACAAAGTTCACGTTGAACCTGTTACTGTTGTTACTCACAATGAGTAAACACTGTTTGAATGGTTAACAAAGTTCACGTTGAACCTGTTACTGTTGTTACTCACAATGAGTAAACGATGATTGATTGGTTAACAAAGTTTACGCTGAACCTATTACTGTTGTTACTCACGATGAGTAAACACTGATTGACTGGTTAACAAAGTTCACGTTGAACCTGTTACTATTGTTACTCACGATGAGTAAACACTGATTGATTGGTTAAAAAAGTTCACGTTGAACCTGTTACTGTTGTTACTCACAATGAGTAAACACTGATTGAATGGTTAACAAAGTTCACGTTGAACCTGTTACTGTTGTTACTCACAATGAGTAAACGCTGATTGATTGGTTAACAAAGTTTACGTTGAACCTATTACTGTTGTTACTCACGATGAGTAAACACTGATTGACTGGTTAACAAAGTTCACGTTGAACCTGTTACTATTGTTAGTCACAATGAGTAAACGCTGATTGATTGGTTAACAAAGTTTAACGTTGAACCTATTACTGTTGTTACTCACGATGAGTAATCACTGATTGACTGGTTAACAAAGTTTCACGTTGAACCTGTTACTATTGTTACTCACGATGAGTAAACACTGATTGATTGGTTAACAAAGTTCACGTTGAACCTGTTACTGTTGTTACTCACAATGAGTAAACACTGATTGAATGGTTAACAAAGTTCACGTTGAACCTGTTACTGTTGTTACTCACAATGAGTAAACGATGATTGATTGGTTAACAAAGTTTACGTTGAACCTATTACTGTTGTTACTCACGATGAGTAAACACTGATTGACTGGTTAACAAAGTTCACGTTGAACCTGTTACTATTGTTACTCACGATGAGTAAACACTGATTGATTGGTTAACAAAGTTCACGTTGAACCTGTTACTGTTGTTACTCACAATGAGTAAACACTGATTGATTGGTTAACAAAGTTTACGTTGAACCTATTACTGTTGTTACTCACGATGAGTAAACACTGATTGACTGGTTAACAAAGTTCACGTTGAACCTGTTACTATTGTTACTCACGATGAGTAAACACTGATTGATTGGTTAACAAAGTTCACGTTGAACCTGTTACTGTTGTTACTCACAATGAGTAAACACTGATTGAATGGTTAACAAAGTTCACGTTGAACCTGTTACTGTTGTTACTCACAATGAGTAAACACTGATTGAATGGTTAACAAAGTTCACGTTGAACCTATTACTGTTGTTACTCACGATGAGTAAACACTGATTGACTGGTTAACAAAGTTCACGTTGAACCTGTTACTATTGTTACTTACGATGAGTAAACACTGATTGATTGGTTAACAAAGTTCACGTTGAACCTGTTACTGTTGTTGCTCACAATGAGTAAACACTGATTGAATGATTAACAAAGTTCACGTTGAACCTGTTACTGTTGTTACTCACAATGAGTAAACGATGATTGATTGGTTAACAAAGTTTACGTTGAACCTATTACTGTTGTTACTCACGATGAGTAAACACTGGTTGACTGGTTAACAAAGTTCACGTTGAACCTGTTACTACTGTTACTCACGATGAGTAAACACTGATTGATTGGTTAACAAAGTTCACGTTGAACCTGTTACTGTTGTTACTCACAATGAGTAAACACTGATTGATTGGTTAACAAAGTTTACGTTGAACCTATTACTGTTGTTACTCACGATGAGTAAACACTGATTGACTGGTTAACAAAGTTCACGTTGAACCTGTTACTATTGTTACTCACGATGAGTAAACACTGATTGATTGGTTAACAAAGTTCACGTTGAACCTGTTACTGTTGTTACTCACGATGAGTAAACGCTGATTGATTGGTTAACAAAGTTCACGTTGAAGCTGTTACTGTTGTTACTCACAATGAGTAAACACTGATTGATTGGTTAACAAAGTTCACGTTGAACCTGTTACTATTGTTACTCACAATGAGTAAACGCTGATTGATTGGTTAACAAGGTTTACGTTGAACCTATTACTGTTGTTACTCACGATGAGTAAATACTGATTGACTGGTTAACAAAGTTCACGTTGAACCTGTTACTATTGTTACTCACGATGAGTAAACACTGATTGATTGGTTAACAAAGTTCACGTTGAACCTGTTACTGTTGTTACTCACGATGAGTAAACGCTGATTGATTGGTTAACAAAGTTCACGTTGAACCTGTTACTGTTGTTACTCACGATGAGTAAACACTGATTGATTGGTTAACAAAGTTTCACGTTGAAGCTGTTACTGTTGTTACTCACAATGAGTAAACACTGATTGATTCGTTAACAAAGTTCACGTTGAACCTGTTACTGTTGTTACTCACAATGAGTAAACGCTGATTGATTGGTTAACAAAGTTTACGTTGAACCTATTACTGTTGTTACTCACGATGAGTAAACACTGATTGATTGGTTAACAAAGTACACGTTGAAGCTGTTACTGTTGTTACTCACAATGAGTAAACACTGATTGATTGGTTAACAAATTTCACGTTGAACCTGTTACTGTTGTTAGTCACAATGAGTAAACGCTGATTGATTGGTTAACAAAGTTTACGTTGAACCTATTACTGTTGTTACTCACGATGAGTAAACACTGATTGACTGGTTAACAAAGTTCACGTTGAAACCTGTTACTATTGTTACTCACGATGAGTAAACACTGATTGATTGTTTAACAAAGTTCACGTTGAACATGTTACTGTTGTTACTCACAATGAGTAAACACTGATTGAATGGTTAACAAAGTTCACGTTGAACCTGTTACTGTTGTTACTCACAATGAGTAAACGATGATTTATTGGTTAACAAAGTTCACGTTGAACCTATTACTGTTGTTACTCACGATGACTAAACACTGATTGACTGGTTAACAAAGTTCACGTTGAACCTGTTACTGTTGTTACTCACAATGAGTAAACACTGACTGATTGGTTAACAAAGTCCACGTTGAACCTGTTACTGTTGTTACTCACAATGAGTAAACACTGATTGATTGGTTAACAAAGTCCACGTTGAACCTGTTACTGTTGTTACCCACGATGAGTAAATACTGATTGATTGGTTAACAAAGTTCACGTTGAACATGTTTCTATTGTTACTCACAATGAGTAAGCACTGATTGATTGGTTAACAAAGTTCACGTTGAACCTGTTACTGTTGCTTCGCAATGACTAAACACTGATTGATTGGTTAACAAAGTTCACGTTGAACCTGTTACTGTTGTTACTCACAATGAGTAAACACTGATTGACTGGTTAAGAAAGTTCACGTTGAACCTGTTACTGTTGTTACTCACGATGAGTAAACACTGATTGATTGGTTAACAAAGTTCACGTTGAACCTGTTACTGTTGTTACTCACGATGAGTAAACGCTGATTGATTGGTTAACAAAGTTCACGTTGAACCTGTTACTGTTGTTACTCACGATGAGTAAACACTGATTGATTGGTTAACAAAGTTCACGTTGAAGCTGTTACTGTTGTTACTCACAATGAGTAAACACTGATTGATTGGTTAACAAAGTTCACGTTGAACCTGTTACTGTTGTTACTCACAATGAGTAAACGCTGATTGATTGGTTAACAAAGTTCACGTTGAACCTGTTACTGTTGTTACTCACAATGAGTAAACACTGATTGATTGGTTAACAAAGTTTACGTTGAACCTATTACTGTTGTTACTCACGATGAGTAAACACTGATTGACTGGTTAACAAAGTTCACGTTGAACCTGTTACTATTGTTACTCACGATGAGTAAACACTGATTGATTAGTTAACAAAGTTCGCGTTGAACCTATTACTGTTGTTACTCACGATGAGTAAACACTGATTGACTGGTTAACAAAGTTCACGTTGAACATGTTACTATTGTTACTCACGATGAGTAAACACTGATTGATTGGTCAACAAAGTTCACGTTGAACCTGTTACTGTTGTTACTCACGATGAGTAAACGCTGATTGATTGGTTAACAAAGTTCACGTTGAAGCTGTTACTGTTGTTACTCACAATGAGTAAACACTGATTGATTGGTTAACAAAG
Organism: Paragorgia papillata; assembly: GCA_035771165.1. NCBI lineage: Eukaryota > Metazoa > Cnidaria > Anthozoa > Scleralcyonacea > Coralliidae > Paragorgia > Paragorgia papillata. The sequence continues at coordinate 602,083 of JAWNZC010000031.1, read as the reverse complement.
TTCACGTTGAACCTGTTACTATTGTTACTCACAATGAGTAAACGCTGATTGATTGGTTAACAAGGTTTACGTTGAACCTATTACTGTTGTTACTCACGATGAGTAAATACTGATTGACTGGTTAACAAAGTTCACGTTGAACCTGTTACTATTGTTACTCACGATGAGTAAACACTGATTGATTGGTTAACAAAGTTCACGTTGAACCTGTTACTGTTGTTACTCACGATGAGTAAACGCTGATTGATTGGTTAACAAAGTTCACGTTGAACCTGTTACTGTTGTTACTCACGATGAGTAAACACTGATTGATTGGTTAACAAAGTTCACGTTGAAGCTGTTACTGTTGTTACTCACAATGAGTAAACACTGATTGATTCGTTAACAAAGTTCACGTTGAACCTGTTACTGTTGTTACTCACAATGAGTAAACGCTGATTGATTGGTTAACAAAGTTTACGTTGAACCTATTACTGTTGTTACTCACGATGAGTAAACACTGATTGATTGGTTAACAAAGTACACGTTGAAGCTGTTACTGTTGTTACTCACAATGAGTAAACACTGATTGATTGGTTAACAAATTTCACGTTGAACCTGTTACTGTTTGTTAGTCACAATGAGTAAACGCTGATTGATTGGTTAACAAAGTTTACGTTGAACCTATTACTGTTGTTACTCACGATGAGTAAACACTGATTGACTGGTTAACAAAGTTCACGTTGAACCTGTTACTATTGTTACTCACGATGAGTAAACACTGATTGATTGTTTAACAAAGTTCACGTTGAACATGTTACTGTTGTTACTCACAATGAGTAAACACTGATTGAATGGTTAACAAAGTTCACGTTGAACCTGTTACTGTTGTTACTCACAATGAGTAAACGATGATTTATTGGTTAACAAAGTTCACGTTGAACCTATTACTGTTGTTACTCACGATGACTAAACACTGATTGACTGGTTAACAAAGTTCACGTTGAACCTGTTACTGTTGTTACTCACAATGAGTAAACACTGACTGATTGGTTAACAAAGTCCACGTTGAACCTGTTACTGTTGTTACTCACAATGAGTAAACACTGATTGATTGGTTAACAAAGTCCACGTTGAACCTGTTACTGTTGTTACCCACGATGAGTAAATACTGATTGATTGGTTAACAAAGTTCACGTTGAACATGTTTCTATTGTTACTCACAATGAGTAAGCACTGATTGATTGGTTAACAAAGTTCACGTTGAACCTGTTACTGTTGTTTACTCACGATGAGTAAACGCTGATTGATTGGTTAACAAAGTTCACGTTGAACCTGTTACTGTTGTTACTCACGATGAGTAAACACTGATTGATTGGTTAACAAAGTTCACGTTGAAGCTGTTACTGTTGTTACTCACAATGAGTAAACACTGATTGATTGGTTAACAAATTTCACGTTGAACCTGTTACTGTTGTTAGTCACAATGAGTAAACGCTGATTGATTGGTTAACAAAGTTTACGTTGAACCTATTACTGTTGTTACTCACGATGAGTAAACACTGATTGACTGGTTAACAAAGTTCACGTTGAACCTGTTACTATTGTTACTCACGATGAGTAAACACTGATTGATTGTTTAACAAAGTTCACGTTGAACATGTTACTGTTGTTACTCACAATGAGTAAACACTGATTGAAATGGTTAACAAAGTTCACGTTGAACCTGTTACTGTTGTTACTCACAATGAGTAAACGATGATTTATTGGTTAACAAAGTTCACGTTGAACCTATTACTGTTGTTACTCACGATGACTAAACACTGATTGACTGGTTAACAAAGTTCACGTTGAACCTGTTACTGTTGTTACTCACAATGAGTAAACACTGACTGATTGGTTAACAAAGTCCACGTTGAACCTGTTACTGTTGTTACTCACAATGAGTAAACACTGATTGATTGGTTAACAAAGTCCACGTTGAACCTGTTACTGTTGTTACCCACGATGAGTAAATACTGATTGATTGGTTAACAAAGTTCACGTTGAACATGTTTCTATTGTTACTCACAATGAGTAAGCACTGATTGATTGGTTAACAAAGTTCACGTTGAACCTGTTACTGTTGTTACTCACGATGAGTAAACGCTGATTGATTGGTTAACAAAGTTCACGTTGAACATGTTTCTATTGTTACTCACAATGAGTAAGCACTGATTGATTGGTTAACAAAGTTCACGTTGAACCTGTTACTGTTGCTTCGCAATGACTAAACACTGATTGATTGGTTAACAAAGTTCACGTTGAACCTGTTACTGTTGTTACTCACAATGAGTAAACACTGATTGACTGGTTAAGAAAGTTCACGTTGAACCTGTTACTGTTGTTACTCACGATGAGTAAACACTGATTGATTGGTTAACAAAGTTCACGTTGAACCTGTTACTGTTGTTACTCACGATGAGTAAACGCTGATTGATTGGTTAACAAAGTTCACGTTGAACCTGTTACTGTTGTTACTCACGATGAGTAAACACTGATTGATTGGTTAACAAAGTTCACGTTGAAGCTGTTACTGTTGTTACTCACAATGAGTAAACACTGATTGATTGGTTAACAAAGTTCACGTTGAACCTGTTACTGTTGTTACTCACAATGAGTAAACGCTGATTGATTGGTTAACAAAGTTCACGTTGAACCTGTTACTGTTGTTACTCACAATGAGTAAACACTGATTGATTGGTTAACAAAGTTTACGTTGAACCTATTACTGTTGTTACTCACGATGAGTAAACACTGATTGACTGGTTAACAAAGTTCACGTTGAACCTGTTACTATTGTTACTCACGATGAGTAAACACTGATTGATTAGTTAACAAAGTTTCGCGTTGAACCTATTACTGTTGTTACTCACGATGAGTAAACACTGATTGACTGGTTAACAAAGTTCACGTTGAACATGTTACTATTGTTACTCACGATGAGTAAACACTGATTGATTGGTCAACAAAGTTCACGTTGAACCTGTTACTGTTGTTACTCACGATGAGTAAACGCTGATTGATTGGTTAACAAAGTTCACGTTGAAGCTGTTACTGTTGTTACTCACAATGAGTAAACACTGATTGATTGGTTAACAAAGTTCACGTTGAACCTGTTACTATTGTTACTCACAATGAGTAAACGCTGATTGATTGGTTAACAAGGTTTACGTTGAACCTATTACTGTTGTTACTCACGATGAGTAAATACTGATTGACTGGTTAACAAAGTTCACGTTGAACCTGTTACTATTGTTACTCACGATGAGTAAACACTGATTGATTGGTTAACAAAGTTCACGTTGAACCTGTTACTGTTGTTACTCACGATGAGTAAACGCTGATTGATTGGTTAACAAAGTTCACGTTGAACCTGTTACTGTTGTTATACTCACGATGAGTAAACACTGATTGATTGGTTAACAAAGTTCACGTTGAAGCTGTTACTGTTGTTACTCACAATGAGTAAACACTGATTGATTCGTTAACAAAGTTCACGTTGAACCTGTTACTGTTGTTACTCACAATGAGTAAACGCTGATTGATTGGTTAACAAAGTTTACGTTGAACCTATTACTGTTGTTACTCACGATGAGTAAACACTGATTGATTGGTTAACAAAGTACACGTTGAAGCTGTTACTGTTGTTACTCACAATGAGTAAACACTGATTGATTGGTTAACAAATTTCACGTTGAACCTGTTACTGTTGTTAGTCACAATGAGTAAACGCTGATTGATTGGTTAACAAAGTTTACGTTGAACCTATTACTGTTGTTACTCACGATGAGTAAACACTGATTGACTGGTTAACAAAGTTCACGTTGAACCTGTTACTATTGTTACTCACGATGAGTAAACACTGATTGATTGTTTAACAAAGTTCACGTTGAACATGTTACTGTTGTTACTCACAATGAGTAAACACTGATTGAATGGTTAACAAAGTTCACGTTGAACCTGTTACTGTTGTTACTCACAATGAGTAAACGATGATTTATTGGTTAACAAAGTTCACGTTGAACCTATTACTGTTGTTACTCACGATGACTAAACACTGATTGACTGGTTAACAAAGTTCACGTTGAACCTGTTACTGTTGTTACTCACAATGAGTAAACACTGACTGATTGGTTAACAAAGTCCACGTTGAACCTGTTACTGTTGTTACTCACAATGAGTAAACACTGATTGATTGGTTAACAAAGTCCACGTTGAACCTGTTACTGTTGTTACCCACGATGAGTAAATACTGATTGATTGGTTAACAAAGTTCACGTTGAACATGTTTCTATTGTTACTCACAATGAGTAAGCACTGATTGATTGGTTAACAAAGTTCACGTTGAACCTGTTACTGTTGTTACTCACGATGAGTAAACGCTGATTGATTGGTTAACAAAGTTCACGTTGAACCTGTTACTGTTGTTACTCACGATGAGTAAACACTGATTGATTGGTTAACAAAGTTCACGTTGAAGCTGTTACTGTTGTTACTCACAATGAGTAAACACTGATTGATTGGTTAACAAATTTCACGTTGAACCTGTTACTGTTGTTAGTCACAATGAGTAAACGCTGATTGATTGGTTAACAAAGTTTACGTTGAACCTATTACTGTTGTTACTCACGATGAGTAAACACTGATTGACTGGTTAACAAAGTTCACGTTGAACCTGTTACTATTGTTACTCACGATGAGTAAACACTGATTGATTGTTTAACAAAGTTCACGTTGAACATGTTACTGTTGTTACTCACAATGAGTAAACACTGATTGAATGGTTAACAAAGTTCACGTTGAACCTGTTACTGTTGTTACTCACAATGAGTAAACGATGATTTATTGGTTAACAAAGTTCACGTTGAACCTATTACTGTTGTTACTCACGATGACTAAACACTGATTGACTGGTTAACAAAGTTCACGTTGAACCTGTTACTGTTGTTACTCACAATGAGTAAACACTGACTGATTGGTTAACAAAGTCCACGTTGAACCTGTTACTGTTGTTACTCACAATGAGTAAACACTGATTGATTGGTTAACAAAGTCCACGTTGAACCTGTTACTGTTGTTACCCACGATGAGTAAATACTGATTGATTGGTTAACAAAGTTCACGTTGAACATGTTTCTATTGTTACTCACAATGAGTAAGCACTGATTGATTGGTTAACAAAGTTCACGTTGAACCTGTTACTGTTGTTACTCACGATGAGTAAACGCTGATTGATTGGTTAACAAAGTTCACGTTGAACCTGTTACTGTTGTTACTCACGATGAGTAAACACTGATTGATTGGTTAACAAAGTTCACGTTGAAGCTGTTACTGTTGTTACTCACAATGAGTAAACACTGATTGATTGGTTAACAAAGTTCACGTTGAACCTGTTACTGTTGTTACTCACAATGAGTAAACGCTGATTGATTGGTTAACAAAGTTCACGTTGAACCTGTTACTGTTGTTAATCACGATGAGTAAACACTGATTGATTGGTTAACAAAGTTCACGTTGAAGCTGTTACTGTTGTTACTCACAATGAGTAAACACTGATTGACTGGTTAACAAAGTTCACGTTGAACCTGTTACTATTGTTACTCACGATGAGTAAACACTGATTGATTAGTTAACAAAGTTCGCGTTGAACCTGTTACTGTTGTTACTCACGATGAGTAAACGCTGATTGATTGGTTAACAAAGTTCACGTTGAAGCTGTTACTGTTGTTACTCACAATGAGTAAACACTGATTGATTGGTTAACAAAGTTCACGTTGAACCTGTTACTATTGTTACTGACAATGAGTAAACGCTGATTGATTGGTTAACAAAGTTTACGTTGAACCTATTACTGTTGTTACTCACGATGAGTAAATACTGATTGACTGGTTAACAAAGTTCACGTTGAACCTGTTACTATTGTTACTCACGATGAGTAAACACTGATTGATTGTTTAACAAAGTTCACGTTGAACATGTTACTGTTGTTACTCACAATGAGTAAACACTGATTGAATGGTTAACAAAGTTCACGTTGAACCTGTTACTGTTGTTACTCACAATGAGTAAACGATGATTTATTGGTTAACAAAGTTCACGTTGAACCTATTACTGTTGTTACTCACGATGACTAAACACTGATTGACTGGTTAACAAAGTTCACGTTGAACCTGTTACTGTTGTTACTCACAATGAGTAAACACTGACTGATTGGTTAACAAAGTCCACGTTGAACCTGTTACTGTTGTTACTCACAATGAGTAAACACTGATTGATTGGTTAACAAAGTCCACGTTGAACCTGTTACTGTTGTTACCCACGATGAGTAAATACTGATTGATTGGTTAACAAAGTTCACGTTGAACATGTTTCTATTGTTACTCACAATGAGTAAGCACTGATTGATTGGTTAACAAAGTTCACGTTGAACCTGTTACTGTTGTTACTCACGATGAGTAAACGCTGATTGATTGGTTAACAAAGTTCACGTTGAACCTGTTACTGTTGTTACTCACGATGAGTAAACACTGATTGATTGGTTAACAAAGTTCACGTTGAAGCTGTTACTGTTGTTACTCACAATGAGTAAACACTGATTGATTGGTTAACAAAGTTCACGTTGAACCTGTTACTGTTGTTACTCACAATGAGTAAACGCTGATTGATTGGTTAACAAAGTTCACGTTGAAACCTGTTACTGTTGTTACTCACAATGAGTAAACACTGATTGATTGGTTAACAAAGTTTACGTTGAACCTATTACTGTTGTTACTCACGATGAGTAAACACTGATTGACTGGTTAACAAAGTTCACGTTGAACCTGTTACTATTGTTACTCACGATGAGTAAACACTGATTGATTAGTTAACAAAGTTCGCGTTGAAACCTGTTACTGTTGTTACTCACGATGAGTAAACGCTGATTGATTGGTTAACAAAGTTCACGTTGAAGCTGTTACTGTTGTTACTCACAATGAGTAAACACTGATTGATTGGTTAACAAAGTTCACGTTGAACCTGTTACTATTGTTACTGACAATGAGTAAACGCTGATTGATTGGTTAACAAAGTTTACGTTGAACCTATTACTGTTGTTACTCACGATGAGTAAATACTGATTGACTGGTTAACAAAGTTCACGTTGAACCTGTTACTATTGTTACTCACGATGAGTAAACACTGATTGATTGGTTAACAAAGTTCACGTTGAACCTGTTACTGTTGTTACTCACAATGAGTAAACACTGATTGATTGGTTAACAAAGTTTACGTTGAACCTATTACTGTTGTTACTCACGATGATTAAACACTGATTGACTGGTTAACAAAGTTCACGTTGAACCTGTTACTATTGTTACTCACGATGAGTAAACACTGATTGATTGGTTAACAAAGTTCACGTTGAAGCTGTTACTGTCGTTACTCACGATGAGTAAACGCTGATTGATTGGTTAACAAAGTTCACGTTGAAGCTGTTACTGTTGTTACTCACGATGAGTAAACACTGATTGATTGGTTAACAAAGTTCACGTTGAACCTGTTACTGTTGTTACTCACAATGAGTAAACGCTGATTGATTGGTTAACAAAGTTTACGTTGAACCTATTACTGTTGTTACTCACGATGAGTAAACACTGATTGATTGGTTAACAAAGTTTACGTTGAACCTATTACTGTTGTTACTCACGATGAGTAAACACTGATTGACTGGTTAACAAAGTTCACGTTGAACCTGTTACTATTGTTACTCACGATGAGTAAACACTGATTGATTGTTTAACAAAGTTCACGTTGAACATGTTACTGTTGTTACTCACAATGAGTAAACACTGATTGAATGGTTAACAAAGTTCACGTTGAACCTGTTACTGTTGTTACTCACAATGAGTAAACGATGATTGATTGGTTAACAAAGTTCACGTTGAACCTATTACTGTTGTTACTCACGATGACTAAACACTGATTGACTGGTTAACAAAGTTCACGTTGAACCTGTTACTGTTGTTACTCACAATGAGTAAACACTGACTGATTGGTTAACAAAGTCCACGTTGAACCTGTTTACTGTTGTTACTCACAATGAGTAAACACTGATTGATTGGTTAACAAAGTCCACGTTGAACCTGTTACTGTTGTTACCCACGATGAGTAAATACTGATTGATTGGTTAACAAAGTTCACGTTGAACATGTTTCTATTGTTACTCACAATGAGTAAGCACTGATTGATTGGTTAACAAAGTTCACGTTGAACCTGTTACTGTTGCTTCACAATGACTAAACACTGATTGATTGGTTAACAAAGTTCACGTTGAACCTGTTACTGTTGTTACTCACAATGAGTAAACACTGATTGACTGGTTAAGAAAGTTCACGTTGAACCTGTTACTGTTGTTACTCACGATGAGTAAACACTGATTGATTGGTTAACAAAGTTCACGTTGAACCTGTTACTGTTGTTACTCACGATGAGTAAACGCTGATTGATTGGTTAACAAAGTTCACGTTGAACCTGTTACTGTTGTTACTCACGATGAGTAAACACTGATTGATTGGTTAACAAAGTTCACGTTGAAGCTGTTACTGTTGTTACTCACAATGAGTAAACACTGATTGATTGGTTAACAAAGTTCACGTTGAACCTGTTACTGTTGTTACTCACAATGAGCAAACGCTGATTGATTGGTTAACAAAGTTCACGTTGAACCTGTTACTGTTGTTACTCACAATGAGTAAACACTGATTGATTGGTTAACAAAGTTTACGTTGAACCTATTACTGTTGTTACTCACGATGAATAAACACTGATTGACTGGTTAACAAAGTTCACGTTGAACCTGTTACTATTGTTACTCACGATGAGTAAACACTGATTGATTGGTTAACAAAGTTCGCGTTGAACCTGTTACTGTTGTTACTCACGATGAGTAAACGCTGATTGATTGGTTAACAAAGTTCACGTTGAAGCTGTTACTGTTGTTACTCACAATGAGTAAACACTGATTGATTGGTTAACAAAGTTCACGTTGAACCTGTTACTATTGTTACTGACAATGAGTAAACGCTGATTGATTGGTTAACAAAGTTTACGTTGAACCTATTACTGTTGTTACTCACGATGAGTAAATACTGATTGACTGGTTAACAAAGTTCACGTTGAACCTGTTACTATTGTTACTCACGATGAGTAAACACTGATTGATTGGTTAACAAAGTTCACGTTGAACCTGTTACTGTTGTTACTCACAATGAGTAAACACTGATTGATTGGTTAACAAAGTTTACGTTGAACCCATTACTGTTGTTACTCACGATGATTAAACACTGATTGACTGGTTAACAAAGTTCACGTTGAACCTGTTACTATTGTTACTCACGATGAGTAAACACTGATTGATTGGTTAACAAAGTTCACGTTGAACCTGTTACTGTTGTTACTCACGATGAGTAAACGCTGATTGATTGGTTAACAAAGTTCACGTTGAAGCTGTTACTGTTGTTACTCACGATGAGTAAACACTGATTGATTGGTTAACAAAGTTCACGTTGAACCTGTTACTATTGTTACTCACAATGAGTAAACGCTGATTGATTGGTTAACAAAGTTTACGTTGAACCTATTACTGTTGTTACTCACGATGAGTAAATACTGATTGACTTGTTAACAAAGTTCACGTTGAACCTGTTACTATTGTTACTCACGATGAGTAAACACTGATTGATTGGTTAACAAAGTTCACGTTGAACCTGTTACTGTTGTTACTCACGATGAGTAAACGCTGATTGATTGGTTAACAAAGTTCACGTTGAACCTGTTACTGTTGTTACTCACGATGAGTAAACACTGATTGATTGGTTAACAAAGTTCACGTTGAAGCTGTTACTGTTGTTACTCACAATGAGTAAACACTGATTGATTGGTTAACAAAGTTCACGTTGAACCTGTTACTGTTGTTACTCACAATGAGTAAACGATGATTGATTGGTTAACAAAGTTTACGTTGAACCTATTACTGTTGTTACTCACGATGAGTAAACACTGATTGACTGGTTAACAAAGTTCACGTTGAACCTGTTACTATTGTTACTCACGATGAGTAAACACTGATTGATTGGTTAACAAAGTTCACGTTGAACCTGTTACTCTTGTTACTCACGATGAGTAAACGCTGATTGATTGGTTAACAAAGTTCACGTTGAACCTGTTACTGTTGTTACTCACGATGAGTAAACACTGATTGATTGGTTAACAAAGTTCACGTTGAAGCTGTTACTGTTGTTACTCACAATGAGTAAACACTGATTGATTGGTTAACAAAGTTCACGTTGAACCTGTTACTGTTGTTACTCACAATGAGTAAACGCTGATTGATTGGTTAACAAAGTTTACGTTGAACCTATTACTGTTGTTACTCACGATGAGTAAACACTGATTGATTGGTTAACAAAGTACACGTTGAAGCTCTTACTGTTGTTACTCACAATGAGTAAACACTGATTGATTGGTTAACAAATTTCACGTTGAACCTGTTACTGTTGTTAGTCACAATGAGTAAACGCTGATTGATTGGTTAACAAAGTTTACGTTGAACCTATTACTGTTGTTACTCACGATGAGTAAACACTGATTGACTGGTTAACAAAGTTCACGTTGAACCTGTTACTATTGTTACTCACGATGAGTAAACACTGATTGATTGGTTAACAAAGTTCACGTTGAACATGTTACTGTTGTTACTCACAATGAGGAAACACTGATTGAATGGTTAACAAAGTTCACGTTGAACCTGTTACTGTTGTTACTCACAATGAGTAAACGATGATTGATTGGTTAACAAAGTTCACGTTGAACCTATTACTGTTGTTACTCACGATGAGTAAACACTGATTGACTGGTTAACAAAGTTCACGTTGAACCTGTTACTGTTGTTTCTCACAATGAGTAAACACTGACTGATTGGTTAACAAAGTCCACGTTGAACCTGTTACGGTTGTTACTCACAATGAGTAAACACTGATTGATTGGTTAACAAAGTCCACGTTGAACCTGTTACTGTTGTTACTCACAATGAGTAAACACTGATTGATTGGTTAACAAAGTCCACGTTGAACCTGTTACTGTTGTTACCCACGATGAGTAAATACTGATTGATTGGTTAACAAAGTTCACGTTGAACATGTTTCTATTGTTACTCACAATGAGTAAGCACTGATTGATTGGTTAACAAAGTTCACGTTGAACCTGTTACTGTTGCTTCACAATGACTAAACACTGATTGACTGGTTAAGAAAGTTCACGTTGAACCTGTTACTGTTGTTACTCACACTGAGTAAACACTGATTGACTGGTTAACAAAGTTCACGTTGAACCTGTTACTATTGTTACTCACGATGAGTAAACACTGATTGATTGGTTAACAAAGTTCACGTTGAACCTGTTACTGTTGTTACTCACGATGAGTAAACGCTGATTGATTGGTTAACAAAGTTCACGTTGAACCTGTTACTGTTGTTAGTCACGATGAGTAAACACTGATTGATTGGTTAACAAAGTTCACGTTGAACCTGTTACTGTTATTACTCACAATGAGTAAACACTGATTGATTGGTTAACAAAGTTCACGTTGAACCTGTTACTGTTGTTACTCACAATGAGTAAACACTGATTGATTGGTTAACAAAGTGCACGTTGAACGTTACTGTTGTTACTCACAATGAGTAAACACTGATTGATTGGTTAACAAAGTTCACGTTGAACCTGTTACTATTGTTACCCACGATGAGTAAACACTGATTCATTGGTTAACAAAGTTCACAATGAACGTATGGAGCTACTGTTACTCACAATGAGTAACCACTGATTGATTGGTTAACAAAGTTCACACTATACACGTATAGAGCTACTGTTACCCACAATGAGTATAGCTTGACCAGTGACTGATATTAGCGACGTTCACGAAGAAGCCACGGCGCCGGGTTTTTTTTTTTTTTTTTTTGGTTTTTTTTTGTTTTGTTTTTTTTGTTTTGTTTTTTAATAGTACTCATGCACATGTGCAATGAGTATAGGTTGACCAGTACGTAACTGATATTAACGACGTTCACCTAGAACGCGGGGTGCCGCTGTTACTTCTGAGTATAGCTTGGTAGTAATCGTATTCATAAGCTTGCAATTGATACAAATCCAGTGGTGACTGACTAACGGGACGTAAGCGAAAGATTGTTTGTGAAACGAGTCTGTACTGATTCTAATATTGCACAACGGGGTGCGATTGGCCAAGGGCGCTAGGTGAAACTTCCTACAGTTCGAAACGAGATGCCTCTGCTAATCTGTTAAGCTTATCAGGAATGTGAGCGGCGGAAACACGAAATTTAAACTTTTCTCTAATGAGCTAAATTTCTCGAACCAAATACATAATATTATCGTCTTTGGACGGCCCTGAGCGTCTGATTTGAAAGACATGCCCCGGGGCAGCTGTGATGGAAGCCAGGCCTTGTAGAGCCATTCACCGTTGTCAACTGCACCGAAGCCGAGGTTGCCTAGCGAGATGAAGGTCCGGGAGATAAACGCCCATTCTGGGACATCGAAGAAATACATGCCGTTCCGAATCGGCAGAAATCGAACCACCATTTCAAGTCAAGACGAAGAACTTCATTGGTTTATTTTTATCTTATCGGTGTGGAATGCAATCCGGAAACCTTCACCAAGACCGGTAACGAGGTAATGTACTTTGGCGCGATCCGGGTGTGGAGCTAATTGCGATTCAAAATGATCGACGTTTAAATGAAATTGGTCAGCTAAGTGTTGATACCCCCGGGCTCGTCACGAAAGCCACGTTTGTTTAGACGGGAAGAAGGCCTCGCTGTAGGTTGCGACATGGCAGTATGGAAATTATAAGGACGCTCCAATCTTGAAGATTACTCGCGGCAGTTTCGCGACGAAACGCACGATCATAATTCAGCCATAACATACCCCCAAAACATTTGGCAGTGCCATGTATGCCATAAAAGATCGCGTGCTCCATTGGAACAGTAAGCTGTCACGACTGCAGTGTAGCTGTTAAAGCCAGCATTCTACCCAAGGGAGAATGTCTAGCAGCGCGTCTTGATTTCTGCGGGAAGAGGATTTGGGACAATTGTCGTGCCTTCGATCGTGAAGGTCGTAACCTCTTAGTGTGGCTCTTCTAACTTTTCGGGCATGAGTTCTGCCAGGTCGACGAACAGAGGCGACATGATTTGTTTGAGCGCGGCCAGGACCCAAAATGAACGCATTTTGCGCGCGTAATCTCTTGTAGAAAAGTTGCGCTTACCTTAAAAGAGGATCAGGCGCAGTACGAATACCAGTACAGTAGTTGGAATATTAAAGACGGAGCGAAAAAACATACCTTTGTTCTGGCGGCGAAAAATCTGAGCCTGCGCCTACCTGTGCTCCGCAGCTTGCTAGAGGTGCCGAATTGAACCCTACCATCGGGTAAGAAAAGTCTTGTGCGTAGCTAGTTTGGCAAGAAAAAAGAAAATTTTCCGAGCAACAGAATGTACGTCTGACTGCTTGTCGTACGTATGACTAATGATGTGCCTTCGAGCCGTACCAGTCTCCCAATAACCACCCGAGACCTACGTCTGCACCAATATAACGAACGACGCGCGGTTACCTAGCTGTTAACCTTGGTTATTGCATAACCCCACTAAAAAATCAATCAAGAATTATCGTGTCAGTACACACACAGTCCTACTGTATTACAGAAACATACTGTACATATTTGTTTTGTTATCATAATTGTTTATTTTGATTTAACTTTACAATTAATTAATTATCCTGTCTTATTTTGTCAAAAAAAGGAAATTAAGGCATAAAATCTTTCCTTTAATTTTAATTTATTAAACATAGAGAATAATTCCAAACCGCAATCTTGATGTTTGTCCAGTGAACACTCTATGTCAGGTTTTAATCTACCACAGGCTTCCAAGATAAGAAAATAATACTAGTGTTGTGTATTAGGGATGTGCTGGATCATACAACTTTAACAGATACTAGATTTAGCCGGGTAGCTATTTACCAAATACCAGTCACCAGATAGCACCAAGTTTAAATATAACAAAAGCCACTTTGTACACTAGACAAATTTTGTTAATAGTGCGCGTGTGTGTGTGTGCGTGTGTGTGCGTATGTGTGTCCGGGGGGGGGGGGGGGGGTGTGTAAAAGTTGAAGATCAGCACATTTCAAGGATTAGCATGAAATAGTAAATTTTTTTGGTGGTACGTCTTATAGCCTATCAACTAACTAACTATATTTTGTACTCACCATCAATTCTTATGTTGGATAGCAGTCAAACAAAAAGATGGTGGGGGGGGGGGGGGGGGGCTACAAGACATAGCTGTGTTGTACAGTGTACAGTTAGTTTATAAAAAATTAGAAAACCAATCCATTAATCATGGTAGGGTTGTTGATAATTATTTTCCTCACCAGTCTCCCAAAAAGTGCTAACGTCCACGGCAAAAAAGGTGACCGATTTTGCAACATTTTTTGCCCAGCGTGTTTGCCTTATTTTTGAATTCATTCTATTTTATTTCTATTTTATCTTGTTAGCTTTTCAGTCAAACAATGCAATTACAAACATCAATACCCAGAACGAAAAGCGTTTTGGCTGAGTCACCGGCCGCAACAGCAAAAGCTAATTACTGCAGCCCAAACACACTTAAAACAAAATAGATAGATGTTATATAAATATTGTTATCTTTTCGTTATTGTCCTTTGAAATTTTATCTGCTATTGACGAAGTTGGTATATTTTCCTTAGGTTTTTGAGATAACTGACCATAAATTCTCTGAGAACGTTGCTCGTCTAGGTTAGAGTAATCTTGAGAAAGACTGTTTGTGGCATGGTGGTAGTGACTGACGTTTCGACTGCCTCAGCGGCGGTCATCTTCAGAGTCAAGTGAAAGGTTTTGGTCAGGTTCGCCTATATTTATGTCTCCGGTTCATTATATGTCTCGAACGATTGCGGTATGCGTGGAATCTGTGCTGGGCGTTGTCAGGGGAGGTGGGTGTTGTTTGTGGGTGGTGCTGTCGGTATTTGTTTGTCAGTGTTGGCGGGGGTGGGGTTGGGGGGGGGGGGGATTAATAAAAAGAAATAAAAAAACCCTACTGTTTGTTTGCTTGTTTGTTTGCTTGTTTGTAAGACGTTGTGCTCGCTCGTCAGTGTAAACACTGACGAGACGAGCACAACTTATTTATTTGCAACACATCTAACGCCTTACATAACGAAAATGATTACCTACAACGTGTGTTGTACAAAAGCAACTACAGCCCGGGCTTCATCAAACGCAACGTTTTCAAAAACAACCAACCTAACGTAGCGGACGATAAAACAACTGTTACAGCAACGATACCTTATATCAAAGGTACTTCGGAGATTATCTCGCGTATCTTACGACCATACAACATTCGCGTAGCACACAGACCAATAGCCTGCGTGCAGACTCCCACCGTTTCCATTCCCTGGAGGGTAAAGTCTGCGCAACGGAGCCCGAAAGCTTGTTATCGGCATTAAATTAGATTACATTTCTCATTGTTTCTCGCCCAATGAAATGTTATTCCAAGTTGTTTTTTTAATCGTTCATCTATTGGCTAACAACAGCGCCGGAAATAAACATGCGTTGTTGACAGCATTGCTGTATTCAAAAATGGCGTTTTCGTTCGGAGGTCTCAGTGGTTTGAATGAATTCTTCAGCGAAGAAAACTTCCAGGAAGCATTAAAATTGGCATGCTATTACTTCACTGTTGATAAGATGTACCCAGAGCAGGTCCAGGCGTTGCGTAATTTCTTTCAGGGGAAGAATATTTACTTTAGCGCACCGACAGGCTAATATGGGAAATCGCTTGTGTTTCAAGTCACTTTCAATCAATCCCAATCATCGCCGATGTTCTACTAGAAACAGCTTCAGGGGCAAGCATTTTGCTAGTGATTATCCAATTACAATTGCTAATGTTTGATCAAGTGAACTACTTGAACGAACGTGTGATCAACGCAGCCGCAAGGAACAGGACGAAGGCTGTTGATGAAGCGCATTGCTTAATGCTTAAGCATTTTTTATATAAATGGTGGGTAATGAGACCTTCACTGACGTTGTGTACAACGCGTTCCATGCAAACAATTTTGAGAAATTTCAAAGAGCTGATTTTTAGTAGAATTTGCCATATCTTGTGGAATTTACCGAAATCGTTTGCAAAATATTAATATATTTCAAACTAAACGTAATTTATAGGAATTTTTGGACTAAAAAAGACCGTTTCAGTCGTGCAAAATTTGATTAAAATTACGTTCGCATAAAACTGAAACACTTACTTTCCTGGAGTGAAAGATCTAGTTAGGTTACTGGCATTAATTTCTAACGATTTTACACATTTTGTGAGAACTTCTTTCGGTTTTGCTCCTAAACTAATAAAAATATCGATAACATGCAAAATGAAATGCTTATTTTTAGTTTCTTTGTCATATTTTGTAAACTACTAAACATGTAGAACAATCTATAGCAAAACAACTGTTTTTTAACTAATATAAGGAATTATTCACAGAATACCGTAAATTGCTTTCAAAACAAAAAATTAGACAAGATCGGAAAACCATAATTACTATAAATTTGTAAGACCTTACGAAAATCATTTGACAATACTGAGCAAATCCAGTTAACTTTCTACAAAGATACGGTTGTCAGAAATTTTGACAAACGTATAGCGTTCAACAGAATAATCTACGTCAAAAAATGCGAACTGTCAAGATAGAGTTGTCAGAATTTCTGACAACCCTATAGAGATCAGCAGAATAATCTACGTCAAAAAATGCGGACTGTCATGTTGTTCAAAAAATGCGAACTGTCAAGATAGGGTTGTTCAAAAAATGCGAACTGTCAAGATTGGGTTGTCAGAAATGCTGACAATCCTATACAGAGATCAGCAGAATAATCTACGTCAAAAAATGCGAACTGTCAAGATAGGGTTGTCAGTAACAAGCTCTCTATAACCTGAATGTCAGGCCTTTATTTGTTCCCACCTTCCGCTAAACCCGGCAGCGCGGGCAGAGGTGCGGGCGAGTAAGAAGGCGAGAAAAATGAAAGCCTGAGGAAACTCTTAACAAAACTGTGGGGACTCCGTCCATCTCATGGACGGGAGCTCTGATTGGCTGATTAATTGAAGTAAGGATTTTGATTGGTTCATTCAGATAAACAACTGCCAAAAGGTGCACCGTCAAGGTGCACACCGTGACAAGGTCATCGCCATTTCTCGAATGTGTTTATCGTGTACGTTTCTGTGACCAATTCATTCATTTAATAATTTATTATGTCGGAAAATCAAACCATAGGAGGATTTTTCGAAACCGCTTTGTTAAATTCATTGGCACATTTCATTTCTGGTTCATACGTCGCATTTAATTCAGACGAATTTAATTCATAGTTAGCTTCGTCGACTAGTCGACGTAAACTCGAATTCGTTTTGTAGCGTGTTTTTGGGCCATAGTGAAGAGACTTTCTTCTCTGATTCTGGAACAACTTTATTGACAAACGAGAGTGAACAGCTGAACGTTACAAACGTCTTCTCTAGCTACATCGCACCTTCGGTTCTCACATCTCGTTCACTCAGTCTCACAACTCTCGCTTCTAAATCTAATCTAATACATCGAGTTGCTGTGTTTATATATCTTACAATTCAGCGACAGTCAGCTTGCTGAATCACGGTCATTACGTCAGTCCTTACGTAGGAACAAACTGCGTGGTTATTCACCAATACCTTCTTTGCCAAATACGGTATACAAACATTATCTATACGTCAATGCACTACGTAAAACTAATGATCTGGAAACCTACTTACAAGAATGCGGATACAAACTCACGCTAGAGATTAAACATTTTAACGCCTTAGTAAAGTTAAGTTATAACAACCGCTACACTATCCCCTCCTTTAAGTTCTTGTCCTCAAGAACAAACTGAAAAATCTATCCTGAACTGAACCTAAATCGCGCATGCAATAAACAGAAAAATTATCAACTATAAAACGATTTTGCAAAGAAACTAAAATTAATAAACATAAGTAAACAAATAAAAAGATTAAAGCCAAATTGCCTGGAAACACTTAATGTGACGAATACTTGCCCTAGAGCTACTCTATAGCATACCTATATTGGAATTCATTCGAAAACTTACTATACTCTATATAACGGAGCTAAGTATAGGTCAAAAATAGTATTGTTTATAAGGGCAACAGTGTGTCATGGCAAGGATCACACTAAAAATTAAAAACTAAGTCTTATACTTCACTATGTGACTCTGCAACTTACTATAAACGTCGAAATAACTAGTACCGACAATCGTACCGACATACGCAGCGAACATCGCTGTCTTAAACTCACACTGCCGCACCAACGTACAGTGAATTCGAACCTCTGTCTTACTCGTCTTACTCTGTTCACTAACTTACCAAACTAACGGATCGGATGACGGATCATACCGACGAATCGCTCAGTGAACCTTTATGGCTATGACCAATGCTTGATCATGCTATCTCGTCTCGAACTACAAAACCTAACTACCGTAACTAATTTAATTAATCTTAAAATGTTACTCGATATTGCAAAGAAATGTCAAAATATAAACGTTATTAACAGTCTGATTACGCATTTTTCTTCATCGTTCTTGATTGTTCATGTTTTCTTTTTCTTCTTTCTTGTTCCTAAAGTTGTCTCGTTGTCGATCATGTTGTCCAATCTTTTCAAGTACCATTTTCCTTGTCTCCGTCATTTGATCTCTGCTCACTGCTGAGCCTCGAGCATTTTCTGTTCAGGTCCTCTAGATCTTGTGCTATTTTGGATTCGTATTTTCACTGATACATCAGGTCGTCCGTCTCTCTCGGTCGGTCTCTCTCTCTCTCTCTTTTCACCACTTCAATCGTAGTCTCGTCAATGTGAACTTGGGCAACTTATATATATAGCGTTGTCTGCGTCTTTCTTTCGTTTGATTAGGTTTTGTAGTTCGAGACGAGATAGCATGATCAAGCATTGGTCATAGCCATAAAGGTTCACTGAGCGATTCGTCGGTATGATCCGTCATCCGATCCGTTAGTTTGGTAAGTTAGTGAACAGAGTAAGACGAGTAAGACAGAGGTTCGAATTCACTGTACGTTGGTGCGGCAGTGTGAGTTTAAGACAGCGATGTTCGCTGCGTATGTCGGTACGATTGTCGGTACTAGTTATTTCGACGTTTATAGTAAGTTGCAGAGTCACATAGTGAAGTATAAGACTTAGTTTTTAATTTTTAGTGTGATCCTTGCCATGACACACTGTTGCCCTTATAAACAATACTATTTTTGACCTATACTTAGCTCCGTTATATAGAGTATAGTAAGTTTTCGAATGAATTCCAATATAGGTATGCTATAGAGTAGCTCTAGGGCAAGTATTCGTCACATTAAGTGTTTCCAGGCAACTTATATATATAGCGTTGTCTGCGTCTTTCTTTCGTTTGATGTAGCCAGATATCATCCGTCTTGTATGAACATTCTGTTGAGCTGCCCTCGAAGCCGAAATATACTGCTGTCCAGTGAACCATTATCTCAGTGATCCCACCGCTGCCACCAAATTTGTAGCGTGTTTTTGGGCCATAGTGAAGAGACTTTCTTCTCTGATTCTGGAACAACTTTATTGACAAACGAGAGTGAACAGCTGAACGTTACAAACGTCTTCTCTAGCTACATCGCACCTTCGGTTCTCACATCTCGTTCACTCAGTCTCACAACTCTCGCTTCTAAATCTAATCTAATACATCGAGTTGCTGTGTTTATATATCTTACAATTCAGCGACAGTCAGCTTGCTGAATCACGGTCATTACGTCAGTCCTTACGTAGGAACAAACTGCGTGGTTATTCACCAATACCTTCTTTGCCAAATACGGTATACAAACATTATCTATACGTCAATGCACTACGTAAAACTAATGATCTGGAAACCTACTTACAAGAATGCGGATACAAACCCACGCTAGAGATTAAACATTTTAACGCCTTAGTAAAGTTAAGTTATAACAACCGCTACAGTTTCATGCGACGAATTTAATTCAGTGACGAGCAAGGAAAATCCCGCTAGATCGCGCCAAAGTAAATACTGATCACGGGCTTAAAAAATATGTTACCATAATTTATGCATTTAATTCGGTGCGACGATACAGCGACGTCTGAAACCAACACGCATTTCAGACGTTGTATCCATCTCACCGTGACGGATCACAGATACAACGTCTCAGACTAATTTAACTCTTCAGTCGAATTTAATTCGTTTCATACGTCGGCGTCGCACTACAGTCGCATTTAATTGATTGAGTTAAATTCGTCTGAATTAAATGCGACGTATGAACCAGGCCTGACTTTTTTCTCGAGCTTTACAGCTATTTACTGTGGTTGGTATGATTAGGGTTTTCTGCGTATTTGTATCTATAGAATAAAGCTACAGTTTGGAAGATCATTAAAATTGTATTCCTGATATGCCAATAAATATTATAATTTATCAATGGCAAAAGTGTTTTACCTGTCAGACCGCAAATTAGCTAAAACATACACAGACTCTGGAAATTACAGAAACGGAGATAAATACAGAGTTGTCTACGGATGAGGCTAGATATGAATATGTTATGAAAGGCTTAAGGCCCAATTATCCTTAGCTGTAGTGTAACAGATTTACGTAAAAGCTGTAAAGAGAAAAATATAAGTGGTCCCTTCGAGAAGATATACAGCTGACAAGGTGCTTGACAGGACGATATCAGACTGCTTGTTTTGTTTTCATTAAATATTCAAGGGTAGATGTATTTCAAGGGTATGGAAGATTGGGATTTTTCAGTGGTATTTGACTCTTCTTCGTATTTCCTAAATATCTAAAAAGTTATTATACCAAGGGTCCATATTTGTGGAAAAAAATGCATTAAATTACAATATAGAATGAGTTTGTTGATTTCTCACTGCGTGACTCGGATCGCTCGCCCTGAAAGCGCTTCTTGGTGGTCGTGTGGAGCAGATGCGGGTGGGTAGAACGTTACTCTAATACCATCCATTTCTATACACGAGATATAGAGCTTATCTTGTATTGTAGCGAAAACCGACGTTGGGAATCGACTGGCTTAAACTTTGTGTGTGTTTGCGCTTAACACGTTAACAACCCAAAGTTGGCGTCTTTCTCTTGCCTCCAATCTTAAACCTTTAGTGTAAGCCTTCCTGTGAAGTGTTATACCATTCTTTGAGTTTATGCCATTATCTGGTTTGTTGAAACACTCGAATAAAACACATCGATCTTGTTCGCAATTGTAAAGTAAACAACTGTAGTCAAAATTACAGCTTATCCCAACAGGTGGGAAAATTGTCTGAGCATGCGCGAAACTAAGCAACCACGCAGACACGAAACTGCCCACATAAACCGCGAGATGCGGGATTTCCCGCTTTTCTCGCGGTTAATTCGAAAATATAAACAAACAAAAATGAAAAGTTCACTTCCGACGGCGAAATTTCTTCTGGTTTTTATTTGTTTACTTTTGTTTTGAAGAACTACATTGTCTGTTGAACAATGTATGATTTGTGGCGGAAAAAAAACTCACTCCAAAGTGTTTTTAGTCGACGTAAATACACGTCATTACAACATCGTCAATTACAAGCTGCTTCGGTATATCTGAGACGAGACGTCCGATAATTCAGAAAAAAATATGCAATTATTGTGTCAGAACTATAAACCGCCACAGAAAAACTATCCTTTATATTCCTCTATTTTTATAAGAAAGTGCTGGGGAGCTGGACTCTCATTAAAGTCTTTTTACAGCATGTCGGATCTAAGTTAAGACAGAAAGGTCGACCAAGGAAGCCCACAGCTGCAAAATTTAAAGCCCACAGTCACAAAGAATGCGCTATAAATCCAGAGATGATAAATATACTCGAATGGGAAGCTGAAGAAACGTGTTTTGGTGTTATTCGGCAAGGCCCTAACAGAGAAGTTGTTTTACCTGGTGGTGTTTTTGAGGAGATGGGGATGTTTTCAAATAGGCTGAGCCATTTTTATTACATGTAAATGGAATTTAAGGAAGCTTCTGCGCTTTGTTTTTTTTTAGAGTTGCAAGGAGTTCCTTTAGATTTTGGTAATTAAACGACCCCCTTCTTAATTGAACCAACCCCCCCCCCCCCCCCCACCCCAACCCCCCTCACCCCCACACACACACTTGAAGGCCTAAAATTATTAAACCCTTTTAAACCCCTGGCCCAGTGGCTTAATAGAGAAAATATGGTACTTAATTTATAATCCACGCCTAAAAAATTATAGCATTGATTCATAATTATTTACGAATTACATGTGGATTTATTTGAAAACATGATTTTAGTATTTTGGTTATTTTCTTTGAATTTTTCGGAAAAATACTATTTTGGAATTTTTCAAAATTGTTTGGAACGCGTTGTACTTGTGTGAGGACTAATTTGGAGCATAATACTTTGTGTTCCACCACAACAGCTGCAACGCACTGTTATTAGTGGTATGGTTCATAAATATGTTTCAAAAGTTTTTTTCCGCTCATTTAAGTTTCACGTGAAGTGTCTAGTTTCAGTCGATGGGTCATAAAATATGCCTGCGGTTTGATGTATGTTTGGGAGAAGAATGAAGCGTGGAAGGATTTATGTAGGTCTGTGTTCTTTGGATTACCCTCGACGCGTTTCAACCTTCCAGTCTTCTTCAGGAGGGCCGATTTTGAGGCGATGTCGAGATCAGTAAATATGTTAAGACGAAAATACAGATGTTAGAAGGCGCGTGTAACACTGAAGTATAATAGACAATTTTATAAATAGAAATAAAGTCTTACTGAATGTCTGTGTAGTTTTGGTGTAGTCCGTAACGTACTGGCATCCGGGTCGGCTTTATAAATTGGTGAATTTCTCCCTCGTCTATCCCATGTCGATAGTTGGCGTAAACAGGTTTAATTATGTCGTTTCGTTATCCCCGAGCCAGGTGTCACGGTCTCAGTGATCCCCCAGTCTGAGTGATCCCCGAAGACCAACTGCGCAGTTATCCCCTGCTTTTCTGCATTGAAATTGTCGTTGTTCTAACTAAAAAAATACGTATAATCATGGACACGATACTTTTATCACGTTCTTTTAAAGATTTGGTCGCAAGGTAATCAATATCGTAAGTATAAATATAAAACGTCTGTGATTATTACGAATGGCAATACCATGTAACTCATGTAAATAATAATTCGCTAAGCTTTCGTCTCGCTAAACTCGATATACTTCATCAGAGCATAAAAGAACGTGATAAAAGTATGGTTTCCATGATTATACGTATTTTTTGAGTTAGATAAACGACAATATCAATGAAGAAAAGCAGGGTGCTAATCTCGACACGCGTGGAGTCATTTTACACGCGTGGACAAACGTGATTTGCGAACGAATTTCTGTGATCTGAATATTTATTTATATATATGTGTGGACGGACCATACGCGGCTAAGATTGTGGGGCACTGGGGACAATATAGTTCTTGACAAAAAGATTTGAACTACTTAATTTATTCTTGACAAAAAGACTTGTGAAAGAAGTTTTTGGGAACCGTATATCACTTTTGAAAGAACACAAACAAATCAACGTCTACGTATAAAGCAGAACAACATCCTTAGTAGAAGAAAACCCGTCACACCGAAACTCGAAAGAGAGAAAAACCAACGAAGAAAAAGACTGAAAAGGTTAAGCTTACGGTAAAACTATAGAGCGGCCGCTTTCAGTATTAAATCACGAATATTTAGTAGCAATGCTGTTCGAATTTCTCTGTCACTGTAACAGTAAATTTGTTTTCGATTTCGTGTGTCCTTAAAGTATTTTAAACGTAACGTATCCGTTATGTTTTCGCATGCCCATGCCCCGTTGTTGGCTGCCGTCTTATCTCCTTTTAAATATTTCCTTTTGGTAAAACCACTTGTAAAACTTAGCGTAGCTTGTTTATAATTTGCCATAAAAATCGGTGAAGGAGCAATTTTTCGTCTGTTAAACATATAAATGCTGCCAAGTGCTGCATGTTGAAATATTACAGATATAAAAGACTGCATGAAAACAATTTTTTCAGGTGAAAACAGTTTTAACACTTCAGATTTTGAGACGAAATTTGTTTTTCCTATTCTAAATGAATTTGAAATGCCATAAAATGAATAAAGACGTGGCAGCCAGGCAGATGTCCAATGCCTTTGAAAAATTCAAAATATTTTTAGATGCTCTAGCAATGTTATTTGTGAACATGAAAAAAAAAGAACTGTAAAATATAACCCTAATATTTTACTGATATTTCGACGCTTGCTTCAGTAGCCTGGTGGTGACATCGTCAGTTTGCACGCAGAATATGGTCGAGTCCAAACCGTGGGTGCGACCTGCGTTTTTCTTCATCTCAATTTTTTTTCTGAATATTGTCTTGAAAATTTTCTTTGTTATTTATTACCTTTTTCTTTAAAAATAAGAGTTAAACAACTTTTTTTATTTCAAATATTATACTTTAATTAAAAGTTTAAAACTGTATTTTGAATTGCTCCAACGGCTATTTCCAGGCTCCCAACGAAAAAGAGCGCGAAGGTGTTTTTCTTATCAGGGGGTTATCCGAAGGATATGAATTTTACAAAAATTCGTGTAAAAGAGGGCGAGGGGTTGTTGTGTTAAGATATTTCTAGTAGTATAATATATCGTGCGTATCGCGTGGTTTGTGGTTGTTACGTCAGAAATTAAATAAAAGGGTTATTGTATAATCTGTCTAGTAGTGAGTGAGATGGTAAAGAAAACGTCCTGCCAAATTTTCATCACAGGATTTAACACACGGCACAAGATTCGGCCATGCCGGCCTTTAGGCGATAAAAGATGGCCGCCAACGAACTGGAAGTTTTGCCTGGATAGCGTTACGAAATGCTAAGTCAGCATAACAAGCTTTCGGGCTCCGTTGCGCCGACTTTACCCTCCGGGGAACGGAAACGGGTGAAGTCTGCACGCAGGCTAACAGACCAATCGCAACTCTACGTAATGTACTGACTAACGTTGAAGACAAAGAACAACCTTACGGCAGACAAGGTGTAGTTTGCGCCGACTGCCAGGCCACGTATATCGGTGAAACCGGCAGAAACCTAAAAACGAGACTAGCTGAACACAAACGGGCAACAAAGAACGGAGACGGGACTAATGAGCCCCCTGCCTTTGCGCCGATGGTAAGGGTGATTATACGTTGAATATTTATACATCTTCGATATAGAGCATTTTGAAAATTCCATATCACTGCAAGGTGACAATCCTGGTGGAAATCGTAAGAAAAATCGTGCCATGTGATAGCTCAAAACCCATTTCATGAAGTACTCAACGTATTAGCATTTGAAGACTGTTCAGCAGAAGTATTATGAATGAGCCATATCGAAATGCCAAGAATAAAGAAAGGCCGAAAAAAAATCAAGAATAATGAAAAAATTGTTGTGGGCGGTAAAGGTTTTATAACGTTTAGGATTCTGTAAAATCTTCCCGCAAAACGCAGGAAATGCCATTTCAGAGACTCTAGATTTCAAAATTTTCCGGGGGGCATGCCCCCAGACCCCCCTAGAGGTTTCTCGCGCCTTAGGCGCTCGAAGTTCAACCCCCTACCAAACCTATCTTCCGCCACCTATGCCGATCACAACCATTACCAGCACTTTACAAAAGACTTATCCAAAACGCATTACAAACAAAAAAAAACAGTAGATTTATTTATTTTTTATTGATCCCCCACCAACACTATCAAACAAATACTGACAGCAGCACCCACAAACAACACCCACCAACACTGACAACGCCCACCTCAGATTGCACGCATACCGCAATCGTGACATAGAAGATGACCGCAGCTGAGGCCGTCGAAACGTCAGTCACTACCACCA
Source organism: Paragorgia papillata (assembly GCA_035771165.1). NCBI lineage: Eukaryota > Metazoa > Cnidaria > Anthozoa > Scleralcyonacea > Coralliidae > Paragorgia > Paragorgia papillata. The sequence continues at coordinate 576,127 of JAWNZC010000031.1, read as the reverse complement.
CAAACAGTCTTTTTCAAGACTACTCTAACTCTTTCTCGTCCAGTCCGAAAACCAGTCACAGCAGGTGGTCTTGGCAATTTGTGAATTAACATGGCATAATAACACAAAAATAATACCACAATATATCATTTGAATCGTTTTTACCTCTACTATTCAAATTTTGGGTTTTCGGATCGTGTCAGACAACCCATTTTGCAAATTATGCTAATTTATGCTAATTACTACTATTAATAATATTATTATAATCCAAAAAATGTTAAATATTTAACGAGAAATGACTTTACACCAAATTTTGGATCATGTAAAATGAAAAGCAGCATTTCACAAATTCAAATTGAAAAAATTGAAGCAATACAATAAAAAGCAAATATTATATTGATTTTTTATGATTTTCCATTGAGACCCCCCATTGTGACCCCCCATGGTGCGGCCGCGAGCGATCATATAACTTATTTTGAAATTTACAAATTTAAACAGAATTATACAAGAACATACGACCAAAATACATCAGTAAGATCGTTTTTAAGTCAGCTATTCAGATTTTAAGTTATTTTTGAGTGATATTTACTTCTGTTTGCCATTACAACGCCAACAACTCGCCGACAACTCTCGGCGAATTTTGTTCAAATTCGCCTGACTCGGCCGAGATGGTTTTCGTCAAATTTTACCAAATTATTGCTAATCTACGAAATAATTACAACAAACAAATGTTTATACTTACTTTCGGAGTTGTTAGAGCCTAAATTTTCGTTGGTTTCGCTTATATATTGACAAATAAAAGCCATTTTGTTCTTATCCATACTCCATGATCCTCGCGGGATTTCAACAGAAGGGAAGTCAGGTCAGAACTCGGGTAATACTTCATGGCATATCGTTATAAAGGTCTTATTTTAAAAAGGGATCATTCAGGATCATTTTAAGCCCTAGGGGGGTAATTTTGGTCAAAACCTCGCAGGTTCACAACAAATCAAAGTGATCCGTCACCAGTAGCGGATGACAATAGGGCCGGACGAGAATGAGTACTCTAACCTAGACGGGAAACTTTCTCAGACATGTTACAATACTCCTGGGTTCAAACCATTTACTTTATATAAAACTATCTTAATAAAAATTTCGCTAGTGACTGTGATGTACATATATTATTTTTTAAAGATTTTTAAAGATTTTTTTACAAAAAAAGATTATCAGCTTAAAATATCTACAATGATGTCACGTATCATAATGAACCAAAAATAGAACAAAAAATTTCTGTTATTAATACTTCTTCAAACTTATATATACTTATTCAAGGATTTTTAATAGAGATAAACCCAATCATAACTTCAGTCTCTTGTATGAAAATATTTTAACACTTTCAAGCCTGACGACGAGTCTTTGGTATTTTATTCTGGCTAACGCCAGACGATTTTATTCAGCACAGGGAGAAGTTCAGGCCTCAAAGTGTTAAGTGACTGTGATATCATAAATTATGGACAACGTACGACGTATATAATATATTATTTTATGCGACTATTGTAAATGTTTAGAAATACATTAATGCAAACCCCTCGTGTCCTTTGTTTATTATTATTGCACCTTGCCTTCAATCCCAGAAAAGTTTAAATTTAAAAAAACCCCAAAAAACTACTATAACCTACCCTACCCTAAATCTATAATAATATTTTCAGATATTAAATAATGTTTAATAAATAACTATAACCTAACACCACCACCCACCCCGCCCTAAAAAACAAAGAAACCCCAAAAGACCCAACTCCCATTTTTTTGCGATGAGTAATAACATAACCACAGGTTTTTCTGGGTGCAGTGTTAAAATAAATATAAAAATACATAATCAAATGAAGACAAGTAACTTCTTAGCTTTCAGCAGGGGAAGACGCTCTTTTGTCTCATATAGACACTATGGTAGGAAAAGCAGTATATGTAATAATCTGGTGACACATCATGTGCTGCATGTGCCAAGTAACTTGACTGAGCGAGTAACTTGACAAATGAGTCTAACAATTTTTTTTCATTTTATTAATTATTATGTAACAGAAAATTATTTTCACTCACACATGACTATTTTACAGCAGTGCATGATCAATGCAATTCAATCCATGAATCCTGAACACATCACATTGGTGCAGCATCTGATACTCTTTAGTTTTGGTAGTAGACACATATATTATATATTATTAATAAGTAACACAAATCTCAATTTTAATTCATGTATATTAAGCTGTGCTGGCTTTGATGTTTTGTCCATGCATGATGCATGACACCCACAGGACGAAAAAGAGCTTTAAGACACTTTCAATGTTGCTTAAATTAGCTTAAATCCTTTCCACAGATGTTAACTATACGTTTAACATAGCCTTAAATGTCACTTAAATCTTTCCAACAAGTTAAAGTCGCATTTAAGCTCGTTGAAGTTGTCGTAAATGTAGCATTTTGCAAGATTATTGAATTCTTTCCTTGAGCTAGAGCAGCTCTTCGAGGTTGGGAAGTTCCAGATTGTAGTAGATAAATACGGCTAAATTGCGTTGGTTGTACAGGAAGCGAGCAGTACTTGGCCAGTTGCAGGCATCGAGGATGGGCGAAATACAATTGTTTGCACTTCTTAGATGCCGCGATGTCCTATGTAATAGCGGAACAGGTAACAGGTGGTTATCGATATAATCACCACCATTTTTTCATCGGTAAAAAGGAGTAAGGGCTCGAATACTTCTCTTACCAGACGACGGCCCAGCATTCGAGCGACGTTCTGTCCCACTAGCCCACAAACCCCGCATAAACTAGCCCAGAGAAACCAATTATGCAGTGCCCGGAGGAGGGTGGCATACCTCAAATTTGCTTCTATACCACTATCGAAAAGAACGAAAAGTAACCCAAAGAACTATTCTGCGGTTACATTAATTAAAGCATGTCAAGCGAGTAGTCTGTGAGATGGAGGAAACAATATTATAAATGTTATAATCGAACGACTTTATTGAAAACTTAAAGGTAATTTTCAAATATTTTAAACAAAAAGATTATTAACGTAAACGAAAACTTATAAGATATTTTTAAAGATTTTTTGCAAAAAAGATTAACAGCTTCAAATATCTACAATGATGTCAGCTATCATAATGAGCCATTAATAGAGTAACGAATTTCTGTTATTTGTATAGTTCCTCAAACGTATTTGCAAATGTGAAGGAAAGCTTCCTTTTGGTAAAAACAAAGTTAATCAGTCGATCATTATGTTTAATTTATAAAAAATGCCCTAGCTTTCTTAAATATATTGTATTTTAGAAATTTTATTATTAGAATGAAACATTCCAAATTTTAGGACCTATTTTCCATAGTTATTTCAAACAGACATTTCATGTACATGTACTTGATTTCCCCAGGCTTCACATGTACGTATTCTAGATCGTCGAGTATTCATGTCTCTTCTAAAGCTTTCAGAAAACTTTCCATTCCTTCTCTAAAGTCTCCAAACAAGAATAATAGATTCATCTGACATACTTGGCCAGAGAGACGCACTCAGATGTAGACCTAACATCGTAATGATTATATGAAATCACCGAGTTTATAAACCCTATTTCATGCGCACAATACGCGACTTGCACTAAGGGGTCACGTGATTTGAATCTTTTTAAAACAGCAGCTATAGAATTATAACTCTACAAAACGGATATAGGGTGGTATTTTAAGTAAAATTTCGTAATTTTTATTTGCAAAACTTCTATTGTCTTGATCGCCGTTACATGTGTTACTGGTCACGTGACTAAAACAAAAATTTCATGCTTGTAAAAAATCATCTTCAAAAGCAAATTTTGCACTCAACTTAAAAGAAACATGTAACGACAGAGACCGCGAAACCGAGGGGCACTGGGGGCAGATGCCCCCCACTTTTTTCAAAATTGGAAACTGTGCCCTTTTTCTGAAATGAAAATGCCCTTTTAATAAATGTGGCATGTGGTGTTAATGTTTACCGCGGCATATTACCTATACTGGGAAGAATTAATGTACCCTTTTCGTAGCAGTATGACATTGATATTTGCTGTAGAAGTATTTGCAGTTGCCCGAGGGGTGACGTAAAAGACGTATTGATAAAATATGATATAATGTAAGTTTCCAGCAGATTGGCGCTACTTCAAGTATACTGTTTATAAAAGAAATCCCGCTGACCAAGAAATTATGTTAAAAATAAAATGGTGGTGATCAAATTAGAGGGCCGGCCAAGGCCTCAAAATATTACTTTTGATGGAATTTTTTGTTACAAGCAGGCAACCATGCTAAATCGTATACTTTGAAGGTGAGGGGTGTTGGCAGTCGTGATTATTGATTGATATACTAAAATTTCGAGCTTTTTGAAAGCACAATGTGATGTATGGGATATCTGTAAAGCGATGCCTATTTACGTTTGTGTATTATTTGAATTACAAATTCAGAATGCTATCCAAATAGCTCTGATTATTCTGATTCGCATAGCTCACAATTATAAACAAACAAGAAACATGGCGCAAATTCGCCTAAATATAACACTTAGAAGAACAGCCACAACAATCTGAAAACGTTTTGTTGCAAGCAGGCAACCAGCATGGAAAGGTAACTTAGACGTTGATCAAGATGACTAGACCGGTTGCCTTCCGTGTATCACAAGATAGTACTGTTGAACCCGTGAGTTGAATGTCTAAGGATATTACGAGCAATACTATATACTATAGTACAAAAGCTCAGCTTTATAACAGTAGATAGATGGCGGTATCCGCAAATTACCAAAATAAAACGAAGTAATTTACGAATATGAGACCTTCCTGTAGCTACCAGATACAATAAATTTCTGATTCTTGGCAAGCTTACCTTTTAGTGGCCTTGCTTACCTTTTAGTGGCCTTTCTTCGAAGTATTATATTTAGGTGTATTCACGCCATGTTTCTTGTTTGTTTATGATTGTAATGTAGTTATGCGAATTAAGTTAAACAAAACTAGAGGCACGCTGATTGGATAGCATTCTAAATTTAGCTAATTCAAATTAAACACAAACGTAAATAAGCAGCACTTTACAGATATCCCATCCATCACATTGTGCTTTCAAAAAGCTCTTAATTTTAGTATATAAATCAATAATTACGGCTGCCAACACACCTCACCTTCAAAGTATACACTATCCGATACGATTTAGCATGGTTGCCTGCTTGTAACAAAAAATGCCATCAACGGTGTTTTTGAGACACTTTTATCGAGGTTGGCCGGCCGTCTAAATGGAAGTTACAACCGTGCAACGTTTTAAGTTATACAATTATTTTGAAAATAACCAAGGTGCGACTTTTTAGTGGTGCCCCCCTTCCCCAAACACACACTTTTCAGGTGCTTCCGCGGCCTCTGTGTAACGAGTTGGTTTGATGTTCTTCATGTCAAGTTTTAGCAGGAGTTATAATATTTCACAGTATCTAAGTGTATCACAGTATCTAAGTGTTCCTTGAGGTTTGATTGTAAAATTTACTTTTGAAGAAGATTTTGAACATGCATGAAATCCTTATTTTGGTCAGGTGACCAACTACAATATGGATATTTTCTTTAAGACAATGCCAAGTTTTGAAAATGATATTTTGTAATTTTACTTAATTATTCAGCACTATCCGTTTGATAGAAATATAATCCCAATACCAGTTATTTTAAAAGAATTGAGATCACGTGACCTCTTTGTCTAAGTCACCTAATACTTCCGTTCGACACACTGATCCGTTAATTTGCCACGCCGTTACGCAACGCGTTACGCTATGCTGGATATTAATTACCTCTCTCTCTCTCTCTCTTCTCTCTCGCTTCTCTCTCTCTCTTCTCTCTCTTCTCTCTCTTCTCTCCCTTCTCTCCCTTCTCTCCCTTCTCTCCCTTCTCTCCCTTCTCTCCCTTCTCTCCCTTCTCTCCCTTCTCTCCCTTCTCTCCCTTCTCTCCCTTCTCTCCCTTCTCTCCCTTCTCTCTCTTCTCTCTCTTCTCTCTCTTCTCTCTCTTCTCTCTCTTCTCTCTCTTCTCTCTCTTCTCTCTCTTCTCTCTCTTCTCTCTCTTCTCTCTCTTCTCTCTCTTCTCTCCCTTCTCTCCCTTCTCTCCCTTCTCTCTCTTCTCTCTCTTCTCTCTCTTCTCTCTCTTCTCTCTCTTCTCTCTCTTCTCTCTCTTCTTCTCTCTTCTCTCTCTTCTCTCTCTTCTCTCTCTTCTCTCTCTTCTCTCTCTTCTCTCTCTTCTCTCTCTTCTTCTCTTCTCTCTCTTCTCTCTCTTCTCTCTCTTCTCTCTCTCTCTCTCTCTCTCTCTTCTCTCTCTTCTCTCTCTTCTCTCTCTTCTGTCTATTCTCTCTCTTCTCTCTCTTCTCTCTCTTCTCTCTCTTCTCTCTCTTCTCTCTCTTCTCTCTCTTCTCTCTCTTCTCTCTCTTCTCTCTCTTCTCTCTCTTCTCTCTCTTCTCTCTCTTCTTTCTCTTCTCTCTCTTCTCTCTCTTCTCTCTCTTCTCTCTCTTCTCTCTCTTCTCTCTCTTCTCTCTCTTCTCTCTCTTCTCTCTCTTCTCTCTCTTCTCTCTCTTCTCTCTCTTCTCTCTCTCTCTCTCTTCTCTCTCTCCCTCTCTCTCTCTCTCTCTCTCTCTCTCTCTCTCTCTCTCTCTCTCTCTCTCTCTCTCTCTCTCTCTCTCTCTCTCTCTATGTGTGTGTGGGAGGGGGGGAGGGGGTTAGGCAAGTTTGCAAAGACAATGAAAAATTTCTTTTTTGTTAGCATTTACATTATTCTTTCAACGACGTCCTCTAAAGAAGATGTTGCTTGTAGAACAACTGCTTTTCTACAGCTTTTATGTACATCTGCGTCGTTACAACATCGCAACCTTTTGCAGTCGGCAAGCCCTGAACAAGTTACCCTGGTCCCAGAAGTTTTTGCTCCCGTAATTTTATAGCGGCGAGAGACCGCTTACGAGAGCAAACTACTGTAACCAACAAGTAAAATGTATCTGCTATTGTGCATTTAATATTTACCAAATGCATTTCACCGTTACGACACACTTCATGGAGAAAGTCACGCCTCACAAAGATGATATATCTATCCTAGCGGTCTATAGGAAAAGTTACAAAAGAAAGAAAACAAGTTTGCTTCAGAGAGGCGCCGGATTTCTTAATCTCTCAGTTTTACAGGAACTCGCAGAGCTTGTATTAAAAAATCGTCTCACACTAGCGTAATCATGTAAAGTCATAGACCGCACAGAAGAAACGTCTCAAGCTCATCAACGTGTCAGGCAAATACTGACATATTTTGACCAATCGATTAAACTAAAGCGTCTAAACAATTTGCTAACACCTCATGGCACATTAACATGGAGGTCTTTGGAACTATACCTAATACGAGTATAGTAGATTTGCTAGAATATTGTTTATAATTATCTTCTTATGTTGCCCAAATCTCTGATATACCGGAGTTGGATATTCTAGCCTGTAAAAGGCCTTGCGGCACTTAAAAAAACAAGACGCCTGCTCAGACGTTCACTCGGGCTACTGATTTGTGCAACTTGGCGGAGCCTGGGCACATCTAGAAAACGTGCGGAACAGCCGGCGCGCAAGTGTTTGTTAAATAGTACATCATTTTCAGAAGCAGTCACTAAGCCATGTAGAACCGCACTGAAACTGTTCGACTTAATTATCGATTATCCAGTATTAAAATTACGACTCCCAGCTGTACAGTACGCACTTTATCAAGACTAGCATATTAAATTCTTGACAAATCGAACAAAGTCTTGTATATATGGTCTTATATGAAGTACTTTTGTCTATAAAGTCGTTGCGAGGTAAACAAGCCAGCTCGTTTCTTTAAATGCAGCCAAATAATTAAAGGGATCTTAATACTTTTAGTAGTCAAAACCTAGAGTGTTGGATTCGGCCGATTCAAACGATCATTTTCATATACAATGTTTTTAAATCTTTAAAATTAAATATTTGAACATGTTTTGAAACACAAATTTCCAATACCAAAAGTAATACGACACATACATGATATCAAAACGACTAGACACGGAAAGAGTTCAACATATTTTTGGCATTATTCGCTGCTTATTTCTTGCTTTTTGTAGTTGTTAGAACAAGCAGCAAGCCGTTATGTACTGGGTAAACAATACGAATACGTTCTTTGATGTACTGAGGCAGTGTGGCTTATGTTTCTGATGTTTCTAGTTTTCAAGTCAAGCTTCCTACCACCGTAGACATAAATCGTTGGGACATTTCAAATTTTTCATCTTCAACCCACATCCCCTAGTTAATGTTGAACAATATCCCGCGTTTATCAACTAGAAAAAAAAGAAATATAAAACAACACACTAACAGACACTAGTGAGCAACAGTGAATAGGGGGAGAGAGGGAAAGCCTTCAGTGTCCCAACATTATTGTCTGGGATTGTAGGTACTGCTGTCAATACAGCATTTGTAACTTGTCTATTATGACTTCATCGACAAACCTTTGTGTTTCTCTCATGCATTCTGGAAAATTTTTGCAATAGTTGTTATATTTGGAAGTCTTAGATACTTCGGTTTTCCGTTTCGATATTGCTCGTCATGCATCTTTTAAACGTAGGTGTACCGCGATCGACTGCCGCGTTCAGTAAAGTATTGGGAGCATATTTACGATCAAGACAGTTGTCAGCAACTTTACTGATCAACTAATGATGTATTAACTTTTAAAATCTACCAATACCGTCGTAAAACAACTCGAACCAACTCTTTCAAAGGCAAAGATCAAAGGTGTAGGAAAGAAAGATCTGCAAAACAGGCCTCGTGGTTCGTAAAGCTCGATGGGAAGTGCTTGCATTGCTAGCACGCAAAAAAAAAGAAAGACTCTGAAAATGTAACATAGTAAAAACTCTATAGCTGAACACGAATAAGAAAGCGATAATTCTGTCACAGGAGATGAACCAGAAAGCGAGATATCTGGGAACGAAGACAATATTCATGCTGAATCAACGGATCAGATGACTACATGGAATAATTCTCATGACGTAGCTTGCCTTAATTATCTAAGCAGTTGCCCTAAATGTCCATTGAGAGACTTTGCAAATTATGTAAAAAAAATTTTCCATTTAGAACCACCACATGAAATAACTCTGAATGTGTAATTTCATGACCGGTATTTGTATTACTGACGATGTAAACACATATTATTATAAGTAATACCATGACATGAGGGAGATTAGTGATTAAATGTCCCCGAAAGCCGAGAGAGGTTTGTGGAAGTCCCGGGAGCGAAGCCCGAGAGAATTTCACAAACCTCCCGAGGCTGAGGGGACATTTAATCACTAATCTCCCGGCATGTCATGGTATTAGTTTGGAATAACATGAGAAGAGGGAAATCAGCCTGGTCCCATCGTTCTAAAGCACGGGCGTATTTGATGAGACTGGTATCTAGGTCTGACGTCGCCGCTCAAGGTGCTCTAGAACGCCTAGCAGATTTCAGTATTTTCAAGATGGCAGTATTTCACACACTTGACAAGGTTAAAACACAAATTGTTTCGCTTAACATACCTTCAATAGGAAAGTAATGGTAAACCATATGTAACTTTTAAACATGCACGTTTTAACAACTAAGAAATTCTAAAATAAAGGCTTTAATTAACCGGCCGATAAGTCAATAAATTTCGTCTTCGAAGTACGGCAGTTCCCCTAACGTTTAATTAGCTCATCACCTTCGATATCTTCTGTACTTCGTAAAAATATTCGTTGTAATAACTTACCAATGTTAACGATTCAATTTTAAATACACACGACATTACAAAATGCGAAATACAACAAAATCACAGGTCAAGCGGTGTAAATATCAAATAATAAGGCTTGATTTAATCACAGATCGAGGTCAAGCAGGTTCTTAGTTATTAGGTTGGAACAAGTAATAAAACAAATCAAAATTACTCACCTGGTTTTGCAGCCGTTGAAAATATTTTCTTTTACGATCAGGATGGGGTCTGGTGACCAGGCTCGGGCACAGTACGCCCATGCTAGCAAATATTAAAACAGCGAAGAGGGTTAACTAACAGCGCTGACTCGTGTCACGAAATTCTTATCTCGGGTCGAAAAAATTGATTTAAATTAATGTTAAGACTCGCTTACTTCAAAAGTAAACCAATTGTTTTTTGTAAATTTAGGTTATGCAAGTTTCCAAACCACAGTACGATGCTAATCAATCGCGTGAGCACGGTTAACCTTGCTAGCCCGGCTTGTGTAAACAGCCCATTTTATGTCATCGCCACAATTAACCATCTCCCAAAAGTCTCCTCTTCCAGTTTGGCGCAATAGTGGTACTCACTGATTTCTGTGTGATTTCAACCTGGTCTCTTCCTCAAATTGACTGTATATACTAATTGTAATCAATCTCTCAAATTGAGTGTGGGAGTCAATTTCAGAAAGTAAGTCGTGTTCAAAACGCCGCCCTTTTACGCTACTACCGACTCTTTATTAACTCGAACTTGGCAATTAAACTCGGCTTCGATATCCTGGAGGTTATCTATTTGAATAGCTTTAGTGCCTAATAGTACACGCATACGGAGTTTGTGAATATTCTTTTTTTCAAAAAGACAGCTCTACCGATCTCGATCGTCAAGTTCGCTCCACCAGATGTTGAAGTCAAAGAGGAACGAAGGACCTTCGTCTTCCCGACTTTGAGGACGCCAAGCTCTGTTTGCAAAAAAGCTTTTTCCGATTAAAGATCCATCCATATCGATCACGGCAACTATATTATTCAGCGAAATCTTCCTAGTATTATTGTATTTCATACAGCACTATTTATGCATTGTTATCACCAAGGTGAACTCCCAGATATTTTTGATGATATCTTTACTTTGGTAAATCGTTAGCACCAATATAGAACTCGTCTGGTCTATAAATTGTCATACTGCCTTCCTAAAATTTCAACAAATTATGGTAAATTTAGTATTAGATTTGAACGCCCCAAAATTTGAAATGCTATATCGACGAGTCTATCAAGACTCTAAAAAACTACTCTTTTGAACGCAAACTCCAGGGCCACGTTCTCAATCTGTATGAAAATACCTAGTAATTTACTGTATCACCTCATTTTGTCTCATGGCCTGTCAACCTCAAAAAGGGCCTTTATGAAATTGGGAGGGCGGGAAAAGGCCCTGGCATCGATCGACTGGTAACACCACCCGGAAATAATGGGTGTAATATATTAGCAACTTTGTTTAGTATACAAAATGATTCTGAGTAATGGCATTCCCTTGCGAGAAGATCATTGTAATGGCGGTCCTATTGTTCGCGTTGGAGGTCCGTTGAAGCTATTTGATAATAACTGGCACAAAACTATGCATAAATATGTTTCACGAGAAATATTTAAGAAAAACAATCAACCAATAAAAATACACTAACGATGCCCGGGCCTTTTCCAGCCCTACCAATTTAAAAAGGCCCTGGGAACGAGGTTGATGGCCTGTACTTTGTACTGTATTTGTTTCATGTTTCGGCTTCACGAACTTTCAAATATTATGGCGTGTAGTTTCATTGTTACCTACCTGGGCTAGTCACTAATGATTATTACAGGTGACATATACGTCTCAATCAGTTTAATTCTAATAGTTTGTGTAATATATACTGTATTATAATGTATAGCTAATGGTATGACGGTTAGACGACTGTATTTCAAGCTTTATTTTGACTTTACTCGCATCTCAAAGGCGTAGAAGCTATCAACAATGACAGATGACAGTATAGTCTTTTAAACAGAAAAACAACAAAAGACGTTTTTGATACGTTCGTTCACGAGTATGTCCCAGTCTTCGCGCGGTCCGGACTTCAGTCTTCGCGAGGCCTAGGCTTCAGTCCTCGCGCGGCTAAAATAGAACTAAAATCAGTAAAATGTCAATAGTCAACACATTCAAAACGCCCCCACCCGTGGCGTGAACCCGGGGCAACATAACTCTTCCTCATTGTGTGCTTCCAGTAAGGCCAACTTCCCAATCGAACGTGTGAAAGTCCGTGAGTTGGTCACGACTTCGCCAGATCGCAAAAGACCATCCGCACTGGCTATTGGCGCCACAACTCGTCGAGGTCGCAACTGACCCCTCGCGGCGCGTTGTTGTCCACAATCAAAACGAGATCTCCTCTGCGAAGATTGCGCTGTATCGTGCGCCACTTAATGCGTTCAATCAGGTGCAGGATGTACTCCTGCCTCCAGCGACACCAGAACTGCTCCGCCAGAAACGGACTGTGACGCCATCGACGACTTAGGCCCATGTCTTGTTCAACAAACTCGCCTGGCGTGAGGTTGGCGCTCGCACCTCCATGAAGAAAGTAGTTGGGAGTGAGAGCATTGACATCGGTCGGCGAAGTACAATACTCCCACTGTACATCAGCGAATGGGAATTCAGAAGAGTAACGCATTTGACGATCACGGTAAGAAAGACTTCATCAACCGTAAGCACGTTCCCAAACATCACCTTCATTGCTCGCTTGGTTGACTTAATCGGAGACCCCCAGGCTCCACCAAACCATGGCGCAGCAGGTGGGTTAAAATTCCACAGGACTTCGCGTGCACTGAGCTCATAAACAATCCGATCTTGGTCAAGTTCAGCCAAAGCTTCGCGCAATTCACGTTCGGCCCCCACAAAATTGGTACCATTGTCACTCAGAAGGCGGACTGGATTTCCTCGGCGAGCTTGAAAACGTCCGAGTGCCATAATAAATGAATCAGCGTCCAAGCTGTGGGCAACACCAAGATGTACTGCACGCATGTGCAGACATGTGAACAGACAGATGTATCGCTTTTCTACTTTGTTGCGACCAACGCGGACTGAGAATGGCCCGGCATAATCCAATCTTCCATGCTTGAACTGCGTACTGATACCACTAAGGCGTGCTGCTGGCAAGTCGCTCATCTTCTGAGTCACCTGTTGAACACGACGACGGTGGCAGAGTGGGCATTTGATGGTGCAACGCTTTACCTCAGAACGACAATGTAACATTCTGAACTTCTCTCTTATGTGATTGAAAACGTGCTAGACTCCGACATGGATCAGTTTACGATGACAGTCGATTATAATAAGACATGTAATATCGTGTTTGTGATCTAAGATGGATAATCGGGTGTTTGGCTTCCCAAGGCACTTCGGCTTTCTCCATTCTTCCACCAACGCGCAGGACTTCGTCTATCAGTTGTGTGTCGAGACTAGCAGTGCGACTGGTGCGTGGAACAGGACGTCCTTTGGATAACGATTCTACCTCGACTGGGAAACGATCCTGTTGCGCCCACTTGATCCAATACATCTCGGCTTCCTTCAATTCCTCAACGGCCAAAGCTCCTGACCTGCGTTGCTCTTTGTTTCGTAGATTATGTGGAAACCGTGGCATCCAATCTGTAACACGAAGAAGTTTGTTCCGACTGGAGCAGGCAGCGGGATCTAGAAGTTCTCTCACTGACACCTGCGTTCTCAACACTATCTTCTTCAAGTTAACTTCCGCTGTTTCAGGTGCAGACAAGGGTACATCGTCAACTGGCCATTCTAACATGTCGGACTTCAAGTTCTCTGGCGCTTTGATCCACCACGATTCTGAGTGAAGATCGCTGGCTGCAGCCGCCCTGGTCGCAATGTATGCTACATTCAACTTCGTCCGCACGTGATGCCATTGCACAGGATCATTCTCCAATATCACCTTGGCAACTCTGTTGGCGACAAACGGGCGGAAATTACGTGTCTCTCCATGGATCCACCAAAGCGCTGTTGTTGAAACTGATACGTACGTAACATTACGCATATTAAAATCTAGCTGTCGCAGATAGTTTTCGCAAGGCGTACGACCAATTGACAACCCATTAATTCTCCTCGCGGGATTGATATAGTCTTCAAAATCATGAGACGAGTCTTCGTCATAAGCAGATGACACAATGTCTTTCCGTCAGTCGACGTAGCGCGCATGTAAGCGGCGGCTGCGCATGCATCTTCGGAGGCATCACAGAAATCACAAGCTCCTTTATCCACGTCTTCGAGGGCAGACTGTATATGTATCGCGGAACTGCGAAGGGCTTCAAGGTAGCTATTTTCTCTTCCCCCACTGTCCATTCAGCTGCAAGGTCGGCTGGCAAATGTGTATCCCAATCTAGGCCTCGGTACCACGTGCGTTGCAGCATGATCTTTGCTTGCACAGCGAACAGGCTCGACCATTGAAGTGGGACGTTCCGTGCGTTGTGCTGGTGGACGGTCAATATGAGGAAATGCAAATCCAAGAGTGTCTGATTGCGCCTCCCATCTGACACCAAGAGCTCGTCCACACGGCAATACCACAGAGTAAAGAACTGAGCAGAAGGGCCACTCGGGTCGGAACCTTTGAAGTTTTTGTCCCCGCGCTGATTACTGAAAACCACTTCCGGAAAATCTCGCAGCCAGTAAACCTCAACCAGGTCAACAAGGAGTGCAATGGCGAAATACGGAGTTGGATCACTAAAATCGATATATTTCAAAAACTAATCGCTCGATTTTTACGCTGCAACCAGTAATAATAGAGGAAAGGTAGATGACAATATTAGAAGGTATGGGAAACATTTGAAAGTGAAAATTTACGGATTAAAACGAACTCGAACCGCCATTGTGTGAAGCTATTTTTGAAGCATTACCGTCTACTTTAAAGTTGCATTTGCAAGAGCAGACTATCTTTGAAAACTGATTAAACGTAAAATATAAAGATTAAACTGCACATATTTCCTGTTATTTCTTGAATGGGATGAGAAATTTTGAACAACGAAGCAATTCTATTAGTTGACGTTTTACAAGTAATACTTGAAAATAAGGCCAGCTGTTGTTTAATTTCATAGGGATGCAATAACATATATTTTTTTCATAACTCATTTAAATTACTGCTTGGTGTCACCACCTTTGAGTTTGCTGTCAAGTTGTTTGACATCAGTGTAATGTATGTTTTAATAAACAATTCTGCAGTTAAAAAACTGAATTACAATGGTTTACAATGAATGGATATACAAAATTTCTATTATAATATAATATATATATATATATATATATATATATAAAACTTTTGACAGAGAATATAACGAAAACTTACAAGCTAGGAACTGACGATATTACTGACAACATTAACAACGAACTAAAAACCATCGCTGACGAATTAAAGATCACCAACCGACTAGAACCAATGGCGCAATCACAGGCATTTATTTCACTAAAGGACCACAAGGAAGACTTCGAAAACCACACCAAATGTAGACTAATCAACCCAGCGAAAAGCCAGCTCGGAAAAGTCAGCAAAGTAATTCTTGACGACATTAACACTAAAATCGCACTAAAAACCGGCGCAAACCAATGGCGCAACACGGAATCAACCATAGCTTGGTTTAAGAGCATCGAAAACAAGGACAGACACTCGTTTCTTTCATTTGACATAGTAGAATTCTACCCATCAATCACAGAAGAACTACTGGACAACGCAATTTCTTGGGCCCAAAAAATCACTCCCATCACAGATGAACACATTAAAGTGATAAAACACTGTCGGAAATCGGTCTTATTTAACAACGGCAAAGCATGGATAAAGAAAGAAAGTGAGAGTAATTTCGACGTTACTATGGGCAGCTATGATGGAGCGGAGATCTGCGAACTCGTAGGTCTCTTCATATTGAGCGCCCTAGAAAAGCGATTCGGGAAGAATATTGGTCTCTATAGAGACGACGGCCTCGCTCTCCTCAACACGTGCTCAGGGAGATTAGCAGACAAGGCAAGGAAAGATCTCACCGACATATTATTAAAAGATTTTGGGCTAAAAATTACTGCACAAACTAACTTAAAAACCGTAAACTTCCTTGACGTGACTTTCGACCTGACAAAACGGCACATTCAAACCATACCGCAAACCGAACAACGAGCCACTATACATTCACCGCCAATCCAACCACCCACCTTCTATCCTAAAACAACTTCCCAACTCAATAGCTGACAGAATTTCCAAACTATCTTCCGATCAAGAAACCTTTAATACAGCAGCATCAACCTACGAAAACGCCCTCAAACACAGCAACTTCGACGTGACGCTCACTTATAACAACAACGACGCCGCCGAAACAAACGAAAACAACACAACGACATCTAACCGCAAACGAAACAGGAACAGAAATGTCATTTGGTACAACCCCCCTTACAGCAAGAACGTAAAGACGAACATAGGACGAAACTTTCTTAATCTTATTGACAAACATTTCCCCCAATCCAACAAATTACATAGACCATTCAACCGAAATTCAGTGAAAGTCGGCTATAGCTGTATGGAAAGCATCCAGAACACAATCCAGAGACATAACAACCGCATCTTGAAGAACAGAAATAACTCGCGCACGAATGTAGAGAAATGCAACTGTCGACAACGTAACAGCCACCAATGCCCAATCCCAGGAAACTGTTTAGCGAAAAGCATAATTTATCAAGCCGAAGTAACCACGCATAACGACGGAGAAATCAAGAAATACATCGGTATGACAGCCAACGATTTCAAGCAGCGTTACCGCAACCATATAAAATCATTCCGCAACGAAAAGCACGCAAACGAGACCGAACTTTCAAAGCACGTTTGGGACTTAAAGAGAAAAAAACGTGATTTTGATATAAAATGGTCAATTGTCAGACGCGCCGCGGCTTATCGAAATGGTTCTCGAAGATGTAACCTTTGCCTGGAGGAAAAATTAATGATTATGAAGGCTGAGAAGAAAACTCTTTTAAATAAAAGATCGGAAATTTTCGCGAAGTGTCGTCACACAAACAATCACCGATTAAAGAACGTCAACAAACGATCAACATATAACAACGTCATCAGAACTATTTTTAACTCGCCGAGTATATTAACGACTAGTTGAAGCCGAACTATCAGTTGCCTGAAGATCGCATTACGCGTGAAACTCAGAGTAGTGACGACAACATTCTAACTCTTTTACATATATATATATATATATATATATATATATAGATAGATATATAATGCAATTTGGACAAGGGAATTGTTTTAGCAAACTCTCAGTTGATGAATTAGCAATAAACAAGTATGATTTAATATTTTTTTTTTGTACAAGCCATTTATGTATTTACTAGATCCATCCAAACAACCAGCTCTGGAGACTCTTAAAATTAAACCTGACTTTTTACAGGAGAAACAGAATTTCTCTGAATGACTTAATTCAAAGTTATGATAATATGCAAAATTCAAAGTTAGTGCAAACTTGCTGTTGCACTAGTGCAGTTCAACCTCGAATGATAAACTTTTTTGTGCAATCACAAACTGTCAATCCCAAATATTTATTTTCGTATAGCAAAAAATATTAAAATAATTTACACTGTAGTGAAAACCAAAGTACAGTATTAAAGAAATTCGGACTGGTCCTCATTGATCTTTCTGCCGCCTACGATACCGTGTGGCACATGGGCCTGTACCTGAAGCTCCTCCGCATCATACAGGACATCAAACTCGTCAACTTCATGATGACAATGATTCAGGACTGGTACTTATATGTACAGAAAAATGAAATTCAGAAACGGCCTTCCTCAGGGGTCTGTGCTCGCGCCCACTCTCTTTAACATCTACACAACGGACATCCCTCATACTGGGGCTGAACAGTATATCTACGCGGACGATAGCGTGCTCGGCTCCTCGGGCAAATCGTTCACCACTATCGAGAGCACCCTCCATTCCGACCTCCAGAACGTGAGCCAGTATTTCCTTCGCTGGCACCTGAAACTCAATGAATCGAAGACTGTCTGCTCCGTGTTCCATCTAGCTAACAGACTGGCCAGATACGAACTCTCGATCACGCACAACGGAAGGAAGCTCGAGTTCGACCCCAAGCCCGTGTATCGCGGAGTCACGCTCGACCGGAGCCTCACTTTCCGAGCTCACCTGGAGAAAGTCGTGCACTGTTATTTCTAGGGAGTTATTTTAACTCCAAAAATGGAGTTAAAAAAAAAGGTTCAAAACGCCCCAGTTTTTCAGAGTTATTTTAACTCCCCCAATTTTAACTCCATAGACGGAGTTAAAATAACTCCAATATTTGGATTCATTTTAACTCCAAATATGGAGTTATAATAACTCTGTTGAAGGAGTTATTTTAACTCTTTGAAAGGAGTTAAATTCACTCTTGTTTTGGAGTTATTTTAACTCCAAAAAAGAGTTGTTTAAAAAAGGTTCAAAACGCCCTGTTTTTTTTTAGTTATTTTAACTCCATCACTTTTAACTCTACTTACAGAGTTATTTTAACTCCAAAGTTGGAGCTATTTTAACTCTGTTGTTTTTAACTCTACCAGTAGAGTTATTCCTAAATATAAAATAAACACAAAATGTTTATAAATGAAAGTTGCATGTTTTAATTTATAGTATTTAACAATAGTAAAATAAGATTTAATTCATTTTATAAATATAAAAAAAGAAAGTGCATGCAAAATAAATAGTCAGAAAATTATGTTAAATATTTTAGACAAAGTTTTCGGACACATCATGTATATTTTAAACATTTTATTATATATAGCTCAGCCAGATGTCTTAAGAGCTGAATGACAATTTGCTCTAAAGATGTCCTTTGCCTCGAGAACAAAAGGTCAGCTATAATAAAATGTTTAAATAGCATGATGTATTCGAAAACTTTGTTTTACACACCCTCATGCAAAACTTCAAATCCTTAAGTTAATTATTTGTTGACATGCTTTCAAAAAACCCCAACTATATACAGATGTACATGCTAAAGATAAAAATATTCTACAGTATATAACTAATAAATAAATGTTATTAAAATAAATTTACAGTACAGCCATGCATGTAATGACAAAATAAAAGACTTTTCATCACATCAGGTTGTACCATAAATTTATTTTAATAACTATAAACATCAACATGCAAAGTTTCGAATCACTTAATATAACTAATAATGTCTAAGCTAAATCTTTGAGAAGTTTATTAACTGAAACTCTCTTCCTTGCTTCCACAGTATTGTTCATCTATGTTGCCTCCAAAAAGATGAAAAAGTTTTTCCCACTGGGAGGGTACTGCATGTTAAAAATATAATAGATACCAACAAGAAGTGACAATGCAGTTACCAGACCAACATTGTTCAACTTCGCAATGATAACACCCTCTGACACCAAGTATAGTGGCATAATATTTTCCAGTCCACCAGATCCAACAAGCCTTGGTGCTTTTGTTTTGGATATCATTTTATCAATATCTTCCTCAGCCTAAAAAGGAGAATTGGTATATATAAGTCAATGAAGTACAGAAAGTTGCTCATAGAAAGTGTGGTTCACTTAAATACAATTTTATTCAAATATGAAAGAATTTTATATTACTGACTTACTGTAAATACTAAAAATAAAATAAATATTGTTCTAAAATTTGCCTTTTAGAAGTGCACATCCAAACATTTAGGATCCAAACAAAAACTTTAAGGCTACTTTTGAAGGGCCAGTTACTATTGGGGCCAGTTACTATCAAGATTCTACAGTATTATCCATTCCAAATCAAAGAATAATAATTTTATTTGACATGTTACTATGTAACTTACTGAGCAGATCTTTATAAAATCACTTGGTGCACTACTTCAGGCCGCATAGTATCAGCAAACCCACCGGGCTCAGAACTAAGTCAAAATATGTTTGTATGCGAGTAGAACTTGGTACATGCAGTTAATTTATTAAGAAACCCACATCTTGTTGATTATGCATAACGTACTGTAAATATTAATATTGGTCACTTTGAGTAAATTATGTAATTACCTTTACTTATAAATTACTGGTCATGTTATTTATTTTTTGAAGTAGAATGTGTGAATATTTATTAATATATTATTAATTAATATTTATTAATATATATTACTTTATTTATTTATACTTTATATAATAAAGTATTATACATGTGGTTAATTATAGCATGTACAGTAATAGTGAATAAAATATTATGTTTATACTGTATAATATAATACAGATGAATGATTCTCTGCTCCCATTTGACTCCAGGAATGGAGTTATTTCAACTCATAATAATGCCCGAGTTATTCAACTATATGATGAGAGTTACTATAAGTTATAACTCCACTTGATGAAGTTAATTTAACTCTCTCTTTGGATTACATTAACCCGTTATTATAGAATTATTTTGACTCATAATAATGCCCGAGTTATTTCAACTATATGATGAGAGTTATTTTAACTCCTGAGAGTTATTTTAACTCCATTATGAAAGTTAAAATAACTAAGCTAAAAGAGTTAATTTAACTCTCTCGTTGGAGTTATAATGACCCGTTATTATAGAGTTCTTTTGACTCGTATAAGAGTTATTTTAACTCAAGTGACAGAGTTAAAATAACTCCAGATGATGCCAGAGTTGATTTAACTATGTGAGAAGAATTATTTTAACTCTGGTGTGGGAGTTAAAATAACTCTAAGTCATGGAGGGGTTATTTTAACTCGATCGAGGAGTCTTATTAACTCCAATATCGGAGTTAAAATAACTCCACCGAAATAACTCCATCCGGAGGAGTTAATTTAACTCCATTGGCCGAGTTATTTTAACTCCTCGGAAATAACAGTGTGGAGAAAACCAGCAAGCGCGTCAATCAGGAAGCTGAACGGCACCGGCTGGGGCGCCAATTTCACGACCCTACGGACCTCAGTGCTGGCCCTGGTATATTCGACGGCAGAATATGCCGCTCCCGTATGGGCCCACAGTCATCACACGAAACTGTTGGATGTCATAATTAACGACGCTCTACGACTCATTTCGGGAGCATTGGCACCCACCCCGACGCACATGTTAGCGATAGTGGCAGGTATCCCCCCATCCTCGATCCGACAGGAGCACCTGGTACTGAAACTCGCGGGAAAATCCAACCAAGCAGGATCCTTAGTGCCCTCTGCGAACGACGACGCGCATCCGCAACGAACCTGCCGCCCACACTTCTCCCTCCTCGCTAAAGAAATTCACTCCCGCTCCCCCCGTCGACATCGTGGGGAGAGCAGAGGTGGAAGGAAGCCTGGCAAGGTGTCAAAACCTTCCTGCACAACTTCATACCCGAACCAACTTGCGAGCCGCCTGGATGCCATCTGCCGCGCAAAGCCTGGGTCAGGCTGAAACGCCTCCGTACTGGATGGGGGACAAACTCTGCTTCCTTCACAAGATTCGAGCTGTGGAGTCCGACTCCTGTCCTTGCGGCTCCCCCCAGACGGTGGATCACCTGATCTCCGCCTGCCCGATCTACAAGTCGCCTCGTGGCCGAGACGGCCTGGCTGATCTCAGACCATAGAGTGGCTGTTATTAACGGATGTTCCTCTGTGACCAGCTGGTTTTGTCCAAACGAACGATGACGAAGTTCAAGAAGATCAAGGGTCTGACATGATATGAATATAAACCAGTTCAAGAATAAGTACTATATGCACGATTCAACTGTAATAAAAAATAAAACAAACATAAAAATCACAGCGACGCTTCTCAATATAAACATATTAAAGTTTTCATTGCAGAACTATATAACTTTAGTTTTAAAAGGCGGGTTATCTTTTAATATGGAATACCGGTCAGCAAATTTCAGTGTCAAATTGCCCCAAATTCACCTAACAGAATTGCTTCGTTGTTCAGGGCTACTTGTCCAATTCAATAAATAACAACAACAACAACAACAACAACAACAACAACAACAACAACAACAACAACAACAACAACAACAACAACAACAACAACAACAAAAAGTGTGATTTCATCTTTGTACTCAATGTTTTCAAAGAGTTTCTACTCTTTTTCTAACCGTAAAGGCAAGTTGAAAGTCGACAAGAGTGCTTTAGTGGCTCAATCCTGTGGCGGCTTTAATTCCGTAAATTTTCACTTCCAGATGTTTTTCATACCTTCTAGACAGCAAAAATATTTTCACTGACCTTCTCTGAAACATTACTGGTTGTAGCGTGAAGATCGAGCGACTAGTTCGTGAGATATATCGATTTTAGTGAAGCAACTCCGTATTTCGCCATAACACTCCTTGTTGACCTGGCTGAGGTTTACTGGATGCGAGCTTCGCAGACCTCGCGCATGCGCACTGAAAAACGGCGACACTTCCACCACCGAGTGGCCCTTCTGCTCAGTTCGTTATTCTGTGGCAATATCCCAGCTCAAGGTTTCCATTCGGAACAGCTCGTTCAGCTTCCGGTATTTTCGATAACACTTCGGGTGATGAGGAAAGCCACTTGCGCATTGGAAAAACTGTTTTGGCCATAAGTTATGTAATATCTTTACGTAAAGTCACCGCTTCCGGTGCACTGGCACAGGAAGTGTAAAGGTCGTCCACGAAAATATCACGTTTTACTACTGCAGCTGCTTCTGGCCACTGCTCCTTGTTGTCTTCCGTCATACGTATCACGGTAAAATTTGCATCACACGGTGATGACTTGTCTCCAAAGACCAAACAGTTCATCTCGTACACATCTGGCAGTCTCGTCGGTCCATATCACGCCATAAATACCGGTGATACCTGCAGTCTTCCGGGCTCAAACGAACGAGATAGAACATGTCAGAAACGTCACACACGAGGGCAACGAGTCTCTCGCGAAACCGCAACAAGATACCTGGAAGATCGTTGTGAAGTGTCAGGGGCGGATCAAGAAATTTTGATACCTTAGTCAAAGCTGCGGTGGGTCCACATTTCTAGGGGGGTCCGGGGGCATGCCCCCCCCGCTGAATGTTTGAAATTTGGATATCTAATGTGGCATTTCCTGCATTCTGACAGCAGTTTTGAGCAAAATTCTTAATGTTTTAAAACATTTTTTTAATGGGACATTTTCAAGAAAGATTTTGCCCAAATTGGGCTTTGATATTTTCTTGTTGTCTTAGAACCCTTGTGATAGTTTGCTAGTGTGTAAGACTAAGTTTCTCCAGGAATGGGGGTGGGGAAATCCAATAAACAGTAGAGAGATATGTGGTCACATTCTAATATTAAAAAGTTGGCTGTTTCGCTCTATGTCATTAGTTCATGAACATGCCTAGGAAACACCAACCACATAATGTTGCCGTCAGGGAATCCAACATGGACAGCCCGACCAACACACAAGTGAAGGTCTAGATGAATTTATTGTTCTGTATAACACAGAGCAAGACGTCAACAAATAAATTACCAATGCAGCCAGGTGAAAAATCAGACATTAAACTATGTCTGACAGAGCAAGGAGTTTGAAATCAAAGTTTACCTTCTCCTACCTATCTAGAGCTGTCTGGTTTTCAGATGCCTGATACTCGCCTTTTACACCTCAACCCAAGCAGAAAATGTCCGGTTAGGTGTCAGGAGAAGCTTTTGTTAATGACCATGATGGACATTTCATGGACAGAGAGGAACTCAACTCTCTACATCATCCTGGTCATTCTAACCCCCATCTAATACACCACTATCCAACACTGCTACTAACCCATGTTACTATGAGCTCTCTGGTTTTCAGGCAGCAGCAACCCAAGTTCAATTTCTGTCCAGTGCAATTATCAGATTAAAATTTCATCTTAGCAACATGTGCGAAGAACGCTTATTTGATGGATAACAATAATACATGGAAATTTGTGGAAACGTCACAGATATTTATTGCTTAGCTTTAGATCTGCTTCCCCAGACCTTTATATTACTTTATGTTTCAAAGTTATATGTTATTACTTATAATATGTTATATATAGACAATTAACTGACTCGTATAAATATGAACTGAGGAGGAATGTATGATGTAAACTACTGTGGAAAGGCAATCTGACTCTAGCTGCTTCATTATTATGACATACTAGTGAGTATCTAGAATTGAAACACTACTAAGTAGTGTCTATAGTACTACATGGAGCATTTAATAGCGTTGGTTATACCAATGTGCTCAACGCAGATTATGCTGATATAAGGAACGGATATCAACAAAGGTTAGGGAAGTAACATGACAACAGACCAACATCGATATTGAGCTTACCTTAGAGCGACATATGGCTTGCTCTTGTCCACCTTCATGTGCTGTGGTTAAAATAGGCTGTCTTTAATAGCACCGATATATCGGTATATAAATGTCTTCCCAATCTTCGGGAAATGCTCTCCCGCCGTCAGTACTCGACAAGCACTGATTCTCGCAGACAATCAATATACATTTGCCGCAAAAGGACGTCATCGTTGCTTTTTAAAGCTGACAACACACGATCTAACAAGCTTGTAGAAGGCATGATCGAACAGAACCGCAACGAACTGAACGAAGAGATTTGCCGACTTCTGGTTAGGCATACTTTCGCCAAAACTATCAACCAACCAGATAAAATAATTCGCTTCATTTTGGCCAATCACAATGGGTAAATCGGTCTAAATCCTGCAAAAATCTAAACCAGTCAGCGCTCGCGTTTTGGCTGGTTTGGACCAATGAGAATGGCTATATCGACCTAAATCCTGCAAACATCTAAATCATTCAGCGCTCGCCTTTTGGCTGGTTTAGACCAAAGAGAATGGCTAAATCGGGCTAAATCCTGCAACACGTAACGTTACGTATTGTTACTTCACTTCTAAGCATAAATATTAATAATTATGTTCAATTCTAACTTAACAATTTTCACGTTAGTCATCTGACTTATTTGACTAACGCTAAATCCGCCCCTGAGACTAGGCCCTGCTTCAAGGCAGTCGTTGAGGCACACACCGCCATGCTTTGCAGCGGAATGGAAGATAACTCTCGGCAACGTCTTGTGTGGGTTGATCACAGGGTGGTGTGGTGGAAACCATTGCTCCCCGTCTATGGTACGTTACTCTGGCGATAGTTTACGTGCAAAACCATTATCTAAATCATTCATAGCCTTGCAGTAACCCTCTCCTAGTTTATGATGGTTCTGCAAACGGCGTTCCACTGACTCCAAAAGATTCAAGGCTGTCTCGTAGTTGTTTCGTAATGGTGATCTGTCAGCTTTCCACCGAAGCCCAAGTTAGTAACCTGATTCTACCTGGCGACATGTCTGACTCAGTACATCGACCGCTCTCTGTTCGCTGTGTGTATACGATGGAGCTGTCTCGCCACAAACTCCGAATTTTACTATTTCCCATTAGTTGCCAAGCTGGTGATTGGCATCCTCGTCAGCTTCTGACACGTGCACGAGCAGGGGCGGATTTAGCGTAAGTCAAACGAGTCACGCGACTGATGTAATTTTTTTGCGAGCATAAAAAATTCCCACTCTACCTCCAGCAGACGCTGTAAAAAGTAAAAATGGCGCAATTACAACAAGGCGACGGCATTTAACGCCCGCTTATCAGGCTGATTCGTCGAAAGTTCGCCCGCGCGGGGTCTTTTTCCGGGAGCGCCGGAGAGATGACCCTGGGTACTTACATACCGATCTGCTACCTGCTAGATTGGGATGCTGGGCATGGGTTTCAGTGGCAGGCAGAGGTTGCGGGTTTGACTAAATTTCCCAGCAATTCGATTGGCTGCAACTGAATATGACGTCAATTTGACTAACTTGCCATGGATTTGACTAATTTGGCTTGAATATGATTGGCTAATGCGTGATGCTAATGAATTCTGACTTATCTTGACTAATGTGCCTGATCGGTGAAGATAATGAATTCATCCACGCCAAGTGGCCCAAGTCTGTCACTTTGATAATATTTGATTCTCGCTTTGATCGGTCATGGCTTCGCCTTCGGTAAGCGTTTTCGAACGAGTATCATCTGCTCTTTGGAGCAACGACGATCGTTTGCTGGAACAAGTCAATGATGATATATCACCTAGATTGAGCAGCCAGCATTGCAGATGGTTTCTTCTGTGGAGCATTTAATAGACGCGATTGGAAGCATTTCGAGCTTCTCAATTTTGGCGCGGAGTCATTTATTCCCCCACTGCTGTAAGGTTAGACAGGTAAGTTAAGGTCGTCTTCTTTCATGTCAAATCTACAAACAGTCTAGTGTCGAATATATGTGTTTTGTCCAGTCTCAGTATCGTATTATTTATCATTTTGCGTCCTAGTGAAGTCTGAGTTCAGAGTTCAGACGTATATTTTAATATTTATTCAGCAGGCTGCATTAGCATATTTCACGCTTGCCAGGAGCTTTTATATGAATTTGAAACTCAAAGGATCAATTGATCCTTAAGCCCAGGTTTAGTTCAACGTTAAATTGGATCTTTCTTTTCATGATTTTGAAATGAATACTGTTTTCAAAGTATTGTTAGTCTCGCTATCTTGCTCTGATGAGATATGTTCGTGAAATATGATCTCAGGTTGTCGGCAGATGACATATAATTTTATTAAATTAATCTTTGAGACAATGAATAATTGCACGGGTGTTCGCTCCTGTCTCGTTTAGCTAACTAATATTTTAGTTAGCCTAACTAATATTTTAGCTACCTTTGTAAATATATAATTCTGTATAATTTTCTCAATAAAGTTTAAGAAACATCCAATTTGGACAAAATATTTTGCAATAATGATAAAATGTGGCATTAAAAATATGTTTTGAAAGTTTCAAAATTTTGCTCAAATGTGCTGTCAGATCGCGGGAAATGCCATTTTAGAGACCCCAATTTCAAAAAATTTCCAGGGGGGCATGCCCCCGCACCCCCTAGATCTGTGGACCATAAGTTTGACTGACGTTTTCAAAATCCTAAATCCGCCCCTGCACGAGTAGGATTCGTTCACTTGGACCACTGACAGTTGGAATTGGATCGGCGATCACCCAACCCAAAGGCGTCAACTCTCCTCCAACGGTGCCATCAAGGCTTCGGCATTTAATCCAAGCATGCGACACATCCACAATCATCTCACCTACTGACTCGACAGAAACGTCACGCAGATGTTCATACCGTTTCTTAATCTCCGACGACCAGTTAACAGCCTGCATTGGAGCGCAAATGTTCCTAATAATCCATGCGCATACATTCCCTTTCGTTACTGATGGCGCAAAAGACTGGCGCACGCGCGGTTGTAACTTAACGGTTGTACGAATACCCCAACGGCATCAACAGCGAGATTTTGTTTTGGACATTGAATACCTAGTTGATTTGCAAACCCGGTTCGGTTCAACGTCGTTTCGATCCCGGAGTCTAAGAGTACGGCGCCCATAACAACTTGCCCAGAGTCACTAACAAATGGGACAACGACGGTTTTTAGTGCAACTTCGCTTGCGCTCGCCACATTTGCCTGCGTTTTACCGCAGCAGACCTTGCCTTCGTGTGTTACCTCGTTAACAAGAGGAACCTTAGGCGCGACGTGAAGCAGCTGATGATGACCTTTCTCACAGGAATCGACTCCGCACATAGAAGGCTTAGTACATTGGCGTCGCTGATGACCACGCTTAAGCAGCCAAAGCAGACCACTTTAGACTTAATTATGTCCCACCGTTTATTGACATCCTCGGCTAAAAATGTCGGACGTTCTGCCTCTGCATGCTTTCCATCGCTATCGCATAAAGCACTTTTTTGGCAGCTGTTCATTATAGCGCTCGCGCTTACGCAATGTTTTTGCTCGTGCCTAGGTCCATTCAGTTAAACCCTTTACATCTTCAGACAACTGTTCGAGCTCTATTTGCAGCACCCATTCGTCTTTCTCGCTGGCGGGTAGCTTGCGAACTAATTGTGGGCAAAGAGGATTGCTGCATAGCTCATGACTGTAATCTTGGGGGTCTAAAGCAAACACTGTAGCTTGTAGCGCGTCGGAAAACCGTTCAAATCCTTCACGGTCTTTTTCCTTAATATCTGGTTATGCAGCGCAAATGAACATCAACAACTTCACGAGGGTCTCCATACCTATCAGTTAGCAATTTAACCGCCTTCGCATAGTCCCCAAACTCATAAAACTGCCCTAACTTTAATATTTATAATAATATTTAATATTTATATTGCGCATGTTCCATAGATGCATGCATGCTCACTTGCGCATTACAATACAGTGTACTGAAATACTAATAGACTAATAATACTCTAATAATACAAGTAATCTTAACTTTGTCATTAACAGAATTATTTAGATGAGGACTAGGTACAGAGTATTATGTTACTGCTGGTTTATTTCCCGAACAATAAATTTCGAGGAAGTTCATTGTCGAAAGGTTTAAGTTTATGGTTTGCTTCTTTCATTTAACATGGTCAAATCACGTAGTAAGATTGGTCATGGTTATTTCTACCGACTTTCTACGACCTTTTATTGTGTTTTCAAACAACTACATTGGTAACTAAACAATTCTTACTAAGATATAAACCTAACAGCGGGCAGCGTTGTTGTTTTGAAAATAAAGTGTATCAAATAAGTGTTTCAAAGCAGACAAAGTGACTCGCAAAAATGGCTTACATCTCCCTCAGCCTGCCACCAAATGCGGAAAGCAAAAATTTAAATTCCATGCTCTCACTGACTGGAACAATCTGGATTTTGTTATAAGAGAAACTCTCTCTCTACCATGTTTTAAGGCTAAAGTAAAACACATTTTAAAGAGAGTTTTTATAGTTTTCGTACATTTTAATGCTTGTGAATTTATACAACCTTGACTTACAGTAATATGTTTTTAGTTTATATATGTTTTTTTAATTTTCAGGATCCTACTGAAAATCGCTTTGCGCGAGTAAGCTTCCTGGGTAAATACTATTAAAAAAAATAATAAAATTAAAAAAAGCATCAGAGCAGGGGCGGATCTAGGATTTTTTTCACCTTAGTCCAAAATATCTGGGTTCTAGGCGGGGTGGGCGGTCATGCTCCCCTAGAAAAATTTTGCGTCTGAAATGCTATTTTCGGCATTCTGAGGGCACTACAGTGAGGAAAATCTCAGATTTTAACTTGCATTTTCTAAGTACCATCATTTCCAAAGATTATTTTGTCCAAATGGAAATTGTTTCATTTCTGTATTTCATTTGAGAAACAATTTTACAATTTATATGTTACAGTAATTAAAATAGCAGATTTAATTATTTTAACCAAGAAATAAACAACAGATACAATACATCTACTTCAAATATTTAATAAGATTCATGACTTCATTTTATGTGAAAATGATAACCATACTGCAGATTAGACCATTTCACTATATGCAAGAGCTCGAAACAGAGCTGTATTGGCAATTCCCAGATGCCTCAGACCTAAAACATTTAAATACTGTGTCAAATTCAAAAACGTTGTAGGCCTAACTCAGTCTCTATATTAAGGGCTTGTTTACAAGGAGGTATTACCCTAGCCACTGGGTTACATTTCCTGGGTTTTTGTTTGTTTGTTGTATTTACAAGGACACTAGATCACCACAATAGGGTTACCCCAGTAGCTGGGTTATGTTTTGTCCTTGTAAATGCATTTGGTAAGGATAACTCGCCTACCCAGGACAACTTTTTTCTTGTTCCAGGCTTCTTGTCATTAGTGCTTGGTAACCACATCTAATATAGTTGACCCACTAACTTTGCCCCAGGGTAGGGGTAACCCTACCTTGAAAACAGGCCCTAACTATGGTCTAACACATAAAATAACATGATTATGATTGCCTGACCTCACTATCTATTTTATGAATTTATGAAATAGTCTACATTATCCAATCTTGACAAAATCCTTTAGCTTGCTACAACGCTAGTCTCAAAATCATATTAATATTCAATTAAGTTTTCAAACCATTAACAAATACAAGAAGGGAAAACCCTGAATGAATTTGAGCTACTTGCGCTACAAATACGTAGATATTAAGACTAGGAAAGAAAGGACAGCTAGAAATATATTAATAAATAAGATTCTAACAAAATTAAAGGTCACCTTTCATTTGAAGACATGCCATGTGGTCTCAATAGTGGCGAAGGTTGTTATTGTCGTATTATTAAAATTCCGTGTAGAATTTATATGTCTTTATACGTCGAACGAACTTAAAGAAACTAGAAAATAATTAAGGGAGAAAAATCTGCTTACCTGAGAGCAGCACGAGGTTTCTTGTCATTGTCGGCGAATATTACCACGTAGCTATATCTCAGTGCCAAAATTAATTTGAAGCGTCTTGCCAATTTTGGTGAAATGCTCCATTGCGAAAAGCATCCTTCGCTTGTTGACCCTTGAATCGACGACGGTATTACACTTACCGTTTTGTAAATCTCTCGCAACACAATCTCGTCGTTGTCCTTCAAAGCGAATACATCAAGATCTATCACGTTTGTATTTGGCAAAGCCATGTTCGAAACGAAAGAATGCGCTTATAGTGACTGTGACACGACCTGCCTAGCGCAAGTTAATCAGAATATATCACTGATCAGTCCACAAATCAGTCGAGAACTACAAAGTAAAACGCGGCTAAATCAATCCGTGCTCTTCATAAAGAGCTATTGAAAAATTAAGCCAATCAGAAAGGGTGATACAACGGGTCTAAATCCGTCGAGAAAGACAAATACATCCGGCAAACACTCGACAAACCAATCACAGGTCGCTATAAAGGCTAATTTATAAAGTCAACCAATCACAGCGGCTGATACAATAGGCCCAAATCCGTCGAGAAAGAACGAAGTAAACCACGCTGCACGGGTTAACATGCCAGTCGGCAGTCTCACCTAGTCGATTATCTCGGCGATCTCGAGACGGAGGGAAGAACGATACGATAATTATTTTTTCCTGCGAATTTTTTTACACCTTAGTCGTATGACTTATTTGACTAACGCTAAATCCCCGCCCCTGCACAGTTACAACATTATTTACCAATTATATAATTTGACAACAAAATATTCCCAATATATTGAGTACTTGGTATATTCATTAAGCAGCAAATTTTATTTTTTTGATCAGTAAGGTAAACAAAGATTATTTCTTGTCTCAAATGTTTGAGCTATTTCCGAAAATAAAATTGACAAGCTGAAGTAAGATGCGCCGCACTTTCTACGGCATTGGAAATTCTGTTTTTCAATAGTTTTTAAAAGTTTAAGGTTGTAGTTACCACTACATTTCTGAAACAGAATTGAAAGGTTTACATTGCTGAAAAAGTTATAAACGTATAGGAAAAGGGATGTTGTATTATATGTCGAGTCCTCTGCGCAACACTACAATTTAAGTGCAAAACTTGAACATATAACGCGGCAATTATTTTTAGCAAAAGAACAGCTTTAAAAAGCTTTTTTGGCTAACTAAATTGTTTATCTCTAAATACAAATTAAAAGTTTTTTCAGAATTAAAGAAGAAAGACAGACACGCTGCAATGTCCTATTTCCAACTAAAAGTTTATGAAATTTTTTTGGAAAACAGGTCTTATTTAAATTGCAACTTTACCAAGATATTTAAAAGTAATAAAAACTAATTTTAGTATTAGCCTATTAGAACAAGTTGATCGTTCAACCAACAAATCGATCAAATAACAAATTAGTTAATTGATCAATCGATCAATTTCTCAATCGATCTATCAGCCAATGAAGTAATGTAAGAACACGTGAACTTTATTTAATCACGCTAACCCTTAAATCAACAAAAAAAAGAGATTATTTTTTGTCTCTGCGCAGCAGATATATTGCTATCGTGTTGCGTGTGTGTGTTAACTTGTTGTTTAACTCTAACCAACGCGCGACAATTAAATCGGGGACAATCAAAGCTCCGATTTTTTTTGCGTTAACGTACGAGCAGTCAGTTTGAAGGGTGGAAACAAGTATTTTTTATCCGACCGTGTTTGTAATATTTCGCCGCCATATAATTGTACGAAGCTAGTCGAAGAGCAACACATATTATTTTCTAAGAAAGCCAATATTGCTGATGTAACTAGTAAATATTTTTAACGTGCATGGCCAGAAATTTCGGATATTTGAGGCCACATAGTAATCAGCGGACTCCTGCGTAAAATAAGCTTTTGCCGGAAACTTGCTATTTGTTATGGAAACCAACGTGGTTTTCAACTCTAACATAATTTTCTGAAAGCACCGCATACCTCTCTGCTAAGAAACAGTTTAGGATGTGAACAAATGATGTATCTCGTGATAACTTCTCGAGGTCATACCAACTCTTCTGTCGACTTTACGTTACGAAGAATACGCTTTCCGCCTGGTGAATCTATAGAAAATATATTTATTGTGGACATCCATTGTAGAATATATTTGACCCTCCTCAGGGCCACATTGAACATTATTATGATTTAGGTTATTCATGAATAAATTATCTTTGATGTGCCGCGGTTAATATATAGGTTATTGACCTGGCATATTAAATGACCTACTATATCGCTTTAAAACTACGTATAGAATACCATTTTTTTGTTAAATAACGACACATATCGTCTGTGTCATGAATAAACTAAGTCGGTTAGTGACCTGCGTTTCAGTCATTAACCTATACTGACAAAAAATTGTTTCCAAATTTTGCAACATTCTATAAATTACGGATGAGTTTTTAGTTTGTAGGACTGTATTTACCATTTTCAATTTCGCGCCCGGCCCTTCCCGCAATCTAGCGTTGGAGCTTCCGGTAATTTTCAATCTTGCCCAATGTCTCCCGGCCTATAGCTGGAGCAGAATAAAGCTGCTGACCTCAATAATTATAGGCTCTGAAACGCCACTTTCTACGATAATTTTGATATCAAATGTGGCCGTGGTGTTGCTTATTCTGGTCGTATTTTTTACTTAAAATTAACAGGCGTTTATACTGCAATTTGAATCTCATAATAACCTTGGTCACGAAAAGGTTGCAAACTACACATATTTCGCTTGATTTTGGAGCAACTTCTTTGCATCGCTCTAACGATGATTAAAAATACTTTGATTTAGAAATAGGTAAGAGTGCACCACAAGACTCCGTCATTGCAAATTAAAAATAGTTATTCGATTGATGCTATCTGCCATCAAATATCGCGCTCAGCGCTTTATTTGAAAACATTTACAAGGCCTAATACAGCGCCAACTAGCCATAACTAGCTACCAAATGGAACAAGTTAATAATCACTTCTATGAAATCTTGTTGTGTTATTATAAGTAGTAAGAGACCTAGGATTAGAAACCATATCTTTGCAAAGTATCACCCTTGTAAACCCTTGTATTTTATTTTGCTGTAAATGTTTCTTTTTTATGAGATAACGCTGCTGCGCCGCAGGCGGAATGTCCGACTTTTCTGGCCATATGACTTATAGTAAACTTGCAAGTGTGATCAACCGCAGTTCGATATACAAGATCATTGAAAAGTTGAAAAAACAGGCATTGGGCGATTTATCGAGTCAGGCCAACAAGTCTTTATGAAGACGTCTTCAAGGGACAAACAATCCCAGAATTTTGAACTACATTTTTTTAAATTCAGCTTATAGATACTTGCCATATGTGTCAGGAATCAACCTTATTAACCCTTCGAGAGGGAAATTTCTGTGAGGGGTCTCCGATTAACGAGTAAAATCATCAGGTGTTAGAAATAGCAAAATATATAACTATTAAAGCTTCTAGAGATAACTTTATTTAATAGTTTAATGTTGCATTAAGAAAATAATATTCTTGGTATAAAGTGAACGTTGATCCATGTAGTTGATTTATCACCATCCGCTAGGAGAAATTAGAAATAGATTTTGTAATTGAGCTACCCTCGTTAAGTAGACTTTATTTTAGTGTAGTGTAGTGCGTTGCAGTGGTTTGTCGTCGTGTTTAGTGGAGTGCTGTGGAGTGAAGTGGAGTGGAGTGGAGTGGAGTGGAGTGGAGTGGATTGGATTGGAGGGAAGTGAAGTGGAGTGGAGTGGTGTGGTTGTGGAGTAGAGTGGAGTGGAGTGGAGTGGAGTGGAGTGGAGTGGAGTGGAGTGGAGTGGAGTGGAGTGGAGTGGAGTGGAGTGGAGTGGAGTGGAGTGGAGTGGAGTGGAGTGGAGTGGAGTGGAGTGGAGTGGAGTGGAGTGGAGTGGAGTGGAGTGGAGTGGAGTGGAGTGGAGTGGAGTGGAGTGGAGTGGAGTGGAGTGGAGTGGAGTGGAGTGGAGTGGAGTGGAGTGGAGTGGAGTGGAGTGGAGTGGAGTGCTGGTGGAGTGAAGTGTACTTTCCCTGTTAAAGGCTTAAGAATGAGAAGTATATATCTCTCAAGTGAACCAGTAGTGTTCTTTTACATTTTCAATACAATCAAGTTTATTAGCAAGTACACACATGTAGTCATTGACTGCCTATTTTAATCGGTTGCTGTAAGTTGGTTATAATAAACCACGATCTGCCCCAAGATATTTACTTTTTTACGCCCATTTTCAAAATTACGCGACACCGGAAGCTGACATGCACGTGGCGTGATGTGAGGTTTATAGCGATGTGGTGTCACCAAATGCTATCAATAACGCCAATAAAAACTGAGTCAGAATTCAATGAAACGAGGACGTTAACGCTGACCGAATGGCGAATTATTTAACCATATTATAATGCAATCCATAGGAATGTTAAATACAATGACAAAGTAAGTTTTATTGATGAAGTATTTTGAATTGCCATAAAACTCACATGTCGACAGCAGTATTTTCGACCTGGTCGCGTAATTTTTGAAAATGGCGTATTATCAACGGATTGACGTGTCATCTCTTTCGCTTATTACGTTCACTGAACTGGATTAATAGACACTTCTCGAATTTGCTTCAATGGGCGCGAACAATGTCTTGAAATCGAGGCTGAATATGATGGAAAAAAGTGAATGCACTACGATTTCATTTGTGCCATTGTTTTTTAGGAATTAGAGCAAATTCGGAAAGTCTCTATTAAGCTAATTATCTTTTATCGGATTCGGCGCTGATAAATGTACGCTATGCGCACCTTTTGTTAATAGAGCCGTGAAGAATATTTCATACAAAATATTAATATGTAATAATAGTATATTTGCATATGTAAGTAAAAATGAAAATACCGCAAGCTAGTTGCAGTGAGAAGAACGTTGAAAGAATTCAAGGTTTTTGCGTTTTTCAGCCTGTTTGGGAGACTATTGCATAAATTAGTTCCACTATATATAAGTCAGACTTTGTTATGTGTTCTGCTTTCGGATACAGTAAAAAAATCGATCAATCAATAAATAAATAATTTGTAGTAAATTTTGTTATAAGAAAGATACATCCTAAATTTACAGCAATTTTTTGTAGGTATTACCATCAGATTGCAAGGACCATTAAAGAACTCAGGTATTGGACGTGTTGAAATATTTTACCAAGGAAAATGGGGAACGGTTTGTGAGAACAAGTGGGACTTTAACGATGCTTACGTGGTTTGTCGACAACTTGGCTATCGCGGAGTTAGTGCAGCTCTTCAACGTCGTGATGTTCCGGATGGTAATGGAACAATATGGCTCGATGAGGTTGATTGTACAGGAAGTGAACAGTACTTAGCCGGGTGTAGTCATAGAGGATGGGGAACACACAATTGCATTCACCAAGACGATGCCGGTGTCATATGTAGTAACGAATCGGGTACGCTATTTTCCTTTAATCTTTAACTAAAGTTATTTTGACACGGTAGCCTATTCAACACCATCTGGTTTTCAAAGAGCCGTGTGTGTACGTAACATTAAAATAAATTAACTATTTTCCATGTCCGAATTTGTCTTTAGTATTTTATTCTGGCAAACGCCAGACGATTTTATTCACCTAGCTCTGGGAAACCTTGGTCAGGAACATGAGTTAATACATATTAAAACTGCTAACTATTTACATAATACTACAAAGTTAATTTTTATGAGGATTAATTTAATAAAGGGGAGCACGGTTGGCGAGTCTAAAGTTAGGCATGGTTGGACGGGGTTAGTTCTTGGATGGGTGACTTCTTGAGACTCGTGTGAGTAGAGTTTAGTTGGTCTCTCCTGTGCTTTGAGGGTTTTGTATCTACTGCGCATGCGCGAGTAGATTCATTGCTGTCGTCCGTGTAATGTAATGTAATGTAATGTAATGTAATGTAATGTAATGTAATGTAATGTAATGTAATGTAATGTAATGTAATGTAATGTAATGTAATGTAATGTAATGTAATGTAATGTAATGTAATGTAATGTAATGTAATGTAATATAATGTAATGTAATGTAATGTAAGTTAACAAAAGAATGCGAGCCAATCAAAACATAGAATAAAACGATTGACTCACGACAGACCACCGAAGCCAAAATAACTACTGTACACCAAGTATTTCATAAGTCATTGTTGACAGCACGGTCGCATGGAGCGAGATATTTGACAAGGAGCGGGATATTCAACAAGAGGAAGTTTTTACAAATTTAGTAAGTATTTTAAGTATGAATCGTAGTCAATTCTTAATTGTGATGTACTAGACGTTGTTGGAATAATGATAAAAGTTTTTGAAAGCAAATGAATCGAGTCGTTGCGTGGACGATTTCATAATCAGACGAGGCAATTTATATGGCCAACATGTCTGGTCCAGCTTCGTAAACTGACAAGACTGTGCGTTGCCGAATAGAAATGGATGACCTTCTTCGAAGAAAACAAAGTTAGCTTCATGGTCAAGCAACAGTGCCCAAAACCTATGGTAGTCCACGAGCGAAATATGCTATTAAATAACATATTGTCGATGTAGATGACAAATAGTCAAATGTCAGTAACTGGCAAGTCTATATACAGTATTAATGGAGTAAAATTGTATGCTGCAGCTGTCAATGTCATGCACAATCTGTGTTATGAATGTGCAAACACTTATTGTACCGTTTTCTGCATGTATACATATGTCTTGAAGAACAATTAATGTACGGTTGCTCTTATAATTTTGATGACATAATTTGCTGGACATCTTTTTCATTCACTATTAAATTTTACAGCAGTAATACTCGAGATGCTTGTTATTTCAAGCGATTTTCTTTACATTCTAGTAACGAAAATATTTAAATGTCTTAAATTAGTCAAGTAGGTCAAATTTTGTGAGTTGTTATATAGTTATGTTAATTTGATTGCATTGACCTACTTAAAGCTTTACTACCATACTTTATGACTATAGCTTTTAGTACCATAGCTTTAATAGTCAAGCTATTAGTGCACTGCCTCTCATCACTGAGGACCGGAGTAAAGCCCATTTGGATTGAGTTAGTATTTGAATGGGTGACCATGCACCAGTCCGGGCTTGAACTCATGCCAGATATGAGTAGAGTTGTTAGCACTTAGCCTTCTGTGCCTTGCTGGCTTTACTCTGAGAGTCTGAGTTATTTATCAAAGTTAAAACACAGCATGGCCTGTGAGCATACAGTAGACAATTTTGTCAAAAATCTTGTTCAGCTCTAGTTCTGAATACAAGGTTGTTACAACTAGATACAATTCCATCAATTTTGTCAAGAATCTTCTTCAGCTATGAAAACAAGGTTGTTACAAGTATACACAGTTGCATCATTGTTTTTACCATAGTAGCTATAGGCATTAAACGCAGTAGATACATGTACGCCTGGACGTTCCTATTTTTCACTGTATTCTCCTGTTTTCCTTCCTCCGTAAAACCAATACCTATGTCTTAGTTGTAATCCGTTTAGAGGGCCCCCGAGTAAGATTGGCTTCTGCTAACCAGATGATTTTCGGATTTTTAAGGATTTTTTGCTTATTTTTCCCGATTTCTTGTGAAAATAATTATGGATTTTCAAAGGATTTTATGAATTTTCAAGAATTCTTGTGGAGTTGGTCCGTTTGTCCGCTTGTCCGTCATCCGTTCGTCCGCTCTTCCGACGGTTCATCGTACCCACGGATCGTCGACCAAGTAACTGACCGGCTGACTTACTGACCGACCGACCGACCGACCGACCGAACGACCGACCGACCGACAGACTGACCAACCGACTGACCGACCAACCGACCGACCAACGGACTGACCGACTGACTGACTGAGCAACCGATCGACCGATCAATAGTGTTTCGAGTAATTCAATATTTAATTGAAACATTTCAATTTTATTAATATTTTTCATAGGTACTTTCATCCGATTAAAAGGACCATTTAATAGATCGGGTATTGGACGTGTCGAAATATTTTATCACGAAAAATGGGGAACGATTTGTGATAATAAATGGGACTTAATCGATGCTTACGTGGTTTGTCGACAACTTGGCTTTTCAGGGGCTAGAGCAGCTCTTCGAGGTCGTGATGTTCCGGATGGTAATGGAACAATATGGCTAGATAACGTTAAATGTGAAGGAAGTGAACGGTCCTTAGCCAGCTGTGCTCATGGAGGATGGGGGAGACACAATTGTATGCAGCACGAAGATGCCGGTGTTCAATGTGGTAAAGAATCAAGTAAGCTATAATGTTAATTTGTACATTGTTACCTTTCGTTTTGGAATAAGAACATTACTGTTGTACTGTTTGTAAAACTGTAACTGGCGAAAACGATGCTGTTTTTATCCTAGTTTGCAAGTATGCTTGTGGTATAGGAAACGCATCATGGCCAATAGGCTATAACCTGCACGGATGCTATAGAATGCTGACTACATTCGTCCGAATATATAAGTTTCTCATTCGTCAATGTGACTTTCACGTTAATTCTCAATGCAAATTTCCAGAAATATTTCATAAACAAGTGGGAGTGTTTTACCAGGGGTTACAAACACGAGTGGATGATGAAAATCACGAGGCCGTTAACCAAGTATTTCATTGTTCTCGAGTACTTGTAAAACATGAGAAAATAATCACGAGGCTGCAAGCTGGGTGATTTTTATTGTTTTCAAATGTTTTACAAAGACGAGAGAACATTGAAAATTACGAGGTAATAGGCCGATTGATTTTGTTGTTTTCGAGTGTTAATGTCCGTAAACATTTCTATGGTGTTCCATGGTGTATTATTCAAATCAGTTACGAAACGATCAGCGGAAAAATCTTTAAACGAGCGAGAGAAAATAGAGTTATGACTGTACTTGTGAAATTACCCCGGGTTACCCACGTAACGAAAATGGGCAAATGGTCACTTAATGTAATAGGTAAAGTACCAGATTAAAAAACATTGTCCTTATGAGTAACTACGTAGATATGGTCAATAAGCGATCCAGAAATAGGTCTTGTCGGTGTGGTTATTAGTTGGTGAAGATCAATATCATAGAATTCCAAATCAAGCCACCATTATATAAAAACGTTTTTTCATGCACTGGGTTTGAGGTTTGGGTATTGATACATCAACCTCACCAATACTTAATTTGTAATTATTGTCTCCAGATGGTATTTTATAACATTTTTTGAGATAAACAGAAGGATAGTGCAAAGTTTCTAGTCAAAGATAATAACAATTTTTGCCACGTGTATGGACAGAGCTGCCAGCCCATTTTCTAAAGGAAAGTCCAAGTTAATTGAATACAAGCCAAAACTCAGACAAACAACCCAAAATAGAATCTCGAGGGATTCTTAAAGAGTCATTTTCTCTCGTCAAGAACGCAAGAAAATATTATAAACTCCAACAAGCATGAATACTGATGTTTTTTTGTGCCCCTCGCTATTGTTTTCCTGTCTGTTTTTAACATAACAACAAGTTCGTTTTGAACTCCTCGAAATTTTTGTGTAAAAAGCTTGGCGCATCACAAGAATTCTGATACTAAGACGTATCGTGTGACGTCCAGTCGATCCGGATCAAAACTGACTAAAATCTGCGAAGTGGATGTAAAAATACATAAATTACGATCGTCTGATGATTTGTTGCTAGCTTCACGTTATGTAGCTTTGCGAATCGTCCGCCCAATCACGCGCTAAGTTCACGCAGGTACAGATACATATATGGCCAGGGTTCTCGAACAGTTGTTTATTGAACGGCAAATGAAAATGCGAAGACAGTCTACCGTCTCCAGTATACAGAATTTGTTATTGAGCTGACGTGAAAAACTGCTCGAGCGCCACACGTATCAAATATAACAGACACGAACCAACAACACTCTACAAACCGACTTCACAACATCGTCAACATGCCAGACCATATTAAAGTTGAATATAAAGCTTTTAATATTTATTCGCACCTTCCGATAGGCAGACAATAAATCCTTTCGCCCTGACCATATTTAATTAACCATGCAGCTAAGCCTAGAAAGTCGTTGTTTCAATTAGAAAATTGATCGCTGCTTTGCGTTTCTCCGCCATTGTTGTATTCGCCGCCAGTCGCAAACAAAACCACGCGTGCGCAGTTCTATTCTAATATATTCCGGGGGGAAACTTCTTTTATTCTCGATATATTAAGATATATTTTAAAAATAATGCACCATGACTTTACACGTCTTTCGAGAAATATCCATATAGATAAGGTACAAACCTGTCTGTTATCGCTTTTTAGGATTTACGAGCTTTAAGAGACATAAATATTTGTCGTCTATGAAAGACTGATACTGGTGTTTCACATTTTCACTGGTTTTAGCCTTTCAGCTACGACAAGTATGTGTGTCGTTAAACATGGTAACTTCACCCCCCAGAAAGTTTACACTGTCTATCTATCTATCGTGTGAATTTTCGCCGCTCATCACAATACGGCAAAGTTTCTGTGAAACTTTGCACTAGAAACGACAAGCCTTGTACGTTACGGGCGTTTTGGGCATTTACGACAACCAAATCCAGTCAAACTTTGTGGCTCTTATTTGCCGTTTAATATTATTAAGTTCCCGGAAGTGACTTAGCATTCTACGCAATGGCGTCTCTCGCACATCATCACGAACTTTCAGATGCCTTCCCAATACCGCCTTTGTCAAAAAAAGCGGCCACAAAAAGAGCATGTTAGTTCCGGATCTGTTATACTACAAACAAATTTCCTTGCAGCACGTTTCAACTTTGGCCTTTACTACCCGCTTTCGTTCAAATCTATTAATGCCATCATAAATAGTTTTTCTCCAAAGGTCCCTATTCAGTGCAATCAATTCCCACTTACTTACATCTATGCCCAAATCCCTCAAGTTGTGTTTCACACAGTCCATGTAGCGCTTCTTAGGCATATGAGCTGGGCGTTTTCCTTCAGCCAGTTCACCGCAGAAAACCATTTTCGTCAATCTAAGTAGGTAACCCCCCC
This sequence comes from Paragorgia papillata, assembly GCA_035771165.1. NCBI lineage: Eukaryota > Metazoa > Cnidaria > Anthozoa > Scleralcyonacea > Coralliidae > Paragorgia > Paragorgia papillata. The sequence goes on along the minus strand of JAWNZC010000031.1, from coordinate 535,271 downwards.
CCCCCCATATACTGTACAAAGGGATGCCGCCTTATTAAATATTCGTTGTGACGCACGGTGTGATGCACGGTGTGACGCACGGTGTGACGCACGGTGTGACGCACGGTGTGACGCACGGTGTGACGCACGGTGTGACGCACGGTGTGACGCACGGTGTGACGCACGGTGTGACGCACGGTGTGATGCACGGTGTGATGCACAAAACTAATTAGCGCGTATGTGAATGGTGATATAAACCCTGCGTTGTCGTGCAATCAAGTACTTGCCTTCAGAGTTTCATCCGTATTTTCTGGAGTTCTATTGGATTGTTCTATCGCTTGTTTGGAGATTTTTTTATTGTCTTATTTTAAGGTAAGATGTGTACATTTTATATAGTACTGTTATGTGTTTATATATTTTATCTGAGTCTAATAATACGCGTTTTGTTTCTTTAACAGCAATGGATCTTATTGATGTGATCAAAGGATGTACATCCGTCGAGGAAATTGAGGCGCTAGAGTGGCTGTTTAATTTCGACGAAAGGCATAAGGAAGCTGCTTTCAACCAGCGCATTGTAATCTTGTCAAATGAATTGGTGCGAGATTTGGAGGTTGAGAGACGTGGGATATATCCTGATATGTTCACTAGTTGGTCGACTGAAGAACGCGCCTTGTTCAACGCCGAATGGCACGACGATTCCTTCATCAACGATCTACCATCAACCCCCGAAGTTATGCCGGAGTGGTTCAACGCCGATTGGAACGACGATTCGTTCATCGATGATCTACCATCAACCCCTGAAGTTAAGCCCGAGTGGTTCAACGCCGAATGGGAAGACGATTCTTTCCTCGATAACCTACCACCAACGCCTGAAGTAATGCCCGAAGCTACCCAGACTGTAGAAGGAAGCTGTAAGCGATCCGTACAAGACGATGACGGAGCATCAACAAGTAAGAAATCTAAAACTGTTCCGCTTTTTACTGTTAAGTCTGTTAAGCAAGTAAGGGTGAAGAAGTTTAAGACCACGGGCCTTGATTACCGTGTTCAATTCCATGATTTACAAGTGCGGGGTTTACCTGATGTCCTAAGGCGTCTACACCAAGTGTTCGATAGTTTGTTAGATCGTGTCACCGACGGCGTTGCTATGCATGATCAAGTTAGGTTTGTTATGCATTCGCCTCAGCTAGAATACCCAATTTCATTACCGTTCATGCCTCGTGAAAGATTGACCGCTGAAAGAATTTTGTCAAAAATCGAAAGAGTCATTCAGTCAAACGATACTTTTACGTTAGATGATTCGATCACTGTTAATATCGTTCATGTTGAGATGCCGAAGGGTGGAACTGGAAGAAAACGAAAAATTGCCAACCTTGATAAGTATTTAACGAACAAAAGAGCCATCGTTCGTATTCAAAACAAGGACAATTTATGTCTCGCTAGGGCCATTGTCGTCGCGAAAGCTAAAGTTGATGGTAATGAACAGTACGCCTACATAAGTGATCCTCGCAGCCCCTTACAGGGCAACCTCGTCCATGAATTACACGAGAAAGCCTACGTCCCGCTAGGTCAGTGTGGCATTGAAGAAGTCAAAAAATTCCAAGCGTATTTGACCGACTATCAAATAAACATTGTCTCGAAAGAACACTTGAATTCGCTAATTTATTCTGGTCCCAAAGCATCGAAACATATTTACCTCTACGCCCACAATAATCACTATGATGTTATTTCAAGTATGCCTGCGTTCCTAGCCCGCAAGAAATACTGCCATGTGTGTAAAAAAGGTTACGATAAGATCGAAGACCATCTCTGCGGCGATAGCTGTAAGTTATGCTATGCACAAAACTGTCCAATTACGAACTGGGTGTTTTGCGAAGACTGTAATCGGTTTTTTAAAAGCCAAGAGTATTTCGACCGACATCGGGCGAGAGTGGGCGAGAAACGACCAATTTGTACATCTGTGATGAAATGTAAACATTGCAGTCTTGTCGTAAAACGGGAGAACGAACTTCCTCAAAAACATAATTGCGGCCTTGTTCGGTGTATCGTATGTCAGCAATATGTAGACCCAGAGAACCATCAATGTTATATGCAGCCGACGAAAAAAAGAAAAACTGACACCGAGGCACGACTGGACACGGATGTAATAGATGAAGAGGCGGTCGAAGGGGAAGAAGCGAGTGAAGAGAAAGGGAGCGAGTACAAAGAGTTGTTGTTTTTCGACTTTGAGTGCACGCAAGAAAGCGGAGATCATGTGCCTAATTTATGCGTCGTCCACAATGAGAACGGTGACGAGAAAGTATTTCGTGGTCCAAAAACGCGAGATGACTTTTGCGAGTGGCTTTTCCAAGAACAAAACTTTGGTAGTATTGTGATGGCTCATAATTTTCAAGGCTATGACGGCTATTTCATTCTTCAATACCTACTCAAAAATGGTTTGGTGCCTGAAGTGATTATGCGTGGGGCGAAAATTTTAACATTGAATGTCCCAGAGTTAAACATCAAATTTGTTGACTCATTATGTTTTATACCAATGAAACTCGCAAACTTTCCAAAAACATTTGGTTTAAACGAGCTTGTCAAAGGTTACTTTCCGCATCATTTCAACACCGAAGCCAACCAAAACTACGAGGGCCCACTTCCTAACGCAAGTTGTTACGATCCGGATGGTATGTCACCCGATGACCGCGCTAAATGTTACGTTTGGTACAACGAACTGAAAGCCAACAACTACGTCTTTAACTTTCAAGACGAAATCCTCAAGTACTGCCGATCAGACGTTGATATCCTCCGACGTTGCTGCCTCGAATTTAGAGAACTGTTTCGTTCCGTGACCAACATTGACCCCTTCGAGAAATGCCTGACCATTGCTTCGGCCTGCAATCTCGTATTTCGAAAGAATTTCCTTAGGGAGACATCCATTGCTATCATCCCACCCCATGGTTACAAGCCTCAAGATAAACAATCAGTTATTGCTTTAAAATGGCTAGCATATACGGCTCAATCGAGCAACGTTTCCATTCGTCATTCCCGCAATTTCGTTGAACAGCGCATTGGAAAATATCGCGTTGATGGATACCGTGAGGAGTCTAACACCGTATATGAAGTGCATAGTTATTTCTGGCATGGTTGTATCCGTTTCTACGCGAGAGATACGATTAACTCCGTAAGTCAGCAAACAATGCAGAATCTCCACCAATGCACCCTCGAGAAAACACGTTACCTGAAAAGGCGGGGTTACAATGCTGTTGAGATGTGGGAGTGTGATATAAAGAGAGAGCTTGATGTCAACACTGACATGAAAACGTACTTCGAGCGTTTTGAAATCGTAGAACCTCTGCAACCGAGAGAAACATTCTACGGCGGTCGCACCAATGCTACCAAATTATTTCATCAATGTTGCCCTGGCGAGAAAGTGCATTACGTGGATTTCACGAGTCTTTATCCGTGGTGTAATAAATACGGCAGATATCCCTTGGGTCATCCTGAGATTATCACCGAGAATTTTGGTGATATATCGCAGTATTTTGGTTTAGTGAAATGTACCGTTCTACCTCCACGTCAGCTTTACCACCCTGTCCTTCCTTACCGAGCTCACGGAAAATTAATGTTCCCACTATGTCGAGCTTGTGCTGACGACTTAAATCAAGAGCCATGTAATCATACTGATCAAGAGCGTGCAATTCAAGGTTCATGGGTAACTTTGGAGTTGCAAAAGGCCTTGGAGAAAGGGTACCGTTTACTCACTATTCACGAAGTGTGGCATTTCCCACAACAGAGCAATGAACTATTTAAAGATTACATTGACACGTTCTTAAAGATTAAGCAGGAATTGCGTTGTCACTGTCAGAGCTAACGTTATTTTATACACCCTGTTAAACCTATTGATCACTTAATCACTATTTGAGTGTTTCGATCGAGTGTTTCGTGAGTTTTCTTTCGAAATTTTTAGGTGGTTCTTAAAAGAACCGTTTGTTGTTGGGTTTTTTTTGGGGTTTTTTTTGTTTTTGTTTTTTTTTGTCTTGTTTTTTTTTTGGTTTGTTTGTCCTCACACGTAGCGACTTCTTAACCATTGGCCAAATGCTTCTACTTCGACTTTGGCACAATGGTGGTAGGCGTTAGGAACCGTGTGATTACCACAGGTTTCTAACCATACCATTGCGCCAAATAGTTTCTCTGCTTTCGGACAACCAAAGTCCTCTAAATTGACGGATGGGATCTGTAGTTCAGCCAACAGATCACTTTCGTAAGTGCCACCTTTGTACGCCAAAGTTGATCCGTTCTCCACTTTTACGTGGTTGTAAAAATCTACAACTATATCCTGTAGTTTTTTAATTGGGAAGGCTTTGACACCAGGTGGTACGCCCAAGGAAAGCTTGTGAAGTGCTTTTTTAAGAAAAACACAGTGTCTCCTATCCCGTTCTTCAAGTTCGCTCCATTTGACGTCAATGTCAAAAATAAAGGACGATGCTTCGTCCTCTCCGACTTTCAGCAAACCCAACTCCTTACAAAAGAATTTCTTCTGTATTTTAAAGCCGTCCATGTCGATAATAACTTTGATTCTGTCCATGATGGAGCGAATGATTGGCTGGTATGATTCACACCGAACTGAACGCTCTTTATAAACTCTAACATCCTAAGGCTTCAGACAATGCCAAACATTCAAAATTAGTCGGGGTTTTTTTTGTTGTTTTTTTTGGGGTTTTTTTTTTTTTTTTTTTTTAAATTAGCGTGCATCACGCTGTGCATCACATAATCTGCTTTGGGAGACAATAGCAATTATCGATCTTTTGTGAGCGTTCAATTCTTTTATTTACTACCTGAAATAAAATAATGGAATATCGGTCCGGATAGCTACATTTCAGTTCTCGCTGTAAACGAAGGAGAAGTGATGGAAAAAACAGGAAAGAGAATGGCTGACGCTGAGAGAAATCGCCGACATCGAACAAAAAACAGAAAAACCCGTGAAAACTACGATGACCTGGTAGATTTTCTGAAACGCCGCTATCCACATGCCATGGCAGAGTACGTGTTTTCCAAGTTACCGCGACAGGACGAGCGACCACAGCTACCGAACGACTGTTTCAACTTGGTGGACCTAACCATTCCAGTCACTCCTGAGTTTCCGGACGTTCTTCTCGATATCGTAGAACAAACACCACAGCAACAATCAGATTACATAGAGCACCCACCACTCACGTTTCAGGTGTTTGGACAAAACGTCAACGCCAATGGTGATCAAGAACCACAAGTCCAATTGCATCAATCTCCGACTCTTCCTCCAGACACGACTGAACAACAACCACCACTGGATGAACCGTCAGAAGAATGCTCAGGGCAGTCCTTTTCATTTCATCTGTTTGGTCGAAACGTCGAAGGTGCTCAGTCGCAAGCCCAAAATGAGGTGTCGGATATTCTACGCGAATTCTTTTCGACAGAACAGCAAAACCAGGGAGAGCACGAAGATCTTTGGCTCGACAATTGGTCGAGTGAACTTTGTAAATAGCTGTAATTAATTTCTCAATATATAGATATATATATGATTGCTTCTGATTTTTGGTTTGAATGGGCTTTGAGGTGTTTTCATTAATTGGGGGTAAATTATTCGAAATAAATTTTTAGGAACCGCTCTAGCAAAGAGGGGAGGGATCAGCTGGGATAAAGGGTGTATTTTTGAAACGGGACGAATTATCAAATATAAGTCCCTCCAGGACAAAATAAGTCCTTGAAAATCTAGCGTAATTTAAGTTGTCGCTAAAACTTTAAATGTTTAGTGTAAATCATGCCTCGGACGCGTAAGGATTGTCCCATCTGTGGAAAGAAAAACTTACTTAAATTATCCAACCATTTGGCTGACATTCATCATCTGTCCTCAAAAGAAACACAATCTCACTTGATTTGCGCTAAAGCTTCTCCTGTGAATCTACAAACTCTTTTGAATGAATTACATAAACTTATCCGAAACACTAAAGTTACGAAACAATCTAAATGGTATAAATAAGAACGCACAGGTTGCATCAATTCATTTTCATCATGTATTCCATACAGTTAACACACCCTTTTGGGCTCTTGGCTCTGGAGCTACTAAAACAGGCAAGTCAAACTTTGTGAAACAATTGTTAGCTAACGCTCAAATCATGATTGATCCCGCCCCGGAAAATATCGTGTATATTTATTCAGAGTATCAAGATACGTTTGCCGAAATAGAAACCCTAATTCCAGGGATTCAATTTATCCAAGGTTTACCCCAATCGATGTTGGATAGCATCAACCCCAAAACAAGATGGGAGAAAATGACGCAGAAATTGTGAAATTATTTACGAAAAAATCTCACCATGGGAATCTGAGTGTGATCCATATTGTACAAAATTTGTTTCATCGGAGCAAAGATCACCGTACTATCTCTCTCAATGCTAGTTATCTCGTTTTAACAAAAAATGTCCGCGATGCCAGTCAAATTATTCATTTTGCTAAGCAAATGTATCCTAGCAACACTAATTTTTTTCAACAAGCCTACCAAGTGGCAACTAAAGAGCCGTATTCCTACTTATTTGTCGATCTCACTCCGACCTGTCCCGATGAAATTCGACTAAGATCCGGGATCTTTCCGACTGACACCCACTACGTGTACCAGCCCAGAGTATAAAAAGGGCTGTTCAGTGACAATGCAATCATTTGACAATGTCTGCTTGTATAAGGAGGAACGCGATGTTTTAAAAGTACTAGCAAAGTGTACACCAGAACTACGACAAGCGATCATAAAAGCTGCCGACGACGATTTATTAGAAGCCATTCGACAGTGTCTTTTGAACGTGTGGTGTGAAACAGTTAAGATTACTTCGAAAACAGCAAGGAAACTACCCCTTATAACGATCATATCAAGTTTGTTGCTGATAAACGTAATCCAGTAACAAAAAGAAAGAAAGTTATTTTACAAGAAGGTGAAGGCTTTCTACCCTTTCTCTTAGTTCCTATACTTGAACAGCTGGCAAGTTTTTTAACCAAATAATGGAACACGTCAGGAGATTGGTGTTAGTTCCAGAACATATGACAGATCGAAAGAAACCCTTGGTCACTCCTTTAACAGCGCAGGTGAATGAACTAGATTCAGAAATGCAAAATCTTCTTAAACGTCAAGATATAACACAAGACGAGAAAGTGAAAATGTACGATCAGTCGCTGCAACGTTATTTGGGTTATTACGATAAAAGAATGAGTAGCCCAGTACGTGTAAACGTCATATCGACACCCGCAGCTGATGATAAACCTGAAGAACCAGCGAATACAGAAAAGACTGCTGAAACAGAACCCCCCGAATTGCCCGAAGAGATAGAAACTGACATTTTAGAAAGTGTACCTGTAACCATGAAATCAAGAGCCCGACAGTTGGTTAAGAAACTTAAAGCGAATAAAGACCTCATAGGATGGAATGACTAAGGACAGATGGTGTTTAAAGGACGACCCATTCCGGGTACAAATGTTGTTGACTTGGTCAATGATTCTCTACGTCAACGAAAGAATTTCAATCCTGCTGGATGGCAGCTTTTCGCAAAAGCGTTAGGAAACATGAATGTTCCCGAAGGCATTATCAGAAATGAAAATCGTTTAAGCATGGTACGAGAATATAAGACTAAGGATATTTCAGACAACACCCCCCTGACGTCACAGGTAGCCCCAGCAACATCAAAAAGAACAAAACAGAAACGAAGAGACAAAAACATACATCCATATAAATGGGTTAAATAAATTTATTCCCTGTGAAGCTTTGATATTACAATAAAATAATTGTTTACAATATTATATTTGTCTTGTATTTATATAACACAAAATAATATTTACGCATAAAGTCACGAACTAGCATATCATTCCATTCTTTATTATCAGTAAACATGCCAACAATTGTTGACATGGGTATATTTCGACATCTATGTAAAGCATAAAATAAACAATATTGTCCACACACGCGAGACCCTAATGACTGTAAAGTCTGTTCATTCCAAGTAAAACTGCTAGTATGAACTCGTAAAAACGTTTCAAAGGTTTTGCTATAAAAGCTCCGTCCTTGTCCGTACGAATCCATGAACTCCCCTTTTCCATCTGTGGTAAGATAAATGGCTACCCAATGCGTGCCTGGTCCATTACTAGGATCCACATTCAGAATAAAACCTCTAGGTCTTTTCGGCATCTGACTTGGTAGACAATCCGATGGCAACACGTCTTTAAATACGGGCTTGGTAAATGGATCACCTTTCAGGACGTTCAGGATTTGTAGAGTGTTCATCTTAACTGCTAAAGTCGCATAGAACGTTGCGGTTGGCGTCAATTTCGATAAGACTTTGAAATTCTCCAAGCACCACGATATTTATAGCTGTTGTCAGAGCCACTCCAAATTGACATTCTATCGATACGTTTCCATTTTTAATCGGTTGAATATGATCGCTCAGGCACAGATCAGCTGTCAGATCAAACACGAAAAGAGTGTACCCATTGGCATACTCGTCTCGTGTAATACCATTGCCATCATTTTGAAATAACTTGTTAGTACCAGCATACAAGGTTTGGAAAGGGGACACGTAGTTACTTCCTCTCGCAGCAGCAAATTTCAGTTGTAGGGGTTTTCCAGGCAAATGTTCGCCATTTACCGTTAGACCAAGAGAAGTGATGTCGTAGTTTTTGAAATTGAAAGGATTTTTGTTATAGGTACCATTATAAGCATCTGCGTCCACCATTCCGATGACCACACGATCAGGTATAGGGCCTTGAAATGTGTTTGGTTGATTGCCCGACATATTTCCTCTAGGTACAGAAACCACTTTACAACTGACACGATTGATAGGGTACTTGGCCGTGACACGTTGAAGGGCATGAGTATGAGCCATCATCACGGTAGAAGAGACGTTAACACGTCGAACGCGAAACACACATTCTTCCAAAACCACTTTAAAGTCAGGATTATCTGCTGACGACACCAGGGAAAATGGGTTTCTCGAACGCACTAGCTTGAGTTTGATTGGTACAGCACCAAGAATATAACGGTCTTGTGCAAATAGGTCGGAATGGATTCTTGCTTCCATAGCTATAGACTTGCTTTCACTTGCATGAACATACCGCAGTTTTAAGCCCTTGTTTGCATCGGCATCTACTGCCACGGGGTTCACGACATCCATTTTGCCAGCTTGATCTTTATAGAACAGCGCTGAGGTTAGATGAGATGATTTTGCGTCTTTGCTAAAGTTCAGTACAGTTTCCATATATGATCGGTAGGGATAAGCAGTGCTCGACGGTGTGATAAGCTTGTTGTTCAGGTAAACTTCTACTTGAGAAAATAAAGCATGCATCCATAGATTTACAGGTCCGACTTGAACATTTTCATCGAGATTAGATCCGTCGTTGTTGGTTATTTTTGCTTTCACGTGTAGGTAACTATTTGCTAAATCGGTATACACATCAGAATTTGTAGCACACAGAATCTCAATGGTGTCTGAAGCTCCAATACTAGATACTGGATCTATATCTTCCCCAAATCCTTTATTCATTTCTACTTGTGTAGCAGGCATTGAAAATAAATCTAAGTCTGATTTTCCACAGCCACACGAATCTTTATGTAGGGCATTAAAAGCTTGACTCATGATTTGTATTTTATAAACGGTCCAATCTTTGCTTCTGTAGGCACAGATGTTTTCTTCTTCACAGTTTGCGAACGACTGGCTGTTTTACGTCTTGTGTTGGCTTTTATAGGAGAATTTACCCGCTTGCGTTTACGACCGGCTCCTGATTGGTTCGTCACCTGACGGACCCCTTTTTGAGCAAGATCTTTCACGGCTTCGGAACCACGCCCTTTTATCGCTTGCTTTACATTCTTCCCTGCCAGAACATCTTGACCCACGTGTTTTACAGCTTGCATGGCTCTTCTTCCAATAGCTTGAGCTCCTCGTTTAACAAGAGGTATTTCAAAGCGTGCAATACTTTTAAAAAAACTTCCAATGCCGTAACCTTTCTGAATACGTGCACCTCGAAAACCAAGTAGGCTTCCACCTTGTTGTTTTCTGAAATAATATTGTTGAAACTGCTTTACGTCTGGAATAATTGTATGTCTCATTTTTTTAAATGAAATACGAAGATCTTCGCTGTCTAAAGTGAAGTGTCACGATCGACTTCCCGAAGCCAAATGATACGTTTTCGTTTTTGTCGTCCTCTATATTCACTTCAATTGTTTCGAAGGACTTTACTTTGACAGGAATATATTGTAGGTTACGGAGACTGACATTCACGTTTTCACCATAGCTTCCTGGAGTATTGACAATTCTGAGTAGGGGCACTTTAACATCACCGACAAACTGTGCATCCACGATATCGGTGTATACATACATGGCTGAAAATCCACCGTTAACATCTGATATGTAAGGACTTAGGGTTTTCTTTTTAATTACGGTGTCTTGTTGAAACCCTAATGTTGTAGCAATATCACCACTAAACCAAACGTTTGCCCCATTTTTTACATCGACGATGACTTTCCGTGTACTTCGATTATACGTAAATTTTATCTTGGCTAGTGCCTGTTTGTTCATGCTATGGTTTAAAGCCCCCACCAGATCAGCAATTGTGTTATTTATAGTAACCATTTGGGATAATACCCGTATCGTCATATTTCGTTCCAGCGTTGTAGAGAAACGTTTGTTGAACACCTTTTCGAATCGTGCTCCATGTATGGGGATAATATAACTCTGACAAGGCTACTTCCCAGTCACCTGTCAGTTGTATAGTTTCAGCAAGTTTCACTTTAAAATTAGCTACAGTATTATCTGGAAAATACTCCATAGAACTATTACTTGGAAGCGTTAAATAAAACTGTGTTGCCATGTCGAAGAACAATACACAAATGAACACAAATTGTAAGGTACACACATTTTTATTTCGTTATATCTTTTACATTATCGGCTGGTACCCAGGAATTAAAATCTTCAGGGTATCCTAACCATTTTACAAGATATTCTGTACGTTTACCACGCATGCGTGATGTAATTATTCTTTCTATTCTATAAAAGTCACTATCTGTCTTTGTAACTCTTTGCAATTCCTGTTCGTAAAATGTTCCTTGTAACTCTTCTCCGTGATAATCAGCAATCTTGTACACTGGCGGTCGTCTGGGTACTCGCTTCGTGATGGTGAACACCTCTTCGGTCCAGTTAGGTAAGTAACCTTTCTTGAATGTACGTCTTGCTTTGCTAATCCGAACTTGGTCATCAATGTTGAATTTATATTTGAAGGGTTTGCTGGACTCATCACCATACAGTTTTTGCCACACAATACTTTCGTTTTCTCGATTAACATCAGCTGGTCTCATCCCAATACTACGGTGTCTCGAATGGTTGTAGGAATATACTAATTTTTATAGTACATCGGTATATTTCAACGTATTCTTTGCTGTAAAATATTTCCACATTTTCCCCTTTAACGTTCGGTAAAATCGTTCAACGATGGATGCCTTGGTATCATTGTGTGTTGTAAAAAATCGTATATGTTTGTCCTTCAATAACTTTTGAAAACGTTTATTGGTAAATTCTGTTCCTTTATCGGTATGAAGTTTTTCCGGCTTCCTTCCTTTCCTTAGTATATTTTCAAAGGCTTTAACCAAACTCTCTCCATTCTTTGTTTTTAATGGTTCCACCCACGCAAATTTGGACAGTGCATCAATAACAGTTAAAACGTATTTATGACCATTATTTGTTTTACTAAGCGAGTCCATAATTACTAGATCGGCCTCCCACTCCTCATCCATCGCTCCAACAATGACACGATTTCTCTTGAAATTATGTCGTACGGATTTATGCAGAGTATAAGAATCTTGCTGTCTAAGCCATGTTTTTATCTTGTTTCTGGATATCTGAAATTTTCCGTCACTTTTTACGACACGGTATAAGGCATCTACGCCGCCAAAACTTGCCGGACTTTTTGGGTTGTAATACAGGTCGTGCAAGTAACTGTTCCGCCATCTAATTCGGATGCTTGTATCACAATCTTTCCCCCACAACACGCCGAGATGCAACGAATTCTCCGAAATATATTACGGAGGGTTATATGTGGTAAGCCGCCACAACAAGTCATGTTCACACGATTAAGGTCGGAGGTAAATGAATGAAAAAGGGCAACGACGCAACATATATACATTCAGGCGATATATGCATATATTAACCTCAGGAACAGTTGACCCAGCAATAGGAACGAGTTATGCCTCTTGTATTGTGATAAATCTATGTTCTGAAAATCTTTCACCGTTCGTCGAGTAGCCTCTCGAACCGTTTGGTTATCGTAATTGTCGCTAACTCTGTACACAAGAGCGAGATAGGCGACTATTCTTCCAAAATTATTTACATTCATTTCTTCATAGATGCGATGAAGGTTCATACCAACGAATTGATTGTTAAAGCAATCAAACAGGTGTCGATGCTCGTCAAGACATGTTTGAATATGATATGATAAAGTATCTTTATCGATATCAATGTTATGCCGTTTTAACTCATCAAAAATTGTATCCATAATGCCTGCGCTCTGTACGTCTATAACAACAAGTTTTGGTCATGCGACCAAAGTTGGAGGTAAATGAATAAACAAGGAGTCAACAACACGATATAAAAGCAAACATATTTATTACATATTAAATTAGAATACATCATTATGTATGTTTAGCAAATGTCTAATCGTTCCATATTTTCAGTCAATGCATCAATAGATTTCAGAAAAAGGAACTCTTCATAGGCTTCTTGAGGATAATTTTTTTTACTTGTAAATGATTCACCCGTTTCTGCGACCTTGTACTGGTACTGTAATGGACTGGTAAACAGGCACCCAATGTTATGAATATGTGGTGAGTTTTCTGTAGGTTTCCATTCAAAGAATTCACACGAATGTTCTCTTTCGTTACGACAACAATAGAACAAGCGATCTTGATTAGGACCTTCTTTCTTGACCTTAAGCGTACGACACACCATTCCGTGTTTACATAGCGGTTTGTGACTCTCGAAGATGTCTCCCCATTGCCAAAACGAACAGGGGTTTTGTCGTTCGGAGCAAACAAAGTAAGGTCTTCCAAAACTTGCTTTCATCTTATCTTTAACCATTCGCATCTTCGCCAATTTCTGATGGTTAGGACACACTGGATGCACACAACCGCTTGCTCGAAAAGAGCCCACAGCTTTTCCAAACATGTAACAATCTTCTTCAGGGCAAAAGAACTCACAACTAGGTTTCTGTCCACAGAACCAAAAGGTACCATTCATGGTTGTTGAAACAGACGCAGGTTTACCATGTAGACATTCCATTGCAGCGATGTTGTACTTAACCAGAAAAAGACCAAATGAGGGTGATGCTAGCACTCAATCAAACTCAGGTTTATATCATCAACCACGTGTATGCAAATTACTTTTCGTGCGTCACACCGTGCGTCACACCGTGCGTCACACCGTGCATCACACCGTGCGTCACACCGAATATTTAATGAGGCGGCATCCCTTTGTACAGTATATGGGGGGGGGGGGGGTGGGGTTACCTACTAATCTACAACCTTCTAACCTAACAACGTGTTCAGTCCATCGCCTTCGGTTCTTCGTGATGCGTGACTCGATGCTCAAACAGCCTGCTCTCTTAAGAATTTCAGTATCAGGTGTGAACGTTTGCCATTTGATGTCTATAATCCGTCTCAGACAGTTCTGATGGACACGTTTCAGAACTTCACGTGATGACGGTATGTGGTCCATGTTTCAGAGGAATAGAGCAGGGCAGTAATGACACATGCGTCATATACAATCAGCTTGGTGCTCAACGTTATGTTATGCTGAGACCACACCATGTGCTCAAGTTTATCAAAAGCTACGCTTGCTCTCTCCAGTCTGTAGGATATTTCGGAATCTAGCGAACCAGTCCTGTGAAGGAGTGCTTCCCAAAGACTAAAAACAAGCGTGTAGAAATTAGACAAATTTTTTTGTCGCCCAAACAGCACACTATAAGCCGCGTTTTTTTTACACGGATGTAAACTAGTTGTGTAAATTTACATTCTATAACACGTGTAAACGGCTTGTCGCGCAAACGACACACTATAAACCGTGTTTTTTTTAATTGTGTTTTCTTACACGCAGTGCGTGTTTTTCTATACAATGTGTGTGTTTTTTCTTCACTGAAGACGCGCTTTTTTACACAACTTATGGTGTGTAAAATTGTTTACAATCAAGCAAGATACATAAAATATAATCACGCGATCTTAATTTGAAAGACTTTATTTTAGAAAAGTTAAAGATTATATACATTTAAGGTGGCTGCATACAGTTCCTAGAAATATGGAAAATACAAGTTTGAGAGCCCAAAACACGTGCATAAACAACTCGGAAAAAGAATAAAACTAAATGTTGTGCATAGTTAAACAATCTGACAATCAAAAACTGTTTCCAAATAAATAGCAACAGTTGTTGCTATGGTAACAATGGCGTTTCAAAATGGCTGCCAATTACCCTTCAAACTAATTTGATTCGAAAAAAACTTTGGTGACCCCTCATTTGTTTTTTGTTAGAACTTTTCCTTAGAAGTATGAGTTATCAATAGGCCGATTTAAAAAAAAAACTGTAGATCCAAATTTTTAAAAAATTAACAAACATGCTTGTTTCGGGGAAAAAATTATTCCTTCTACAGAATTTTTTTAAAATCGGCCTATTGATTACTCATACTTCAAGAAAAATTTTCATGAAAATAAATTGGGGTCACCAACGTTTTTTCCGAATTAAGTTAGTTTGAAAGGTAATTGGCAGCCATTTTGAAACGTCATTGTTGCCATAGTAACAACTGTTGCTATTTATTTGGTAACAGTGGCCGACAATTTCTAAGAGTGGCCGACAATTTCTACGGAGAGTGATAGGGGGTTTTTCTTGTAAAAACTATGGAAACTGAAACAAAACATGGAAAATGCTCAGCTCCCGAGAAAATGAAGCTGGCAGGGGCTGAGGAACTTTTAACTACAAACTGCCAAGATGACGCAGCTTAAGCTTACGAGAAAATTGGAGACTCCATAAAGGGACTTGAACTATCAAAGCACGAGACCCTTCAGCATTTAATCGACAATGATCAAAGTCTAGAGCACATCCGTGAATGGTCAGAAAAGCAAAAGGATTGTCTCGCTGTGTTCCGTAAATCAAGAGATACACATCAAGAGATCACAGCTGTAAGTATAGCTGGCATAAGCAGGCAGCGGCGATTGTAAGCGGCGATTGGATGAGCTTCAGAGACAGGAACGAGAGGAGAAATTACAAAGAGGGCTTGAGGACCAGAGGAGAATCAACCAGGAGCAAACGAAATTTCGGTTCCAGCAACAAAAGGAAATGGAAGAAGCGATGATTCAACAGCAGCGCGCCCAGGAAGAGTGGTTTATGCGAAAGCTGCGGCTGCAGAAGCAAACTGAAGAAGCAGGTACAGAGAGTGAATCACAAATCACAGGAGGGCTCAACAAACTGTGAAGTTACAAAAGTATACTATAACGCCATTTTCAGGAGATTACAAGGATTGTCTACGATTTTGGAACCAGTTCACAGTCGAAGTCGACGAGTCAACCCTCTCGAGATTTGCAAGTTCCACTATCTCTTGGAGCTGGTGAAGGACAAACCACGAGATGACATTCTTGGATTACCACACTCAACAGATGGTTACAAAGAAGCCAAGCGCATAGTCGTGGAGAATTATGGGAAGGACAGCAAGGTCCGCAAGGCACTAATAAAGGACCTAGAAAGCCTTCGTACGGTGACCAGCATTCACAAAATCGACTCAATTCACGACTTCTACAACAAGCTATCGAGGATCTTCAGGACACTTTCCACAATGGGGAAACTGCAAACAGCACAGTGTGCCGTGTATACACTTATGGACAAGCTATATAGGACCTGTTCGAGAGGTCTTAGTTTAAAAGGATGACGACTGGGAAGAGTGGGGGTTAGAACAACTCGTTGAGCATTTGAGAAAATATGTGGATCGATACCCTCTGCGAAACGAAGATAGTGAAGCAAAGAGCAAGCAGAACGACAACAAATCAACTGGAGAAACCACGACAAACTTCAACTGGGCAACAGGAGTGGTGGATACAAGCAAGTGAAGTGCATCTTCTGTGACTCGACAAGGCACACCGGTATCAAGTTCACTAAGGTTTTGAATGTTGCTGGTCGACGCGAGATCCTGGAACGCAAGAAAGCCTGCTTCAACTGTGCGATCCCTGGACATGTAGCGTCAATGTGCCGAGCTCGAGGCTGTCACAAGTGTGGGAAGAGACACCATACGGCCATATATATATATATATATATATATAAATTCTTTATTTTGCAGTTTCAAAGATAACATATGAAATGTTTTTAAATAAAAATGGCACACTTTGCATCTTTAAATCGGGCGTAGGTGCAGACATTCTTCAATATGTCTCCAAAATAAAAACGTCTAAAACTATTTCTCTATTTCTCTTTAAAAAGAACAGACTGAATGAAAAGCTTTTCCAAATTCGCCATAAAAATATTTGCAAAAGCTGGCGCAAATTTGGTACCCATAGCTGTACCTAATTTTTGGTGGTATGTCTTTTCGTCAAATTTAAAAGAATTATTTTCCAAAACTATACGTGCCAAACCACTAGCTCAGATGTAGGAATATTAAAATTATTTCTACCATCAAGAGCTATTTTAAGTGCCTCTAATCCTTCCTCATGTGGTATATGTGAATAGACCTACCACATCAATAGTAACCAGTAATGCTTGTTCAGGAATATCCTCGACAACTTCCAACTTATTTATAAAGTCTGTGGTGTCTTTAATTTATGAAGGAATTTCCTTAACAAGAGTTGTAAATGAAAATCTAAAAAGTCCGATATTTTTTTTTCTGTGGGCATACCACAATTAGGCACTATAGGTCGACCCGGAGGTTTAACAATACTTTTATGTATTTTGGGAAGCAAGTAAAACTTTTCCAAATTAACTTTACAATCAGTAAGATATTCAAAGCAATTAGAATCAATATAATCAGAATTATGCCATACTTTAAGTTTATCGGAGATGAGGGAAAAAACCGTACAGCTGGGATCAGGCTCAATGCTCTCATAAACAGCCAAATCACTAAGTTGCTCGTATACGCTTCAGATTTGTAATCTTCGAGATCTAAAACCACCACCGCCGAACATTTATCGGCTGGTGTAATAACGATATCCTTGTAATTCTTAAGATTTTTTAGAGCCAGTCTGTCCGAACTTGTGAGATTGCTGTAATTACGGCCTCCCTCACCAGCCATAGAAAGGAGTCTAACTTCCAGCTGGGAAAGGCACTAGTCCAATGCTGGCTCCGAAACAGGAGGATTCCAAGTTGACTTCCTTCTAAATTTCGAAATAGTACATTCATTTTGAATTATATATATATATATTTCAAAAGCTCATTAATATTCATGAACCAAATTGTCCACTAATATGCACGTATTTGATCATGTGCAAGTTTTTATACCTTATAAAACTACTATGAATATTAACTAACGTGAAATTTTATAAAAAGAATACTGATAAACGTGAAATTTTATATAAAATGTCATCCTAAATAGCAAATCTATTGTCGGCGTTTTTGAAGCTATTCAAAACACTCGTAGTCGCGTTTTATCAGATCTAAAACACTCGCTCTACGCGCTCGTGTTTCAAATATTACATATGATATACTAATTAAAATAACAAGGATATGACTCATCTAATGGAATTATATTACAGTGGTGACTAGTCTTAGGCTGAGAAGTAGAGCTAATTGATTAATTACTGACAGAAAATAGGATAAAAGAAAGGAAGTATTAGGAGCACGTGTGACTAGTTTTAAGCTAAAAATTGTGTTAACTTATGAACTTGGATATTAAAATCAGGCTTATATTTATTGATATGTAAGGCTTTTTTATGTTTAAGTGAAAACACAGATTTTGCGGAGTCTAAAATTTTGAAACATGATTGAGAGTATTGGTTCTTACAGGAGGATGGTTTCTGTAGGTGCTTACTGTCGTAGCAATAGAAGCGTTCCGCAAAATATTGTTGCAATATATTCCTCAAGTTGAACAATTCATTTGATAAGATTCGTTGACAACTTCCTGTTTTTAATTCGGTTTTGAATGCGATTGGTGTTTAGCAAATAATCCTGTGTCTTATTGGTTGTTTAAAAACCATAAACCAACCAAATTCAAAACAGGAAGTTAGCAATAATTTTCATCAAATGAATTGGTCAAACATAGCAGATGAATTGCAAAATTATTTTAGGAACGCTTCTATTGCCACGACAGTAAGGATGTGTGAGTTTTTATCTGTCGAAGTGCATTCTTTTATCCTTGTAGTAAGGTGACGAGTAGTTTCGCCAATATAACAGCAGTTACATCCCGCACAAGTAAATTGGTAAACTTGGTAAAGGACTTGAGATCACTGGGAATAGCATCCTTAAAACGGGAAAGGTTTCTTATTTTATGTGATGAGAAGACGAGTTTGATTTGTAAGTCTGTGCAGAATCGTTTAATAAGGCCTTTTAATCCCCTCCGCGTAATTTTTTAATAAAAAACAATATAAGGAAGTTTGAAGTGGTGAGTATTTTGTTTATCTGCTGGCGGATCTGAACCTGAAGTAGAATTAGGTGCGATCGAGTTGGTATCATAGGATTTGTTGATGTTTTGATAAATTATGTGAAGTGGAAAGGAATTGCGCGCGTTGAAGTGTAAAAGTGAATTTATCTAAATCATTCTGAAAACACTATCGCGGTAATTTTTCGAGCCCTGTCAACGAGAGTTCTTTCTAAAGGCACAGTGTCACCATGACGCAAACTTGAAAAACTTCGTGGACAAATTCGAGTTTATACATCATTAAAATTATGGTTAAGGTCACACACGTTGAAACTTGGACTAAATAGTGCGTAAGATAACGCACTAATGACTTATTATTTTAAAGTTTTAAGAATATTATTCCTTTCCTTTTCATACAAATATAATTTCTGTCTCTAAGCGGTAATTTAATCCCTGACGCGGTGCCTTTAAGCCGGTTTTATAAGAGGAGAGAAACTGAGGAAAATCGTGACTAGGCTTCTGTAAGTTTTCTTATGGAAAATTGATGTGTTGCACATGTCGGATGATTTGATAATTAAAACATCTAGGAAACGTAGTTTGCCATTCTCCTCTTTTTCAAACGTAAATCAAATGTTAGCATGCTGCGAGTTGAAGTACTTTAAAAATAACATGGCCCCATAATATGGCCTCTCATAATGAAACACTTTGGAATTTCTATGCGGTCGGAAGTAAAATGCTTCTATGTCCTCTGCTAGTTTCTGGATTTTACTCAAATACATCTTATAGATATACACCAAACATCTGCTATGTTCACCCCCTGGTTTGTGCAAGAAATGTCTAACCACACGTGGTTGATATTTCAAATCATTCAATCCACCATGGGAAGTCTTGCTATAAATTTCATCAAACACAACATAATTATTTTCAACTCGAATATTACGAAACCGCAATTGACGATGTTCAGCAGCTCGCAAACCGAACATTTTACCATTATAGAAATATATTGTATGTAGAAGACACTCAGCTGTTTTGGTCTCCAGAACGCCTTTGGCCCACATCTCCTCCTCTTCTTCAGCCGTTATCTCGCGTCTTTGGGGCTTTTTGCAATTAATCTACAGTCTTTCCCTCGTGCCTTCTCTCATCTTTGCGTTTATCACATTGCGAAACAAACTCAGCCTATTACATAATTCCACTACTGAATTAATCACATTAATTGGCGATTATATTTATAAAAGAAATTCAAACTTACCATATTAAAGAAATCCTTACTTATTAAAGAAATTCAAACTTGCTTAAATACAAATTAACACTATCCTTGGGCCTCAATTCTGCCAAATGTCGATTTATGCCACATATGATGCAATATAAAGTCCGTGGTGTGTACCGTTCACCATTCTTTTTCGCTGCTACTTGTACAAATTTCGCAAGCCAAAAACTAAGCGACTCCACTTCCAAATCTTCTACCTTAGTACTTAGATCTTCCAACTGGTATTTATTATCAAAACCCAACGTAGTTGGCTCATTAATCACCGCCGTATTTTCTCTGTTCATCTTCCACTCTTCAAATATGTTATAAGCCCATTTCGTTGAGTATCGTGTGTTTGGCGGAACTATTG
This sequence comes from Paragorgia papillata, assembly GCA_035771165.1. NCBI lineage: Eukaryota > Metazoa > Cnidaria > Anthozoa > Scleralcyonacea > Coralliidae > Paragorgia > Paragorgia papillata. The sequence goes on along the minus strand of JAWNZC010000031.1, from coordinate 515,100 downwards.
CCTCCATAATTCGCCGTTATTCTTCTTCGCTTTTTGCCCCTCTAAAGCGCTTCACTGTACCAGAAACACACAAGTCAACTCTAGTCGAATCAACACCACACGAAGCGAAGTATCTTATTTGTGAATCTGCAATGCTAAACAGTTTTTAAACTTTGGAATTCAAGCTCGACAAAATTGAATACTCACCACACCTCTGTAATCCTTAACGGACTTATCTCGTCATTGAAATTCCTCATTGAAAAGCACTCTGTGAAGTTGCCATGGGTACCTATTAGCGATAAGGCAACGCTCGCTACCCTTGTGGAAGTTTGAGCACTCTGGGCCCATGCGCACTTCCCGCTATCTGAATGTACTTTGCCGATGCTGTCCCACATGCGGTTGTCACCGACGATCGCATGTGTATATGTAATTGATGAAATTCATTCAGATTGTTCCAAGCTACACTGATGAGCTGTTGTACAGCGAAACACCGTGTCTGTAGATTGAACTATATATATATATATATATATGATGATCCCGTTTAGGGTGAAACCTCTGGTAGCGAAGACTTTAAGGTAAAACTATACTTTATACTTTGTATATATATATATATATATATATATATATATATATATATATATATATATATATATATATATATATATATATATATATATATATATATATATATATATATATCGCGCTCATAGAAAACGAGGGGGACTTGTCTAATTGTTTTAGTATAAATTCACCACGAAAAGTTAAATAAATTATCGACCATAACGTTTTCTTTGAGGCTCGTTTACTTCAATTTTTAACTGCAAGCAACAAACATTCAAGAGTCATTTCGGACATTTCTTTAGTTCCCTAAGGTAACTGACGGAAATATAAAATTTTCTTGCATAGCATGGGTTTTCATGAACAATATTGAAACAATATATTTCCATTCATTTGATAGGTAATGGTGACAAATGTGCTCTGTTTGCAATTACTACGTTTTAAACGAAGAGAGACAAAAAATTTAATTATCTTACCATTAATAATTTCCATTCTAACTATTTTGCAGCCGTTTTTGTTTTCTGTAGAACTTATTGCTTCACCTAAATGTTCAATTTCTTCTGTCATTTGCCCACTCATAATTTCGGCGCCATTGTTGCTTAACAGAACAACCGCTGGCTCTGATAATCATTGCTTGTGACATTCTACGCATATTGTGATTGGTCAATTTCGTTAAAAGATGGCTTTAATTTCATTGGCTTATCGCCAGATGTTTCAATCAGCGGATAGTAATTCCTGCGATAGCCAATGAAGTTCAAGGATTTGTGATAGAAACTTGTAAATTTATTATATATATATATTTACAAGTTTCTATCACAAATCTATAAATTTAGTTCTAATAAATTTAGTTCTAAAAATAGTTCTATATATATATTATTATTATTATTATTATTATTATTTAATCTTATTTAATCACGGTAGCCTTTCAGAAGTACATCTGTTTTTCAAAGGGCCGTGAGTTCATTAAAATATTTACATAATTATTGGGAAAAAAAGAAAATTTAAAAGCGAGAAAAACAGGATATTTAAGTAAACTATTTACATGGATGCAGTTAATTACACTATAAATGGGTCAGGACCAATGGTTAGGACATACGCTTTATGACATTCTTAAAGGAGTTGACAGAGACATCTTCTATTAATGCTTGGTCAATAATATGATTAGGTAGGTTATTCCAACTCATAGCTCCTCGATAGGAATATATATATATATATATATATATGCTGCAGTATTTTAAGGAATCTTCCTGATTCATAGATATACGAAATACAGTAGTATAAATTACAAAACTATTTTGAAGGAAAGATTTCCACAGAATCAGTCAAGGCTATCATCAGAGGCTTCGCCTTCTGAACATTCTCCTTAAAACATCTCAAGTGCAAGTTCAACAGTTTAGTTGGCACAATTTGCAAACTGGCATAAATTTGAGCATTTCATATCCATTCTTAGACACGAGCATCGGCTAATTTAACAGCCCGTTTTGCATCAACAATTGAGGTTTGTCCAGAAGGCCTTCTGATGCAGAAATTTGTCATAAATCTTACTTCTAACGTACTGTCGCCTGTACTTGTCCAGACAGATTGACATGGACTTGGAAAATTTAGTACATTACAGAGGCAGTTTTTCTAAATGAAACCTTGGAAACTTGAACGTAGAATATTCTGTTTCAGTGTGTGATCACTTGGCGAAAGTTTTTCTTAATTTAAAAAGCAGATTAGCATGGGTTGGTCCCTGATCAGAGTGTCTGGATATATTCACTTCACATTCATTTTTCCTGCCAGACAAAGCGCAAACATATTTTTTTATACTGTGAAATAAAAGTAGTGTGCTGCGTAGGCAGTGTTGAAATACAAAACGAAATACAATAAGGTTGGAGTACTGCCAAAATTGTTCAACGTAGATTTCGAACAAGAAAGGTTAGAAAGCTACGTTCAACAATTTCCGCCGTACACCAAACTTACAGTATTTTGATTTATTTTTTCTATATCTGCACGAAGATAATCGTCACGAGGAATTGTATTCCCAACCTTTGCAAAAGTTTGCAAGAAACCCTATTATTGAGCAAACTCTTACTTATTGAATCACACCTTCTTATTAAAGTTAAAAATAAAGATGTTTATACAGTTCAGTACAAAAGAAGTTCATCACAAATAATTTCATACATTTAGTAAATCCAGATTCATAAAATACGTACTAATTTGTTAACGTATATGTCAACGTAAATCAACCAATAAATAAATAAATAAATAAATAAATAAATAGTTTTTAGAGTAATTCAATACTAGAATGAAACATTGCAATATTATTGATATTTTTCGTAGTTACTTTCATCCGATTACAAGGAACATTTCAGAAATCTGGTACTGGACGTATTGAAATACTTTACAATGGAACATGGGGAACTGTTTGTGGGAACAACTGGGATTTTAACGATGCTAACGTGGTTTGTCGACAACTTGGCTTTCCAGGAGCTAGAGCAGCTCTTCAAGGTCGTGATGTTCCGGATGGCAGTGGAACAATATGGCTAAATGAAGTTGATTGTACAGGAAATGAACAGTACTTAGCCAATTGTAGTCATAGAGGATGGGGGAAACACGATTGTCGTCACTACCAAGATGTCGGTGTCCTATGTAATAAAGGATCAGGTAAATTGTCATCTTGATTTTTGAATTGTTTAATTCAATTTAGGGAAAATATACTGCAAATACGTAAATGCAACACCTAACTTAGACTTTCCCAAAGTCTGTTTTTATTTGTTGGAGCCCGCTCGACTTTATTTGTCTGAGGGAGGAAGAGCGCGGAGGAAAACGGACTTTTCCCACCTGTTTGCATCCATTTTTCTCTGTCCTGTAGTTTGGTCGGGGTGTGGGTGTGTGTCAGTAGTTAACCAATCACAGCACCAAGGCTTCTTTGACGTCATGATTTGTAAACCAGGTTGACACAACAATGATGACTGATGAATGTTTGAGGCGCTTTATTAAAATTTTGCTTTGAGGAAGCTTGCGATTCACTCCAAATCAATCAGAGAAAAACCAAGGAAAAGTATGATTCTACATGGACGACATGTCTTGATGGTTGGTATTGCAAATTAGCCAATTCGCTCCAAACATCGAAATGATGTGTATTTAAATTAAACAGTGTAAACGCTGTCTGCATGGAAGATCAAATTTCTAATCCGCGTCGCCAACAAGTCGAAGGTTAAAGCAGTCGCCATTGAGCTCAGAGGAGGGGATTGAAATAAAATGGTCAAGGAAGGCAAATATAACTTTGTCTTCGTGAGTTATGATTGTTAATAAGAGCGAGGTTGATGGTGATATTCAACAAACATCGTAATACGATACCCGCACTATTAAAATACATCATAGTCTAGAAGAGGTATTTATAGATGAATGTCATTGATTCTGTTATTATTAAAATGGAAAGCTGTTTTCAATTCGAAATTTATAAGAACAATTAATTTATATTCCAAGTTCAAAACCCAGAATAATCGCTCAATCGCTCGTATATTGTTAAATATCTGAGATGGGAGAGAACAAAGAATTTCGCGCCATTTATGCTATTTAAATTCGATTTTCTGCAAGTGAAACAAGTCGACTGCTCGCAACTTCGTCGCTCATTCTCACCTTCTCGCTACGGTTTGTTGACTGTGTCTTGAATAAACCCTTACAAAAATTCCACATGCTTTCACACGTGTGATCACATGTGGAAGTTTAACATGTGAAATAGATTCACATATGATCACATGTGGAAGGTTAACATGTGAAATAGATTCACATGTGATCACATGTGAAATTTTAACTGATGCTTCCCCATTATCTGCCATAAACACAAAAAATAGCTAAAATGATGAAATTACATGGAATTATACACTGGACACATCACATATAAGTATTTGTTCAGTTATCTGGTTTTCCTCCCTATGCTCAAGCGCGGTAAGGAAGATCTCACATGATAGTTATTTCCTCTAACAGCCATAACATAATTTTATTCTGGCTAACGGTCAGACAATTTTTTTCAGCAGAAAAAAAGGGACAAAATTGCAAGAATGGGTGACATAAGTAACTAAACATCAAATAATTGCATTGTTTAAATAAAGCTTGGTTGTACAGCAATTTCAATACCGGTACTGATATTCAGTAAACAAACAATATTGTATACCAGTACAGCATACAGTATAAACCACTACCAATCATATTTTTCCAGCAGATTAAAGAGACCGTTTAAGGAGTCCATGCAGGAATGGGTAACTTAACTAACTAAACATCAAATAATTGCATTGTCTAAATGAAGTTGGGTCGTACAAGAATTTCAATATTGATATTCAAATTTCAATACTGATATTCAGTACACCAACAATATTGTATGCCAGTACAGCACCAGTACCAACCATATTTTTTCAGCAAAGGACCGGTTAAGGCCAGCCTCTGCAGGAATGGGTAACATAACTAGCTAAATTTAAATATCAAATAATTGCATTGCCTGAATAAAGCTGGGTTGTACAGGAATTTCAATACTGATCGATTTTCAGTACACCAACAATATTGTATATCACCAGTACAGCATCTAAACAACTACCAACAATATTTTTTCAGCAGATTAAAGAAACCGGTTAACTAAACATCAAATAATTGCATTTTCTGAATAAAGCTGGTTGTACTACCACAATCTACCATAATACTGCGCCAATTAAACTCATGGATTTAAAACAATTTTGATTCCAAGCCATCCAAGGTCAAAACACAATCTATTGCAAAACAGGCTCCATTTAAAACACCAAAAATAGACATCAATAAAATGACTGCATTACCTTGATAGAAAGATCTTGATTTGAAATATCAAAGTCATTGAAATATTTTTGTTGAATATTTTATCTTTATTTTTTACTTCTCTTTAATTATGTTGCACCAACATTCAATTTAATATGATGTACCAACAAAGGTTACGTTTGTCTTGTATAGGATCCACACTTTCAGAGCAGTCAAACATCTGTCCTCCAGGACAAGATCTTTGAAAAATGCTATGTATTTCATGTGTTTGTTTTCATCTCGTCTGATCAATCGCTTGATGGAATGTTGATGGTTTATTTGTGAGCCTGCGGTTCATAACATGAGCATAACTTCCGTTTTGCACGACACCGGGTAGTGAGAATTCACCAGTAATCGAACAAGCATTTATATTATTTGCTTAATCTACTCAAATGTACTCAAGATTTTCTTGTTTTAAATATCTCAAGAATAAAAATTAAGTTTGTTTTGCTTATTTTCGCCACGCAGCATTCCCAATAAAATAATTTTTACGTTGTTTTTTTTACAAAGCATGACAATAGTTTCTCCCACGTGACTGGGTCCGCGGCAGCTTTGAGACTAAGCAATTAGCGTCATTTAGCGAAGGCATTATCCCATGTCTGATGTGTCATTCAGTTCATTGCTTTATACGTTTACTAGGAGTTTATATCTTTCTAAAAAGTTATTCGAAGTAGGTTTGCTTCAAGCTTTTTTATACGATGAAGTACGTACTCGTCTATTGGATGGCGACTATTAAACCAGACAAGCGTCTTGACGCCCAGAGGAGTTTGTTCCTGACAATTCGCTATCAATGACCCAAACAAGGAACTAAGGAAAGTATGGTTTTGTTCTGAAATCCAGAAGTTAAACGACCCAAAGTAAGAATGGAAGGCTTATTTAAATCGTGTCAAGTATGCCAACGGTAAACACAGTGAATATTGTTAGTGTATAATAGTGCAAATTTTTTTTATTGTTTTTTAGTTAAAAGTAAATTGAAAGCTCTTAACATTTTGCGTTGCTTTATAAATTCAGTAAGATGTATGTATGTATATATGTCTCAGAGAGTGGTTTAATACTGTTAATCCTGATCCTACTCATAAATTTCATCTGTAAGCAACACAGTTTTCTCATTTGATTCGCTATACAGGCTTCGTACAACTGGACCCTGCAGATCCTTATTGCTGATGACTACTTTTTGCATAATTTTTAATCTAGATTCTAAAAAGAAAATGACACGGTGATGAAAACAAATTTCACTAAATAAATTTGCTATGCTCTTTTGTAATTTAATATCCTTTTCACAACTCAAATAGAATTCATATCTTTATGTCACTATGTTATAATATTCTTTTTATATATTTTGGTAAAAGGCCTTGCAATATTAACTTCTAGTAGCGTACTATTACTAGCAGTCATAAAAGAAATGAGTAGAGATGAGTGATTACAAAAATTGTTGATTACTGAAGCAGATTAATAGGCCGATTAATTGGCATATACAGTAGTGCTTATTGATATGTTGTTGGTTACCAATCCCTAGTGCACAGTTATTTTCAATGTGTCATGGGATTGCAAGGAGCATACAATATTTTTGAAATATAACAGAAATCAAGATTTCTGCTAGCAGAGTGAAAAGAGAATGGCTCATGCTGAATACTATACACATTCATTGCATATTTTGGATTCACATTAGCTCCATGTGTGAATGAGTTAATGTACTAATTATACAATAATCAGCTGACTACAAATTATTGCAAATTGGCTGATTACATGTATATATGGCTTTGCAGATTAGTTTTCGATTAAATAGCTCATCTCTAGTAATGAGCTGACAATAATAAGTACAGTATAATTTATAATAATATAATTTTGTGAGCAATATTAAAATATCAGTACGTATTTAAGCCAAGAGGATGTTGGTTTTGATGTCATATTTGTTTGTATCTCTTTTCTATTTAGCTGAAGTCCATAAAAGGTTCCCAAGTGGCACTGCAACCTTGTGCAAAGTGTCAATGGTGCAAAAGTGTGAAGATGAGAGAAATGCCATGGAGGCAAGAAAAAATATAATTGGAACAGATGTATATATTATAGGACATTTATGAGGTTAGACCCAACCTGCATTTAATTCCATCATGGAGGCAAGAAAGTATAATTTCCTTATTCACTAGGAGATCAATACTCTAAAACTATTTCATTTTGTTACCTATTATGCCTGAATTAAATGCAAGGGTTTTTACACACTTTTGTGTGATTATAATAAGCACTTAAGGCTTGTAGATTAATGTTGGTTGGTTAATGCAAGTTCATGGTTTTTTAATCTTTTGAACTATATTATTGTACCTTATTTTTTAATAAACACTCTAAATGAAATCCAGGTACATGTATTTATGCACCTATTTACATAGACTACAATATTTTAATTTTTGTACTTAAGATTATAAGCTTTTTTGGAATTCACCATGTCTATATTTGCTTTATTTCTGGGTTTTCACACTGTTTAGTTCAGGTCCAGCTTTGGACAGTTTTTTAAAAAGAAATGCTGAATTGATATGACTCGAGCTAAATGGGCCAAAAGCTCAGATCAACAAAATACATGCTGTACATGGTGAATCCCACAAATGTTTTAATTAGTTCAAATAGATTACTTCGCATCATGCAAAGCTTAAAAGATCATAGAAGTTATATGATTTTAGTGAAAAGAAAATTATAGCAGCTTTATTTTATTGATTTGTAAAATTTTTGTATAATAAAATTTATTTAACTATATGCAGTTTGTTTTGTTTTTATGCGGAGTGCTACATACATGCATGATGCATGTCGACATTCCGCATGTGATCACATGTGGATATTCCATTTGGAACGTGTTTTGGAACGATTGTTTTGGAACGTGTAATCACATGTGAAATCTTCACATGTGATCACATGTGGATATTCCACATGTGTTTTTGGAACGTGTGATCACATGTGCATATTCCACATGTGATAACATGTGAATATTCCACATGTGGATATTCCACGTGTGTTTTTGGAACGTGTGACCACATGTGAATATTCCACATGTGATCACATGGGATCACATGTGGAATATTCACATGTGATCACTCGTTCCAAAAACACATGTGGAATATACACATGTGAAATCATGTGGAATTTTTGTAAGGGAGACAACAAAACAGCCGACTTGTGGCAAATCTACACATTACGCGATTTTTCTGCTTTCTGATTGGTTCATGAGCAATCTTTAAAAAACGGTAAAAACCGGTCATTATTTAAATTGAAAAAGCGAAATCAGGAAACTAAAATTAGATTGTATTCCGTATTTATATCGTATAAACTTTATTTACGGCAAAAAAAGATTAAAGTACGGCAATGTTTACGATAACTGAAAGTGTTTTCGGTTTTTATGGTTTTGGTTGAAAGTCGGACTCCTTCGCTGCTCAGTCTGTATCGAAAGATTACTGAAAGGATAATTTTCGTAATTATCTCCTGCTCGATCACTCGATCGAAGTTTTTAATTGTAGAATATGTATGATCATCGCCTGGATGCCATTTTTGAGACCACCGCTGACATAGATCAGTCATAATGTCTACGTGTTGCTTATTTGATTGCTTGCTTGAACCGCATTTACTTCATACTCAACAACAACGCCAGATATCTGACATGATCGCTACATAGTGGTCCCCAGGAACGTTCTCGTGAAAAGTTTAAATCCGTGGAGAAACTTGGAGAGAGAGGGGGTTGGGTTACAGCTGTTTTAAGGCCAAGTGAGTAGACAGTGATGTGTTATAAATATATATATATATATATATATATATTGCAGGCACGCATATGCTATAAATTGGGTCTATACCAAATGCCTCCAACCTGTTTTTACATTATACGACTTGTTTATAAATAAATCTAAAGATATTTAGACGTGTATCATTCTATGTTCTGGTTTGATTTCAACAAAATTATGTAATTTATGGCTTTCAGATTACTCTTAAATACTTGCCTCAAAATGCAGGAAATAGTGTTTCATGAGAAAATCCAAAATTTTACGGGTGAGCAAGATCGAAGGACGCTGAGGTTCTTGCACCAACAATCCCAGTGGATACGCCACTGAGTAAAAACGAAACTCATATTTGGATTGCTGTTTTGAAGAGTCTCTATACTACCTTATAAATCATTCTTTTTTGGATTGTGTTTTGTTTTTTGTCATTGATCAGTTACAGGGCAAAAAGTAGTTTCACAACTCTGACAGTTGTAGTTCATATGACTAACGGAGTAGCATATATCCTAGGTCCTTTTTCGGCAGGAGTGGTAGCAAGATCAGTAAACAGTGTTGCGTACGTATATACCGGGGAGCACCGAGGTTGGAAATGCGATATTTTTAAAAAGTTATCAGCAGAAGACAAGTGCAAAGCATCCAAGAAAGCAGAAGATTGTTACAGATGTAACAATCATGCATCTTGGTAGTGCACGCACAAGAAGCTTCCAGTGTAGCGTCAGTTGTTATCGATATAATCACCATCACTTCTTTCATCGGTAAAAAGGGGTAACCGAATACTTCTTCGACCAGACACCACAGCATTCGAGCGACGTTCTATCCCGATCACTCGGAGAAGGGTGGTATATCTCAAACTTGCTTCTAAACAACAATATTATAGATGTTATAATAGAACGACTTTATTGAAAACTTATAAGATACTTAAATTAAATCTTTTCAAGAAAAAGATTATTAACGTGATATATTCACAATGATGTCAGCCATCATATTGAGCCAATAATGGAATAACAAATTCTTGTTATTTACAGTTCGTAAAACTTATTTCACAAAAGTGAAGGAAAGCTTTTGTTTTTGGTGGAAACAAACCCCAGTCATTGTATTTAGTTAATAAAATTGCATTAGCTTTCTTAAAAAGATTGTATTATAGATATTTCATTATTAGAATAAAACATTGCAAATTTATACCTATTTTCCATAGGTATTCCAAACGGACACTTCACCAACATGTAGTTAATTTCCGCCAGGCTTCACATGTACGTTTTCTAGAAAACCTGGGAAACAGCGCGCGCATAAGTCTTTGTTAAAAAGTACGAAGTTTCTAGAAACAATCACTAAGCCAGGTCGAGCCGCACTGAGACTGTTTGAGGCAATCTTAATTTTCGATTTTCAAGTCTTAAAATTACGACTTTCATCTGTACAGTACGCACTTTATCAAGACTAGCATATTAAATTCTTGACAAATCAAGCGAGGTCTTCTATATATGGCCTTATATGAAGTACGTCGCTTTATAAAGTCTTTGCGAGATAAATCCCTAAATGTAGCCAAATTAAATATATAATTAAACGAATCTTAATACGTTTAGTAGACAAAGCCAATAGTGTTGGATTCGGCAGATTCAAACGATCATTTCCATATAAACTGTATTTAAATTTTTCAAATAGAAAAAAATTTAAACATGTTTCGAAACAGACATTTCCAATTGTAAATGTCGACATGGAAACAGTTCAACATACTTTTCGCTCATTCCGTGCTTATCACTTGGGTTTTGTAGTTGTCATACCAAGCAGCAAGGCGTTATATACTCGCTAAACAATACGACTATGTTATTTAAAGTACTGTGGCAGTGTGACTTATGTATCTTATATATCTAGTCTTCAAGTCAAACTTCCTGTGTACTGATGTCAACACAGCATTTGTAATTGTCTATTATTATGTCTTCATGGACAAACCGTGTTTGTGTTTCTCTCATTCTGGTAAATGTTTGCAATAGTTTTCACATTTGGAAGTCTTAGGTAATTTCAGTTTCCCGTTTCGATATGGCTCTTCACGCAACTTTTAAACGTAGGTCTATACCGCGTGCTAGCCCAGCTCATGTAAACAGCCCCTTATATATTATCGCCACAATTAAACCCTAACGCGATTTTGTGTTTTCTAAAAGAACCATTTTGTTTTGTTTTTATGACGAACGATCAACCATCTCCCAAAAGCTTCCACTTCCACTTTGTCGCATTAAAGGTGGAACGCGTGATTTCCACACGTTTACAGGAATGAGAAAGTACCGAATAAATGTTCAGCTTTTAGACAGCCGAAACTTTCTAAGTCGTCGGATGGAATTCTCAATTTAGGAAGTTAGTCCTCTTCAAAACGCCGGCCCTTGTACGCTACCACTGACTCTTTATTAACTCGAATTTGGCGATAAAGTTCGGCGACCACACGTCCACGTAAGCGCGTCCACACGTTCACACCTCAACGTCCACGCATCCACATGTCCATGTCCACACGTCCACGTCCACACGTCCATGTCCACACGTCCACGTCCACACGTCCAGGTCCACATGTTCAGGTCTACACGTCCACGTCCGCATGTTCACATCCACGACCACACGTGCATGTCCACGACCACACGTCAACGTCTACGACGACACATCCTCGTCTACAAGTGTACTTCCACACGTCCACGTCCAGGTACACACGTCTACGACCACACGTCCTCGCTCGCACGTCTACGTCAACACGTCCATGTCTACACGTGCACGACCACACATCAACGTACGACCATACGTCCGCGTCCACACGTTTACACGTCCACTACCACATTCCACACGACAACACGTCCACGTCTACACGCCCACATACACATGTCCACTCATCGACATCCACACGAAGGTATTAAGTTTATCTGGATCTAGCTGCTTTATTCCGCGTGGGTCCGAACAGTTTATTTAGACAAGTTCGTCTGGAGCAAAAACGAAGAGGATCAACTTGGCCTCAAGAAATCCAGCACTTGAGCTTTTAAGCTTTAACCAAAGCGCTTGCGCTAGCATTTTGTCGTTCACAATTTTGTTGTCGGTCGCCATTAGGATATGAAAATTTTCTGTGATTCTATAGGCACAGGCAATAGCGCGGAAAGTTTCTTCACTGGAATTTGTCGAATAGTAGCGACATGTTCATCGCGAACGTTTAGTCGTGAAAGAATTTCAATTTTTATTATTTTTTTTAATTTCATCGAGCTTTTTTATTATTTTATTGCGATCAGCTAATGGCACTGGGTCTGGAGAAACATGAACTACCGCGTCATTTCTGTTTAGTTTTGGCTGCTCGGATGTTTGGTGCATGAATGTAGAGCTAAGTAGTGGTTCAACGTCGTGCACGGTGATCGAATCAGATTCTTCGTACCATAGATGTCCTGACCCAGCTGGGCTGCCCTCTTCCATCACAGTGATGTTATCGTCAGTTGCTTGTTTCTCAACTGGAGCACTACCAATCGTTATTAGAATGTGTTCCTTAAAACGTAAAAAGAAAGGAAAAACACACGAAAGCGTTAAAATGTTATACTGTACGTCGTGCGTGTACCAGTTGGATGCGAGCTCAGTTGTTATAAAAGCACTGAGTAGACTGATACTCTCAGTCTCTCAGGTGCGGAATATGTAAAAGGCCACACAAGACCACAAGTCTTCAAATATTTTCCCCCTTATAACACAAAGAAGTTTTCTTTTACATGTTTCAATTTGGGAAATTTAATTTGCTTTTGACAACGTTTGTATCAGAAAATTTGTGGAGAAAACAATTTTCAAAGAAAACTTGCTCGTGCAAAGTGTAGCCTGTAGGTCAAGTGATATAGAATTTAATGATTCATGTGTCGTAATAATCGATTTTGGACCACGGCAAAAACCGACACTCAGCTTCAACAACAGCAGAAAAACCATCGTAAACAATAAAGCGATATCATTATTAGACAATTTTTGTCTTTTTAAGACACCAGAATGTTTCTAAAACGAAGGTAGTAAGAAAATAAAAGAAATACTTACCAGAAAGTGTTAAAATATATCCCCAAAACCTCTGTTGTTTTATCACAACAGAAACTTTGGCTTTTTCTTTCATCGCTCTGCCATCTTCAAAAAAAATAGCGTCGGCGAACCTGAGCCAAGATTCAATATCTGTGACGTATTACCTTTTTATCCAATCACAACTTACCTCTGAAAATCCCAGAAATAACGCGCGTGATTTGTGCGGAATAAACACGCAAGCGCGTGGAAACAAAGGAGTGAAGGCAAATAAACAATCCCTTGGCAATTTTAGCCAAGGGCAAGTTTAGCTAAATATATTGTCAAATTTGACATATACATTGCTATCCACCCCAACAATATGGCTACATTTGATAACTATATGTTTTCATTAGATCCAGACAGGCAGGCCATACGTACTCCCGCCGTAAATTGGCCCGTGTATAACCAAATTTTTGAGACATCAACTCCTCGAGATTACGACAATCATGATATTTCAAATACTCCAGAAATTGTTTCAGGCACTACTAGTGATATTCCAAAACGATAAAAGATAAACCAGCACCGGCGTTCTTCTAAGAAAAATAAAGTTAAAACCATGTAGAACAAAGATAAAACCATGTTAAAGGAGACAATTAATAAACCTGTTATCGAAAAATTGATTGTAAATTAAACTGACTATACTCTTTCGGAACCAATAACTTCAATCCTCTCCTAGGGATTCAAATTTATCCCATAGACCCATACCTAAACCGGTTGAGTGGCAAACATTTATTATTCTTTTTTACATTTTCGCCGGACTATGTACACGAAATTCCATCTATTCGGTTATAACTCCAACAACTAACTTCCTTTCAAACTCTAAAGCTCTTGGGATCCAGCTAAACACTGAGTGATTCCAACCTCTTGGCTTACATTTCTTCCGCTCTTTCCACCTTAAAAACAAGCTTTTATCATGGTGAACTAGTTCAAACTGCAACTAACAATCTTTCTACAATTGAGTCGAATGGTGCCATATTGATCTGGTCATCAAATGACTTTGAGACTGAGCCATTTACACAATTGTACAACCTTTAAAATTATGAATTAATTCAATCAAATTCGAGAGAGATACTTAACCAATTGTTCTCAAACATCACCCTGTACCTACATGTACACACCATTAAATGGAGCGTCAAATTGACTACAAAGCTTTTAAGTTTCTCGTTCAGGATCTATATCCAAGTATACCGGTATTCTATTTGTTACCTAAAATCCACAAACCAAATTCACCAGGACGTCCGATTATATCCGGTTGCGGCTCTCCCACTGACAACATTTCCGCTTTTGTCGATTTTTATTTAAAACCAATTAGTGAAACCTTTCCTTCCTATAACAAAGACACAAACTGTTTTTTACGTTCAATTTTTAATTTAACAACTCCACTCATAGCCTCCCCCGCAGTCGTTCTTAGGGAGGCGGTAAACCCGCTCCTAGTAACGCCGGCTTGTCGGAGAGCAATATTGTGTTCTCTTTGTGTACAGCGAACCAATCAAATCAATACTACGGTACTGTGCCAAACATAGAACAGCCAATCACAGGGACCGGGTGAGGGAAAATAACTTGCCGGATAGTGTGACTATAACCGTAAGTGAAAATTTTAAATTTTTCATGCACATTGCACCTATGACAGAAGAAAATTGAAAACAATTCAACTGTTTTTTTGTTGATGCATGCTTTACTCGTGAAAGTTAGTGATATTTAAACACAGTTTACTAGTAATTCATTAAAATGTATTCCTTAGTTCGTTGTTTACCATTGTGTGGCGGCTTGTCGACAGTTAGACAGCTCAGTGAGTGACTTTGCCCTAGATTGAGTCCCAAATTTATTTCCAATCTTTTTATCATCACTCAGACTTCTAATATCTAGGAACTAGCGTGTGTTAAACTGTTTAGATTACCATTACTTTATATACTGCTGACATTGCAAGATCTTGATGAAACGTGGTCGTGGGAAATGGCGGAGCGAAGGACTGGGGAGAGGAGTTGTTGGGTACGTTCGAACGTCTGAGATTGTTGGTTTTAAAGCGTTTTTATACAGAAAGTTTTATGTTTTTATTTTGAGTAAATTGTTCTAATTTTTTGTACGTGATCTATTCGGTGTCTCTGGGAACATTCCCAGACAGAACTTGCGACCCCAGCAATATAACAGGAGAACTTGCTTGAGATTTGGAGATAGTATAACCTATCAACACGGCCTTTGAAAGTGATCCTAGCAGGTTGGTGTTCTATTAATACATTTTACGAGATTGTTTGACGTTATAAGTACTTAAGCCTCAAGAGATTGTTGCCGGAGATATTGCTAGTGAACAACGAATTGCAAATAGCGAATTATGAACAGCGAATTGTGAATTGTGAATACAGACACTTAAACAGTAAACAGTAAACAGCGACTATGGTCTTTTTCTATTGTGACTAAATTGACCCACTGTACTGGATATTGTGAGACATCTTTATGTGGAACTTTACCAAAGAACAACAGGGAGTTGTGCCACTGTGTATTCAAGTATTGTGAAATTTATTACTGGGTAAAATGATTGTTTGAACAGAAATAATTATTGCGAAGAGTGATCGACAATTAATACGAAAACTGATCAACAATTAATACGAAGAGTGGCCGACAATTTCTACGAAAGTGATCGACAATTATTACGAAGAGTGATCGGTTTTTTTTCTTGTAAAAATTATGGAAACTGAAACAAAACATGGAAAATGCCTAGCTCTCGACAAAATTAAGCTGGCAGAGGCTGGAGAACTTTTGCCTACAAACAGCCAAGAAGATGCAGCTTTACCTTACGAGAAAATTGGAGACTCGATAAAGCGACTTGAACTATCAAAGCACGAGACCCTTCAGCATTTAATCGATAATGATCAAAGTCTAGAGCACATCCGTGAATGGTCGGAAAAGCAAAAGATTTGCCTCGCTATGTTCCGTAAATCAAGAGATTATTGTAAGCGGCGATTGGATGAGCTTCAGAGACAGGAACAAGAGGAGAAATCACAAAAAGAACTTGAGGACCAGAGGAGAAGCAACCAGGAGCAAACGAAATGTCGGTTCCAGCAACAAAAGGAAATGGAAAAAGCGATGATTCGACAGTAGCGCGCCGAGGAAGAGTGGTTTATGCGAAAGCTGCGGCTGCAGAAGCAAACTGAAGAAGCAGGTACAGAGAGTGGAATCACAAATCAAAGGAGGGCTCAACAAACTGTGAAGTTACAAAAGTATACTATAACGCCATTTTCAGGAGATTACAAAGATTGGCTATGATTTTTGAACCAGTTCACAGTCGAAGTCGGCGAGTCAACCCTCTCGAGAATAGCAAGTTCCACTATCTCTTGGAGCTGGTGAAGGACAAACCACGAGATGACATTCTTGGATTAACGCACTCAACAGATGGTTACAAAGAAGCCAAGCGCACACTCGTGGAGAATTATGGGAAGGACAGCAAGGTCCACAAGATACTAATAAAGGACCTAGAAAGCCTTCATGCGGTGACCAGCATTCACAAAATCGACTCGATTCACGACTTCGACAACAAGCTATCGAGGACACTTTCCACAATGGGGAAACTGCAAACAGCACAGTCTGCCATGTATACACTTATGGACAAGCTATAGGGCCTGTTCTAGAAGTCTTAGTTCGAAGAGATGACGAATGGGAAGAGTGAGAGTTAGAACAACTCGTTGAACATTTGAGAAAATATGTGGATCGAAACCCTCTGCGAAACGAAGATAGTGAAGCCAAGGGCCAACAGAACGACAACAAATCAAGTTGGAGAAACCGAGACAAACTTCTATTGGGAAATGGGAGTGGTGGATACAAGCAAGTAAAGTGCATCTACTGTGCTTCGACAGTGGACACCGGTATCAAGTGCACTGATGTTTTGAATGTTGCTGGTCGACGCGAGATCCTGGAACGCAAGAAAGCCTGCTTCAACTGTGCGACCCCTGGACATCTAGCGTCAACGTGCCAAGCTCGAGGCTGTCACAAGTGTGGGCAGAGACACCATACGTCCACATGTCAGCAACCGGAGAAGTCTTAAACAGTCAGGTGAAAAATCTAGGATATGTGAGCAGCACCCCACCGAGCACATCTGCAATCCATCCCACATTACATGGAAGAATCCTAGGGGGAAAAGTGATCTACTAATGATCGATACGGATGCCAGCAGTTCGTACATCTGTAGCGATTTAATCTCTAAGTTGGGATTGCGACCAGTCAGGAAGGAAAAACGTTGTATTGAACAGATGTACGGAGCGATGAATAAATTTGTCGAAATTTACCAAGTGACGATGGAGTGAACAGTGGTTGATGGATTCAAGATCGACTTGGAATGCATTAACGCTGAAAAGTATCATGTATTAACTTGTCTTCCAAATCCAAACGTCTGTGATCTGAAGAAAAAATATCCTCGACTTCAACCACTGCAGTTCTGCGAAGAGGGAACAACAATGGACAGTATGCCTGTGCACATTATGCTCGAAGTCACAGACTTCCAACGAATCAAATCCAGTAAACATCCAATATTGGGCAACAAACCTGACAAAGATCCTGGTGCTGAATTTACGATGTTCGGCTGGACACTATATGGTGGTGTTCAGATGGATGCGGATTCCGAGAAGAATTTCTTACTACACGCCGGGCAGGAGGAGTTCGAGCGCTTATGCAATCTGGACGTGCTTGGTGTCAGCGATCCTGTGTGGATGTGCCAACGTTTGCCCACCAAGACTTCAAGCAACAGCTTGTGCAAAACAGCCAGGGATTCTACGAGACGAGGCTGCCATGGAAGCTTGGTCACATGCCTTGGCCAGAAAACAGAAAGTAATTGTCGAACTCCCTACTCAATAGCGTTATCCAGAGACTGGAACGTATTGGAAAACTGCAGGATTATGACGACATAATGCAAGAACAATTAAAAATGGGGTGATAAGTCGGTTCCTGAACAACCCACGGGGGATGTAAGTCACTATGTACCTCAGCAACCTGTAATTAGAGAGCTAGAATAATCGACGAAAATGCGCATTGTCTACGACTGTTCGTCAAAGCCAGACGCTACCACTCCATCGTTGAATGACTGCTTGGATACAGGTCCGTCCTTACAACCACTCCTTTTTGGCATTATTCTTCACAACCGGTTCCGACGATTTTGTATCACTGGGGATGTGAGAAAGGCGTTTCTTCAAATCATGGTACAAGAATGTGATCGTGATGCGCAACGAATTTTCTAGTACAACAACTTGAGAGAACGAAATGTAACTGAGTACAGATTCACGCGCGTCATACTTGGAGCCACTTCTAGTCCATACTCTATACATCCTGGGAGCAACACTGGAAAAGCATTTGGAGAGATATGAAAAAGCGTACGCTGATACTGTTCAGGCACTTAGAGATGACACTTACGTTGATGATAACCAGGGTGGTGCCGATTCGAAGAAAGACGTAGTTCAATTCAAGGAAGAGGCTATAACTGTCATGGCAGCAGCTGGATTCGAACTGAACAAGTGGCATAGCAATGTGCAGTCTGCAGAGTCGAACGGCAATCCAAAGGAGGACGACCAGACCTACGCCAAGACTCTTGTGGGAGACCCGAGATCAAACGAAACGAAGATTCTGGCTGCCATGGCATAAGCGTACGAGGTGGGGGGGGGGGGGGGGGTGGGCAGGGGGCAGCTTCCCCCCCCCCCCCCCAGATTTGTTGCTAAGTCGGGCAAATTTTCAAGCTAAGTCGGGCAAAACTATAGGGGAAAAATTTTAAAATAGGATGAAAATAAGGAAAAGTAATCAAAACAATTATTATTATATTGAACAACAAGCACTTGGATTTTTTATATTAAAAGTCGGGCAATTTCCGTTTCAGTCGGGCAAGATGTTCTCCACCTCCCTTATAAATTTGTGCCCGTACGCCTATGTGCCACGGCACAAGTCGGAAGACAGCATGACCATTTCTTTCGAACCTTGCCTTAAGGTCAAGGAGCCAATCACTAAACGAAAGATGATCGCAGCCATAAACTGCGTTTAAGATATCCTGGGATGGTCTTCACCAGTGATGATCACCGCAAAATTGATATTTCCTAAAATTGCTTCCTGAAAACGTGCAGTGGACCTGTAAATTGTCAAGTTTATATTTAGTTAACTAATCAAATGTGAGTGTCTTGGAACCGGAAGTGGCACCTGACACGCAAGGATGTGATTTGTTGAAGAACATTTCGTGACAGCAGACAAAACTCGTGTTATGTCGTGTTAGCTGTAAGCGCCAGTATTTATTGGTATATTCGATAAATAGATAGAAGTTGTCGTGAATTTATTCCTGGAACACTCTCACCTATTTTACGTGACGAGTATTTGCATTGCTTGCTGCTACATATTCTCGAGCCCGATAATGGCGTCGGGGATTCACAACGAAGTAAACAATTATGGAGCTTACTGTCGAAGTAAAGATTATGATCGAAGATTATCGCGTAAGAAAGGTACTCGAAGAAAACTTTGATGGACTTAGCGAAGCGAAACTTGTCGACAAATACAAAAATCGTTACAAAAACGACATTAAATCATTCGAAGAAGAGTTAATTACGAGTTTGGAGGCGTTTTTAATATACTGTGTCAAGGCGACTGTCAGTAATTCTGGTGAGAAATATTATCAGTCTAGTATGACAAGTGGTTCTTCTGTCACCCAGTCATTCCATATGGTTTCTCGCCCACAGTTCTCGCATTTTTTTGGTTTCGGCGAAGTCGACAAATCGAAAGGCGTCCCTTACCGTGTGTGGTGATTCGAGGTGAACTCTGCTATTCGTTTTGGATTGTACACAATCCAAGCTATCGCCGAACAGATACGCCGCTCGCTACAAGGCGAAGTAAAAACAAAACTAGTGGGTTTGGGGCCAGATTCGGATTCAAAGACGATTCTAGAGAAGTTAGATCAATTCTATAGCGATGTTGGGTCCGCTACCGGAGACTAAATACTTTCTGAAGCATACCGATTTCGACAGCGAGAAAATGAAGAAGTCGTCGCCTTTGCTTCACGGCTGGACAATCGCGTTCGAATGGCAACGACTAGGGGAACCGAACTTCTCCCGGACGAAGACGCCGTTGAAAGACAGCTACGCATGCTGTTTTGACAAGGGATTAGTGAACCGATCGAAGATAAAGCCAGATATAAAAAGGATCGATGCAATACATTCACTGAATTGATTACAGCAGCGCGATATGGCGAGGATATTCCTCGATCCAGGCCCCCAAGCGAGTTGCGCGGGCCAATCAAATTACGACATCCAATTTTATAGTTGGTATACAATAAGGTTTCTCCCACAGTTCTCCTCCCAGATGAATTATACGTACTTGCTCTTTCTACCTTCTCGTTTGCGCGTTTAACTTCAGACTCAATGTAATTTTGCCTGGCCAAAAGGTCTTCACGAAGCTTGGCTTCCTGGACACTTGTTTCACCAACATGGCTTGATAGTTGTCCTTGGTCTTTTCGAAGGTTAAAGAACTGAGATTTCTCCCAGAACTTATTGTACTGCCTCTCCGAATTGCACTTTCCTGGATGGTGCCTCTTTTTACTGCATAATCTGTTTCTGGGGCAGTGTACAGGCAAACTAAAATTCAAAAACACGACGGGGGTCAAGCAAACAAAATGGCGAAACAATGAGGCCATTGAAATGCAAATGAGTTGGCGTTTTACAGCGCACTTTCTTACCTTTCGTTTGCGCCGTCATCCATACCACGTTTCAATAGTAAACTAATGTCCACATTGCGCTTGAAATTTCCAGTGCGAATGAATTTTTACCAACAAAACCAACCGAAATCCACAAGAAGTAACGATTTTTAGGACTTTCTTTGTTGATTTCGTCATGGACGTTAGTACCCAAGGGAGGGTTACAAGGGGAAATTATAATACGGCAATTGTCCTACTCAGGGAGCCCCCCCCCCCCCCCCCTTAGGCTGTTTGGCTTAATATTTGTGCCGTGTAACCTCTAAAAAGGTCTGGACACGATAAAATATGGAGGCTTATTTTTAATACTTTCGCCCAGTATTTACGTAATTTAAGGTCGCAATGTAGCAAGAGGATGTTTTTAATATGATATTATCACAAATGTAAAGTCGACAAGGCCATTATTTCGTCGAAAATACGCATTTGAAGATTAACAAACTTGACCGAGTCAAATTAGTGCGTAAAGAAACTGAGTACTAGTTCATGTTCGCATCTGTCACAGCATGACGCTGCGGGAGCAAAAGCCCTAGCAACCAGCCACCGTGTTTTGAAATCTAGCTATGCTCGTAGCACTTGATCTGTCAACAATCAATTAGGTTGTTCACGCGAGGTAAGTTTAACAAACGTTTATAAGTTGCCAGCAGTTACAACCCATGATCGACCAACCGTCCCAGCGTTTCTGATATTCCTCAATTCCTGTCTAGTAAACACAATTTAATAAAACATATAAATCGCTGGCAAAAAAGCGAACCACTTGCAAAGACATAGTCAGAGAAAGAATATACTGTTCGAATGCTGTATTTAAATTACATCGTCCAAGTAAAGTTCAAAATTCAAAGAACTTAAGAAACACGTCGTAAAATTGTAACATTATTTTATTTACTCGCATATCAACTGAAATCCGCCTTCGATCTACTGATAGTATTAGTTTGTTTATTTACTGCCGAAACATAGAACGTAGATGTCTCACGTTTCGAGCGATTGGAGCCAAGGCCCTTTAATATAAAGTCAAAATGTTAGACATTACGTTTCATGTTTCGGCAGTACACCAACCTTGCTATATTTCGACTTGCATTTCAACACTGCCCTCGCAGCAGGCTGCTTTTATTTCACTATTTCATTTTGGATGGATAGTGACATCATACATGTATATCGACCATAATTAGAAATTTTCGTAGCAACGGTCAACCAGCATCATCTTACAAAATCTCTGGCGTTTCACTCCCCTTCTATTTATCTTCCTTCCGACCGTTATTTATTTTCGTAACGCGCTCGGGTTTCCTTCGGCGCCGTAACCCGCGCCTGCGATACGCTAATGATATATACCGCATTATTCAAAATGGCTGAATATAAATGAAGGAACTCCGAACAAAGAGGAAGAAACACAGGTCGGTCTGGCGTGCTCCCTTGCACCAACATATCTTTTCTGTTAACACTTCTTTTATTTTTTTTGCCCCTTCAAACTTGCAAAATTTCGCATCTATTTGTCCCATGGCGGAGCAGTGAGGGGAATGGGTATAGGATGCGTATGACGTAATACCAACACCGCTGCCAAACGTTTGCGCATGCGTGAATTCTCTAGAATAAATATCAAGAGAAGCCGTGGCTACAACAACCAGACAGTGAAGACTAAGTAAGACTCGACTATTCATTTGTGTTTTAAAAAAAGGGTAAAGAAAAAATTACGAAGGGGTAAGTTCAGAATATGTTACAATATTGACAAAGAAGCCATGCACAAATTATCTACCTTATCTTTTCGGTAGTATACTTATAATTTTAACTTTTGTGTCGGACTTTCCGACCAGTCAAAATATTTCAGTGTTTTCCCGCTCTTTTTCTGAGGACGAGCTCGGACGTCGCGCATGCGCAAAACGTTTGGCAGCGGTGTTCATAATACCACGGTCACCGACTCGGATTCTTCGGACTGACAGATGTTCGAATTCTGACCCAGTTGGGCTGCCCTCTTCCACCACAGTGATGTTGTCGTCAGCTGTTTTTTTCTCGTATTTCTTGGATGGAGCACTACCAATGGTTATTAGAATGGGTTCCTTAAAACGTAGAAAGAAAGAAGAACACATGAAAGCGTTAGAATGTTAAACAGTACGCCGTGTGTGTACCAGTTGGTTGTGAGCTCAGTTGTTAGAAAAGCACTCAGCAGACTGATACTCTCAGCCTCTCAGGTGCAAAATGTTAAATTCCACACAAGACCCCAAGTTGTCAAATATATTCCCACTTACACAAACAAGTTTTCTTTAACATGTTTCAATTTGGCAAATTTAATTTGCTTTTGACAACGTTTGTATCAGAAAATTTTATGGAGGAAACAATTTTCAAAGAAAACTTGCTGGTGTAGCTTGTAGGTCAAGTGATATAGAAATTAACGATTCAAGTGGCGTGAAACAAGTCTTTCGTTCCTCTGAGACTTTTGAATTTGATCTAGAAGTCTTTTCAAGTTTCTTGCTATTTTCCGGCACGTTTTATTTGTCTTCCCCGCACTCGATGTCTTTTCTCTCGCATGGCTGTGCACGTGCACATTGTTTTTCGCCAACTTCAGCTTCTTGTTTAACGGCTCGTGACTGTCTTCTTTGCTTTCACTGCCATTGGAATTCTTTCCCGCCAAGGCCAGATGTTCGCGTAGTTCGATTTTGGACCACCGTAGAAGCTCTCAGATTCGACAACAGCATGAGTGTCCGCGACGAATTTAAAGTTTCTGGTTTTAGTTTTTAGAAATTCTGGTTTTAGTTTTTTTGGTTTTTTTTTAGCATTTGATTAACTTTAGTATTTTAAATTTAATTTTATGAATTTTGTGTTATTTAAGGTGGCTCCACACAGTTTCTTGAAAAATGGAAAATACAAGTTTGAGAGTCCAAAACACGTGATTAAACAATTCGGAAAAAGAATAAAACTAAATCTTATGCATAGCTAAACAGTCGGACAATAAAAAACTGTTACCAAATAAATCGCAACTGTTGTTGCCATGGCAGCAATGACATTTCAAAATGGCAGCCAATTACCCTTCAAACTAATTTAATTCGAGAAAAACTTTGGTGACCCCCAATTTTTTCTTCATTAAACCTTTTCTTGAAGTATGAGTAAGCAATAGGCCGATTTAAAAAAAATTCTGTTTACCGAAATTGTTTAAAAATTAAGAAACATGATTTTTCCGAAAAAAAATTATTCCTTTAACAGAATTTTTTTCAAATCGGTCTATTGATTACTCATACTTCAGGAAAAGTTTTAATGATAAAAAGATTGGGGGTCACCAAAGTTTTTTTCGAATTAAATTAATTTGAAGGGTAATTGGCAGCCATTTTGAAACGTCATTGTTGCCCTAGCAACAACTGTTGCTTTTTATTTGGTAACAGTTTTTGATTGTCAGGATGTTTAACTATGCACAACATTTAGTTTTATTCTTTTTAGGAATTGTTTATGCACGTGTTTTGGACTCTCAAACTTGTATTTTCCATTTTTCAAGAAACTGTATGGAGCCACCTTAAGTTCATCTAATGACGTCACAAATCCAAAATGGCGTAATCCAAGATGGCCGAACAATGACGTCATACAGTGACGTTATACAGTTTGGCGCGCGTTTAAAAGAGCACCAAAAAGCGGTTTTTCTTTTCAAAGAAGGAAAATTCTGCTTTTTTGGAGCACGCGTGCTAAACGAACCATGAGATTGCGAGAGATAATTAAAAAATTATCACTACCAATCCACATTATCACCAAAGAGCTTGGCGCATCAATAGCGCCGACCCTTCATTAAATCGTGAGACAGCGGTCTACTGCCGGAAGCCTATTTGCATCTTGTTGATAGGCAACGTCATCAATGGTTTTATTTTTAAACATGATCTTTATATTCACTACTCTTCTAAGTTAAAATCCAATTTCGATGTTAATAGACTGCGTACCTGGAAAATTTTCTGTTCTAAATGTCGTTCTTTCAATCCAAGTTGTTGCTCTTAAATCCTTATTCTTATGTAATTTGTGTATTAGTATGTTGGGGTTTTTTTATCGTGTGTTTACTTAACGTTTATTATGTAATTTTTTTGTTGGGTTGGTCTTCACATGGGACGACTCGTGTCCTGTTGACCATTCCTTCAATCATGTTCAAGTATTGCACTCTTTATTTCCTGTATATTTGCATTCTTTCATGGTTGTAAAGTTAATAAATAAATATGAGACCTGTCTTCACAACGATCACCCCTGATGAAGACACTAGATCGGAGTGTCGAAACGTTAGGTCGTTTATCATAAAACAAAACAAAACTGTTTAAAAACCACCAAACCAATACAGAGTG
Source organism: Paragorgia papillata (assembly GCA_035771165.1). Classification (NCBI taxonomy): domain Eukaryota; kingdom Metazoa; phylum Cnidaria; class Anthozoa; order Scleralcyonacea; family Coralliidae; genus Paragorgia; species Paragorgia papillata. The sequence continues at coordinate 489,964 of JAWNZC010000031.1, read as the reverse complement.
CAATTAAATATTTGTGTTATATTCCGGGCATAATATAGTGGAAATCTTGTCAGGGGTTAAATGTGGCGAAGAAATACAAGGGGCTCAGACGTAGTTTAAAGGTGATATCCAGCGCGGTCTGCGCATGAACTGCCATCTTTGTTTTGGGCACCATTCGTAGATAATTACATGAAGTAATCAGCCTGAGTTGAATAATTCATGTAATTATCTATGAATGTCATATGTTTTGAGAAAACCGTTCGAAGCAACCTGGCAGAAAATTAAGCGATTCAACAAGGATACCTCTTCGGATTTCTTCTATTTCTTCTGAAAATGTTGTGTTTGGGGTACAAGTAATGAAGAGGAATCAAGAAAAGCTTACAATCTTGAATAAGATATCAGTATATATTTGTGTAAACGAAGAGGTAAACATTAGCTTCGTTCATGCGCAGAACGTGCTGGATATCACCTTTAACGCTGCTCTGGCTTAACATTTTTTGAACGTAGCTTAAAAAGTAACTGTTTATGACGGGTCAACCATCTTCTAAAAGCTTCCACTTCCACTTTGCGCAATGGTGGTACGCATTGATTTCTGTGTGATTTCCACACGTTTTCCAGCCATGTTAAGGCACCGAATAAATGTTCAGGTATTAGGAAGACTAAGTTGACGGATGGAATTCTCAATTTAGAAAGTAAATCGTATTCAAAACGCCCGTCCTTGTACGCTTTTACCGACTCTTTATTAAGTCAAACTTGGCGATATATAAAACTTTACGATATTCTAGAGGTTACCTATTGGAATAGCTTTAGTGCCTAATGGTACACCTATAGGGAGTTTGTGAATATTTTTTTTTTACGAAAAGACAGCTCTTCCGATCTCGCTCGTCAAGTTTACTCCACCTGATTTTGAAGTCAAAGAGGAACGAATATGAAACCTACGTCTACCCAGACTTTGAGTACGACAAGTTCCGTTTGCAAAATAACTTTTTTCCGATCATAAATCCATCCATATCGATCACGGAAACATTATTTTTCAGCGACATCATGCTAAATATGTTTTTAAGACGCTGCATTAACTATACTTCAACACTAAGCTTATGTAGCTTACTCGATGCGCACAATTGCTTCTTGATCCGTTCGACACGCGTTACGCGGCGGGTTATGTCACGCGTTACGCCACGCACGTTACGCAACGCTGAATAAAAAGAATGAAACAGAACGAAAAGTATTTTGGTTGAGTCACCGCAACAGCAAAAGCGAATTACTGCAGGCCAAACACACTTAAAACAAAATGGATAGATGCTACATAAATATTGCTAGCTTTTCGTTATTGTCGTTTGAAATTTTATCTGCTATTGACGAAGTTGGTATATTTTGAGATAACTATCTTAATAAAAATTTCCCTAGTGGCTGTAATGTACATATATTATTTTTATGCAGCATTTTTAAATGTTATAATAGAGCAACGTTACTGAGAACTTAATATAAGACATTTTTTAAAATATTTTTACAAAAAAAGATTATCAGCTTAAAATGATGTCCGCTATCATACTGAGCCAAAAATAGAATAACAAATTTCTGTTATTTATACTTCCTCAAACTTATATATACTTACTCAAGGATTTTTTTGTAGAAACACATCCAATCATAACCATGCCGGTATAAATTAACAGAATTGCACTAACTTTCTTAAATAAATTGTTTTTCGAATAATTATGCCATTTATTTTTATCATAAAAAATTAAATTTCTGACTGTTCTCCATAGGTAATCCTATCCGATTGCAAGGACAATTTAAGAAATCTGGTATTGGACGTGTCGAAATCCTTTATAATGGGAGATGGGGGACGGTTTGTGAGTACGGCTGGGACATTAACGATGCTAATGTAGTTTGTCGACAACTTGGCTTTCCAGGGGCTAGAGCAGCTCTTCGACATGGGGATGTGCCAGATGGTAGTGGACAAGTATGGTTAGCTGATGTTAAATGTATAGGAAGTGAACAGTACTTGGCCAATTGTAGTCATTTTGGATGGGGGATAACCTGGTGTTCGCACTCCGAAGATGCCGGTGTCCTATGTAATAACGGATCAGGTAAATCAATTGCAAATTGTTGAGCTCAATTCCGGAAAGAAATTGATGCAAATACGTAATTGCATGCAACACCTAACGCGATTTTTGTGCGACCTAATTGGTTCCTGAGAGATCTTTGCAAACCGGTGAAGACCGCTTATTACTTACATTGAAAAACTAAAATAAAAAAATTAATAGAGTCATATTGTATTCCATATTTACTGTAAATTATATAAAATTGCATTTACAGAAACAAAAAAAATCAAATACGGCAATGTTTACCGTGACTGAAAATGTTTTGTTTGGTATCCACTACCCCTCCAATTAACTGCACTTTAATGCACTACACAACACTCAATTCCACTTCGCTGGATTCTACACTGTTTAGCCCTTTGCAGTATAATTTGTCACATTTACATGCTGAGATTTTTAGTTGGTAATTAATTTCTCAAATTTTTTTATCCATCCTAATTTAAAAAAGTAATTTTTATCTGATATTGACGAAATTAGTATATTTCACTTCAGTTTTTGAGATATCTTAAATCAAGATTTCCCAAATGACCCTAATATGCACACATTATGAGCAACGTATCGTATATAACGAATTTTATGCAGCTTTTTAAAATGTTATAATAAAACAACCTCGCTGAAAACTGACTCTCGTCGACACTAACAGCCGACAGTGGCAGGGCTAGCCAGGCGACTGCCAGTCAGTGTCGATGCACCGAATTGGCCGGAAGCTCCAGTAACAGGAGCTCGCCCATGGGTACTCCGCAAGCACCTTGCGCGGTGCGTCAACAGTCGTTAGATGGGTAACAACCAAATCGCCTGGAACACCCACCGTGACTCTGCTATTTAACCCATAGTTGTGATGGGTGGCCGTTAGCTCGAGTGAACTCCTCCGCCCTTTAGCGGGTTTTGTTTTTATTCCTGCCGGGTGCCCACACACCCACCACATCAGTTCAGAGACTGATGGGGTTATCGGTTTAGTCGCCGGCGCCTCGACCATGCGGCAGATTGCACTAGGTTACATGGTACCAGTGGCAGAGCGTTTATTGACCTGACCTGACCTTGGTCCAAGTCCAACGGCGATGGTGGAGAGGCAACGGTGTTAGGTGACGGTTCACTGGAGGATGCTAGTCTCAAAACTGCACGTTGACGGCATGAAGCGCTGGTCGTTGTATCTACACGAGCTCTAAAGATGCTCCCGCAACACGTCTGGGGACAGAGCAGCCTTACTTAGGGATGGACCTGCTCTCCCCGCTTGGGGACGACCCTAAAACAGGTGGGTCAAACATGGCGAGCACACATTGAATCCGTGTGGCAGACCACGGTCACTAGGAAACCATTATAGCGGTATGAAAACAGCAAATGCAAAACGAATTGACCTACGCATCGGACAATGGAATGTGCGAACGTTGCAAGATAAAACTACGGCTATACGACGGACAGATCGACATCAAGGCCCTGAATGAAACACGCTTCGCGGACAGCGGTCAACTTACTATTGTAATGAAATCTGACATTGCGGCGACGCTCGAAAGCTCCCGGCGCGCCATAAACGAGCGCATCATGGTTGCTCGTATACCGCTCACGGACAGCAAGTACCTTACATTCATCAGCGTTTATGCGCCAACAATTACCTGCACAGACGAGGCGAAGGAAGCCTTGTACGAGGCTCTAAGTAATGTTATCAAGGACACGCCAAAGGGACGTAAGCTTGTCATTGCCGGCGACTTCAATGCCCGTGTGGGCCAGAATAATAACATATGGCCTGAGCAAATTGGTAAACATGGTGTTGGCAAGGTCAATAACGATGGCTTACGCCTATTGTCAAAGTGCGCATCCTTGGTATAAAATGGCAAGAACTAATCACAAATGATCAGGTCTGCATGAAAGTCGGTTTACCAGAAATGGCGGTAATCCTTAAGAGAAGACAGCTTCGGTGGGCAGACCACGTTTTACGTATGGGAAACGAGAGGCTCCCGAAAGCGGTACTGTACGGTGAGTTGGCTACTCGGGAACGAGAAAGAATGGAAGGCCAAGATTGAGCTGCAAAGACACGCTGAAGGAAGTCTTAGGACAGTGTGAGATCCGTGACGGATGGGAAGATGTTGCTCGGGATCGAGTGGCATGGAGAAAGATGATCTGGAGTGGGACGGAGCGGTGGCGAAAAAAGCGTGTGGAGATAAGACGACAGACAAGACTCCGCCGCAAGGACCCTGGGAAAACAGACGCCACTGGAATCGCCTGTGACATATGTGGACGCCCGTGTGGCAGCAGGGCTGACTTGGTGTCTCATCGAAGGGCCTGTACTAAGTAATGCCGACGTACAACGACTTACTCAGCTACAAATCAGCATTAGGCGAAATTGCCTTGCTAATCCACACATCATAATAAGCCAAAAATAGAATAAAATTTTCTGTTATTTATACTTCCTCAAACTTATATACACTTACTCAAGGATTTTTTTATAGAGACAAACCCAATCATAACTTCAGTCTCTTCTTTGAAAATCTTTTAACACTTTGAAGCTTGACGGCGAGTCTTTGGTATTTTATTCTGGCTAACGCCAGACGATTTTATTCAGCACAGAGAGAGGTACAGGCTAAATTGTTAAAACCTATCTCATTAACCATTTGAAGCCGGACGACGAGTCTGTAAGGTTTATCCTGGCTAACGCCAGACGATTTTATTCGGCACAGGGAGAAGTCCAGACCTCAAAGTGTTAAGTGACTGTGATATCATAAATTATGGACAACATACAACGTATATAATATATTATTTTATGCGACTATTGTAAATGTTATAATGGAACGATTCTATTGAAAGCTTATACTAGAAATACATTAATGCAAACCCCTCGTGTCCTTTGTTTATTATTATTGCACCTTGCCTTCAATCCCAGAAAAGCTTAAATTTAAAATACCTACTATAACCTAACTCCGTCCTTTCACCTTCTATTTTTTTAAACTTATAACCTACACAAAACCTAGATTTCAGCTATTAATTTAGTTTTAAAAAATTGCTATAACGTAACCCCGTCCATCCCCCCCCCCCCCCCCCCCACACACACACACACCACCTCCCATTCTTTTTGTTATAACCGATCCTAACACCTACCCTAAATCTGTAATTATATTCATATTTTCAGATATTAATTAATTTCAAATAAATTACTATAACCTGACACCCCCTCCCCCCCCCCCCCCCCCCCCCCCCCCATCGACACAAAAAAAAAACAGGGATAAAAAACAACTCCCATTTTTATCGATAGGTAATAACATAACCACAGGTTTTTCTGGGTGCAGTGTTAATATATATAAAAATACATAATCAAATGAAGGCAAGTAACTTCTTAGCTTTGAGCAGGGGAAGACGCTCATTTGTCTCATATAGACACTATGGTAGGAAAAACAGTATATGTAATAATCTGGTGACACATCATGTGCTGCATGTCCCAAGTAACTTGACTGACAGAGTAACTTGACTGACAGAGTAACTCATCTCAATATAAACAGGCCCTGTATGAGTGTAACAATTTTTTTCATTTTTATTAATTATTATGTAACCAAAATTATTTTCACTCACACATGACCTTTGTTACAGCAGTGCATGATCAATGCAATCCTATCTGTTTGAGTGAATATAATTCTTAGTTAAATTCAAAGACACTTCCGTTTTCCCTGGTATATAACTTCAAAAATAAAGAGATTTCAATTCACATTTCACAACAGATTCTTCTATACGATTCAGACAAGACTCTCACTCCACACATGCGGTTTTCCTTAAAAGGAAATACACTCCTTATTTAGATTGTTTACAACTATCTCGCGGGTCTCGCGTGTATTGTCTCGCACACACTCCCCCCTTGATTGATCAAATCAATCAAAATGTAACATAAACTATAATAGCAAAGAACTGAAACTGTTCAACATTATATAGAACTGTTCGATAATTAACGTTCCTTAGTTGGATCACCTTGAACAACTTGCACTTGATCGTCGGACACAAACTTAATTTCTGGTACTACCTTCTCACCATCACCTTCCTTAACGGATACTGGACGGTCTTTTGGAACTTCTACTGGATAGAGTTTTTGCACCGGTCGCTTGATCTCCACTCTACGGTCTCCTTTAATCAATCTTACGACTCCTGCTCGGACATGACCATCTCTACCGGGAATTAACTTTTCAACTACGCCAATGTTTCAACGTTGTCGAGGTACCAAGTCCTCATGCACGCATACTACATCGCCTTGCTTTATCACACGAGCTTCCGAAGTTTTCTTCCCGCGGTGATGTTCACGAAGTTCGGTGAGATACTCCTTACGCCAACGATTCCAAAAATGTCCTAAGACCTTGTTCAGATGTTTCTGCCTTCTTGTCATTTCTGAAGATGAGTTGTTCAAGCTCGGTTCTTTGATCTTAGATACGGGGCTGAGTATTCTTCGTCCAATACATAACGATGAAGGTGTTAAAGGATCACCAAACTCTTCTGGAACATAAGTGAGTGGACGAGAATTCAGTATTCCTTCTACCTCAGTCAGCAGTGTTTCAAATTCTTCATAGTCGACTTTTGAGTTTCCCAACGTTTTCTTTAGACATCGTTTCACTGAGCGCACCATTCTTTCAAAGAACCCACCCTACCAAGGGGCTCGGGGAACATTAAACTTCCAAGAGATGTTATGTTGACTGAGGAAGGCTTTTAGACTTGCACTCTTGAAGGTCTTTGCGTTGTCGGAAAGAATCATTTGTGGTACTCCTCGTCTTCCGATGAACCTCTTTAGACATCTCAGGAACGCTATTGTTGACAAGTTCAGAACTACTTCAAGATGTAAAGCACGAGTTGATGCACAAGTGAACAGTGCAATATACGCCTTGTTGACTTTCTTGTTGTTTGAGTAGATATCTCGCACGAACACGGGTCCAGCAAAGTCAACTCCGACACGGGTAAATGCAAATTCGTCAGAAACTCTAAATTCTGGAAGATGTGGTCCAATGGGCGCATTATATGGCAGTCCTTCAATCTTCTTGCATGTTGCACACTTAGAAATCACTTGACGAACAGTTTGCCTTCCTTGTACAATCCAAAATCTGGAACGGAGATCAGTCAACGTTTATTTCACACCGTTATGCATGACTTTATAATGACTGTTCCAAATCACCGAATTTGTAAACGGATTCTTTTTTGGTAGAATAGCAGGATACCTGGTTTCATATGGCAAGGGCGCGTTTCCCAATCTTCCTCTGCATCTCAGTATTCCGTCTTCGTCTTGAACCAATCCTAACGATGCTCGCAACTGTTCGTACTTTTTGTCGTCTCGGACATATTGTTGGACATGTTTCACCCAGAGATTCTCCGCCTCCTTAACTTCTTCTGGTGCTAATTCTACCCTTGCGAAATTGTCTTCTCCCTCGAATCGTTGCAATAAACTTCAGAACGTAGCCGGTGACTCTAAGAAGCTTATTCAGATCACTAAACTTGTCTGCTGGTATCACTTGATCCAGTCCCCCGATGTTGGCCTCAACTGCTATTGTGGTGATCTTCTTGTTCTTCTTGATTTCACTGACCTCGTTAGATTCAAAATTCCTTGAGCCAAATCCCTTTTGTCTCGGCCAACACTCTGGTTTCTCTTTCAAAAAGCTAGGACCTTCCCACCATTTGTTTCTCTTTTTAACTGCGATGTCTTGCAACCACGTGATGCTAAGTCAGCGGGATTCTGCTCTGAAGGGACATGTTGGCAGACATCTGGGTTTTTCAGCTTTCGAATTTCTACGACACGGTTTTGCACAAAGGGTTTGAATTCCTTGTTGGGTTGAGTTATCCACCAAAGAGCAATTTCGGAATCTAGCCAACAGAAACACTTATTTTGTTATTCACAAATTTATTGTTCACGTTATTTTGATTGTTTGAGCGAGCGCCTTGTAGACGCTTGTAACCAATCGTGCAAGTATTACAGCAGACAACAACTCCAATCGTGGTATAGTCGATCCTGCGATGGGCGAGACTCGGATTCTGGATGCAACGAGGTTGCACGTCACAGATTATTTCGTTTGGGCTCTAAGATATACGACTGCACCGTACGCCTTTTCTGATGCGTCTCCAAATCCGTGCAACTCAATAGTGGGCATTTCATGATTCATATGAGAGTTCCACTCTGACAAATAGCATCTGTCGACTGACAACCGGCGACCACTTGCATGTCTTTTAACAACGACCTCCATCTTTCAGACAGTTCTCCTCCCAAGGGTGCATCCCAGTCGACATTGCTCTTGCAAATTTCTTGAAATAGAATTTTGAGGGAAATGAAAATTGGCGATAGGATTCCGAGGGGGTCGAATATCTTGGCGATTGAGCTGAGAATGATTCTTTTTGTAATTACTCTTTCTTCCAAATAACTTGTAAGACTTTCAAAGGTGAAGACAAGTTTGTCTTGTTCATTGTCCCACAATGTTCCGAGAACCTTTGGGAGATCTTGCGGACTGCTTTGAGATTGGAACTGTGTCTGTGAGAACGATTGATCCTCGGACTGCATGCTGAACTGTGATTCCTTTTCTTCTTCGACATCTTGAGACTTTATCTTGACTGCCAAGTCTCTATAATTGGTTATCCACTTGCGCATGTTAAAACCACCTTCTCTGAATCTTTCTCTAAGCTTCATGTAGAACTCGTAAGTAGAGACGCTATCTGGCTTTGACGAGGCTAGGTCATCCACGTAGAGGGATCGTAAGACTTCTTCCACAAACTGGGAATCGACAGTTCGGTAAGAGTTCATGTGGTGGCGAATAGTTCCGTTCAAAAGGAAAGGGCTGCTATTTACTCCAAATACAACTCTCGTAAATCGTCTTATGACCAATTGTGGATTGTCGTTGTGAATGTCGTCAACCCACAAGAAACGCAAGAAGTCGCGATGCTCCGGAGCAACAGCAACGTTGAGGAAGGCTTTCTCGATGTCAGCAGTAACGGATACTTTTTGCGCACGAAATCTCGTCAATACATCAAAGATGAGTGGAGTGAGTGGTGGGCCAGAATACAGGTAATCATTGAGACTCGGTCCGTTTCTTTTAGCTGAGGCATCGTACACCACTCGGATCTTTGTGGTGTTCTTGTCAAGCCTGATAACTTCGCGACCAGGCTCGACACCACGAATGATCTCACCATTCACAAAACACCAATAGAAATCAGCTCCAATTAGCAGGTCGACATCTATTTCTTCCTTGCCATTGGTATCATCTGCTAATTTTAGGCCATGTAGATGGGCATAGTTCTCCTGGGTGAACTGGATCATCTGGTTGCTGATAGGTGCACATATCAGCGGGACAACATAAGCCATCACATAGATTTCCATGCCATTGTTGGTCTCCACAGCTACTTGGACAACATCACATCGCCTGAGCTTTGCAGATGTTTCACCAAAGGTCTTGACAGAAGGGATTCTTGACCAGAGACTGGAAGACTTAGAGCTCTCTGCATGCTTTCCGTTATGTAGCTCCTCTGACTGCAACTGTCAAAGACCACTCTTGCATTGACACTGGAAGCATTACTTCCTGGTTGATTGATGTTTGCTCTTGCTGTCTGCAGAAGAATACTGTTCTTTGCATCAATTAACAAGTTTTGGGTAGGGGCTCCATTATATGGCACTTGGTTGTGAGGCGTTTCATTCTGATTATCTGATCTCGGTTGCTGGTTGTTTGGCTGCTTTGCAATTTCCTTCTGGTTCTCTGATGCCTTTTCCTTGAGATCCAACTGTCCTCGTCGATCTCGAGCATCACAAATAGATGCATGGTGTTTTGAACCACAGAGATGACATCTTTGTCTCTCATTTTCACACTGAGCTGCCAAATGGCCTGGGCGTAGACATCTGAAGCACTTTCCCTTTTTCCGGAGAATTTGCTTCCTGGCTGAGATGTTAGTCACAACACTGCAACTTGAGGAGGTATGACTTCCCTTACAATAGGTACACCAAGGGCCTTGCTGAGAATCCTTCATGCTATCTGTGAACAAGGAAGATGATGTTGTTGGTGAATAGTAAGAACTTCCTCGCTTACCTTGTGGTGGACCACGACTGTCTCGGTTGTTGCTCGAGGATCCAGGAATGTACTGGAATTTCTCACGAAGTTGCAGTTCCTTGCGAAAGGTCTCCAGCATAGGCTCTAACTTCCATTCATTTCAGGGTAAATCTCGAGTAATAGCAATTCGTAGCTCCTCAGGAATCTTGGCCATTATTACTGGTGAAAGGAAACTTCCATAAGTTTCTGAAACAATACCAATATATTGTAGACTTCTCACGTTAGATTCAATCTTGTCATAGATAACTCGCAGCTTCTTTGTTTCGCTAATAGAGGTAGCTGCAGGTAATTTCAACAGGGACTCCATATGGGCAGATATAAGTACTTGCTTATTTCCATATCTTTCTTCCAACAGCTTGATGGCTTGTTCATAGTTGTCACTTGTAAGAGAAAATCCATTTATTGTTTCTGCTGCTTGACCTTGGATCAAAGACTTCAAATAATTAAATTTGTCCACAGCGTTAAGACTCTCATTCTTATGCACAGCTGATTCAAAAGAATCCCAGAAGGACGGCCATTCAATCGGATTGCCGAAGAATCTTTTCAGTTCTAACTTTGGCAATTTTGCATGACCGTTGTTTACTCGTGAACTCGTACTCGCTCCAGAATTTACATTCGAAGTGATCGATGCTGGATTATGACTGCCTTCCTCTGCTTTTCTGGCATTAATGGCACACTCAATTTCAATGAGACAATCGTAGATTACACTCGCAAATTCGCAACTTTCCTCCACTTCTTCATCGATAAGCTGGTCATCTTCGAATAACTCTACAATCTCGCTGTCTAGATTCTTTAGTTGCGAAAGTTTATCCTTAAGACTTGATTCGAAAGACTTCAGTTTCTTCAGTTCGATTATATTTCCTGATTCGATCAGTTCCCGAGCACTACTGATTATTCGCTTAGCGTGGCTACGATGACCAGCACGAATTCTTACCTTCTTCTTCACAGCCGCCATATTTATATAAGCTTCGTAAATTTCTCGTCTGTCTGGTCCAGATTTCAGATTCAATAAACACGTTTCCCGGGAGTCGGCACCAAAATGTTTGAGTGAATATAATTCTTAGTAAAATTCAAAGACACTTCCGTTTTCCCTGGTATATAACTTCAAAAATAAAGAGATTTCAATTCACATTTCACAACAGATTCTTCTATACGATTCAGACAAGACTCTCACTCCACACATGCGGTTTTCCTTAAAAGGAAATACACTCCTTATTTAGATTGTTTACAACTATCTCGCGGGTCTCGCGTGTATTGTCTCGCACACTATCCATGAATCATGAATCGCGCGATTTTGTAACATGACACACGGACTTTTTATAAGGGCTGAACACATCACATTGGTGGAGCATGTGATTAAATTTTGATAGTAGACACATATATTATATATTATTAATAATTAACACAACTTTCAATTTTAATTCAATTTTAATTAATGTATGCTAAGCAGTGCTGGCCTTGATGTTTAGCCCATGCATGATGTATGAAACACATAGGACGAAAAAGAGCTTTAAGACACTTTCAATCTTCGTTAAATTAGCTTAAATCGGTTCTACAGATGTAACTAGTTTACATCTGTAGTTACATGTCACTTAAAGGTTTCCAACAAGTTAAACTCGCATTGAAGCTCGTTTTAAATTGTCGTAAATGTAGCATTTAATTTTGCAAGATTATTAAATTCTTCCCTGGAGCTAGAGCCTAGAGCAGCTCTTTACGGAGCCCGATTAGTGCCATACTAATTTTGTGCTTGATATTACCAATATCGTGCTTAGTTTTCTTTTTCTCGCGCTTAGTTTTTTTTCTCGCCGTTAGTTTTTCTTCTCGCCCTTAGTATTTTTCTCGCCCTTAGTTTTTTTTTTCGCCCTTAGTTTTTTTCTCGCGCTTAGTTTTTTTTCTCGCGCTTAGTTTTTTTTCTCGCCCTTAGTTTTTTTTCTCGCCCTTAGTTTTTTTTCTCGCGCTTAATTTTTTTTCTCGCGCTTAGTTGTTTTTTCTCGCCCTTAGTTTTTTTTTCTCGTCATCAGTTTTTTTCTCGCGCTTAGTTTTTTTTCTCGCCCTTAGTTTTTTTTTCTCGCGCTTAATTTTTTTTCTCGCGCTTAGTTGTTTTTTCTCGCCCTTAGTTTTTTTTCTCGCCATCAGTTTTTTTTCTCGCGCTTAGTTTTTTTTCTCGCGCTTAGTTTTTTTTCTCGCCCTTAGTTTTTTCCGACATTTTCGACCGCTGAATATCATGTCGCAGACTCAATATTCGTGCACGTGCAAAAACATGGCGATACCGAAGCAATCTTAAACCTAGCAATCTTTAAGCAATTTAGTTTCACTGCCGAAGATGTTTCAGTTTCATTTTTGCATGGAATCAAAACCTTTTTCACGACAACGCTAATATAAACAACTGACCCACCTTTTGACTTCATAAAGGTACATTTTAATCTTTTTTGTTGATCTGCTTAACACATTTTTTGGCTCTCGAGCAACATTTATACAACATTTCGAAGCTGTTTACCGAACAGCTCAGCGAGAAACTCCATGTGAATGCATCATTACGCATGGCGGAAGTATTAAGTTGCCCATGCCGGAAGTTTGTTGTTTCAAACATTTCGCTGTAATTTTGTCTCTTGTGCAGTGCTTGGCTATATAATAAAACAGTTATACCATTCGCTCCCGTTGTATACGAACTAATAGCCAACTCGGCGAAGCGCCTCGTTGGCTATGAGCTGATATACAACTCGAGCTCATGGTATAACTGTTAAATATATATACTGTAGAATATGTTGTAAAAACCTTTGGCAGAGTGCTCGATGGGAATCCAGAGCATATTACAGTTAAAATTCAAAGACTCAACAGGTTTGATTAGACATTTTATTACTATTTAGTTTCGTGCCACAAATATTCTGTGGTACTCTTCAGATAAAATGGTCTAATGACTAAGATGTAGTTACAGAGATGATTAAATAAGTGTCTAGATTAAGGATTATTTGGAAATTCTTAACGTTCATTCGTTAGTTTGAATATTCCAAGGTTTTAATCGTTTTTTTAGTGATATAGTATGTACATGAATATATCCACTTGTGGTTGGTAAGTGGTTGTCAAAAATGAACATGGAACAGATCCCGGAAGGATTAACATTAGTAAATAGGGTTATAGCCGTATGTTATAAATCGTGGCCGGACATTTTGCCGAAAGACAATTTGCCGAAAGACAATTAGCCGAAAGACATTTTGCCGAAAGACATTTTGCCGAAAGACATTTTGTTGCCAAACGGACTATTTACCGAATGGACTATTTGCCGAACGGACTCATGGCTAGAAATCCAGGACACTCAGCGGCAGTGGCCTGTGGGCTCATATTTAGATGGAAATATTAATTTGAAAATTCTGATGGCTAAATATCGATCATTTCGGCTATAAACAGAAGTCTATAGCAATAAATTAAAGTAGAGTTATTCGCTAAAATGTCTTATTGACCCATTTCTTACTCAAATATCAAATTACAAAACGTTTAATCGTCTAGACAGGCCTGTACACTCATACTCACAAAAATTGCCGCATAAATTTCGGTAATTATTTCTGAATCCACAGTCGTATTTAATAATAATAACAGCGGTTAAGACCCTGGCAACCTAGCAACAGCTCCATAAGAAATGGCGGACAAGAACCCGAAATTATCGAGCAACGCATTGCTTCTTCACGCCGAGTTCAGTATTTATCTCGGCGCTTGATGGATTAAATTACAACGACTCGGCTGCAATAAATCGTACATTTTAAGGTCTTTGGGAACCTATTAAACAACGACAAAGTGGAACGAACAACTCCGCAAAACAAAGTAACATTCATCCCGAGCAAATTCAGACGTTCGCATCGTGGACAAACAACACAGAAGCAGCCAAAATTGGAGCTCCAAAATAAGTGCTATAGCAGATTAATAGACTTTAAACAGCGAATAAGAGGTATGCTAACGAGGGGCTCGGGAACCTATTTAGGACGCTCCAAACTTAATAGAAATTGTAGTGCTGAACGATTGTTCAATTTGGTGAAGTTTTGGACGTTCGCATGTTGGAATTTACAATAGTAAATAACCGAAAATTATTGTTCTTTATATTTCCTTAAGAAATCTATTGAAGGACGCCATATTGAATTAATTAAAAAGGGATTCAGTGCGCATGCTCTGCCGCCATGTTGTCCTCGATTTCTGGCCATGATTTGCCGAAAGGACATATAATAAAAAAACATATTTTTTACCACAAAACTCATTTGTGTTTTTCCTACGCATAATTATATTTTAATGACAATATCTATAACAATAGACTAATCACTTCCTCTGCCACCACCAAAGAAGAAGTACCAGGTAGTGAACCAAAGATTAAAAGAAATTGTCTGAGACTACGACAATTACGTTATAAATATACATTGTGAGGTTATGTTACAGAGTTTCTTAAAATAAATTTATTAGCATGTCTACATGATAAAACAAGTTCGTTACGTTTGTTTAGTGTGGCCAGAGAAGATTTGCAGATGCGATAAAATATTTCTCCCACAGGCATAAGCTACATCTGTTTGAGGTGTTATTGTAGGGCTTGGCTTGCTTGATTATTCTCCACTTAATGTTGAACTCGGCATTTTTATCTTTAAGCTCCCAGACATGTTTACCCAGCTCAGTGGAAAGTTTCTTTTCTCGGTGTTTGAAGTAATAGTTCAAATACGGGACGGAGGACTTTACCGGGATTTCAAAGTCCGAGTGCTTTTTCAAAAGGCGAGCCAAAGGCGAGCCTTTTTAATGCACGAGGTCTTTGTAATCCCGGTAAAGTCCTACGTCGAGTATTTGAACTGACTTCTCAAACTCAAAACTCCGAAGATACCTCTGAAACGTAATATAATTTGCCTTATTTCAAAGTCCCAAGACTTTGAAAACGTATTTTGCATTATTTCAAAGTACTAGTACTTTTCCTCCGATTTCAAAGCACTGATTAAACAATAATTTCTTTTGTTTTTGGTTCATGAATTATTAATGAGTTTGAGAATGATGCTTTGTGGTTGGTAAATCTCGTTTTGAATGTGTTTGCAGTGAGTCCGATGTATGTTTGGTTGGCTTTATTGTCGTTGGTGATTACTGTAGCTTGGTAAACAACTGACATATGTATATATATATATATATATATATATATATATATATATATAATATATATATATATATATATATATAACTTCACTAAAATGGATAAAAAAAAGCTAAAATAAGATTACTGCAGTTTCACGCACTAGGCGATCACCAGATTATTAAAAATTGCTAAAATTCCATAATCCATAAGCGCTAGAATTTCAGTCCTCTCATGCCAGGGGCTGATGTAGGAATTTATATACCAACGTCGAACCCGGAATTCTTGGGGGTGCGGGGGCATGCTCCCCCGGAAATTTTTTGAAATTTGGGTCTTGAAAATGGCATTTCCGGCATTCTGACAGCACATTTGAACAAAATTTTAAAAGTTTTAAAAGATGTTTTTAATGGCGCATTTTAGCACTTTTATGGAATATTATGTAAGTTTTAGAGTATAAATGAGTATAGGCTATGTTGCATATTAAATGACAACGTGGAACAGGGAAAAGCCTGAATAAATTTAATAATTTTGACGCACGTAAAAAGTTCCCCAACAAACTTACGAGGACAATAGGGTAGTTGGATATGGCTTTGGCAAATCATTTGATATTGAGTACTCAATCAACTATTTACACATGGTATAAGAACGCAGTGCTCCCAGGTCTTCGATCAAGGAATTATCACCAACTAGAACAAGAGCTATACAAACAGTTGCCAGATATAATGCTTCGGATCCAATAAAATTTACTATTAACACAGAATTCAGAAGTGAGAAAAAAATCAATATTATCAACATGGGTCAGGTGCCGAGAACGTTGACAACTTCACAATTATATGTTATTTGATATTAAACACTTGGCAGACAAGTGGTCAGATTACTCAGATAGTTGACTTGTTCAAGGCGAAGCGAAGCGAATCATATCATAAATTAATGTGTATTAAAAAGCGCAATCGTTATTCTTGTTCATTCTTACGTAAAAATAACTAATTCAAGTTTGACGGTCAGTAACCGCGAATTCCCAATCACAGAACATTCAATAAAGCTATTAACGGATTATAATGAAACCATACAGCAATCAACTCAAGGCCGTATAAACAGCTTAAACTATTTGTCCTAGTTCGGTATATATCGACGCGAAAATATTAGCTTACAACTGAACATGTAAATCAGAATGTAATTACTAATGATTCGCGCAGAGATATGGTAGAGATATAAAGTTATTCTACTATACTTGGCATATTTAGGAATATATGTCTCCGTTCCAAAATGACGGTATATAAGTCTTCCCAATCTGCGCTATAGGCTCTCGACCAAACACTGTGACCAGAGAGAATAGAATAGGATTGTGTTTTCTTCGTCAAATCATGAAAGATTTGGTGAAGTAAATTTTCATCATTGCTCTTTAGAGCGCCTACTGTACCACACCGTTCAATCACGCTTGTAGAAGCCATTCCGCGGATAAATTCAAGGCGCATACGTCGAAGCCTAAAGCCCGTGCGGCAAACCCAGAGCCCGTGCAGCAAACCATGCTCAGCCCAGTCAATCACAGCTCGTTATTTTACGCCTCGACCACTCAAATGCCAAGAACGTCGAAATACCTTGCCAAGCAGTTTCGACGTACTTGGCTTTTCATTGGTCTAGGTCGAAAATTACAAGCGCTGATTGGCTGCCATAACACGGTTCGACGGACTTCGTTTTCTCGACGTATTTCGCTCAGGATTGGTTTAAATTTAATATTACAAGTGGTGATTGGCCAGAATGACAGAATATCTTTAGCCAAGGAATATTATCCGGATTTGTTTTAAATTTTGGATTTGAAACCATGGTGATCGGGAGAACGCCGTTTTCCGGATTATTTATCGTTCGGATATTTTACCTTAGTCGCTCGACGGGTTTGACGTACGTTAAATCCGCCCCTGTATGCGACCAAGACGAATTCGATAAAGCTTCGCAAATTTACGATGAAGCTCTCAAATCCAGTGGTTACCATGAGAACGTACGGTAAATCACAAGTGAAAACCAGAGAGAAAGCAACAGAAGGAACCGACTAGGAGTATCATTTGGTTCACCCCCCCCCCCCCCCCACCCCCCCCCCCTTATAGCGGCAATGTTCAGACAAACGTAGCAGCAACCTTTCTACGCCTAATTGGAACACATTTCCCCAGACCAAATGCCATCCACAAGATTTTTAATAAAAACAATGTGAAGGTGAGCTACAGCTGTATGAGTAATATGTCATCAGTAATAAAGCAACACAACATTAAAGTTTTAAACCGCGAAGAGAATGCAACGCCGGACGGCTGCAATTGCAGACGAAAAACCGAATGCCCCCTCGACGGCGCTTGCCTAACTAGAGGTATCGTATACAAAGCTATCGTCACTGAGGCTAAAGACGAGAAAGCATACATCGGAATGACGGAAAGCAAGTTCAAATCGAGATACAATAATTATGTCATGACACTCAAGCACCGCAAGTACGCACATAGCACCACTCTCTCTTCGCACATATGGGATTTGAAAGACAATAGAAAGGAATATTCTACAAAATGGTCAATTCTTAAGAAAGAAAAGCCTTATAAAGGAGGCTCGCCTAGCTGTAATTTATGCTTAACAGAAAAGCTTTACATTTTGGACGCAGACGAGCGAACGCTACTAAACAAAATATCTGAACTTATTACGAAGTGCCGACACGAGAACAAATTCTACGCAACCAATCACAAAAGATTCTTCCAAGCCCGACCTCCTTAAATATAGCTAGTACTTTTAGCAATTTTTAATAATCTGATGATCGCCTAGTGCGTGAAACTGCAGTAATCTTATTTTAACTTTTTTATCCATTTTAGTAAAGTTTAATCTCGCTCTACTTCGGTATCGAGCACTTTGAGATTAAGTGTGATTAAACATTTATCTACTTGCTCTTTAATAAGTTGAGCACTCTTGTTTGCAAGATCATCAACAAAATGGAAAGATTACATTTTAACTATTCAATGAAGAATATACCTCTATACATCTAAGAAGATAAGGCAAAAGCTAAGGATATACGTCAAACAGCTATGGAAAACCGTGCACAAACAAAAAAGAGGCAAGCTAACTCAAATGCCACTCCCTTGGGAAAAAATTCCACGTCAAATTTATAAAATTCCGCGACAAATTTATCAAATTCCCCACCCTATTAGCTGTGCTATGACAATTAAAGGTATAAACCAAAAGTGAGATGATATATTTCTCCTCAGACTACAGATTTTGTCAACAAACAACATCTCAAAAGATCAACGAATTTTTACAGTAATATTTTGCAATAAAGAATCAAAAGATAAGAAATTATAAATATTTCATCACTGATGCACTGATAAATATCAACAGATGCATATATTGAACTTAATAAGGTGTTGGATATGCTTAAATTACCTAAACACGGCCTAATTTTGTTTTTGGCGCAAGGAACCGCGTTCTCATACCAAACTATTTTGCCCAATTCGTCAGATTTGCTAATCGGTGCGCCTTCTGTGTGATCGGTCAGCGTAAAATTCAATTATCACCAATAAACACCAATATGATATCCCACATGGCGGCCACAAAGCGTGCCAGGCCAAACATTTTGTATTGTTAAACAAAGGAGAAGCTCTATCAGGAATATTCTTACAAAGTGAAGAAAGAAAAAAACTGAAGCAGATGCGAATTAGCTTTACGAGATTGAGGTGTGTACTGTCACTTCTGTTTTAAATACTGTATATTTTAGACTATATCACGAATATATTTGTGAAGGTCTGAGGGACAGACGGTCAGTATTGAAGTAATTATTAAAACTTATGCGTCAACTTGTTTTATGCCACTTTATACATGCACTTCTCACTTCTAACTCCCACATAAAAAGTCAGGTAATTGTTAAATCTATATTAACAATAATCTTCCACCGACTTTTGAATATTGACATTTCATACAGTTAAACAAAAATTATTACAACATCCTACTACAAGAGAAAATCTTAAAATATCTTTTATTTCTCTGTGAAACATTTTCAAAGTCATAAGTACACGTAATATACTCATAATATACTGGGCAATTGCAACCAGCTTGCTGCTGACTGTGACATGGCCAGAAATTGCGGACATCTGAGCGGGCGCACCTATTGGTCAGCGACCATCGCGTATATCCCTTAAACTTCCCAATTATCCTCTTCGGACCTTCGCGTTCCCCAAATGCTTGTGTCTCGTATGACGTGTCAAAGCTATCGAACTTTGGGGCACAAACGGGTCACTATCACAGGCCAATAAAGCCGCGGGCTCATTTGGGTATCTAGGCAACGACTATAGAAATGAAAAGAGAAGTCTTCGACGAGTATTTCAGTACCAAACACGAGGTATAGCGAGCAATATTTCGAGTTTAACGAACAAGTGACAACGAAGTGACAAACTCTCTTTTTGACAACGAAGCAATAATATGGCGGCGCTCATTTCACCCGACGGCTAATGGATTTTTAAATCGAAAATGCAGAACTTTTATCGTGAGTATCAAACTGGAAGATGGTGGAAAGCATGGAGATATTACTCATCAAAGCCAAACGATTTCGGCAACTACGGATTATTGAATACCTAAGGATAACCAAGCGTTTAAAATGGAATCATTTGAGAAATCCCACATATTCCCAGTGTAAGTACAAGGTAAATTATTTGTGTATTTAATCGCAAAATGCAGGGCGAATATACAACGTGTTGAGAACGTTTGTTGATGAATGTGTTTCGGATAACCGTCCCATGCTTACCGCATTTCGGCAGTTGCTCGAAGAAGTCTATGGACCATTCTATTTTGAGAATATTTAATTTCCCTATGAGTAAATATAGGGCATCGGGCCGCCATTACTGGGGAAATCGGAGACATGCGCAAATCTTGCATGTCCGTAATTTCTGGCCATGATTGAGTGCTATTAATTTAATAGTTTATTAGTATTAGTATCAGTACAGTACTATATATAATTATTATCATTCAAGTCACAGTAGCAAGCTGGTTGATCACTAAAGAAAATAGTCTTGTAAAATTCCACCATTGACAACACATTTAAAATTGCTGCTCAATTTATCTTTAAAACAGATAACTGTTCGTGACCTGGAGAACAACAAAGTTAAATTCCATTATGTTGGATATTCAGAGGAATTTGATGAATGGCAAACTGCACATATTTGTCGAGTCACAGCAACGTATTTGTCGAGTCTTTGCCTGAAAGATCACCTGTTTTTGTTTTAACATTTGTAAGAGGAGATGGCACTTTGTATGATTACAGTCATGGTAGTTGGAAAGCGAAAAAATAAGAGATCTGTCAAAATTCTTTGGTAGCCACAAACTAAACTACCTAACATTTATTTAAACTGGATAACCCTATCGGTTATACTAAACTGTTCTCCCTAGAGGTCCAGGAAGGACCATCCCTCATTGGTCCAGTAGCAGTGTTACTACAAGAGGAAGCAGGAGTATCCAGAGGAAAACTGTAGTGTTTGGTGGAGTCAAACTGGAAGCATTCTTCTCGCATGCCTTAGTTTATATAGTATAGACAAAACTATAAAATAAAATACAACGTAATAGACTCAGTCATTACTTGTACTATACTGTAAGTTGAATCACACAGTTACATAAAAAACAATGAAAAAACATAAGCTGTTTGTAAAGCAACTAGTTTATACTATTTAGTTTAACTAGTTTAAAGCATACTGGTTTATTTGCAAATTGAAATGGGGTTCAAAACATACACCGTCCCCCGTACCATCAAATTCATCATCTATAGCTACAGATAATTTTATAGCAAGTAATAAAATAAGTAATACTTGTAAATAAACATTAGCAGAAGTCGCACTGCTCCCCCAATCTCTAATATATTTCTTTTCATCTCTAAAACAGTATATTCTTTTCGAGCAAGAATCTATTTTTAAAAAATGCGCGGGATCTGCCACCATGCACTAACTAAATTTATAATAAATAACGCACAAATAGCGTTAGAAGTTAACCCGAAGAAAAACTAGCTAGATTTCGTATTATAAACAAACACAAATCAGCAACACTATTAAACACAGAAAAGTATACTTATCTTTGAGGTTTATCCCGTTCAGTGATCCAGAGGAAGATGACGTCAATCTCCGCCTTGCCTTCTAACTACGTTATGTTCAGATCCAAAGTGACATGGACTTTTTTCGGGCAAATAAAACAAAACTTCTATCATTCTGTTCGCGAAATATCGAACTACTCAATGCCGAGTGACCAAAATCGATTGCGCGCATGAGTAGAACGCTACGCCGCTGTTAGTAAGACCGTCTATTTATTCACTTATGTAAACACTATGAAAAACCGGCTGGGCTCAAAACTTTCGTTTGCATTTTGACATGGCGAAATTTCGGGGTAAAAAAACAATGAATACATGGGCATGTTGCTAAAACCCTGTAATTTTATAATCCGCGTGACCAAACTTCATTTATTGCAATCGTTAGAAGAAATAACCGAAAACATACAGATTTTTGCACATATTTTGATACTTTTGCGATCAAATATCAGGTGTAGGCGGGGCTACGGATTGTCATATACTATTTCTGACAAATAGTTTGACATGCGATCCAGACGCCCGCGACAAACTGAGGGAATCATTCCAAATGTGTTGTTTTGCGAATTTCTGGTCAAAAACATCATTTTCAACGATAATTTGGCATTTGGAACCTTATTTCGGAAAAAACTCTATTCGAGTCAGAATGGCGAGATAAAGGTTTTTCTTGATTTTGAAGGTTACAAAAACTGCCAAAATGGGAAAGTTGAGAGAATCATTCCAAACGTGTTGTTTTGTTATTTTCTTGTGAAGAACATAATTTTCACCGAAAATTTGGCATTTGAAGCCTTATTTCGGGAAAAAAACTTTTTTTGACTCAGAACGGCGAGATAAGCGTTTTTTTTTGGAATTTGAAGTCCACAAAACTACCAAAATGGGAAACTCCCGCGGCTCGCGAACGTCTTCTGCTTAAAGTCTCTATAAAAGAAAGAAAACATGCTTGCTTCAGAGAGGCACCGAATTTCTTAATCTCTTACTTGGTCGAGTTTTACAGGAACTCGCAGAGCTTGTATTAAAAAATCGTCTCACAGTAGCGTAATCATGTAAAGTCATGGACCGCACAGAAGAAATGTCCCAAGCTCATCAACGTGTCAGGCAAATACCGACATATTTTGACCAATCGATTAAACTAAAGCGTCTAAACAATTTGCTAGCACCTCATGGCACCTTAACATGGAGGTCTTTGGAACTATACCTAATACGAGTATGGTAGATTTGCTAGAATATTTTTATCTTCTTATGTTGCCCAAATCTCTGATATACCGAAGTTAGATATTCTAGCTTGTAAAAGGGCTTGCGGCACTTAAAATTACAAGACGCCTGCTCAGACGTTCACTCGGGCCACTGATTTGTGTTTATTAAACTGAAGTACAACATTTTCAGAAGCATTCACTAAGCCATGTAGAACGGCACTGAAACTGTTCGACTTAATTGCCGATTATCGAGTATTAAAATTACGACTCCCAGCTGTACAATACGCACTTTATCAAGACTAGCATATTAAATTCTTGACAAATCGAACAAAGTCTCATCTATATGTGGTCTTATATGAAGTACCTTTGTTTATAAAGTCCTTGCGAGGTAAACAAGCTAGGTCGTTTCCTTAAATGCAGCCAAATAATTAAACGGATTTTAATACTTTTAGTAGACAAAACCTAGAGTGTTGGATTCGGCCGATTCAAACGATCATTTTCATATACAATGTTTTTAAATCTTTCAAACAGAAAATATTTGAACATGTTTTGAAGCACACATTTCCAATTCCAAATGTAATGTGACACATACATGCATGATATCAAGACGACTAGACACGGAAAGAGTTCAACAAATTTTTAGCATTATTCGGTGCTTATTATTTGCGTTTTGTAGTTGTTAGACCAAGCGGCAAGCCGTTATATTCTCGGTAAACAATATGAATACGTTCTTTGATGTACTGTGGCAGTGTGGCTTATGTGGCTTATGTTACTGATATTTCTAGTTTTCAAGTCAAGCTTCCTACAACCATAGACATTAATCGTTGGGATACTTAATATTTTTCATCTTCAACCCCTATCCCCTATTTAATGTTGAACAATGTCCCGCGTTTATCAACTAGAATAAAAAGAAATATCAAAACACACACTAACAGACACTAGTGAACAACAGTGAATAGGGGGAGAGGGGGGAAAGCCTTCAGTGTCCCAATTGCCTGGGATTGTAGGTACTGCTGTCAACACAGCATTTGTAACTTATCTATAATGACTTCATCGACAAACCTTTGTGTTTCTCTCAATCTGGAAAATTTTTGCAATAGTTGTTACATTTGGAAGTCTTAGATACGTCTGTTTTCCGTTTCAATATGGTTCGTCATGCATCTTTTAAACGTAGGTTTTACCGCGATCGACTGCCGTATGTAGTGAAGTATTGGAAGCATATTTACGATCAAGACAGCTGGCAGCAACTTTACTGATCAACTGATGATGTATTAACTTTTAAAATCTATTAATACCGTCGGAAAACAACTCGAACCAACTCGATCAAAGGCAAAGATCAAAGGTGTCCGAAAGAAAGATCTGGAAAACAGGCCTCGTGGTTCGTAAAGCTTGGTGGGAAGTATTGCGCAATTTTGCAATTTTTTTACACTCCCCCTCCCACACGCCCCATCCTAAAAATAACACACGAAGAAACAGTAGACCGCTCAAGTGCTTGCATTGCTAGCACGCAAAAAAAAAAAAAAGATTCTGAAGATGTAACATAGTAAAAACTCAACACGAATCAAAAAGCGTAATCTCTGTCAGAAAATGAACCAGAAAGCGAGATATCTGGGGACGAAGACAATATTCATGTCGAACCAACGAATCAGATGACTACATGGAATAATTGTCAGGACGTAGCTTGCTTTAATTATCTAAGCAGTTGCCCTAAATGTCCATGGAGAGACTTTACGAATTACTTAAAACAAAATTTCATTTAGAACCATCACATGAAATAACTCTGAATGTGTAATTTCATGCCCGGTATTTGTATTACCGACGATGTAAACACATATTATCTTAAATAAATATTATTCAACATTATGTCTAATAATTACTAGCAGAATAATTAGAAGATGTTAACATGGGCTGGGCTAGCCCGACTAACAGGGCTGACTCGTGTCACGAAATTATTTTCTCGGGTCGAAAACAAATACTTAAATTAATGTTAAGACTCGTTTACATCAAAAGTAAACCAATTGTTTTTTGTAAATTTAGTTTATGCAAGTTTCAAAACCACAGTACGATCCTAATCAATCGCGTGAACACGGTTAACTTTGTTAGCCCGGCTTGTGTAAACAGCCCATTTTATGTCATCGCCACAATTAACCCCTAACGAGATTTTCTCTGTATTATCCCCCAAAAATAACACAAATGTTTCATTGCACTCTTTATTGATTTGGTGGTTTTTAAAAGAAGCGTTTTATTTTGTTTGATGATGAACGATGGGATAGCCATCTCCCAAAAGTTTCCACTTCCAGTTTGGCGCAATAGTGGCACTCACTCTCTTCCTCAAATTGACGGTATATGTGTGGGAGTCAATTTCAGCGTCAACCCTGTCCCGCATGCGGGATGTTAAAACCAGTAGGGGTGTTGTGGTCCAGGTCTGAGAGGCGTGACTTTTTTTCCGGAGGGTTGTGATTAGGCTTAGGGCTACCTGGGGGTTGTGGTTAAGTTTAGGGTTTCCGGGAGGATGTGGTTTGGGGTTGGAGTGTGTGTGTGTGGGGGGGGGGGGGGGGGGGAGTTAGGAATTAGTTCTTTAATTCGTTTAAATTGACTACCACACTCAACTTCAGAGCATGATCACAATTAGTATATTCAATCAATTTGAGGAAGAGAATGGGCTGGTGATTTCTACACGTAGCCAGCCATGTCAAGGAACCGAATAAATGGACAGCCGAAACTTTTTAAGTTGACGGATGTAATTCTCAATTTAGAAAGTAAGTCGTGCTCAAAATGCCCGCCCTTGTACGCTACTACTGAGTCTTTACTAACTCGAACTTGGCGATAAAACTCGGCTACGATATTCTGGAGGTTATCTATTTGAATAGCTTTAGTGCCTAATAGTACACCCATAGGGAGTTTGTGAATATTAGTTTTTTCCAAAAAGACAGCTCTACCGATCTCGATCGTCAAGTTCACTCCACCAGATGTTGAAGTCAAAGAGGAACGAAGGACCTTCGTCTTCCCGACTTTGAGGACGCCAAGCTCTGTTTGCAAAAAAGCTTTTTCCGATTATAAATCCATCCATATCGATCACGGCAACTATATTATTCAGCGAAATATTCCTGGTATTATAGTATTTCATATAGCACTATTTATGCATTGTCATCAGCAAGGTGAACTTCCAGATATTTTTGATGATATCTTTACTTTGGTAAATCGTAAGCACCAATATAGAACTCGTCTGGTCTATAAATTGTCATACTGCTTTCCAAAAATTTCAACAAATTATGGTAAATTTAGTATTAGATTTCAACGCCCCAAAATTTGAAATGCTATATTGACGAGTCTATCACGACTCTAAAAAACTACTCTTTTAAACGCTAACTCCAGGGTCACGTTATCAATCTCTATGAAAATACCTAGTAATTTACTGTATCACCTCATTTTGTCTCATGGCCTGTCAACCTCAAAAAGGGCCTTTATGAAATTGGGAAGGCGGGAAAAGGCCATGGCATCGATCGGCTGGTAACACCACCCGGAAATACTGGGTGTAATAAATTAGAAATTTTGTTTAGTATAAAAAATCATTCTGAGTAATGGCAGTCCCTTGGGAGAAGATCATTGTAATGGCGGTCCCATTGTTCGCGTTGGAGGTCCGTTGAAGCTATTTGATAATAACTGGCACAAAACTATGCATAAATATGTTTCACGAGAAATATTTAAGAAAAGCTATCAACCAATGAAAATACACTAACGATGCCCGGGCCTTTTCCAGCCTACCAATTTAAAAAGGCCCTGGGAACGAGGTTCATGGCCTGTACTTTGTACTGTATTTGTTTCATGTTTTGACTTCACGAACTTTCAAATATTATGGCGTATAGTTTCATTGTTACCTGCCTGGGCTTGTCACTAATGATTATTACAGGTGACATATACGTCTCAATCAGTTTAATTCTAATAGTTTGTGTAATATATACTGTATTATAATGTATAGCTAATGGTATGACGGCTAGACGATTGTATTTTAAGCTTTATTTTGACTTTACTCGCTTCACAAAGGCGTAGAAGCTATCAACAATGACGGATGACAGTATAGTCTTTTAAACAGAAAAACAACAAAAAACCTTTTTGATACGTTCGTTCACGAGTGTGTCTCAGTCTTCGCGCGGTCTGGACTTCAGTCTTCGCGCGGCCTAGGCTTCAGTCATTCGCGCGACTAAAATAGAACTAAAATCTCTAAAATGTCAATAATCAACACATTCAAAACACCTCCACCCGTGGCGTGAACACGGGGGAACGTCACACTTCTTCATTGTGTGCTTCCAGTAAGGCCAACTTCCCAATCGGACGCGTGTGAAAGTTCTCGAGTTGGTCACGACTTCCGCAGATCGCACAAGACCATCCGCACTGGCTATTGGCACTACAACTCGTCCAAGTCGCCACTGACCCCTCGGCGGGTTGTTGTCCACAATCAAAACGTTGTCTCCTCTGCGAAGATTGAGCTGTATCGTGCGCCACTTACTGCTTTCAAGCAGGTGCGGGACGTACTCCTGCCTCCAGCGACGCCAGAACTGCTCCGCCAGAAACTGACTGTGACGCCATCGACGACGTAGGCTCATATCTCGTTCAACAAACTGACCCGGCGTGAGGTTTGCGCTCGCACGTCCATGAAGAAAGTGGTTGGGAGTGAGAGCACTGACATCGGTCGGCGAAGTACTACTCCCACCATACACGAGGGGACGGGAATTCAGAAGATAATCGACTTTGGCGATCACGATAAGAAAAACTTCATCAACCATAAGCACGTTCCCAAGCATCACATTCATTACTCGCTTGGTTGACTTAAACAGAGCCTCCCAGACTCCACCAAACCATGGCGCAGCAGGTGGGTTAAAACTCCACTGGAATTCGCGTGGACTGAGTTAATCAATAATCCGATCTTGGTCAAGTTCGGCCCCCACAAAATTGGTACCATTGTCACTCAGAAGGCGGACTGGATTTCCTCGGCGAGCTTGAAAACGTCGGAGTGCCATAATGAATGAATTAGCGTCCAAGCTGTGGGCAACTTCAAGATGTACTGCACGCATGTGCAGGCATGTGAACAGACCTATGTATCGCTTTTCTACTTTGTTGCGACCAACGCGGACTGGGAATGGACCGCCATAATCCAATCCTATATGCTTGAACGGGGTCTTGATACCACTAAGGCGTGCTGCTGGCAAGTCGCTCATCTTCGGAGTCATCGGTTGAACACGACGTCGGTGACAGGGTTGGCATTTGACGATGCAATGTTTTACCTCAGAATGACAATGTAAGATCCAGAACTTCTCTCTTATGTGATTTAAAACGTGCTCGACTGCGGCGTGGATCAGCTCACGATGATAGTCGATTACAATAACACGTGTAATATCGTGTTTGTGATCTAAGATAAACTGGTGTTTGGCTTCCCACGGCACTTCCGTTTTCTCGATTCTTCCACCAACGCGTAGGACTCCTTGGGTCGAGAATAGCAATGCGACTGGTGCGTGGAACAGGACGTCCTTTGGACAACGATTCTACCTCGACTGGGAAACAATCCTGCTGCGCCGACTTGATCCAATACATCTCGGCTTCCTTCAATTCTTCAACGGCCAAAGCTCCTGACCTGCATTGCTCTTTGTTTCGTAGATTATGACGAAACCGAAACCAAGCTGTAACACGAAGAAGTTTGTTCCTATTGGAGTAGGCAGCGGGATCTAGAAGCTCTCTCACTGACACCTACGCTCTCAACACTTTGTTCATTAACTAAACTACCGCTGTTGGAGGTACAGAAAAGGGTACATCGTCAACTGGCCATTCTAACACGACGGACTTCAAGAACTCTGGCCCTTTGATCCACCACGATTCTAAGTGAAGATCGCTGGCTGCTGCTCCCCCCCCCCCTGGTTGCGATGACTGCTACATTCAACTTCGTCCGCACGTGATGCTATTGCACAGGATCACTATCCAATATCACCTCTGCAACTCTGTTGGCGACAAACGGGTGGAAATTACGTGTCTCTCCATGGATCCACCAAAGCGCTGTTGTTGAATCTGACAAGTACGTACATTTCGCATATTCAAAACTAGCTACTCACAGATCGTCTTCGCGAGGCGTA
The DNA here is from genome assembly GCA_035771165.1 of Paragorgia papillata. Classification (NCBI taxonomy): domain Eukaryota; kingdom Metazoa; phylum Cnidaria; class Anthozoa; order Scleralcyonacea; family Coralliidae; genus Paragorgia; species Paragorgia papillata. Next base: position 461,361 of record JAWNZC010000031.1, on the reverse strand, counting down.
CGGCCAATTGACAACCCATTAATTCTCCTCGCGGGATCGATATCGCCTTCAGAGGCATCAGAGGAGTCTTCGCCATTAGCAGATGCACAATGTCTCTCCGTCAGTCGACGTAGCGCGCATGTAAGCGGCGGCTGCACATGCGTCTTCGGAGGCATCACAGAAAATCACAAGCTCCTTTGTCCACGTCTTCGAGGGCAGACTGTAGATGTATCGCGGAACTGCGAAGGGCTTCAAGTTAGCTATTTTCTCTTCCCACTTTGTCCATTCAGTTGCATGGTCGACTGGCAAAGGTGTAGCCCAGTCTAGGCCTCGGGACAACGTGCGTTGCAGCATGAACTTTGCTCGTACAGTGAACGGGCTCGACCTTCCAAGTGGGTCGTACAAGCCTGCCAGTCCTAGCAAGAATACCACGTTTCCTGCGTTGTGCTGGTGATGAGGAAATGCAAATCCAAGAGGGTCTGATTGCGCATCCCATCTGACACCAAGAGCTCGTCCAGACGAAGTTACTCCCAGCTGAAGGTTTCCATTTTAGAAATGCTCGTTAAGATTCCGTTATTTTCGAAAACACTTCGGGTGATGAGGAAAACCTGCCTTGGCCATAAGGTCTGTAACTTATTTACGTAAAGTCACCCTTTCCGGTGCACTGGCACAGGAAGTGTAAAGATCGTCCACAAAAATATCACGTTTTACTACTGCAGCTGCTTCTGGCCACTGCTTCGTGTTGCTTTCCATCGTACGTATCACGGCAAATTTTGCTTCACACGGTGATGACTTGTCTCCAAACACCAAACAGATCAACTCGTACACATCTGGCAGTCTCGTTGGGTCCATATCACGCCATAAATATCGGTGATACCTGCAGTCTTCCGGTCTCAAACCAACGTGACAGAACACGTCAGAAACGTCACACACGATGGTAACGGGTCTCTCGCGAAACCGCAACAAGATACCTGGAAGATCGTTGTGACGATTGCAGGGGCGGATCTAGGAATTTTGATACCTTAGTAAAAGTTGCGGTGGGTCCAGATTTCTAGGGGGGGGGGGGGGGGGGGGCATGCCCTCGCAGTTAAATGTTTGAAATTTGAATCTCTAAAATGGCATTTCCTGCATTCTGACAGCACTTTTGAGCAAAATTTTAAATGTTTTAAAACATATTTTTAATGGGACATTTTCAAGAAAGATTTTGTCCTAATTGGACTTTGATATTTTCTTGTTGTCTTAGAACCCTTGTGATAGTTTGCAAGTGTGGAAGACTAAGTTTTTCCAGGAATGGGGGTGGGGAAATCCAAACAGCAGAGATATATGTGGTCACATTCTAATATTAAGAAGTTGGCTGTTTCTCTTTATGTCATTAGTTCATCAGCATGCCTAGGAAACACCAATCACGTAATGTTGCAGTCAGCGAATCCAACATGGACGGCCCGACCAAAACACAAGTGAAGGTCTAGCTGAATTTGTTGTTCTGTATAACACAGAGCAAGGCGTCAACAAATAAATTACCAATGCAGCCAGGTGAAAAATCAGACATTAAACTATGTCTGAGATAGAAAGGAGTTCGAAATCAAAGTTTTCCTTCTCCTAGGTGGACTGCTTTCCATGGTTTTCAGATGCCTGATACTGCCGTTTACACCTCAACCCAAGCAGGCAATGTCTGGTTAGGTGTCAGGAGAAACTTTTGTTAATGACAACGAAGGGACATTTCATGGACATGGAGGAACTCAACTCTCTACATCATCCTGGTCATTCTAACCCCCATCTAATACGCCACTATCCAATCCCCCTACTAACCCATGTTACTATATGACGTCTCTTGTTTTCAGGGACCAGCAACCCAAGTTCAATTTCTGTCCAGTGCAATTATCAGATTAAAATTTCATCTTAGCAACATGTGCGAAGAACGCTTATTTGATGGATAACAATAATACGTGGAAATTTGTAGAAACGACACATAGATATTTATTGCTTAGCTTTAGATCTGTTTCCCCAGACCTTTATATTACTTTATGTTTAAAAGTCATATGTTATTACTTATAATATGTTATATATAGACAATTAACTGACTCGTATAAATATGAACTGAGGACGAATGTATGATATAAACTACTTTGGAAAGGCAATCTGACTCTGCATCATGATTATGACATACTAGTGAGTATCTAGAATTGAAACACTACTAAGTAGTGTTTATAGTACTACATGAACCATTTAATAGCGTTGGTTATACCAATGTGCTCAACGCAGATTTTGCTAATATGGAACGGATATCAACAAAGGTCAGGGAAGTAACATGACAACAGACTAACATCGATGTTTAATCCATATTGATAAACTACTGTACCTATAAGCTTACCTTAGAGCGGCATATGGCTTGCTCTTGTCCGCCTTCATGTGCTGTGGTTAAAATAGGCCGTCATTAATAACACCGATATCTCGGTATATAAATGTCTTCCCAATCTTAGGGAAATGCTCTCCCGCCGTCAGCACTCGATCGACAAGCACTGATTCTCGCAGGCAAATCAATATACATTTGCCGCAAAAGGACATCATCGTTGCTTTTTAAGGCAGACCACACGATCTAACAAGCTTGTAGAAGCCATGATCGAACAGAACGAACTGAACGAAGACCTTTGCCGACTTCCGGTTACGCATACTTTCGGCAAAACTATCAACCAATCAGATTAAATAATTCGCCTCATTTTGGCCAATCACAATGGGTAAATCGGCCTAAATCCTGCAAAAATATAAACCAGTCAGCGCTCGCGTTTTGGCTGGTTTGGACCAATGAGAATGGTTAAATCAGCCTAATTCCTCCAAAAATCTAAATCAGGCATCGCTCGCGTTTTGGCTGGTTTGGGCCAATGAGAATGGCTAAATCGGCCTAAATCCTGCAAAAATCTAAACCAGTCAGCCCTACTGGTTTGGACCAATGAGAATGGTTAAATCGACCTAAATCCTGCAAAAATCTAAATCAGTCATCGCTCGCGTTTTGTCTGGTTTGGACCGATGAGAATGGCTAAATCGGCCTAAATCCTGCAAAAATCTAAACCAGTCAGCGCTACTGGTTTGGACCAATGAGAATGGTTAAATCGACCTAAATCCTGCAAAAATCTAAATCAGTCATCGCTCGCGTTTTGTCTGGTTTGGACCAATGAGAATGGCTAAATTGGCCTAAATCCTGCAAATATCTAAACCATTCAGTGCTCGCCTTTTGCCTTTGCCTGGTTTGGACCAATGAGAATGGCTAAATCGGCTTAAATCCTGCAACACGTAACGTTACGTAATGTTACTTCACTTCTAAGCATAAATATTAATAATTATTTTCAATTCTCACTTAACAATTTTCAGGTTGACTTATTTGACTAACGCTAAATCCGCCCAACATCGATATTGAGCTTACCTTAGAGCGACATATGGCTTGCTCTTGTCCACCTTCATGTGCTGTGGTTAAAATAGGCTGTCTTTAATAGCACCGATATATCGGTATATAAATGTCTTCCCAATCTTCGGGAAATGCTCTCCCGCCGTCAGTACTCGACAAGCACTGATTCTCGCAGACAATCAATATACATTTGCCGCAAAAGGACGTCATCGTTGCTTTTTAAAGCTGACAACACACGATCTAACAAGCTTGTAGAAGGCATGATCGAACAGAACCGCAACGAACTGAACGAAGAGATTTGCCGACTTCCGGTTAGGCATACTTTCGCCAAAACTATCAACCAACCAGATTAAATAATTCGCTTCATTTTGGCCAATCACAATGGGTAAATCGGTCTAAATCCTGCAAAAATCTAAACCAGTCAGCGCTCGCGTTTTGGCTGGTTTGGACCAATGAGAATGGCTATATCGGCCTAAATCCTGCAAACATCTAAACCATTCAGCGCTCGCCTTTTGGCTGGTTTAGACCAAAGAGAATGGCTAAATCGGGCTAAATCCTGCAACACGTAACGTTACGTATTGTTACTTCACTTCTAAGCATAAATATTAATAATTATGTTCAATTCTAACTTAACAATTTTCACGTTAGTCATCTGACTTATTTGACTAACGCTAAATCCGCCCCTGAGACTAGGCCCTGCTTCAAGGCAGTCGTTGAGGCACACACCGCCATGCTTTGCAGCGGAATCGAAGACAACTCTCGGCAACGTCTTGTTTGGGTTGATCACAGGGTGGTGTGGTGGCAACCATTGCTCCCCTTCTATGTCACGTTACTCTGGCGACAGTTTACGTGCAAAACCATTCTCTAAATATGCATTCATAGCCTTGCAGTAACCCTCTCCTAGTTTAGGATCGTTCTGCAAACGGCGTTCCACTGACTCCAAACGGTTCAAGTCTGTCTCGTAGTTGTTTGGTAATGGTGGTCTGTCAGCTTTTCACCGAAGCCCAAATTCGTAACCTGATTCTACCTGGCGACATGTCTGACTCAGTACATCGACCGCTCTCTGTTCGCTGTGTGTATACGATGGAGCTGTCCCGCCACGAACTCCGAATATGACTATTTCCCATTAGTTGCGTAGCTGGTGATTGGCATCCTCGTCAGCTTCTGACACGTGCACGAGTAGGATTCGCTCACTTGGACCACTGACAGTTGGAATGGGATCGGCGATCACCCAACCCAAAGGCGTCAACTCTCCTCCAACGGTGTCATCAAGGCTCCGGCAACTAATCCAAGCAACACATCCACCATCATCTCACCTACTGACTCGACTGAAACGTCACGCAGATGTTTATACCGTTTCTTAATCTCCGACCAGTTAACACTTTGAAGCCAGACGACGAGTCTTTAGTATTTTATTCCGACTAACGCCAGACGATTTTATTCAGTACAAGGAGAGGTCCTGGCCGCAAAGTGTTAATAGCCTGTATAGGGGGCGCAAATGCTCCTAATAGTCCATCCGCATACATTCCCTTTCGTTACTGATGGCGCAAAAGACAGGCGCACGCCCTGGGACTTACCGTTTGTACGAATCCCCCCCCCCCCCCCCAACGGCCTCAACAGCGAGATTTTGTTTTGGACCTTGAATACCTAGTTGACTTAAAAACCCGGTTCGGATCAACGTCGTTTCGCTCCCGGAGTCTAAGAGTACGGCCCCCATAACCACTTGCCCAGAGTCACTAACAAACGGGACAACAAATTTAGTGCAAATTTGCTAGTACTCGCCACGTTTACTTGCGCTTTACCGCAGCGGACCTTATTTTAGTGCGTTACCTCGTCAACAAGAGGAACCTTATAATATAGACGCGACGCGAAGCAGCTGATGATGACCTTTCTCACAAGAATAGACTCCGCACATAGAAACTTAGTACATTGGCGTCGCTAATGACCACGCTTTAAGCAGCCAAAGCAGACCCTTTTAGACTTAACTATGTCCCAGCGCTTATTGACATCACCCGCTAAAAATGTCGGACATTCTACCTCTGCATGCTTGCCATCGCTATCGCATAAAGCACATTTTCTAGGCATTGTTTTATCAAAATATGTCAGCATCGTTTTGCATTTTTGCTGAAATTTTGACTGAAATTGCTGAGTACCTATATTAAAGTTACCCTTCGTCGGATTTGTCGGCTGTTCATTATAGCGCTCGCGCTTACGCAAAGTTTTTGCTCTTGCCTGGTCCCATTCAGCTAAACCCTTTACATCTTCAGACACCTGTTTGCGCTTTATTCGCCACACCCGCTGGTGGGTAGCTTGAGAACTAATTGCGTGCAAAGAGGAATGCTGCGTAGCTCATACCTGTAATCTGGGCGGTCTAAAGCAAACACTGCAGCCTGTAGCGTGTCGGCAAACCGTTCAAATCCTTCACGGCATTTTCCCGTAATATTTGGCCAATTGTTTATGGGCCGCAAATGAGCATCTACAACTTCACGAGGGTCCTCATACCTATCAGTTAGCAATTTAACAGCCTTCTCATATTCCCCAGACTCCCCGGTCAAACATGAAATCACTGCCCTAACTTTGTCATTAACAGAATTATTTAGATGAGCCAACTTAATTGAACCTGACGATAGAGTCTTATTCTGATCAACAAGTGAGCTAAATATACCCCAGAAATATGGCCACTTATCAGGATTTCCATCAAAGGTCGGGACTTTTACACCTTTGAGACCACTCGCCTTGCCGTACTGTGACTCTCCCGACTGGACTGGAAGACTTTGTACACTGGCAAGAAATCGAGGACGGCCAGCAGGAGTGGCCTGTGGGCTCAGATTTCGTTGGAAATATTAATTTGAAGATTCTGATGGCTAAATATCGATCATTTCGGTTATAAACAGAAGTCTATAAGAATAAATTAAAGTAGATGATATTTCCATATGATCTCAAAAGCACAAGACTTAAAATACACTTCAAATAAACGACAAATTTTTTAAAAGTAAACATGTTTCGGCAACACTTATGCCATCTTCAGTACTAAGCAGTAATGGATTAAAATATTTACAAGCAGTATTTATATAACTTAACCTAATTTGTATTACAATGGTGATACTAATCTAAATATTAAATTCTAACAAGATGTGACAAACTGAGGAGAATATTGACAAGGTGACATGTCGTTCTAATAAATAATTAGATAAGGATCCTACACTCTACAGAGAAGCGAAGCTACAACGGCTTCTTAGGAAACTCAATAATCAAGGCTCGTTAGATGATAACACATATCGTAATATCTACCCCAAAGGCTCACAACCAGCTAGATTCTATGGTTGATTTAAACTCCGCTCCTCCTCTTAGGCCTATCATTTCATCTATCAATGCATATAATTATAACTTAGCCAAATATCTTTGCACTATTCTCACCCCACTCACACCTGACAAGTATACAACTAAGGACTCTTTTTCTTTTGTTGACGAATTTCTTAACTTTAACTCTGACTCGAACAACAAATTCCTTATATCTTTTGACGTAGAAAGTCTTTTTACTAATATCCCTCTGGACGAAACTATCGACATAGCTATTAACTTAATTTTTGACAACAACCCTAAATTCACCATTAACAGAAAAGATCTTAAAGCATTATTTTTAGTTGCTACCTCACATACTCATTTTTTATTCAACGATTTATTTTATGATCAAATCGACGGAGTAGCCATGGGTTCCCCCCTAGGTCCAGTTTTCGCCAATCTTTTCATGGGTTATCATGAACAACAATGGTTAGACAACTATGATGGCCCTAGTGTTTTATTTTACCGTAGATATGTGGATGACACTTTTTGCGTATTTAACACTGAGAGCGATGCTATGACGTTTTTCAGATATTTAAACCAACAACACACCAATATTAAATTTACGCACGAAACAGAGAAGGAAGGTAAACTCCCTTTCTTAGATATTTTGGTAAGCAAATCATCAAACACTTACACAACCTCGATTTTTCACAAGAAAACATATACCGGTCTCCTAACAAATTTTTTAAGTTTCAGTCCTATCAATTATAAAACTGGCCTGATCAAAACATTACTTGATAGGACCCGCAAAATAAACAAGACGGATTTCGGTTTTCAAGAAGACCTCAAACCACTTATTCTCACACTCAAACGCAATTTATTTCCTTTCCACATAATTGATAAAGTGATAAATCAATACAATGGCAATGTTAATAAGAATAACCTTTCGGACATAACTAGCGAAACAGATGACAACAAACATGAAACTCGCTACTTTAAACTCCCATATATTGGATTTTACTGAAAAATTACGCAACGCCGACTTAGGTCAATTGTTCAACGTTTCTGCACTGACTTAGACATCAAACTAGTGTTTTCTTTATACAAAATAAAAAACCTTTTTAGTTTTAAGGATCCCATCCATAGTGAACTTAGATCTTATGTGGTATATCAATTTTCTTGCGCGGGATGTAACTCCCGTTACATAGGCGAAACCACTCGTCACCTCACCACACGGATTAAACAACACACTCAGACCGACAAAAACTCGCACATGTACAAACATCTTCAACAATCCCCTTCATGTAAAAACCAATACAACTCATCATGCTTTAACATTCTAGACACGGCAAAGTCTTCCATCACACTGAAACTAAAGGAAGCTCTTTACATTAAGAAAACCAAACCTGACCTAAACGTTCAAGTCTCTCATTTTAACACTATATTTAGTTTATAATTTTTTATTTTTTTTCCCTCCTCTCTCTCTCTCTTTACATCTCCACCACTATAATTAGAATTTCTATACTTGTTTTTTACGCTAGACGCCTTATTAGAACGACATGTCACCTTGTCAATATTCTCCTCAGTTTGTCAAATCGTGTTAGAATTTAATATTTAGATTAGTATCACCATCGTAATACAAATTAGGTTAAGTTATATAAATACTGCTTGTAAATATTTTAATCCATTACTGCTTAGTACTGAAGATGGCATAAGTGTTGCCGAAACATGTTTACTTTTAAAAAATTTGTCGTTTATTTGAAGTGTAAATTAAAGTAGAGTTATTCGCAAAATGTCTTATTGACACATTTCTTACCCAAATATCAAATTACAAAAGGTTTAATCGTCTAGACAGGCCTGTACATTCATATTCACAATAATTGCCGGATAATTTTCGGTTATTATTTCTGAATTCACAGTCACATTTAATAATAATAACAGCGGTTAAGACCCTGGCGACCTAGCAACAGCTCCATAAGAAATGGCGGACAAGAATCCAAAGTTATGAAGCAAAAATTGGATTGTTTACGCTAACTTTGGTAATCATCTTGGTGTTTGATGGATTAAATTACAGCTCTAAAACTGTATATTTCAAGCCATTTGGGAACACGTCCTTAGATGTAGAAATGTCTTTAAAAGTTTGGCAAAACAAAGTATCGTTCTCGATCAATGTATTCAGACGTGCACATGGGAGACAAACCGACCATATCTAGGGAAAATCGTCGCTCAGAAAAGCGTACTTCAACAAATCGTAGGGATTTAACAGACGCCAATACAAAGAGGTAAAACGGATAAATATAAGCGTCTAGGGAACACGTTTAGGCTAGATGAGTTGTTACGAATTTTGCTGTGGTAAATACTTGTATAATTTGCCGATGTCTTAGACGTACACATGTTGGAATTTTCAATCACATGTACTTGAAAATGTATATTGTCAATTTTTCCCTATCAAATCTATTACAATCCGCAATCTTGAATTTAGTTTTTGTGAAACTTACGCGCATGCTTGTCCGTCTGATTCCGCCATAGTTTCCTCGATTTCTCGCCATCGGCAGCTTTACTTGCCTCAAGCAGATAGTCAAACACGTCACCTATGCATTCGGTTACATCGAACTCTACCTCCTCAAGCCAATTACCGGCGACTTCAATAGATTTAGGATCGAGCTCTTGCAACTCTTTAGTTAAGTTACGAGCCTTTCTCTCGCCTTTTTAAGACCCTTAGCATACTAACGTACCTTGGAAGTGCTGCCCTTGTCACCGATTAACTCATTAATGCGGTTTGCATTTCTTGTCACGCCTGATTGTGCAACCTTTCTCTTTGCTCGACATTTATCGATGTTGCTCACGTCAGGCATCTTTCAGGCTCGTTAATCTTTCCCCTTTAGTTCTCTTATTCGGCTCCGAAGAACCAACTAATTGTATGACGGCTAGACGACTGTATTTTAAACTTTATTTTGACTTTACTCGCTTCACAAAGGCGTAGAAGCTATCAACGTACAATGACAGATGACAGTATCGTCTTTTCAACAGAAAAACAACAAAAAGCGTTTTTGATACGTTCGTTCACGAGTGTCCCCCAGTCTTCGCGCGGCCTAGGCTTCAGTCCTCGCGCGGCTAAAATAGAACTAAACTCAGTAAATTGTCAACTGTCAACACATTCAAAACAGTTAAAATAGAATAAAGCTGTTTTGCCTTGTGTTTTCTCCCCGGACGGTTGCTCTCCTGCTTACACAGCAAGTGCATTGGATATGAGGACTATAGGTACAGTGTACTATGTTACTGCTGGTTTATTTCCCGAACAATACGACCTCTTATTGTGTTTTCAAACAACTATATTGGTAACTAATCAATTCTTACAAGATATAAACGTAACAGCGGCTAGTGTTGTTTTGAAAAGAAAGTGTTTCAAAGCAGACAAAGTGATTCGCAAAAATGACTTACCATGACTTACATCTCCCTCAGCCTGCCGCCAAATGTGGAAAGCAAAAATTTAAATTCCATGCTCTCACTGACTGGAACAATCTGGATTTTATTAAAAGATAAACTCTCTCTCTACCACGTTTTAAGGCTAATTGTGATAAAAGCATGAAAATTTCAGGAAAGATATCTCTAGGTATGTGGATTAATATAACATCAGGACACCACCAAGATCTTGGCCCTAAAACACATATTTTAAGCATAAAATTACCCGGTCAGCGGTTTGTCACTGCAAGCCCACTTGTTTGTACAAATTTACTTTAATTGTTATAAATTTGTTATAAATCACTAAATTTTTTACACAAAATAATTTTAAAGTGAGTTTTTATAGTTTTCGTACATTTTGATGCTTGTGAATTTATACAACCTTGACTTACAGTCATTTTTTTTTAGTTTATATTTTTTATTTTTCAGGACCTATTAAAAACATAATAAAATAAAAAAGAAGCATCACAGCTACAACATTATTTACAAATTATATAATTTGACAACAAAATATTCCCAATATATTGAGTACTTTATATAATCATTAAGCAACAAATTTTATTTTTTTGATCAGTAAGGGAAACAAAGATTATTTATTGTCTCAAATGTTTGAGCTATTTCCGAAAATAAAATTGACAAGCTGAAGTAAGATGCGTCGCACTTTCTACGGCATTAGAAATTCTGTTTTTCAATAGTTTTTAAAAGTTTAAGGTTGTAGTGGTTACCACTATATTTCTAAAACAGAATTGAAAGGTTGACATTGCTGAATAAGTTATAAACGTATAGTAAAAGGAATGTTTTATTATATATCGAGTCCTCTGCGCAACACTACAATTTAAATGCAAAACTTGAATATATAACGCGCAATTATATGGATGGGCGTGAAGCCTAAAAAGCCTAGCCCAATATGTAAAGCCTGTGGTTGTATGATGCAAGATATTGAGGTATGATATATAAATGTAGTAAAGATTGAAAATTTTCTAAAAATAGCTTGATTTTGAATCATCCTTCTCCATGTTTATTTTACAAAAAGCTCATGACTTATCTGTTTCAAATATAAGTCTACACAAAGTACAGTAGTGTCAGGACACTAAAGTATATAAAATATAAAAGAATACAGTAGAGAATAACCAATCAATAATAATTTCTGTGTGTTTAATAAGAGCTGGCCAAACCGTGCCCCTTTATAATTATAAGTTTACTTCAATCTCAGATTATTCTACTATGATGAATAGTTTTACCTTTAACACAACATGCAAAAAATAGACGTTATAGTACAAAGTGTAATATAAGTCACGCAAAGCTTGAACCGCAGGGTTCCTTTTATTCCTGCTGCGCAACTCGCCCAGTAAATATTATATACGCTTTTTCGGAAGTTTTAATGTTAGAATGAAAAAAATTAATAGAAAATCATAATTTGTATGTTATGTAATTAAATGTATTTTATTAAAACAATTAAATGTTTAAGTTTCACATATTCTAAGTAAAATTTCATAAAATAATTCAGTTGAAACATTTTTATATCAATATTCACGTATTATAAGTAAAATTTCTTGAAATTATTCAGTTAAAATGAGTTTTGGCTTTCAAAATGATCGTAAAATTCCATACGAAAAAGTTAGACTGTATATACAACTGGACTGCGTGTCCCTGGCTCTCTATCTCTTCGCTGTTGTAATATTTGCTAGCATGGGCGTCTGTGCTCGAGCGCTGCGGGCAAATGCCTAGCAGATTTCTGTAAAATGGTCCCTGATTTTCAAAAAGTGGTCACCAGGCCCCATACTTCTCGTAAAAGAAAATATTTTCAACGGCTGCAAAACCAGGTGAGTAATTTTGATTTGTTTTATTACTTGTTCCGACATAATAACTAAGCACCTGGTTGACCTCGATCTGTGATTAAATGAAGCTTATTATTTGATATTTACCACCACTTGACCTGTATTTGAGTATTAATGACGCTGTGCTTAATCGATAAGTTCGTGTTTTGCAGAATGTTGTGATTTTAATTGTTGTATTTCGCATTGTGTAATGTTGTGGGTATTTAAAATTGAATCGTTAACATTGGTAAGTTATTACAACTTACGAATATTTTTACGAAGTACATAAAATATTGAAGGTGACGAACTCATTAAACTTTTAGGTGAACTGCTGGACGTCGAATAACGAATTCACTGACTTATCGGCCGTTTTAATCAAAGCCCTTATTTTAAAATTTCTTAGTTATTGAAAACGTGCATGTTTAAAACTTACATATGGTGTACTATTTCTTTCCTATTGAAGGTATGTCAAGTGTAAACAATTTCTGTTTTAACCTTGTCAAGTATATTAAAATACTGCCATCTTGAGAGTATGCGAAGTTAGAAAATCGCGCGGAAAGAGAGAAAAAGCCCTGGAAAACGGATTTGGATTATTGGGATTTTAAGGTAATCAGAATGATTATACATGCATATAGACGCTATAAAGCAGGGAGGCTACGAATAAATTAGCTCTCTTGAGTTAGAACGTGGAAAAAGACGCTAATCGGAGACTCTCTCGGAAAACTACTCAACAACCCTCACCGTTGGCCTACAGCCCCTGTGTCAGTTTGATATGGCTGAACGAAGTTCTCGACGACGTTCCCTCTTCACCGGCTCATCCAGTACAACCAGACGACCAGGCCACGAATGTGGATGCCGAGTAAGCCGACAACAACGTGCTCGCACAGATTCCACCGGAGCAGGTTGCATTCTGTTGTAGCATGTCGTTTAAGTATCAATGCGTTTTGTTATGGGCATACGGTAATCATGTAGTTCTACATTTCGGCACGTGTGATCAACCTGTTCGACTTGTCCGGGGTTCTCGTTTCCTTTTCCTATTAGGCCGGTCATACTTTTACACGGGGTTTCAGTCACAGCTTCGGTACAAGCCCGAGGGGACGACCCTACTAAGGCGTCAGTTCTTTGCTCTCAGCCTTCCAAAGATATTGTGCTCTGTCTGGTCTTATACCCTTCGTATTAGTGTGGGTCATGTTCGACTTGATTTTCGCTTGGTTTGATCTGACCGTCGCCTTGCTTGCATATCATTTTCTGATTGTGTAACATGCCTTATATTCTGGGAGTAAAACGTTTGTCGGGGTTGTGGTTTGCTACAATTATCACTGTCTTTCGTTGTTCATCCGGCCGTATTGGTTCGCGAATGTAGACCGTGCGAGAGCACACGTCCCTCGGTTGGGCCTGTTGACCGAATGATTAAATAAGCCTATCCGAAGAAAATGTCGACAGAATGAGGTCAGTCCATTCGAAATGCATTTTGACCGGAACATGAAGTAAGCCCATCGGAAAAGAATATTGACTCTATGTCGAGAGAAGCCCATCCGAACTATTGATCGCATGATAAAACAGGTCCATCCGGAGAGAATGTTGACCGGTGTTGAGAGAAGTCCATCCAAAGTGCATGTTGACAGCATGATAAAACAAGTCCATCCGAAGAGAATGTTGGCTCCCTGTTGACAAAGTGCATCCGAAGAGAATGTTGGCTCGCTGTTGACAAAGTGCATCCGAAGTGTATGTTGACCGGATGATAAAACCGGTCCATCCGAGGACAATGTTGACCGGATTATGAGGAAAGCCCAGCCGAAGAGACTGTTGAACTGATGTTGAGAGAAGCCCATCCGAAGTCCATGTTGCCCGGATGATGAAATGAGTCCATCTGAAGTGAAGGTTGACCGGATGTTGGGCGAAGCCCATCCGAAGTGCATGTTGACCGCATGATGAAAAAGCTCTTCCGAAGAGACTGTTGACTGTGTGTGTTGACCGCATCATGAAACAAATCCATCTGAAGGGAATGTTGACTCGCTGTTGAGAAAGTCCATCTGACGTGCATGTTGACCGGATGATGAAACAGGTCCATCCGAGGACAATTTTGAGCGGATGATAGGAGAAGCCTATCCGAAGAGACTGTTGACCGGATGTTGAGAGAAGCCCATCTGAAGTGCATGTTGACCAGACTGTTTCAAGACTGTTTGAGTCAGATATGTAAAACTGTTCGCCTAGAATTACAAAACCAACTTGGGGAAAATAATAATAACGAAATAACATACGGATTTCCAAAAGCTAGAAATCGCAGTTCCATTTTTGAGGAAAAACCCCACAGTGGGACGTCCCTATTGTATGTTTGTTTTCGGGATCGTTGGTCTTGGGGGGTGCTCTCCGTCATCCTAATTCTGATCCTTAATCGGAGCTCAGGTCCAACGAGAGGGGGGGGGGGGGGGGCACAAAAAAATAGTACTGACTTATTCGCCGCCTACTTTGTTTAGGATGAACCGCCTTCATTTTACTTCCACTTTGATCGCACTTTTTGCATCGGTGCATAGCTCAGCCGACGTCTGGACCCTCCCTCTCGTTAGCTTGGCAGTGCATCCCGAACTAGTTTTTGCACGTCCTGGGCAGTTTGCGATCTACTGGAACGCATCGAGGCTGCTTGGCACCACGCTCGCCCTGCAACGTCGAATAATTTAGTTTCTTTTTGCCACTGTTGACGCCACCTCACCGGTGAACGTTTATTCTGAGTTTTGGGAGGAGATACTGTTGAGAATAGTCTGGGATGAGAAGCAGTATCGCGAGATGTTATTAAACAAGCGTTTTTCGGTTTAGTGTGTGGTGTAAGGGAGAGGTGTGCAAGCAGGATTCGCGGATTTCATTCCCCAGAACTCTCCCGTCCGCCCGCGGCTGAATCTAAATGAGCAGTCAAAGAGCAGTGAGATTGCTTTAGTATTCTCATTGACTGCGAAGTTGGAAAATCGCGCGGAAATGGAGAAAAAGCCCTGGAAAACGGTCCCTTGGGATTTTAAGGTAATCAGAATGATTATACATGCGTATAGAAGCTATAAAGCAGGGTGGCTACGAATAAATTAGCTCTCCTGAGTTAGAACGTGGAAGAAGATGCTAATTTGAGACTCGGAAAACGGCGAGATTGGCCGGGTGGTCGAAGACAGATTTAAGCCATTCTTAGCTTTCTGGTCCACGTTTGTGTGCTTGGGTTCGGACCCCGCACCTATTTAAAATTTCTGTCGTATTTTAGTACCATTGCACATGCTATAGACTGCTAATTGTTTAACGAGTGGTATGGCTACATGTATTAGAAAGTTTCTTTCATTTAGAGATCACTGACTGGAAACCTAGAAATCTTTACATATTTTTAGTACCATTACCAATGCTGGACTGCATGTAATTTAATGAGTAGTATAGCTACCTGTATAAGATAGGAAAAGTTGCTTTGTTTTTGTTGTTTTTTCACGTTTTTATTATATTCGTTTTTATCATATTCGAAATATTTTTCTTAAGTTCTTGTTATACATAAACACAGCTTATATGGATGGAATTGCAGCAGTACGCTATACCATATTAAAGTTATGGACAGAAGGGCAGAAAAAGCCAATCGTAGATTAAACACGTGCCATTTTACAAATAAAGTTCAAATCAAATCCATTCTAAAGTTTTTATTATAGCCCTTCACCCTTGAACGATTGTTCTATTTAAGACACTAACATCAAATACTAAACAGAAAACCCACATTCACAAACATTTCTTTGAGTAGACTATGTTGGAGTGTTACAAAATTACCAACTTTCTATATAATAGTAGATATAGAAAGTTGGAAACGCTGTCAGTTGTCAGACATGAAGCGTAATTATTTAAAAACTTTACCGTTCAAGATAGCACCAATTTCTTCTACTTCGGAACTGATCCTTAGGAGCAGCGAATTTCTTCGACAATCCATAGTAGACAAGACGCCTGCTAAGAATTTTATTATCGACAAAATAAGACTAGTAAAGATACAGTAAAAACTTGATCATCCAAGCTTCGAATCACTTTCGAAATGTGCCGCCGACCGTGTGACGCGTGACATTGAGAGCCAATGGAATTATGGGATATTCACGCGCGTTTCAAGAACCTTGCCCATGTAGAATTCCAAGAAGTGGTCATGGGCAAAAAGATTTGCTGGAAAACCTGGAAAAACAAAAGGTCTCTTGTCGAAAAAGATGAGTCATTTGTTTATGTTCCAATTCTGCAAAGTTTGGCACAACTTCTATCAAACAAGAAAGTTGCCAAACTTGTGCTTAAAGAACCAAGTTATTGTGACACTGAAGTCTACTATGACATATGTGATGGCCAGGTTTTCAAAAATGACAAATTATTCACTGCAAATCAAGATGCTGTACAAATCATCCTCTATCATGATGCGGTAGAGGTATGCAATCCTCTTGGTAGTCATGCTGGGCATCACAAACTTGACATGTTCTATTACACTTCAGGAAACCTAAACCCTAAAGTAAGAACAAAACATTGCGACGTACGATTGCTGGGTATTGTCAACGCAAAACTGGTCAAGAAGTATGGATACAATGCCATTCTCCGACCGATGATTGAAGACATCCAGAAGTTAGAGAATGGTCACCCTTTTGTAATAGGTGGCCAGGAGAAATTATTGTTTGGGAAAGTCATCAGCTGTGCAGGAGATACCGAAGGCCAACATGAGTGGGGTGGTTTTAAGGTTGGAGTGGGATTTGCTTTTCAGAAATGTCGTCATTGTCAGTGTCAATTTGAAGCCATGCAGAACAAATATCTTGATGGGGATTTTGTTCCAAGGACAAAACAGACACATGAAAGGCGTTGCAAAGAGATTGATGAAGCACCAACTCAGCAACTTAAAAGTGACCTAAAGGTATTTGAATAATAAATATACATATATGTTTTAGCATTGCTAGTGCTGTGCCCATCGGCCAATTTTCATAATCGATTAATCATTATCAACAACCATTAATAGTCATCAATTGTATTGAATAAATCATGACACGTTGCAATAGTTTTTCCCTTTGAATGAAGGGACACTTACATTATATTTTGGTTTAAGAATAACAGTGCATCAACAATGGCTGGTTTAAGCATGGCACGCTATTTATAGACAACCAGTCCAGTCAATGTATATTGCATTATCGCTACTTTCAACGGGCCAAGTGTCACAACAACAATTTCATCTCTCCACAGATTTTAATTCTTGAACGAAACTCATTGTCGTATCGCTGTTAACTGATGTTGATGATGATGGATGATCCGATTGTTGTTAATGATAATCGATTGCCGAATTTTTTTTGATTATGTAATCGATGAATCGGGAACAGCTCTAGGTATCGCTGCATTATAGATGTTGTACTATACCTTTTGTGGTATTAATGGTTTTATATGGTAAATGCATTATAATATAGATTCACTTATTATTTTTTTATAGTTTCATGAGTCTTATTAACCCATTGATGGCTGAGGGATGTCTTATCCCCAACCAATACTTTATCCCCCTTACTCTGGCTAACACCAGACAATTTTACTCAATGGAGTGACCCCTGGGCTGTAGAGGGTTAAGGCTGTCAGTCGTCAATGAGTTAAATTAATTTCTGACAACAGAAATTTCCTGTGTATTATAGGTGACTTATGGAATTAACCACAGGAGTTCTCTGTGCAATCTGCTTGAATTTGATATAACCACGCAACTTCCTCAAGATATTATGCATACGATACTTGAGGGGAGTGTACAGTATGAACTTCGCTGATGATAATCCTGTTTATCAGTTGTTAACGGAATTGGTGGAAATTGTGCAAATTCTGTTCTCACCAGTGATCAGCCTACCGACAGTAAATCTTCTGGGACTGCTCATTGGTGAGCATCTCACTAATTTCAAACACGCATTTCTTGAGGTCAACATAACTCCGAAGCAACACTACATGGTCCACCTTCCACAAATGATAAAAAAACTTGGTCCATTAGTGCGCCATTCATGTTTTGGGTTTGAGTCTGCCCACAATTATTTTAAAGAACTCGCACGCAAACAGAACTTCAAAAACCTCCCAAAGTCATTGGCTGAGCGATGTCAGTTGAAAGAATGTAGTAACTTTGGGGATTCAACTGAAGATGCAAGGTCACATCTCCTCTTTGCATCAGAACGAAACTATGGGGTCTTATACTTGGCTGATAATTCAACAAAAAGAAGGCTGAGGGAAAAGATGGATAGTTTTGGATTGCTTCCCAATATTAATCTCAAAAATGTGTACAAGGCTAGTTGGGTTATATGTCATGGCACAACATTTTCTAAAGATGGTGTCATCATGTGCAACGTACACTGTAGATGAAGATATGCTGTTGCCCATTTTTTTGTCAATACAGCAAATTTGGGTTTTGAGTGATTTTATTTACTTTGAGTACCTGCCATTTGAAACAGTATGTTTCAAAAAGCGATTTCAAGCCAACCATGTTCGAGCAACAGCGAGTGCACAAGCCTTAGGTGCCTATGAGAGCCATGCTGATTTCAATGTCTTTCACATACACGAAGGCAGTGAGGGAGAACTCTATGTTCCTGTAAGGTATGACATTGACGATTTAATGGAGCAGCATGTTAAAGGAAGAAATCCTTTAAAGTATAAACTAATATATATATATAAGTGAGTTATGGTTCACGAAATGTTAGAGATTGCTCAATACCATATATAGATAGAGCAAAATACAAAGTATAAAGTATAGTTTTACCTTAAAGTCTTCGCTACCAGAGGTTTCACCCTAAACGGGATCATCAGGCGACTGAAAAATATCGGTTAGTGGGCTGCTTAAATGCGTTAGTTGGGGCGTGGGTGTGGGCGTCGAAACGTCCGGCGGATTCATTTGGAGCGTGGGTGTGGGCGTCGAAACGTTGCGCGCATTCCTTTGATTGTTTAGGTTGTTGATCCGAAATCTATTTTTGTGCCGACACGTCGAAACTATTTCTGATATTTTGTTTAGTAAGAGTTGTTTGTCTGCCTTCATGATGAAAAGTTTTTCATCCAAACATAAATTGCATCTTTTTGATCCTCCCGTGTAGGAAATTGAGTGTTTTAGTATAGACCAGGTTATGTCGAAACTTTGGTTTTTTCTTTCAGATTCCAAATGTATTTCGAAAGTTCCGTCTCATTTGAATACTTTTTATTCTGGAAAGATTTAGTATGGTTACGATATCGCTCTTTAAATGTACTTGCTGTCATGCCAATGTATTGCTTAGTGATGTTCGTGTTGCTTATGGAAATAGATGCCTTGTATACTATGTTGTTTGTCATGCATTGCCCACGTAGGGGGCAATTGTCCTTAATCCTGCAATTGCAACTGCTTGTAACTATGCTTCGTGGCTTGCTTTTCCTTATTGTGCGTGAATTATGTTTCGTGATAATGGACTTGACGTTGTTCATGCAACTATAGCTAATCTTGACTGTGTTTCTGTTAAAAAGTTTGTGAAGCTTGTGTCCTGGTGGAAAGTGCTTGTCAATAAGGCTAAGAAAATTGCGTCCTATGCTTGTTTTGACATTTTTGTTAAATGGAGGGTTAAACCAGATGATATTGCGCTGTCTATTTCTGCGTGTTTGCTGTGGTGTTTCTTGTGTGTAGTTTAGCTCATGGTTGAAATTGCTGCGCCTTAATGCATCTTGGTAAATTGGTGCGGTTTCATGGAATGTCTGCTCGTCAGACGAGAGGAGGGAAATGCGCTTGTTGATTGATGTAGGTAGCTGTCTTAAAATGCTTGGTGGGTAGTTTGATTGCTTGTTTATGTATATAATGGATCGTCATTGGGCTTTCGAAAAGGTTTGTATTTTCCATTGCTTAGGTCGAAAGTAACGTCTAAAAAGTTTACTGAAGTTAAATTTGCTTCTGCCGTGATTTTTAAGCCAAACTGTTCGAAACTTTTATGAAGATCTTTTCTTGTTTTGTCTGCCAATCGTGCGGTCTTATTTTTTAGTACTGCCAATCCGTCGTCTCTATATAGGCCAATATTTTGGCTGCCAAACTTTTTCCCTAGGTCGTTTAGAATGAAAAGACCTACTAGTTCGCATACTTCAGCGCCGTCATAGCTACCCATGGTAACATCAAATAAACTGTTGCTGTCTTTTTTTATCCACGGTTTTTCGTTGTTGAAAAGGAGCGATTTTCTAGCGTGTTTTATTATTGAAATGTCACTTTCGGTAATGATAGCCAAAGTTCTGGCCCAATATAATGCTTGGTCCAGAAGGTCTTCTGAAATTGAAGGGTAGAAATTAACAATGTCAAACGAAATGAAGGTATGTCTGTTTTTCTCTTCAATGTTGCCAAACCATTCGATTACTTCTTGTGTGTTTCTCCATTGATTTACGTTCAAAATGTTGCTTAACTTAGAGTTGATTTTATCAAGAATTACTTTGCTGAGCTTTCCGGACTCACTTTTAGCAGGATTAATTAATCGGCATGTTGGGTTGTTTTCGAAATTATCCTTATGATCTTTGAGCGAAATAAATGTTTCGCGTTTTTGCATGTGTTCAATACGGTCGCCAATTCCCAAGTTATTCGAAATGTGTTTCAGTTCATTGTCTATCTGTTCTATGGTGCCCTCTGATCCATGTTTATATGTTTTTGTTATATTGTCATGCAAAAGATTGTTGTATGTGTCGAGCGAGGTTTCATAAATGTTTCTAGTTTTGTCGGCGAAAACAAAAATATTAGGTGACGAATTAATTTTCTTCAAATCGTTTGCCAAAGATTCCTGAAATGGATTGCTCGTATGCCGAAATTTGGTGTTTTCAATGAGTTTTATTAAGTCGTCTTCGAAAGGTTTAATATCCAAAATAGTGGGAGGTGTTTTGTTAGAAGGCAGTCCGAAATGGTTATTTTTTGACGGGTTTCTATCACCATTAAGAAAAAAATGAGCTTTCCATCTCATACGTTTTATTACGCTTTCAAATTTTTCGATAAAATCTTTCAAATAAGCATCTTGTGGTGGTATTGGAATGTTTTTCAGTGAATGGTCAAACCGAAATTTTCGCATTTTTAAGGTATAATACTATAAAACTACAAAACTACGTAAACAAGAGTGCACAACCGGTATACGGGTGCGAATATAAGTGAGTTATGGTTCACGAAATGTTAGAGAGTGCTCAATACCATATATAGATAGAGCAAAATACAAAGTATAAAGTATAGTTTTACCTTAAAGTCTTCGCTACCAGAGGTTTATATCGTAACCATACTAAATCCTTCCAGAATAAAAAGTATTCAAATGAGACGGAACTTTCGAAATACATTTGGAATCTGAAAGAAAAAAACCAAAGTTTCGGCATAACCTGGTCTATACTAAAACACTCAATTTCCTACACGGGAGGATACAAAAGATGCAATTTATGTTTGGATGAAAAACTTTTCATCATGAAGGCAGACAAACAAATCTTACTAAACAAAAGATCAGAAATAGTTTCGACGTGTCGGCACAAAAATAGATTTCGGATCAACAACCTAAACAATCAAAGGAATGCGCGCAACGTTTCGACGCCCACACCCACGCTCCAAATGAATCCGCCGGACGTTTCGACGCCCACACCCACGCCCCAACTAACGCATTTAAGCAGCCCACTAACCGATATTTTTCAGTCGCCTGATGATCCCGTTTAGGGTGAAACCTCTGGTAGCGAAGACTTTAAGGTAAAACTATGCTTTATACTTTATATATGTATATATATATATATATATATATATATATATATATATATATATATATATATATATATATATATATATATATATATATATATATATATATATTGCATCTGGGACAACTAATTATTTTAATTACAAACTTTTAGATATATTATCTATATATGTGGCTGAATACATGGAGAATTTTTAGCCCAGTTGGCCAGGCTGAAATTTAATCCTGGTCTTGCAATGAAATATTTTAAAAATAGAACCGGAACCAAGTTGCGGAACTTGGTGGTCAATGCATGAAAACAATTTATAGGATGCACTGGTTTTTTAGCCCAGTTTGAACTACCTGAGCTGAAAATTTCAGTCCAAAAATATGATTAATGTGTTGGCATTGTGCACAAATAAGTGACTAATTTATTACTATGGTTCTCTTTTCATCCTTGGCTATAATTACCCGACATGCATGTTTAAGAGAAGAAAAAAAAATCCAGTCCAGGATAAAAACGCTGCATTTAACCAGCCCCTATACATGTATATAGGTTCAATGCAACAATTTTGCTGATAAACGTTCAACCAGTTGTTATAATTATTAATCAAGTATTGCTGAAAGTCACGTGAATTGGGGTGGAAAATGGCCTTTTAAAACCATGCCCATAACGTGACTGCAATCATTTAACTTTGACGTCTCCAAATAATTTATATGCTAATTACTAATTTCCAGTGTTACTGTATATATATTAGTGTGGGATTATTTGTGTGCACATGTATATTGCATAATTAAATCATATCTGTTAATTTTCTAATATAGAAATATTGTCCCATGCAATGAGTAAAAGACTATACATTAATTTTAAGGGAATGACTTTCTCATTTTAAGAAACGATTTTTCTTATCAAGATAATGACTTTCTTATTTTTTTAAATATTTTTCTTATTAAGATAATGACTTTCTTAAATTAAGAAATATTTTTCTTACCAAGAAAATCATTTTCTTGTTTTGAGAAATATATTTCTTATTTAGAAATTATTTTCTTATGTTAAGCAATATTTTTCTTATTAAGATAATACATTTCTTATTTCAAGAAATATCTTTCTTATTTTAGAAATATCTTTCTTATTAAGATAATAATTTTCTTATTTTAAGAAATATTTCTTGAACTAAGAAAATTATTTTCTGATGTTAAGAAATATTTTTCTTATTAAGATAATATATTTCTTATTTTAAGAAATATATTTCTTATTAACGTAATAATTTTCTTATTTTAAGAAATATTTCTTGATTTAAGAAAAAAATTTCTTGATAAGAAAATTATTTTTTGCTGTGTATAGTTCTTTATCTGTAATGATGCGGCGATATCTGATTGCTTGGCTGTAGATTATGCCTTCTTTGCAAGTTGGTGGGTGAAAGGAGTCATTGCAAAGAAGTAGGATCCTGTCTGTTGGTTTGGTATAGAGGTCAGAAAGAAGAACTTTGATTGTTTTGGTTGATGTAATAGCAGTGTCAAGGAAGTTAACTGATTTGTGAGAGTAGTTATAGTCAAATTTGATGGTTGGGTGGAATGTATTGAGATAGTCGAAGAATTGTAAAAGTGCTTAAATTCCATAAGTCCACAAAGCAAATATGTCATCAATGAATCTTACCCATTAAATGGACATTATGCATTAAAGCAAAGCATGCTGGGAGTTTAGTTGCACAAATAAATTTTGGAAGATGGCGACCGCTTCCTTCGAATAGGAGCCATGAAGCATTTAGTTAAATTTTTAGATGATTTTTTCTTCTGAAGATTTAATAAAGGTTATTATCTGAGTGGTTTGCTTTGTGTTTTTTTTGTGGAATTGTGGATGTGGAACTGCCATATTTTTCAAATTATTCATCATGGCGGCGAAAAATTTCGTTCGATGAAGACGACTCTGAAAACTATTTGAGATTTTACACATTTGAAAGGTAGATACTTACATGGATTTATTTTGAGGTAACTAAGTCCACAGTCATTCACTGTTCCCAACTGCTAGAACTGCGATCGGCTTCTATCTGAGACTTCTGGATTCAAATATCATGTTTCAACTACCACATCTCTTCACGCACGATTTGATCAAGACTCAAGAGTTCTATTTCTAAACTAATTTAAAACATTGAAGTCTTTGGCGCGAAAACAACCGGTTTGACCAACTTAATTTTTTCACTTTTTCCTCTGTTTCGTAAACGTCGAAGTATTTTCAGTTCCGTGTGCGATTTTTTGTTTATTTTATCCTTCGATAACCTATAGTCAGCGACGAACACTTTTGACTACTTGTAAACACGAAGTGTGCTCAACTTGGATTGAAATTATTTTCGTCTGGCTTTGTATTCATTTTGTTGGAAATGGAGAAAAAAGAATGTGGACGAGATTGGAGAATTTATCACTATTCACCCATGCATGGGTTCATATTGAAGCAACATTTGATAACACACATCACTGGTAAACATGGAAAACCACCAAATGCTCACTTGTAAGCACAGGCAAGAAGTCCGGCTACCAAGAAACTGGTAACACAAGTAAAAGTTAAAGCCAATATTATGAAAGGCGAAGACTGCTATTTTCTTGTAAAAGGCACTGTCCATAGAAACTGAAGTCACTGGATAGCTAGATGTACAAACAAGAGGGAGGCTTCCATGAAGAAAACACAATATGATGTTTATGTTCACTTACACCAGGATACAGTGAACGTTTCACTGACAACTTGTTCGTTCATGCAAGGCAAGTCTAGGTGGTTGCTGCAAAAAATGTAGCTGCTTTAATATTTCAACTGCTTGACTTCGTATAGCTTGAGGCAGCAGAGGTCCCAGATGATTTGTTTAAAGTAACGTGCACTCAGTTGCTACAACAATGGCATGTCCCCAGCAAAGACGAACCTAAACCTGCAGTATTATTTGATCATTAAATTTAGTATTAAAGCAACAGCACAGCACAACACATTAACAAAAGGAGAGCCATGCAACTCAGCACCATCATTGTAAGACAAGGCAATGATTCAGACATAAAAAAACTAAAATATGGTTTGACCAAAGCTGGGACATCTAAATATTTTGAAGGTCTGCTTGAATCAAATATTAAAATGTCATCCATGTGACTGCAGTAATTTTCTCAAGGGTATGCCATCAGAAAAGAAATTTACTGGTCAGAAGCAGTATGAAGAAGATGTTGCAAAACATACAACACTGTACTTTCACTGACAGCACTAAATATTTAGAAAATCCTGAATTTGTCCCATTTGTTAAAGATAAACTACTGTATATGCTTCAAAAGAAAATTGAAGGACATTGAACTAAATTCCAAAAGCAGTTTTGGGTTTAAGGAAAGAAGATTATATGTATGTTTAACTGCTTCAAATTTTATCCTTGTCATGAACAGAAAGCAAAGCATCTGGTGTAGCAGTAGGGGAAGTAGCCTGTGTAGCAAGCGTTGCTTATAGTAGTCTGGGTACGAAGGTGGAGGAAATGCTTGTGGACAGAACCCGGTGTTTTGAAAAACCTTGGTCACCAACGAACGGGGGCTTCTGATTGGTGCGGTAGTCATTCTGTCAATCTGGAAGCCTTCCTGTTGTTGGTACATCTACAATAGCTATCCAGTGACTTCAGTTTCTATGGACAGTGCGCCTTTTACAAGAAAATAGCATTCTTCGCCTTTCATAATATTGGCTTTAACTTTTACTTGTGTTGCCAGTTTCTTCGTAGCCAGACTTCTTGCCTGTGCTTACAAGTTGGCATTTGGTGGTTTTCCATGTTTACCAGTGATGTGTGTTGTCAAATGTTGCTTCAATATGAACTCATGCATGGGTGAATAGTGATAAATTCTCCACTCTACTCCACGTTCTTCTTTCTCCATTTCCAACAAAATTAATAAAAAGCCAGATGAAAATAATTTCAATCCAAGTTGAGGACAGACATGAAGCTATTAGCATAGGTAGGGGCCATTGGGGAACCCATGGCTGTGCCATGTATTTGTAGGTACACAGCAAAAAATCATTTTCTTAACAAGAAAAATTTTCTTGATTCAAGAAAAATTTTCTTGAGTCAAGGAAAATTTTCTCGATTCAAGAGAAATTTTCTTAAGATAAGAAAATGTTTCTTATCATCAGGAAACATGTCTTATGGTAAGAAAATATTTCTTATGGTAAGAAAATATTTCTTATGGTAAGAAAACTATTTCTTATGGTAAGAAAATATTTCTTATGGTAAGAAATATTTCTTATGGTAAGAAAAATTGTCTTATCATAAGAAATTTTTTTTAATAACCATGAAATGTTTTGCTATTGGAGTATAATAAAACAATGAGAATTTTGTTCGTACTATATATATATTGGGTAAAAAAATTGACATTTAAACTGATTTCTTATGACAAGGAAATTTTTCTAATGATAAGATTTTTTATAAGAATCTTTTTCTTATGACAAGAAATTTTTTCTTATGACAAGAAATTTTTTCTTAGGACAAGAAATTTTTTCTTATGACAAGAAAGTTTTCTTATGACAAGAAATTTTTTCTTATGACAAGAACCTTCTTATGACAAGAAAATTTGTCTAATGACAATAATACTTTTTAAAATATGAAATGTCTTCCCATTTATATAGAGTATAATATAGCACAAAAATTTGGAGAATAAGAAACTTTTTCCTGCATAATTGCAGAATGGCTTACAATAAGAAAAATTTTATTTGTATATTTGACAAAAACAACTTTACTAAAAATTATCCAGTGGAAAGCCGGCTTAACAATTTATTGCTAAATGTTTAAGACCATGATTTAAAATATTAAGATAATACTATTATTAAAATATGAAAAAGTGGTTGCTCCAATGTCGAAAGTGACAAGAGAAATCGTACGAAGAAAAGCGCTAGAATTACGCGAGAAAAGCGCGAGAATTGCGCGAGAATATCCCGTGATGCCTTTTTTACGACATTGCAGCCTCGCTTTCCGGAATTCAGTACTAGTTTGTCACGAGGCGTTCTGATGTTGTTCGAGTTGAAGAAAAGCCTATTTTATGATGGATTCACGAAGAGGTTCTTTACTTTTCAAAGATTGCCGTTATAGATGAAGATTTGGGAGAAATATTAGAAGGTAAGATGTTTCACACAACCTATTAAAATTGTTTGCAAGCTATTGTTAATATGCTTCCCACTGTTCCCAGTTCTCGCGTGGCAAATCTATTCTACGATTTGAGACGTGATGCTTTTCTTATCCTTTTTATATGTTTTTTCATTGTGCTAACGTGTATATAAATAATAATATCTAAAAAATTATGTTAATTGTTTATGAGGAGTTAATTGTTTACGAACTTTACTGGTTAAAAGGGGCTTAAGAGCAAAAGTGCGCCATATTTGAATGTATTAACACTATTGATTCCCCTTGAGTCCCATAATAATATGAAAACCACTTTTCTGTAAGAGTTCAGTTGATCATGAAGTTCTTAGTTGTTTGCGTACATCATGGTGCTTGTGCTAATTTCACTAGTTTTCACCATTTCTCCTTCACCTTATTTTGTAGTTATTTTTTTTATTAATTTAACCCATTCTTAACTGAAAACAACTGTATACTTTAATGGTTTCCTATCGATGAGTAAAGTCATCTGGTGTAAATCATCTGGTGTTAGCCAGTGTAAAATACTAAAGGCACTCCTGGGTGTGAAAGGGTTAATGAAGATGGTTTCTTAAACCCTTTATAACCCAGAAGGTTTCCTATTGAGAAGTAAAATTGTGTGGTCTTAGCCAGAGTAAAATACTAAAGGAACTCTTGGGTGTTAAAGGGTTAATTATTATAATTATTGGCAATTCATATTTTTGTTTTAATCTGTTTTAATTTATTGTTAATTCATTTTATTATATATTTTTTCATCTTTGTTATTTTTTCATACTGTAGAGGGTATTGATAAAGATTAGCTTGAAGATGCAGGTATAATGGAACATCATTTTAAAGCCATACAAAAAGAAATGGGGAAGAGTCGTCCAAACCCAGCCGTTATCAATCTCAACAAAGAATTTACTGCTAGAAGAGATTGGTTGAAAATGATTCCAGCCACCGATAGATGCAAATAGCTCCTGGATGTGTATCCTTGCTTTGCTGACCATATTGAGGTTGGTGCATGATTTAACACTGTTTGATAACACTATTGCTGCTTAGGCTGGCTAAGGATTCTCCCTCCTATGTGTACAGACTAACCATGCAGGACATGTCATTGACAACAATAGACTAAAACATGCACCTACTGTACATGTACTTTATGATGTAACCGAACAAACTAAACACATAAATAGGTGAACCTGACAGATACTCTTTACTTGACTCTGAGGATGACCACCACTGTGGCCTTCAAAACATCTGTCACTACCACCTTCGACAGTCTTTCTCAAGACTAACCTAGATTCATGATAACATTTCACAAGCGCCATCTACTGATACTTAACCTAGGTTCAAACCATTACAGTACTTTATAAATAAACATATTTCTAGTTTTCTAACTGGAAAATTTGTTTTATCTTAACAGGTGCCAAGATCATATATATATTGCAAAATTTGTCAATTTTACCTGGAAGACAGAAGGCAAACAAAAAGGCACAATAGTTAGTTCATGAATTAAAGGTGAGGAATATTTTTAATATGTACAGTCAAATCTCTCTACAAGGGCTACACACACACACACACACACACACATATATATATATATATATATATATATGTGTGTGTGTATATACAGTCATTGGCACCTAAGCGTGTACACCGCCCATCAAAACATGTTCTAAATTTAAGCCAAGGTTAACTGTTTTGAAATCAACACCGGCGAGACGTGATTGGCTAAGGGCACATTCATGTGACAATAATGCATTGGTTTGAATGTATCAAATGAAAACCTAATACGTTTGCATTAGGTAAACAATATTTAACTTTGACATAAAACATGTTTTGATTGGCGGTGTACACGCTTAGGTGCCAACAACTGTATTTATGTATATATATATATATATATATAATTATATATATAATTTATATATATAATTCAAAACACTCCCCTCGGGGCTTTTCAGGGCTCGAACCCATGATCTCAGATTCTCAGTGGTGGGAGGCTGTTGCTTAGATGACTAAGCCAAAGCCCCAGTTTGTAGAGAGGTGGCCATTATCAAACAGTCTGAAGTTGAGGCATCCATATGGTTTCTGCTGATCCATATACAGTATGCATGTATTCTAGAATTAATTATGTTAAAAATAGTAACTGTTGTTAAAGCAACAGAGGAGAAACTATGCTTTAGAGTACAGTATACTGCAATTATTACAATAAAATGTTTTTTAAGGATTATGAAGATCCAGATGGTTGGATGTTAAAACAGTCTGGAAATGTCCCAATCATGGTAGTTGACAAAGACATGGTTTATGTCATTGTGGGCAAAATAATTTTGTTCAAGACAGAGGTCAGCAACATTAAGGAGGCGGCAGTTGGTTGCATGGCCTCATTTTATTTATTGGACTTTGATTACCCGAAGCATGATGAGGTTGGATTAATTTAACACAGTCCATCATTTGTGGAGACAATAAAGTACCGAATGATATTGCTCTGGCAGTGCTATAGTCTGCATGACTATATAATTATATTCATTTATAGATAGTAATAAAAGATTACAGTACATATAAAAAATAAATAAATTGAATTCATATTGTTTTCTTATTTCTTTTATATACAATGTTAGTACTAGTTAAATATTTATTTTAATGTTTATTCTTTTTAGGAATATTATTATACTTCTATTTATAGAGTATATAAAATCCTAAAAATTAGAAAATATTTCTTAAAACAAGTTCTTGTTTCAAGAAATATTTTCTTTATAAGAAAAATTTTCTTACTATTCTCCCAATCCAAAATTTCTTCTTTCAAGAAAAAAAATCTTGAAATAAGTAATTTTTTCTTAAAATAAGAAATAATTTTCTTAAAACAAGAAAATATTTCTTAAAAATAAGAAAATATTTCCTAAAACAAGAAAATTTGTTTTCATTTTCTTGTTTTGAGAAACTTTTTCTTACATCAAAATAATTCTTCTCATCAAAACTTCTTATTTTAAGAAAAAAAATTCTTAAAATAAGTTTATTTATCTTAAAATAAGAAAATAATTTTCTTAAAACAAGAAAATAATTTTTCTTGTTTTAAGAAATTTCTTAACAAGAAAAAAAGTCTTGCTATACTCCCAATCCAAAATTTCTTATTTCAAGAAAAAATATCTTGTTTTAAGATTTTTTTTCTTAAAATAAGAAAACGATTTTTTGCTGTGTAGTAGTCGTCGGCGTTGAAGGAGAAAAAGTTGTTGTTTAGTATAAGTGAAAGTGTGTTGGTGATGTGGTATATGTTGGTGTCAATTTTATAGTTGTGTATAGCTGTGTTCTCTATGCACATCAATACAGGCTTTAATGACTTCATCATTTGGTATGTTAGTGTACAAACTTTTGACATCTATGTTAATGAGTAAAGTTCAGTAGGTAAGTTGTTGTTAAATTTTAATCATTAGAAGAAGGATTTATAAGAGATTTTGGAGAGAAAATTGGAAGGAAATTTCATATTTTGGGATGGAAATTTTGCTAAAAAGAAGAATAAAAAAGGAAATTTTGCTTTAGCCTAGTGGAATTAAGCACTGGTTGCAATAATTAGTCCAACATGGCGGTCATGAATTTCTTAGTCCCGTTCACCATCGTTTTTTTTTTTCAATTATACTTTGTCAAAAATCAAATTTCTCACCTCATTTTTCAATAGGGATTGATGGATTTGGATTAAATATCACACTTTCGGGCAATCAGCCGATTACAGCGGGTATGGAAGCGTTTTATCGCAAAAGCAGCGTGAGGGTTTTACGAACAAACACGAATTCTGGAGTATAAACGGACGATTTCTGCTTTCAACTTTGCTACTCGGTTGTGATATTGAACTAAACCCGGGTCCAAAATGTAAGTACCCATGTGGAATATGCACAAAACCCGTAAAATCAAACCAGAAGGGCATACAATGTGACAGCTGTGATCTCTGGTATCACACAAAGTGTTGCTCGATGGATGTCGAAATGTATAAAACGCTCGCCAATTCATCTTGCGTTTGGATGTGCCTACAGTGTGGTCTACCGAACTTCTCTGACTCCATCTTCAATTTGTCATCGGATTTGTCTTTAAACAACTCCTTTACATTACTGGACTCACTTATAAACTCGTCTTCTGAGACAGTTTCGGCACCACAAGGTTCGTCTTCATCTACTACAGCGTGTTTTACTCCTCCATGTATACCAAGTCGGCGAAAACTCAAAGGAATGGTTATAAACTGTAATGGACTAAAGAGCACCACTCGTTATCCCGAATTCCAAGCTCTTCTAGATTTACATGATCCTGACTTTGTCTTAGGAACTGAATCGAAATTACAACAAGATATTCCAAGTTATTCTATATTCCCATCTAATTATGCAGTCTTCAGAAATGAAATAAATTGCTATGGAGGAGGAGTCTTTCAAGCTATAAAATCTGATCTTGTAAATTGTGTCAATGAATCTGAACTTACCACTGTTTGCGAAATTATCTGGACCTCTCTCAAGATGAAAGATTGTAAAACATTATACTTAGCATCCTTTTACAGACCCCCTGATTCATCATCTGATGTGCTTGATCAAATTCACGATTCTATCAATCGAGTGTTTGCCAGGAACTCTAATCATCCTAATATTATTATTGGTGGAGACTTCAACCTTGGTGATATTGACTGGACCCCAGACGTATACCTGTGGCTTGCAATATTGGAACTGCCTCGCAACATAACAAACTTTTTCGTCTAATTGATGATTACTCTTTAACCCAACATGTTAAATCGACTACCAGACCTGATTCCCGTAAAGTTCTTGACCGACTATTTTCTACCTATCCAAATTATGTGTCTAATATAACCACTGCTTCTGGCATGAGTGACCACCTTGCAGTTGTTTTTGAAGTAAATTTTAAACCAAAGAGACTATCAAACCTCCCCACAAGGTTTATACCTACAACAAAGCAAACTTTTCTGGCCTCAATGACCATATGCTAAAATCGTCCTCAGAGGTTTTTTTTCCAAGTAATCCCCAAAATAGATCGGTTGATGAATGAACTGGAATTCCTTTAAACAAGGTTTATTTGATGGTATAGCTAACCCAGTACATTCTACAGAAGACTTCACGTTCAAAATTTAAACTTCCATGGATCAACTACGATATAAAACGTGAAATACGCAGGAAAGATCGTCTTCATAAAAAGGCCATACAGTCAAAGAAATCCCAACACTGGAATACCTTCAAAAGCCAAAGGAACTATGTAGCTGAGATTGTAAAGGAATCCCATAGTCACTACCTTAATGAAATCATTGGTGGTAGCCTGACTGAAAATCCAAAGAAGTTCTATCCTATGTTAAAAGTCGCAAGTCGGAGAACACTTGAATCCTCCCCTTGAAATTTGGAAATTCTATAAGTATTACAGATTAGGATAAAGCAGAATATCTCAACTCATATTTCCACTCGGTGTTTCTCGTGAACATTTGCCTGCTCCTTCCATGGGTCAGTCTCCATATCAGCCAATTGCTGACCTACAGATTAGTTGCCAAGGTGTAGCCAAAGAGCTATCTGATCTAAATCCAAAAAAAGCATGCGGACCTGATGAGATCCCAACAAGAGTGTTAAAGGAAGTTGCACATTCTGCATCTCAGTGGCTCAGTTTCATCTTGCAGCAATCCTATGATGACAACATAATGCCATCAGTGTGGTCACAAGCTCTTATCACTGCTGTCTTTAAAACAGACAATAAATCCAATCCAGCTAACTATCGGCCAATTTCCTTAATTAACCTGCATTTTCTGCAAAGTTATGGAACATATCCTTCTTAGCCATATGGCAAAGCACCTTTCCACAAATAACACCTAATCGACGAACAACATGGCTTTAGGAAACGATTTTCCTGTGATACTCAGTTAATCTCTGCAATTCATGATTGGGCTAAAACTATCAATATGAGGAAACAAAGTGATGTTGTCCTTTTGGATTCTAGAAAGGCCTTTGACTCTGTACCCCATGAACGGCTGTTAACCAAACTTGACTATTATGGGATTAGTGGAAACACACTCAAATGGATCAAGGCATTTCTTTCAAATCGCTCCCAGTTTGTTTCAGTTAATGGTACCCATTCTTCTGCCAAACCTGTCATCTCTGGAGTACCACAAGGGTCCATCCCAGAACTATTCCTGTTATACATAAATTACGTTTCCATCAAAATCCAATCAAGTTTACGCCTCTTTGCTGATGACTGTGTGTTATATCGAAAAATCAACAACTACCATGACAACCAAATCTTACAGGATGACTTTGATTGTTTATCCAATTGGTCCATACGCTGGCAGCTGAACCTTAACATATCTAAATGTTACCCTCTAGGAATAACCTGTAAGAAAATTCCTTCCTCTTATAACTATTTCCGGAATGGCAAAATCATCACCAAAGAAAGATCTAAAAATGCCTAGGAGTTATCATTACTGATAATTTACGTTGGAACAATCATTGTGACACTATATGTAAAAAGGCCAATTCCACCCTTGGCCTACTTAAACGGATCTTAGTTTGTTGTTCTCCTGCAATTAAATAATTAGCTTATCTAAGCCTAGTCCGTCCTAAACTTGAATATGCTAGCAGCCCGTGGAACCCCCATACCCAACGAAACATTGACAAAATAGAAATGATCCAACATCGTGCTGCTAGATTTGGGCATAATGACTATTCTAGACATAGTCATGTATCCCCTATGATTAGCAGTTTGGGTTGGGATACTCTGGAGCAACGCAGGTTACTCCATCAATCATGTATGTTCTATAAGCTATATCAGTGCCACGTTGGTATAAATCTACCTGAAGAAGTGTGCCCTTTAGCAAGGAAATCAACAACCATTTCGCCAGCTTCAATGTAATAATGATATTTTTAAGTTCTCATTCTACCCAAGAATTATTGTGACTTGGCACAACCTCCCGATTAACGAACTCCCAATTAACATTAATGCATTTAAATATATTGCTATGCCTGTTATAAGATTGTCTATATAACGTGCTCTACATTAGTATTTTATTTATTTATTTATTTTTTATTATTACTTATTTCAATTTTAGAATTCTTATTTGTCATAATTTGCATGTATATATTTAACATTTTTAGATTCTTACTCTATGTAAATATGTTTATATCTCCTAGTATAGTCTTACTGAATTAGGAGTACATCATTAAAGATTAAAGGGAGAAATACGTTTGAGGAAGTCAGTGGTGTCTTAGATGCAGGAGGGTATGTGGTTCAAAAGTCAGTTTGAGGAGGAGATCAGCGTACTGTGAGAGTCTTTCTGTAGGGCCTCCACAACCTGAAATAATGGGCCTACCTGGGGTGTTGGGTTTGTGTGTTTTGGGGAGAAGGTAAAGTGTTGGTATGTTAGTGTTGGTTTGTGGGTGGAGATATTTCTGTGTCGTATCATCAATGAGTTGGTCGTTGTGCATAAGTGTGACCAAGGTTCTGATTTGTTGTTGTATTTGTTGCGTGAGGTCATTTGGTATTTTCTGTAAGTGGTTCGTGTTATTAAGTTGTTTGTACGCTTCAGTAAGATAGTCCGTTTTTGGCCAGATGACAATAGCTCCACATTTCTCAGCTGGTTTGACAATGAGATTCTTGTTGTTAATAAGTTCAGTGATAGAGTTGGACTCACTTCTTGATATGTTGCATTTGGGAGGGTTGTGTGATGTGTGATGTGTGATTAGTAAATCTGTGAGATGTATTCGAGAAGGTTGGGGTTGTCAGGAGTGGGTGGAGTAAATTGAGTTGGGGTTTTGAATGGGTGACGGTTTGTTTTATTTTTGCAAAGAGATATTTGCATGGTGTACATGTTGCGTCTGTACTTGAGAAAGGAGTTGTAGATGGTGTTGTAGTGCGTAGGTTTAGATGTAGGAACAAATTTGAGTCCTTTGGATAAAAGGTTATTAGTTGATTTGGGTAGTGGTTCATTGGAGAGGTTTACTATATACACTGTTGTTGATGAGATGGTTGTGCATTTGTTTCGGTAATTTGAGTTTATTGTTGTATCTGTTGTTGTAGTGGTTACGTTTGCCTTTCATGTATTTAGTAAGTGCGTTTATTTTTTGTAGTAAGTGGAATGTTGGGTGGCTATTGGGGTGGGTTGCGTATGTGTTTGTGGATAAAATCATGAATTCCTTGTTCAACTAGTGAGGTTATTGCTGGTTTAATGTTGCTATGAGTGGTATTTATGTTTCGGTGGAGTTGTCTTGTTGTTGTGGTGGTATAGTACGGTGTGAATCGGGGATGTTGGTTAGAGAGTAATGGTGTGAGTTTGCTGTGTGTGGGATGGTGGCGTGTGTTGTCAGTGTGTAGTATCATGGGTAGATTGAGGTGTTGTTCGTGGGCGGTTGGTAATTGGGGTGGGTGGGTGTGTACTGTGCGGTATCCACTTGTCTAGCGGGGTGCAGGTGTGTCGTACTGTGAGTAGGTTGTTGGGTGTTAGAGTGGGTCTTGTATGAGTTGTGTTGTGGTCGTTGAAGTCGTTTCGTTGATTTGATTTTCGAAGTGATGGTACGTCTTGTGTATTGATCTCCTATTTCGTAGGTGCGGTTGATGATATGAAGACCAAGTTGTTTGTCAATGTTGTCGTTTAGAATGCGTTGTTCCTGATGTTGTATTTTAGAGCGGGTGTCTTGTAGTAGGGAATGTTTGTAGTAACGTGTAATGTCGAGCAGTTCGTTGGAGGTGTTCGTAAGTGTATTTTCCCACCCTTCCCTAAGCTGTATATGTAGGTCAACTGGACATTTTTTACTAATTTTGAGATCGGTCGGAGTAGTCTTAGTTCCTTGGCGTTCTATGAGATGGTTAATAGTGGCTTGTTGTTTGTTTGTTTGTTTGTTTGTTTGTTTGTTCGTTCGTTCGTTCGTTCGTTCGTTCGTTCGTTCGTTCGTTCGTTCGTTCGTTCGTTCGTTCGTTCGTTCGTTCGTTCGTTCGTTCGTTCGTTCGATCGATCGATCGTTCGTTCGTTCGATGGATTGTTTGTTTGTTTGTTTGTTTGTTTGTTTGTTTGTTTGTTTGTTTGTTTGTTTGTTTGTTTGTTTGTTTGTTTGTTTGTTTGTTTGTTTGTTTGTTTGTTTGTTTGTTTGTTTGTTTGTTTGTTTGTTTGTTTGTTTGTTTATTTCGTTTGTGTTTGAGTCTGCAGAGTGTTCTAAAGGGTTCTAGTAGATGGTTGGGCATGTCATTGATTATGTCATTGATGTCCATGTTGGTAGTGCATGTTGTTTTGGTCAGTAGTTGTGCTGGTAGAAGTACCGCCATTGACAGGATCAGGGGTCATGTTTGTGTTTGTGTTTGTGTTTGTGTTTGTGTTTGTGTTTGTGTTTGTGTTCGTGTTCGCGTTTGGGTTTGCGTTTCCATTTGCGTTTGTGTTTGCGCTTACGTTTGTGTTTGCTGTTGTGTTGTGTTGTGGACTGTGGTGTTGGCATTGTGTATGGTTCTGTGTAGTGTGTGTATGCCACTGTCTGTATTCGTCGTGTTTGGTATAGAGTGGTGGATTAGGTTAATAGACTGTGTGATTGTGTTGTTGGATTGTATGTGTCTGTCAGACGTAATCGTGGGAGAAATCTGGTTGGGGGGTGTAGTGAAATTGTTAAAAACACTGTCATTGAGGTTTGTCATGTTAAAAAGGTCGTTGTTAGTGGTTGTAGGTTTTGTTTCGTTAACTGGAGTAATTAGTCTGGGGCTGTTAGTCTGTCATCAGTGGTGTGCTGTTCTTCGTTGTTATGATAGTCATTGTCAGCTTGTGTGTCGGTTAGGTCAATTGCCAGCAACTCTGCCTCATCTATAACATCATATTCCATGAGGTTTATTGGCTGTGAGAGTAGCAAATCGTCCTCATTATCAAGGAGGTCAGTGTCCGAGGCGCCATTTGTGTTAGTCGAAGACGGCAATGTTCCGAATTGGATTTTCGGTTCGTTGTTCTTAGATTTGTATGGCACAACTATATATATAATCAAGTGTATATAGGTCAGGGTATGTGGGGGAGGAGCGAATAATAGGCTACTGGAAAATTAAAAGCCCGTAGTCAATCAACAAGGGATTTTCTCTCTTTGACTATAAGCTCTACATGTGGCGTTTAGGAATGTCGCTGTCAGTAACAGTAAAACTACCCAATGTGGCGAGCTTGGATAAGCTCTCTCCTTGACTCCTTTCGCTACGGTGTTTTCACAATTTTTTTTATAAGTTAAATTGTAGTTAATGGGAACCACATAGGAATTTTAGTTGTGTACTTTTGATAAACGAGGGAGAGATTAGAAGGGAATTTTAATAAAAAGCGCAATTAGCCTCTGGTTATTTTGCGTATGAAAAAGTGACGCGGATATCGCTGTTGGACATGCAGTGTAGATATAATGTTTGAGAATCATGTAAAAAATATCAGAAGGACTAACCATAAAAGATTTGTAATGTATAAGTATAGTGCAAGGACCTTAAACCACAACCCTGCCAATATTATTGATATTTTTTATAGATACTTTTATCCGATTACAAGGACCATTAAATAAATTGGGAATTGGACGTGTTGAAATATTTTACCAAGGAAAATGGGGAACGATTTGTGATAAAAACTTGGACTTTATCGATGCTAACGTGGTTTGTCGACAACTTGGCTTTCCAGGAGCTAGAGCAGCTCTTCAAGATGTTGATGTTCTGGATGGTAATGGAACAATATGGCTAGATAACGTTAAATGTATAGGAAAGGAACGGTTCTTAGCCAGTTGCGCTCATGGAGGATGGGGGAGACACAATTGTACGCACCACGAAGATGCCGGTGTCCAATGTACCAACGAATCGAGTAAGCTAGAATTTTAATTTGTAAATTGTTACGTTGCGCCTGGGAATAATAATAATAGTAAAATGTAGTATGTTTGTTGAAGTATGTTTGTAGAATCGTAGCTGGCTAAAGCGATGCTATTTGGATCTGCACTGCACTTGCACTGCACTTGCACTGCACTTGCACTGCACTTGCACTGTACTTGCACTGCACTCGCACTGCACTTGCAGTGCACTTGCACTGGACTTGCACTGCACTTGCACTGCACTTGCACTGCACTTGCACTGCACCGCCACTGCACCGCCACTGCACCGCCACTGCACCGCCACTGCACCGCCACTGCACCGCCACTGCACCGCCACTGCACCGCCACTGCACCGCCACTGCACCGCCACACTGCACCGCCACTGCACCGCCACACTGCACTGCGTTGCAATGCGTTGCACTGCGTTGCACTGCGTTGCACTGCGTTGCGCTGCGTTGCGCTGCGTTGCGCTGCGTTGCGTTGCGCTGCGTTGCGCTGCGTTGCGCTGCGTTGCGCTGCGTTGCGCTGCGTTGCGCTGCCCTGCCCTGTACTGCCGTGTCATAGTGTGTCGTGCTATGCCGTGTCGTGCCGTTCCGTTCCGTGATCGGATCGGATCGTATTGTATTGTATTTAACAAATATATTGTTTTATACATAAAATTTTAAGAAATGTTTGATATACACTCTTTTTTTTCACAATTTCAAAAAAGTACAATGGTACGCAAATTAAGT
Source organism: Paragorgia papillata (assembly GCA_035771165.1). Taxonomy (NCBI): domain Eukaryota; kingdom Metazoa; phylum Cnidaria; class Anthozoa; order Scleralcyonacea; family Coralliidae; genus Paragorgia; species Paragorgia papillata. Next base: position 423,091 of record JAWNZC010000031.1, on the reverse strand, counting down.
TTAATTAGATTAGTATTTGCAGTTGGGTTTATTATTTTAGCAGCACCGAAAAATTCACTAAGGAAACAAATGCAATTAATTGTACAAATCATGGGATGGCGGAGAAAGTTAATATTAATCGCGGAAATTCTGTTTCTAATTTACTATTAATGACTTTTTTAGCTTATAGTATTGATTGTATGGTAAACAGCACTGCATTATTTTCGTTCAAGTTGGCTGGAAGTGATTACATTAGAGAAACAACTGGTATTTGCGTCAGATTTAAATACAAGATGTCTGGTGATAATAATTCTTTATCGTTGTTTTTCCAAACGTCATCTGAAAAGAAAACAGACATTTGGAGTCTACGAGGTGACCATGGTAAGAAATGGAAATCCGCGTCGATAACTATCAATTCAACGGACACAATAATGGTAAATAAGACTAGTATATTTTGGAAAAATTCCATGTTACTTCAGTTCTGACTTACCCTGGGTGCCAGAGGTTCTTTCACGCTCTTAGGGATAACGGGGGCATGCGAAGGATCGAGGGGGTAAAAGGGGTGGGGCTAACTCGAGGGGCGAACGGGAAGAAGCTCTGGAACAGTTCGTGGGTTTTTACTGTTTTGAGTGACATTTCATCAACCAATCAAGACACACCGGAAGTGTTAAGCGATTGCCGTTCCGGTGATGGTATTTGAATATTTGGTGATGAGAAAAATTTACTTTATGCTAGCGTGAGAAGATATTTATGGTTTAGATACAATGGGGAAAATACGGAATAGTCAGCGGAGGTTAAGTCAGAGAAGTCTTTACACTCTTCTTCCTTTTCTCATGTCTTTTCATGCATCTAAACCACAAATCGCCCCGATTAATCATTGTGCCAACATACCTTTATGTCCACTTTGATAGAATCGGCTCATCAGTGCACAAGAACAGTTTACAGAACAGGCCGTTGAGTTTCATGAACTGCCGTTTAAATTATAGTCACAGGGAATGAATCGATAGCACTAGCCTTCATTCTTAATTGCAAGTATCTAGACCTTACTGAGATATCAATAACTATTGCATGTGTAAATTGTCGCACGCAGCACGATAAAATGCTTCAGACAGAAATTTCTTTCGATCGTGTGATTTCGTACTACTGCTCCTGATTATCTGAAGCACTTCTTTTACAAATTCTGCTTTTAATCAGCTTGAGTTTATATAATAGATCAATTAGTAAAACACCGTTGGTAAAACGTGTCACTATCAGTAAGTATCAAATATATATACAACCACTCAGTGTTGAGTGTTGACAAGAACAACTTCGCGAGACTTCAGCTCGCTCAAACTTGAAATATTGGCAATCGGGCAACTTATTTTATTTCTGATGTTTTCGCTTGTATTGTATCTATTACCAGTTATCCGTGGTAGGTTCTGTGAAGTTAGGACTTTGCCAAATAACACACACTTACAGCAGCTAGATTATTCCGTTCCTTGTCAAATATAAATTATGTAGTGAAAATCGCATGGATGAAATCCTCTGGTGAAAATCAAAGACATACTAAAAATGTAACCGCGAATTTTGAATAAATAAAGAGTGATCAGGCGTTCACAAGGGGCTTCAGAAGTTGATATTAGTAAACAGCGCTGTGAAATCGCATGGATGAGAGTATATGACATGACTGCCATGTGTGCCATGAGCACCGTTGGTGATTGTCAGTATGATTATTTCGTTCCTTGGCAAATATATGTGATGTCAATCTGATTGTGAAGCTTGCGTTGTTCAAATTCTCTCGTTAAATCGATGGTATATGGAAACAGTTGCCGCAAACTGGGTAATTCCGTAAATAAACGCCAGAGCACTGTATGTATTTCGCGAAGGTATTCTGAATGATGTTTGATCCTGCCGTTCGGCCAATCAACGCTGTGCTCCAGATTCTGGATCACTTTGGGCAATACAGGATCTTGATCGGTTCGGCACGATATGAGAAAACTTGAACTGTTCCAGAGGTTCTTCCCGCTCGCCGCTCGGCGAGTTATCCCCACACCCTTTTACCCCATCGATCCTTCCCGTTATCCCTACGAGCGTGGAAGAAACTCTGGCACCCAGGGTAGTTCTGCCTATCTTATCCTTCCCTTTTTCGTCACAGTATTTTCTTTGCCTTAACTTCACTCCACTTTTAGTTTATTTTAGGCTTACAACATCCTACAATAAATATTGTCTCGCTTACATATTTAATCATCAGTCACCCTCCTTGTTGAATACACGTATTGAAGTTAATTGGGAGTCCGAACGAAATTAATAATTTACTAGCCTGAGAAAACAACCACCTCTTCACGATCGCCCCTCGCGGAATAGAGATCTGAGCAACGTACGACCAAGAAAATCAATAATGATGACGTAAATCTACCGAGATTCGGGTAGTAGCGCTGATTGGTTAATTTCTAATCATACGATAATTAATTCAAAACTCGACTCGACCAAGATCCACTCCCACACCATTCCTGTCTGAAATAACAAAATTAATGCTTAGTTTTTGCCAACACAGAAAGATAGATAGTTCATTTTCCTAAAGCGAGTTTGAGTGGCAATAAAAGCAACATTTCCCTAGCGAAATTGAACAATTTTGCCAGACATCGAGCGCCACTTCCTGTCGAGATTTGTCATAACGTAGCAACGAACGTTTCAAATGTCATTCAACAGTTTGAAGTCTCGACAGGAAGTGGCGTTCGATGTCTGGCAAAATCGTTCAATTTCGCTAGGGAAATGTTGTGCATGCTGTTTACTGCAACTCAAACTCGCTTTAGGAAAACGAACTATCTACCTTTCTTTGTTTGCAAAAACTAAGCTTTAACTTTGTTATTTCAGACAGGAATGATGTCGGAGTTGATCTTGGTCGAGCCGAGTTTTGAATTAATTATCGTATGATTACAAATTAACCAATCAGCGCTACTACCCGAATAACGGTAGATTTAGGTCATCAGTATGGAATTTCTTGGCTCCGAGAAGAGGCGATTGTTTTCTCAGGCTAATAATTTACATACTGCTGGTTAACAAAAAGGATAAAAGCAATCATTATATATATTTAAAAAACTCATTAATAATTCATGAGGAAAACACAAAGAAAAATCATAACCGTATCGTGGTTTTATATCTGATAAAATTTTCTCCTGATTTACATATACTTTAGCTTTGATTTTCTCGCCTTAGACAACGTTATTTCTCAAAATTACCACGCCAACGAACTTACCAAATGGTGATCGTTTTTTAAGCCATTCAAAACAGGGGCGGATCTAACGTTAGTCAAATAAGTCAGACGACTAATGTAAAAAAAAATAGCGATTGCAAAAAAAAGTCCTGTTAAAAACGACGTAATAGCAGCGAGAACAATCGCGTAAAATCTAATTCGTCACCAGGACCATTTGCGGGAAGGCGCGCGGACGTAATTTATACGTGCTGGTAGCACTGATTAGGTTTGCCGTATCTGGCAGCCATTTTGACTTATTTGGCCCGATTTAGCCATTCTCATTGGTTGAACACGACTTGCTCCAAATTTGACTGATTTACCTCAAATTGGGCAATGTGATTGCCTATGCAGAACCTTGACTGCCTGCATAACTTGCCAGCCGCCAAGTGTGCGATCTGTTCGCTTCGATCATGGCTTCTACAAGCATGTTTGATCGTGCGCAATCCGCTTGAGAAAGCAACAACAAGGTGTTATTGCGACAAATATGTAACGATTTCATGCAATCGGCAGTGCTTTTGGAGTTCTCGGCAAAGAAGAACATTTCCTCGAGATTGGTGAGACTCTATACCTACATCGAGATATCGCATATCGGTACGGAGACTGCCTACCTTAGTACCGCAACATGAAGGCTGGACAAGAAGATCTGAACATGCCTTCCACATATCGTTCATTAAGTCCAAGGCAAGTTTAATTTAAAATACATTTCATATATTCATTGACGTTCATAAAGCTGTCCGACACAATGGTGCTGTATTGCTTTCAATTGACCACTTCACCCTGAAACACGTGTAGTGTAATATGACACCAAAATCAAAAAATGCGGACAAGAAGTCGTTCGGCAACAGAGGGTAAATAGCAAGGTGAACATTTTATTTCGATTTTTATCGAAAACTCGCGCTTATGTCCATTCTAAGTGGAAAGTATCGTGCAAGAAATTTTCTATAACACGTATGAACCTATAGAAGCTCCTTACGAGCAAAGGATGGTGAGTTATGAGGAGAAATTCCGAGCGATGTGCGGCAACTGGCTTCGAAATTTAATATTTTCAAAAGCGCTACGTGGCGCCATAGTTAAGGACGAATTAACTATTGACTTTTGTTTCAGTGACTTGAAAGGATAGAAATACCTTAATCATTCGGTGCATTCCGTTTTGTTTGTATTCTGCGTAATTAGAAAATACAAAAGGCAAGTAGAGCATTACTAGTAAAGCTGATTAAAGCATGCAGTAGAGCATTAACAAGATTATAGCATCAGGTAAAAAATCTTAATCATTATTTATTCTTAATCACTATTTGCGCAAAATATTTTAATATTCGATATCAAAAAGAAACCGTATATAGACAGGTTTACATTCAGAACTTACCGTTTGTTAAAACTTTGCTCGTTGTATAGCTAAGCAATATGGGATTCAATAATCGAAACAACAAGCTCATTGTTTGTTTACACTCTTTACGTTTCTCTCTGACGAAGGGCCTTCGCTCGAAACGTTAGACTCCTATACGTTCTCTGTTTCGGCATTATATCTAACCTAACTATATTTCGATTGTTGTTTCTACACTGCCTACGCAGCACGCTACTTTTATTACACAATATGGGATTCATCCGGTCCGATACATGCAGTTGGCCCTTTCTCTTCGATAAAACGCTATCTTTCATGAGCAATAGAACCATCACCGCGATGACTTGTTTTTATCCATTTCGTTCATCGCTCGGGGTCTTTCTTTAGCGTTGAAAACCGAACAAAAAATACATTGTCTCCGTTCTTGTTTCTTTCCCACGCGGGCAGGAGAACGGGAATCGTTTCTGTATGCTCCCTAAGCGCAGTGTTTGTTCGCGAAAAAAGCAGCGTATAAAGGCCAAACTGGCTCCTAACGACCTAAATATAACACTACCACGACTCCTACATGTAAACACTTGCGACGGAGGACTTTTTGCAATAAAATTTTTACACGGAATGGGCATACTCTCTAAAGTATCTTTAACGCGAGCACTGATTTGTTGCTTGAACGTTTGCGAGAAGAATACTCGAACACTAATAGTTTTTGATATACATATAATTTTACTTAACAAAGGAAAAACTCATAGAATGCGTTTGATTTAACTCTTCAGAGCACGAAGCGGAGACTGTCTGGTTTCGAATATTTACAAGTTATTTTATACGCTAGGTAGTAAAGGCGAGGCGGAAAAGCACTTAAGATTAGTGTCAAGATAATTAAGGCGCGTTATATTAATACAATTAGGCTATAAGTGATAACAAGATATAAATATGTACAAGTGTTGGCTGCGTGCGTACAGATTAAATCTAGGCGCGTCTACTTCCTAAAAGGTTTATGAAAATATATAGTAACTAAAAATAATGTTTATCTAAGTGTTCCCAAATTCGCATATTTTGCGCGCCATACGATCGCGTGGGTGACACTACATATCTATTAATAGCGAATAATTATTAAACGGGTCCGAATGGCTAAAATACGGCCCAATTGGCCTTTAAATACTTTCAGTACACAAAACATATGGTGCTGGTTTCGGCAGATTCCAGCGATCATTACGATATAGATATCGTTAAAATCGTACTAACTACTAAGAGACAATATTTAAACTTGTTTCGAAACACACATTTCCAAATGTAATAAGACACCCACATGATATCTACAATAGACATTATTCGGTGCTTATTTACTTGCGTTTTGTAGTTGTTGGAGCAAGCAGCAGAAATCTTCTTTGTGTTTTTCTCGTAATACTCTCATAATTTGCAGATTTGAGGTCTTGAATACTTTCAGTTTCCCATCACACGTTTTCGTGGAACGTAGTAAGTCTTTGGCATTTTAACCACCTCCTGTTCAAAGTGATGTTTTAAAAGTTAAAGCGAATATGTAAAAGACACTTAATATTTCATGGCATAAAAGTGCAAAAAAATGTTTTTCACAATTTTTGATGTTTATATACCGTAAATGTTACACTGTCTACGAGTTGATGTTATATTTGAATTTTAATTCAGTCTTCTATAAGGTAAAAAAATACGGGTAGTTTAGAATGTTATATTGACTAACAATGTGAGGAAAAAAACCCAAAACAACCGGTACATTTACACCCAAGGCCCTGGGAACGAATTTATAATGTCCAGTTTATTTAAGTCCTCAGGACTTCTCGTTTGTTTTGTTTTTTTATAGTTCAAAACACGCACCACGAGTTATACTTTCCAATCGCCCACTAGGAAATTATGCACAATGTTCACATAAAATAAAAATAATGGGCGCAATCGAGCTGTTCTTTTACACGGAGAATCTTGTTGTCAGATTTTAATTGTTTTTCATTCAAATTTCAACAAAATTGGTCCTTGGTCTATATATGATCAAACTTTCCACACACTTTCATGAGAACCTGTGCAGTACTATATATTATGAGTTATTCTGGAAACAGACAAACAAACAAACAAAGAAACAAACAAACAAACAAACAAACAAACAAACAAACGAACGAACGAACGAACGAACGAGCGAACGAACGAACGAACGAACGAACGAACGAACGAACGAACGAACGAACGGACGGACGGACGGACGGACGGACGGACGAACGGACGGACGGACGGACGAACGGACGGACGGACGGACGGACGGACGGACAGACAGACAGACAGACAGACAGACGGACAGACAGAAATATTTATTTAAATTCGGAATTTCTTCAGTTATATGTAACTGCTTTACAAGAAAGCCGAGAATACTTTTAAAAAAAATACATAAAAATGTAATTAATTTGAGGAAGCAAGTGATGAGAGAGATTTAAAAAAAAATTAAGACTAGCTAGTTTCATATGTCATTCGACTTGGCAATTCGTTCCAGAGTTATACCCCTCTATAAGTAAACGTCTTTTTCAAAAACACAGTGAGTGGTTTTGGTAAGACGAGTGACATTTATTTATTTCGTAATGCTTAAGTATTATTTAAGGTATAGATTTTAAGATGGTCTCGTAGGTAAGAGGATGCCATATTATTTAATAATTTATTGTCATATGTTCAGCACGTGAATGACATAGCCTTTCCCAGTGCAATTCACATATTAGTTCACTAGATCTGACCACCTAACCCTGGCTTGTAATTACTCGTGCCGCTCGATTTTGCAACTTTTGTAATCTAGTAGCAGTTGTAGTTGGCACGTTGTCCCATATTACATCTCAATAGTCAAATAATGCTTGAATTAACGACTTATCCCTTACGAAAAAAGACACAGTGTGTTCACCCAGTGATTCACAGTGTGGTTCCACAGTGTTAACACCCAGTGAACACAGGGTGTAACACACACTCTTCACATGTGTATTTGGGGCATTTTCCACATAGTGAACACCTGGTTAACACAGTCACCACACAGTATATTTCACGGTGTTAACATGCAGTGTTCACGCAGTGCATTTCGCGGTGTTAACACAGTGTTCACATGTGTATTTGGGACATTTTCCACGTAGTGAACACAGGGTAACACACAGTCACCACACAGTATATTTCACGGTGTTAACACAGTGTTCACGCAGTGCATTTCATGGTGTTAACACACAGTGTTCACATGTGTATTTGGGACATTTTCCACGTAGTGAACACAAGGTTGACACACAGTCACCACACAGTATAGTTCACGGTGTTAACACACAGTGTTCTCGCAGTGCATTTCACGGTCTTGACACACAGTGTTCACATGTGGATTTGGGACATTTTCCACGGAGTGAACACAGTGTCCACACAGTGCATTTCACGATGTTGAGACGGTGTTGTACAAAAAATTATTTTCTTATTTCAAGAAGAAAAAAAACTTGTTTTAAGAATTTTTATCTTAAAACAACAATTTTTTTTGTTGGAAGACAGATAAGTTATTTTTCTTAAGAAAATTTCTTAAGAAATTACTTTTTTAAGAAATATTTTCTTGCGAAAAAGATTTCTTAAGAAATTTTTCCTAAGTCATTTTTAGTCAATTTTTAAGAAAAGAGTCAATTTTAAATCATTCTAACTTGTAATCTTTGTACGCTTTACATAAAACAACTAATTGACCTCAGTTCATCGGTTCAATAAACCTTATTAATGTACCTAATTGAAGTCTTGTAAAATTACTAAACATATTTATGAGAACACTAAAGAATAAAACATGGAAATATAAAATTATACATAATGTAGTTAGTCAATAGAACAAAAGTCAATTTAAATCATTCTAACTTGACATATACTCTTCATACGCTTTAAACATCAGCTTGAATGGGGAAGCAATGTATTTTGGTGTGCTTATATCCATAAAAACAAAATACTGGAGCATGTACATCCCCAGCTCACAGTGCTTGGGATAATCGAAATCCAATAAATAGTAAGTTGCCAGCAGACCGACAGTGGCTCCCACAAACTTCTTTCTTTCAACCTCGAAGATAATTTGGATTCCCACAAACACATATGTTGAATTCTTGTCATAAACAAGAACCGGCAAAGTAGCCTTCTGTTTCCTACTTGAGAAGTCTGGATCCTCATTTTTCTTAAAGCAGAGAAATAACAGACTTACTGTAGTACATCCATAAATATTATGTAATGATTGTGATTTTTCACAAACAGCAAAACAATGGACTTGACAAGTCAGGGCAATCATGAAAAAAAAAATGCAATTCTTTTTCATATAAAAAAAATTAAATTTAAGCATTTTCAAATATAACAGTATACAGTACTCTACGTTTTCGTCTAGTGAGCTAGGTTGGTAAGCACATTGACTTACCTCCCTATGAACACCTGTAGCCTAATAAGTAAACATGCTGGCTAAGTGAATCAAAACTCAAAATAAGTTACAAGATTTAAACCATGCTCACCTTCAGCTCATATATACCAGTTCACAATGCTTTTTATTTTCATTTTCTGTCAATAAAATATACTAGTCAAACTCTTCAACAAATAAATAATCTTGACATATACGAAAGAGAGAAGAAGTATTAAAGTTACAAGTGAACTATCATTGTACTCCATCTATACGGTAATACACAAGCAATACATGTACATGTAATATTATTAAACTAACTGAAATAGTTCAGAAATCATACAAAAATATCCATAAAATAACAAAAACTTAATTAAACATGTTTCAGAAAGTTGCTCGTCTAGGTTAGAGTAGACTTGAGAAAGACTGTTTGTGGTGGTAGTGACTGACATTTCAATGGCCTCAGCAGTGGTCTTCTTCAGAGTCAAGTGAAAGGTTCCGGTCAGGTTTGCCTATATTTATGTGTCCAGTTCATTACACCTGTATGTCACAATTGCGGTATGCGTGGAATCTGGTGGGTGTTGTTGGGGAGGTGGGTGGTGCTGTCAGTATTTGTTTGTCAATGTTGTTGGGGGAGAAAATAGAAAAAACCCTAAAAAACTACTGTTTGTTTGTCTGTAATGCGTTTGGATAAGTCTTCTGTAAGGTGCTGGTAATGCCTGTGATCGGTTTAATGGTTGTTGTTTTAAGTTTGTGTACCAACTTTCCAGTGTAAGTCGTTGCCTGTGGTTAGTGCAATAAGAAATTTACTCTATCGAGTCCCAATCCTTCTGACGAAGAGCCTTCGCTCGAAACGTTAGACTCCTACGTTCTCTGTTCGGCAGTATAACTAACCTTACTATATTTCGATTGTTGTTTCAACAGTGCCTACGCAGCACGCTATTTTTATTTCAATATTGTATTTAGTTTGTTGGTGGTGTTCAGCAATGTGGTTGTAGTCCCATCTCCATTTTTTGTTGCCCGTTTGTGTTCACCACAATGCCGAACACCACTGACAAACTAAACACAATATTGACTGGGACTCGACAGAGTGCACTAGACTATGGATGAAGCAAGGGAACGCAGCAGAATGCTAATTGACTTGTTTTGTATCTGATCTTCACCTTTGTAGAATTTATATATTGGCATATTTCCAGTGAATCTTCATGCATGATGACCATCTTTTATAATTAATAGGAATCTTCGCTGTCCTACAACAATGTTGTCACCGGTATGTGCGAACGATTTCCGATTGAATCCCGAACGTAACTACGAAGCGGGAATTTCAAATAAAAGAAAGAGGGGAGTCAAACTTCGGGTGCGTCACCGTGCGTGACCGATATTAACCAATTAAAATCGTGAATTTAGAGGTGTGTCTTCTCCACAAGCTGTTAGCTATCTCCCTTGCAGATGTCGCCCAAATGTTGCTCGATTAGGACAAGGTGCTTTGTTATATTCGCATTCGACAACGAATACTTCGTATGCTTTGTCGACTGGCAGAATATTACCGGGTGAATAGGTAAAGATGTCATTAATACTACAAGAAACGGAAATCTTGTAGTTAAGTTTATATTTGACTGTTATTTGATCTCGCGGAATCCGAAAAAAAACGTATAATTTAAATAACATGTTCAAACTTACATATTGATATGGAAATAAAATCTGAGGTCAACCTTAAAATAAAACACTTACAAATTGCAATCGCTGAACCAGAGCACTTATAAGCGCTGTTTTTAAATTATTTCTGTGAGCCTTACGTAATCACTTTGCCTAGTAACGCTGCTGTGCCTAGCAACCTGCTACGAGCTTCTAAAGAAAGATCAGTTACGAATCTGTAACGGTTTCACTCCCCCCTATTTTTATTTGAAATTCCCGCTTCGTAGTTACGTTCGGGATTCAAACGGCATTCGTTCGCACATACAGGTGATGACATTGTCGTAGGACAGTGGTGATTCGTATTAATTTTAAAAGATGGCGATCATGCATGGAGATTCACTGGAAATATATGCAAATATATATAGACTACAAAGGTGAAGATCAGGTCCGGTGCGAAACAAGTCAAATAGCATTCTGCCGTGTTCCCTTGGATGTATCGAGATGAATCTCTGGACTATGTCAATAAATGAATTAAATTATATATATATATTAACAGTGCTATATATATATATATATATACTACAAATTATTAAGCTTTTTAGTTTTTTACTTACCAATAACAGCAAGTTGAATGGCATTCTGAACAACTTGGACAACAACAGAGTTGGACACAACCGAACAACTAGGAGCTATTCTATGCATCTAAAAACAGAAGGGAAAATGTTAAATAAATAAGTACATATTTAAAACACACACACACACTGTCACACAAATAAAAATAGGCACGCAATGCGTACATGCGTCTACGTTTAGGGTTATGGTGGTATACAAAACCTTCTACCCAAGGCCTTGCGATATACATTGTTTACATTCATGTGACATTAGACACCATCTTGGTTCATTTCCAGTTAATTTCGAATACCCTTGCTAAAACAAACATGACAGTCAGCAGTGTATCAATTGCAACAGTGTTTGCTAACCTAAAAATTAACCAAGATACTGGAGGTAATGTCATGTGCATACGATCTATTCACAACTTTCCTCGTGATGCATATGGTTTGATAACAACTGTAGTAATTGCGAGAATTTGCAAACACATAACCTACTACTATTGTAAGTAAATCCACAATACATGCACCAGGAGAAAAATTGAATCCAATTAATCAGATCGTGTGAATCGGCCTTTGGTTGAGATAATCATCAAGGACACTGGTAGTGTAATTAAAATAACAATAGAGCATGATAGCAATATGCCAAAACAGGAAATAGCCAATTTATTTTGATAAAATACATATTAATAGTATAGCATGTAAGATTTTGCTACTATATATATATATATATATATATATATATATATATATATATATATATATATATGCACAAATAATACTGTCATATAATATGTTACACACTGGTTATATCTTTTATCTGAATAAGTATTATCACAGTCAATAACATAGCTAAAATTGACACAGATTGTTTGCCTTGACTAAAACTGGCATGGATTGTTTGACTTCAGTCAATGAGTCCAGGATTTTCATCAATGTCTGAATTGCTATTGTCAGTAATAATGCAATATACATAATATAGCATACTCCACATACGCATTTCCGGACAAATGGCATCATTACAAATTTATTTTGCATACCAATTTGAGTACTCAATATTTGTTACCGCCATTCTAATACAACAGTATGACATGTTTAGTTTACTGTCAGTATGCTGAGTTTAATGGCAAAGTGTTGATTGTGATTTACAATTTTGTTGTAATTTTCCTGAATTGGTACAGTAGTTGTTTGCCTCAATAAACAAAAGGCTAGTTGCTTGCCTCAGTGGCCAAATGGGCACAACTCCCACAGATTATGGACTCACAGTCAATATTCCTAAAACCAATAACAAAAAAATCAGTGGAAAGATATATTAAGTATCTATTGGAGCAATTATAGAATACCAGGCCAATCCAAAGCTTCCATAATTGTTTCATCCGGCTACAAAACTGCTCACATGATCTTATTATGCACCTAGCTTTATATTACAACACACTGCCTACGTACGTACATGGCTACCTGTCTACGTGGCTACCTGGCTACGTGGCTACGTAGCTACTTGGTTACGTGGCTACCTGGCTACAGGGCTACGTGGCTACAGGGCTATGTGGCTACAAGGCTATGTGGCTACAAGGCTATGTGGCTACAAGGCTACGTACGTGGTTATGTGGCTACAAGGCTACACGTGACTCAAAATAATTGAAGTCGCAATAATAGAAGGAAAAATAAATAAAGTGAAAATGATTAAATATCTGAAAAATTGCATGAGTATACGAGTACTCAAAATAGTCTTGATCAACACAAGATTAACTACGATCACCTCACCCCCATACAATGGAACCAGAAACCCTAACCCTAATCACAAATCGGGGACATTTGCGGTATGAAAAATTACGATAACCTGACCTCCATCAATGGAACCATGGACCCTAACCCTAATCACAAATCCGGGACGTTTGTGGTATGGAAAATTACGATAACCTGACCCCCCCATACAATGGAAACAACCCTAATCACAAATCGGGGACGTTTGTGATATGGAAAACAAGACGCCTGCTCAGGCGTTCACACGGGCTACTGACTTCTGCAAATATTGCCGTAGCCTTCGCACATCTAGAAATTAGAAAACCTGAGGAACAGCATGTGCATATTAAGTGTTTGTTAAAAAGTACAAAACTCCCAGAAGCAATCATTAAGCAGTGTAGTTATGTAGAACCACTCTGAAACTGTGTAATTGTACAGTTAGAGGTAACTCTGATTGTCGATTCTCGAGTAAATATTAACTCACGACTGTGCAGTACGGACTCTAAAGCGCTCGACGCAAATTATCTATATATGGGCTTATACGAAGTACTTGGTTCCATGAAGCGATTTGGTGTAAACAAGCTTAGCCGAAAAATTAAACGATCTTAATACTAGTAGACTAGAAAAAAACACAAAACCTATAGTGCTGAATTCGGCAGATTCAAGCGATGGTTCCGATATAGAATTCATGTTAATCGTACCAACAGAAAATATTTAAACATGCATTTTTGAAACACATTTCCAATGTAATACGACACCTTCATGATACGCGACTTGTAGACGACTAACATATCTAAACATATTTTTTTGCATCATTCGGTGCCTACCAGGCTACCACCATTGTACCGTAGTTGTTGGACCAAGCAGCAACGCGTTTAATACTAGGTAAACAGTACGTATATGTTCTTTGATATTCTGTGGCTCTTTCTTGTATCTCTACTACTCCTCAAGTCAAGGCTTCGGCCTAGGTACTGATGTCAACACGGCATTTTCTCGCGTCTGTAATATACTCGTCTATTCTGTCTTCATGGCAAACCTTGTCAGCAACATTACTGATCAACTACTGATGAATTCACCAATTCCGGGGAAATCACCTCAAGCAATATGTTGTCGAAAAGGAAGAACACGGTATATACTCGCTATGGCCGTCGCGGCCGCAAAGCTTTACCGGAAGTAAAATGTGCAAAAGTGCAATTTTGTGGCCCGAAAACTAAAAAAAAAACAGAAACAGAGCCGAAACCTATACTCGGCCCTGCCATAGGCAGCCCAAGTAATTACGATAAACTAGGGTTCACGGTTCCATTGTATGGGGGTCAACCCTAATCACAAATCGGCGACGTTTGTGCTATGTTAAATTAGGATAACCTGACCACCATGAACCCTAACCCTAATCACAAATACGGGACGTTTGTGGTAAGGAAAATTACGATAACTGTCACGATAGGAGTTAATATTTGTAATACGGGACTAATCTTTGCAACAGGATATAGACAAAAAGTGTAGAATGATAGATATAGAGCATTGTGCATGACCACGAGAATAGCGGACACTCAGCGCTAGAAATAAAGCTTTCGATTTATTGAGTACTATTTTATATATCAAAACATGGTGTCAGGAGTGGGATTGTGAATGAAGAGCAATGTCTGAAGCAGAGAACCTAAGCAGCGAAGAAATGGCACAAACACCGCCCGCGGAGACAAGCACAGGACAGAACAACATGACCACCACATTGCCAACTCTCCCACCCGGGTTAAAACCGCCTCAGCCTCTGAAGACGGAAGGCAATCTTGCGGTAAATTGGAAGCGGTTTAAGAGAGCTAGCATAGCAGAATTACGCGATCGTCGCCAGCCTAAATCACTTTGAAGAACATTTCAAGGCAGCCATGTTTCTATCGGTAATTGGTAAAAAGTGCTCGAAATGTATGAAGGAATGGATTTCGCAACAGAGACAGACCGCCGAGTACTCAGCAAAACTATTGAGAAGTAATATATCAACAACGAGTTTGAGTGTTTCATCAGGGGATCCAAACACGAGAAAACATGATGAAAACACGAGGCCGAAGGCCGAGTGTTTTTACTGTTTTCGAGTGTTTGGATTCCCCTGATGAAACACGATAAACGAGTTGTTGATATGGCATCTCAATCGAAGACAATTTTGATTGGATGTTTGATTCAAGTGCAATCACTAATCAGTAGAAATAAACTCTCATGGGATTGTATTCTAGGGTGTGTAAAATTTATTCGGAAAATGAACAATTCTCTGTTTGTGAGGATGAGCGAAGGAGATAGGGCGTTTCGTTCGCCAAGAAGCGAAAAGGAAGAGGATAAAGCAATCGAAAATGCTATTCCTTCGTCCACTCGTTACAAAACAAAGTGGGCAGTTTCAGTGTATCGCGAGTGGCAAAGTTCGAGATGAGAAAGTAGCGAAGAGGGAGTGGGCTTACAAGATGTTAGTACGCCGCTGGAGTGTTTGGAAGCCGAAAGCTTGGCGTATTTGTTGGAAAATTTGTTCAAGAGGTTGTTAATAAAGAAGGCGGGAAATATCCAGCTCGTACACTATACAGTTTGATAACAGGTATCAAACGATTCCTTTCTGATAGAAATGTTATGTTCAATCCGTTAGACAAGGCAGATGGCCGGTATGTATACATAAAGATAATTGCGCTACTTGTATTCTAAAATGTAGGTGCTATTGTATAAATGTCTAAAACGAAGGTCCTATATTTTTATTTTGTTTGTAGCTTTCATAGGTTTAGACAGTTACTCGATTGCGAAATGAAAATGTGTACACGAGAAGGCGTTGCTCTGGCCTCGAAGAAGATTGAGAGAGAAGCTATAACCGAAGAAGAAGAGCAATTATTTTGGGAGAAGGAGCTGCTCGGCGCTTCTTCGTCACAATCTTTATTGAATACTGTGTATTTTTATAACGGGAAACTGTTTGGTCTGAGAAGTGCAGAACATAGACAGGTAACATTGAGTAATTTTGAAATCGGAGAAAATTTCATCAAATTTGAGAAGAATGTTTCGAAGACCTTTCATGGAGGCTTGAATGATTTAAAATATGAGCCAAGAGTCGTCCGCCATATTTGTCACCAAGAGGGCGAGAGACATGAAATGCGTTGTTTAGTTGATATTTACAAGCTGTATATTGGGTTAGCAAAAATTAGCAATAAGAATAGTAATGCATTTTACTACCGACCGGACAGAAAAGAATTGGGTTTCCACAAAAGTGCAGTAGGAGCGAATACGCTTTCGAAGATTTTGCCCAATATGTGTAAAGCTGCTGGCTTGAAAGAGAAAACTTCGCATAGTCTAAGAGTAACGTGCGCTACTGCTTTATTTCAACAAGGCGCGGAGGAGAAACTTATCAGGGAGAGAACTGGTCATAAGTCAAACGCTTTACTTAAATATCAGAGAAGTAGTGTTAAGCAGAGCAAATGTGTTTGAACTATCTTAGGTCCTGTAAGTTCTGAAACGGTGAGCGATACCGATGAGATTAATGAAAGTTATTCGTGTGAAATAGATGATGTTAAACACGCCGTAAGTTTAGAGAAGCCCGTATTTAACAACTGTCATGTTACGTTCTTTGTTAAAAAAGGTTGAGTTCGTGTGAAATTAAAATTTTGTGTGGCATAAATCGTTTGACTATTTTGCATTTACTTGACTTACTAATTAAGATCTCAGAAATTAGATGAAAACCGGTTTTCATCTAATATCTGGAATGGTATACGATTTTAGCGTGTTTTCCTGGCGTATCCAACGTCAATCAGGTGATTGAATGCACTATTGTAATTGGCTGATTATCTCATGAATTATTAATGAGTTTGAGATGTTTGAATAATTTTGCGTCGGAGAAACTAACGAAACGTGCGAAAGATTTATATTCACCCGATGAAACCAAGAGGATACTGAAAGCAATGACCATTATGTCATGACAGTCTACGAAAGCTTGCGCAAACATGCAATTTTTACAATTGTCTTAACGACTCGCTGATAGACTTGTATTAGGAATCAGAGATGAGTCAACAAGAAAGAAATTACTACAAGAAAAGAAACTTACGCTCTCGCGAGCCATAGACATCGGAAGAAGCGGAGAAACGACAAATATCCGCTTAAATTAAAGAAGCCCTCGGAAAATGACGAAGAAGTAAACGCGCTAAGACAAAACAGAAAGACGGAAAACGAAAGGCAACGAAAGCCAAGGGAGACAAGACGCCCTTGCAAATACTCCAGCGGTAGTCACCAACGAGGCGTTTGCCCAGCTTATGGCCAAACATGCAAGAATTGCGGTAGACAGAATAATTTCCCGCAGGTTTGTTTACAGAAGAATTCGAAGTACTCGCCAGCAAACATAGTAACGAAATACACTCGCCCAAACAGCTCAGATGATGACTCCGGAGAATACGTATCGACTCTAGACCTGCATCCACAACCTGAAGAAGTTCTGGTCGTCAAAAGCGAACAATTTCGGTCAAAAATCCACGCAACAATGAAAATCAAAGGTGGATATAATATGAGTTTTCAAGTGGACACCGGGGCGACTTGTAATGTGATCCGAAGTGGAGAACTGCGTGGTACCAAGTATGAAAGGAATGTCTTCAACACAAACCAAGTATTGAAGATGTACAATTCATCACCGCTAAAACCCGATGGAATATGTCATGTTCAGCTGACAAACCCGAAAAATGGCCAGAAATATAAGGTGAAATTCGTTGTGGTGAAAGACAAAGATGCCGACATCAATCTTCTCGGGAGCCGAGCAGCGCAACAAATGAATCTAATACAAGTCAGACAGGAAAACCTACTACCCAGGATGGATGAAGTTCAAGTGGTGGATAGCCAGAGCACGAGTAACATGACCAAAGAAGATGTATTGGCCAAATACGCCGACGTATTCCAAGATCTTGGTGAGCTTGGAGAGCCACTTCATCTGGAAGTAGATAATATGGCCAAGCCAGTCCAAATACCACTCAGAAGAATACCTGATGCTCTCCAGAAACCGCTGAAAGATCATCTAAGTGAGCTTGAGCAACAAGGTATTATCCAGAAGGTCGTGGAACCGACTGACTGGGTGAGTTGAATTGTAGTTAACAAGAAGAGCCATGGGAAAATACGACTTTGCCTTGACCCACCACCACTAAATGAAGCATGAAGGAGGTGCCATTTCCCAATGCCTACGATTGAAGAAGTCCTCCCAGATTTGACCAACGCGAAGGTGGACTGCAAGAATGGCTACTGGGAGATCAAACTAGATCACGAATCGTCTCTGCTAACCACGTTTAACACTCCGTTTGGCCGTTACAAATGGACCAGGATGCCCTTTGGAATCTCACCAGCAGGAGAGATCTTCCAGAGGCGCCTGGGCCAAGCTACCGAAGGCCTCGATGGTGTGAGGACGGTGGCGGACGACATCCTTATTATTGGAAATGAAACGTCAATGGATGAAGCAGTCAAAGACAACGACGCCAAGCTAGAAGCTCTGCTAAGACGGTGTCGCGAAAGAGGAATCAAGCTAAACGAGTCAAAGATTGAGCTCAAGAAAGCATCCATGCCATACATTGGTCATTTTCTCACCGCAGATGGAGTACAGGCAGACCCATCCAAGGTAGAAGCGATACTCCATATGACAAAACCACAAGACGTACAGGGAGTGAGGCGAATCTGGGGGATGAAAAACTATCTCGCAAAATTCCTTGCGAAATTGTCAGATGCATCAGAACCGCTACGCCAACTGACAAGAAAAGGGCACGAATTTAATGGTCAGAAATTCACGACAACGCTTTCAATGACATCAAGATACTCGTCTCAAAACCACCTCTGTTGAAGTACTACGAACCCGAGAAACCCCTGCTGCTACAACGCGACTCAAGCGAGAAATGTGTGGGCGTGTCACTATTGCAAGAAGGAAAACCAATCGCTTATGCGAACAGAGCTCTTACAACCACAGAAACCAACTACGCTCAAATTGAAAAGGAATTTTTGGCCATTGTTTTTGTGGTGGAACGGCTCCATCAATACACGTACGGGAGAAAAGTCGTCGTGGATTCAGATCACAAGTTTCTAGATACGATATTTGGAAAGCCCCTGGTCTCAGCACCAAGACGCTTCACAAGATGTTCTTGCGACTGCAGCGATATGATATCGACATCCAGTACAATTAGAAGGGATCAGAGATGTACCTTGCTGACACTCTCAGCAGACATTTTGACGCGGGAGAAGGTCAGCCAACAAGATCAGAGTTCGAGGAAGAAATAGAGCAAGTTCCAGTGATCGACGAAATAAATCAGGTGATAGCATCTGAAAAGAGGATGTCCAGGCTGAAAGTTGAAACAGACAAGGATGAAGTCCTACAGGCAGTCAAAACAATCATCCAGATCGAGTGGCCAGAGAGAAAGAATGGGCTACGTCTAACCGTAAGCAACTACTTCCACATACGAGACGAATTAGTCGTACAAGATTGCCTCACCCTGCGTGGCGACAGGGTTGTCATTCCAAAAACACCCAGGAAAAAAACAATGGAGGATCTACACAGAGCGCACCAAGGAATAGGGTCAACCTTGAGTAGACCACGAGAAGTCGTTTACTGGCCCAACATGAATAGCGAAGTGAAAGAACACGTCTCCAGATGCGAAACCTGTATGACCTTTTCCACTGTGATTGTTTTCCTGTATGACGTTTTCCACTGTGAAGATCGCTACAGATCTCTTTCAACTTGAAAACAAGGAATATCTTGTGGCGGTGGACTATTATTCTAATTTCTTTGAAGTAGACCGCGTGTACAGCACAACATCCGAAACAGTCATAAAGAAGCTGAAACGACACATGGTTCGATACGGGATACCAGATGAATTGGTATCCGACAACGGACCACAATTCGACTGTGAAGAATTTCGAGTTTTTGCACAAACATATGCGTTTAAGCACACGCGCACCAGTCCACACCATCCTCAGTCCAATGGCAAGGCTGAATCCGCTGTAAACCAAGTCAAGAAAACCTTGCGAACGACCAGAGAAAGCGGTAACGATTTCTATGTGGCTCTACTAACTATTCGAAATACAAACCTCCTGAAGCCCTATACGCCAGAGAACACGGACGCGAACATCGCCAAGAAACAACTCAAGCAGCAACGGTACTACAATAAAGGAGCAAAAGAACTGCAGTAGATCAACTGCGCAAAGCTGACGGAGTTAAAGTCCAACCTTTTGCCCTTGGAGAGAATAAATGGATCGATGGAGAAGTGAAGAAGAAGGTACGACCTCGGTCTTATGAAGTACAAGCAAACGGCAGAACATACATCAGAAACCACAGACACCTACGGAGACGGACACTGTCCCAGGATTCCGAGGTGGGAGCAGACACGTCAACGCCAGAGACTACAAAAGAAACACAACCCATTACATGCCAAGATAACGCCAATTTTCATGAGATTCAACAAGAACAGAGAGAGTCGCAACCAGAGAAAGAAGACGCAGAACCCATAGATGATCACGAATATATGGGATACCAAACGCGCAGCGGGCGTTTGTCGATAAGACCAGCCCGATTCGGTGACTCCTTACAACGTGACCGATAGAGTAGCTGGATTGGACTGACACTTTCAATAACTTTTTTTATTTCATGTGTTTTGTTATCCTGTCAAGGACCCAGCAAGATTTAATAGCAATGGGTCAGAACAATTTTGACTAGGATTGTTACTGTTTTATTGAAAGGAAGATGTCACGATAGGAGTTAATATTTGTAATGCGGACTAATCTTGTAATCCGGGACGTTTCTGGTATGGAAAATTACGATAACCTGACACCCCCCACCCCCACACACATACAATGGAACCATAAACCCTAACCCTCCCCCACAATGGAATCATACACCCTCTAACCCCCCCCCCCCCCCCCCCCCCCCCACACACACACACAATGGAATCATAGACCCTAAGCTTAATCACAAATCCAGGAAGTTCGTGGTATGGAAAATTACTTTAACCTGCCCCAAGTCCCCCCCCCCCCCACCCTCGCGAGTCGGCATCTGCCCTTCTCATTCACCTGTTTAATGCTTATGTCACAACAACAAAAAATGCTCCAGACCTTATGAGTTATGAGAGGTGCTACATATCTGGAACATATAAATTAAAATCATATTTCCTTAGCATCTATAATATTTTTGAGCTTTTGGCAGGTCACAACACCTGACCACAATCGACTTGTTTGTTCTTAAATATATCCAACAAAGTTAAGATAGTAGCTACGTTGTCACATTGCAATCACTACGTAGCAACGTAGCCATTTAATTACTCGCCAGCAAGCAAGCAAGCAGCAGACAGACAGACAGACAGACAGACAGACAGACAGGCAGACAGGCAGACAGACAGACAGACAGACAGACAGACAGACAGACCGACAGACAGGCAAACAAACAGACAAACAGAGAGACAAACAGACAAACAGACAACAAACAAACAAACAAACAGAAAAACAGACAGACTAACAGACAGACGAACAAACAAACAAACAAATAGACAGACAGACAGACAGACAGACAGACAGACAGACAGACAGACAGACAGACAGACAGACAGACAGACAGACAAAAAGGCGGACAAACAGACAAACAAACAGAAAAAGAAACAAACAAACAAACAAACAAACAAACAAACAAACAAACAAACAAACAAACAAACAAACAAACAAACAAACAAACAAACAAACAAACAAACAAACAAACAAACAAACAAACAAAGAGACAGACAGACAGACAGACAGACAGACAGACAGACAGGCAGACAGACAGACAGACAGACAGACAGACTGACAGACAGACAGACAGACAGACAGACAGACAGACAGACAGACAGACAGACAGACAGACAGACAGACAGACAGACAGACAGACAGACAGACAAACAAACAGCCAGCCTGACAAACAGCCAGCCAGACAAACAGACAGACAAACAAACAAACAGACACACAAACAAATAGACAGACAGAGACACAAACAAACAAATGACAGATTGAGAAACAGAGGTGAAAACATAAGTTTCTGGCAAAAGTAAATTTATTTCTATGTATAACTAGAGATGCATATGCATTTCTGACAGTTATAAAAGTTGGAAATGTAAATGCACCTCTGAAAACTAGTTTTACTTTAAGAATATATTACTTGTATTGTGATATTACGAATAATTATGGCCTTTCGACAAAGTGTAGCTGGTTATACCGAATATTGGTGGTAATGGAAGGACAGCTTTAACAATTTCCGGAAGTAGATGTTAACAAAGTTTACAGACGCTAAGTGATTGAATTAAAACAAGTTAAATAGAGATGATTAAACAAAAATATTATTTTTTCATTTACGTCTAATTTTGTCACTTCTAAATAGAAAAAAAATTAAGTATTTATTTCTTTGTGTTGTGTCTTTTTCCATGCATCGGTTTCTATGTTACCTCGTTTTCCTTTGCTTATGTTTTACTCCAGTCTCTTAGTTATTCCTTATTGAATTTCCTGTTTTCTAGTTGGTTTTTGAAGGAAATGTTATCCATCCTAATGCAACCGTTGCAATTGCAAACCTCACAGTGACAGCAGAATCTTGTGGGGATGTTTATCCTGCGTATGCTAAACCAGGTTCGTCTACTGATTTACCGTTAAATAATATATTAGCAAATTTGATTTTGAGCGCATTATGTTTGTATAGCTTACTCGTCAGTTGTATATTGAATCAAACAGATTTGCTAAAATACGGATAGTCTCAAACACAAGTAAAATTTGGCATTTTCTCGATTAAACTAATGTTCCAAGTAATTTTGGTGAAGGAAAATTTCCAGTATAGATTATATACATTATAAGACCAAACTGGAACAAGTTGCGAAAAATGCAACATCAATTCAAGGCTTTTCGCTTAGGAATTAAAACCGCGACCCTGCGATGCTAGTGCAGTGGTATGACCGCTGAGCTAAGGAAGTCGTTCCCAAGGTTTGGTCACGAGTTGTGTATGTATAATGTGATAATGCCGAGAGTAGAATTGGGTATATGCAAGTAATATTTGGCATTCCACTCGATTAAAGTGGATGTTCGAGAATTCACCCGAATTATCTAGTACATCGAGTCAAATGCTAAACATTAATTGTTAAAACAAGCGATCGATAAAAACTTTTCGTCAAGTGGTATTTGCGAGAATTCGCTTGCAGCATCCAGTGTTGAAAGAACTTTCGCGTTGAGCAAACGCGACACCATTTCTTCAACTGTTAATAATCGAGTAGTCTTCCTTCCTAATGAATATATTTTGATTGCGCTGATCTAAGCAGAATTAATATGCGTTTTCCTTGCTTTACCATGGTACCATGGGAGAAACCTAGTCGGTTTTGTATCGGGAAAACAAAATATTAAAGCATGTTTTAAAATACACGTTTCCAAATGTAATGTGACACCTATAGCTGCTAACGTGTCGAGATTTCTCGGTAATGCCCACGGGCATTATGAAAATTGTTAATGCCTTACGATTGGAAACAAAAAAAAATACTAATAAGGACGTTATTGCTGCAAAAAGACAAAAATAAATTAAATAAATGACGATAAACATTACAAAAGTAAATTTTACTACCCAGACGTGAAAGAAACAGCAGAAAATAATTGTAGTCCCAGGGGCGGATTTAGGATTTTGAAAACGTCAGTCAAAGTTGTGGTCCATGGTTCTAGGGGGTCCGGGGGCATGCATTGGGGTCTCTAAAATGGCATTTCCCACGATTTGACAGCACATTTGGGCAAAATTTTAAAACATATTTTTAATGGCATATTTTACTATGTTTACAAAACATTTGTCCAAATTGGATGTTCAGCATTTATATTTTTACAAAGCTAACTAAAATATTAGCCAAACGAGAAAGGCGCAAACACCCATGCATGCCTTCTAAAATTAACTAATTATTCATTGGCTCAAAGACCTTGTAGTGTGTAATTTTCTCTAATTGCTGCCGACCGAAGGGAGGCAGCGCACTATTCTTGACGTTGCCTCGTACCCAGTCCTTTTTCCGAGTTATGTATAGCCGAGCAGATCTCGATTTGTTAAATTTTGCGTTTGTTTAATATTATTTGTCTGTCGGCATTACGTCATCCATATATGAGCTGATGGGACTCAGTGCGCATGTTCCGCTACCCCGTTGCCTTCGATATTCAGAGCTTTTCGAAGTTCTTCCTCGACAGAAAATTCACGGTAAGAACAAATACATCATGTCTTTACTTTCTCGTGGAAGTATTCATCAAGGCCATGAAGGTTTCAGTGGCCAGTCTCGAGGAAAGCAGTGTTCTTTCATGAGTTTATCGGCGCTGTTAACAGCACAAACTATTCCAGTTATCGAGTGGAACTCGACAACCATCGACAATGTCTTAGTACAAGGAGACAACATGTACTTGAATGCTTTTAACAATGATCTCATTCCTCGTGAGGGATTTCTGTCACTGATAATTAATGTCGATAACAAGATTATAGATATTGACTATTGAGCCTGAAGGAGAATCTATAACTACGTATAGATTGTTACTAGTTATATAAACTAATAGTAGTTCATGCATGACTTGTTATAATGAGTAGCTTTTCTTTAAAGTATTATTTCTTTTATAATCGTTATTGTTAATATTCATTCAATTTCTGTTGATATTCAAGTGCTATTTTAGCATTTAAATGTATTAGAGTTAAACAGATGTCTTACACATTTGTTATAATTGTTCTATGTTCATATTAAAGGTAATTTGATGCAACCATTGTGCCAATTACTTTGTGTATACATATTTTAATTGCATTTTAAATTTATTATATAGAAGCGAGTGCAAATATACAGTGATATTTTGATACCCTCACTAGTAAAGATATCGATCACGTGACTAACCGAATTGAACTTTTATTGTGTTGTTTCTATATAATAATTACCGTATACAAAGAAAATTACACATTGGCTTGAAGATATGAATTTTATCTTCTTCTGGTTAAAATAATATTTTACTCATTTGCTTCCCACTTCGTAAAATATTGTTTTCACCACTCGAAGATAAAATTCATAGCTTCGCGCCACCGTAACTTTAAATAAATTTTTTTTAAATTTATTAAAATAATTTACAAAAAACCTTTTTTAAATTTTAAAGTATTATTTATAAATTCACCTGCTTCTGATCAAGCCATCAGACATTTATGGACAAAACCATTGATGTTTAGGTGTTTTCAGTGTTGCCATAAGTAACATGGCAATACCTTCGAAAAGGGTTATAATATATGGTAAAATTGACTATTACTTGAAAATGAAATCATTGACTTTTTGTTTTGTTATCCATAAATAAATTCAATTGTAAATATGGAACAACAAGGGAAGCACCAGCTCGTCCGCCATAATCAGGGTTCTGGTATAAACGCCACTGCTATTAAACAAGTAACTACTAACAACCTTAAAAACACAAGGGTTTTTTTCTTTTACACCCTTATCCAATTTTGTACCAGGCAGCACTTCCTTGCGATAGTAACTTCTAGTTTAATAAATTATATGTTATCTACCGACTATCGTAACATTGATATAAGCTAATTAGATAAACCTGGGGTCATATTTCACGAACGCGCCGTTAAAATATATCTTATCAGAGCAAGATAGCGAGACTAACAATAATTTGAAAACAGTTATTCATTTCAAAATCATGAAAAGAAAGATCCAATTTAACGAGCTCCTGGCAAGCATGAAATATGCTAATGCTGCCTTGTCTGAATAAATATATGTCTGGACGCAAAATGATAAATAATACGATATTGAGACTGGACAAAAACACATATATTCGACACTAGATTGTTTGTATATTTGAAATGAAACTAAGACGACCATAACTTACCAGTCTTACCTTACATCAGTAGGGAATAAATGACTCTGCGCGGCGCCAAAATTCAGACGCTTTCAGTCGCGTCTATCAAAATGTTCCTCGCTTGAAATAAATCGATGACTGTGTAATCTAGATGACAAATCATCGTAGATTGTTCACAGTATTTCTTCATGGATGCTGTTAAAAGAAGCTAAAACCCGTTCGAAAACGCTTATACAGAACTCGTATGACTGAAACCACGAACACAGTGAGAAGCCTTCAGGCTTCAATGAGTAATTTACTCGGTGTCTCAGCCGACTCAGCAATCGATGGTTGCCATGGTGCAGATCGGTCAAAAAGCCCAAAATCAACGCGACAGCCAATCAGGTTGGAGGCAAATCGGTCAAAAAAGTGGTTGCCATGGTGCAGATCGGTCAAATTGATCAAACACCAATCAGATCTCTCCACAAACCGTTCAAAACTCTCAAAGCGAACGCTGAACACCGGTCATCCTTGCCCGGTTTTTGCTGACTCGCAAATTACGATAAAAGCGAATTTGAAACCTAATCAGTCTGCCAAGCCAAGCTTTAGCAACGGCATAACATTTTCTAGAAGACTGCATGTTGAGATTAAAATATTGTGTGATTGCGCAATTATTCTGGTGATTTTTTACGTCAGTCGCGTGACCGGTCTGATGTATGCTAAATCCGCCCCTGCTAGTCCGGTGTTTTGACGAAGTTACACGAAGCGAGAACCAAGAAATACAAGATTTATTGTGTAATAAAAGGTGCCATATAATCCCCGAGCCCGGGCGTAGGCCGAAGGCCCCGAGCCAGGTAAGGGTGCTAATCTCGGCATGCGTGGACACCGTCTATATGCGA
This sequence comes from Paragorgia papillata, assembly GCA_035771165.1. Taxonomy (NCBI): domain Eukaryota; kingdom Metazoa; phylum Cnidaria; class Anthozoa; order Scleralcyonacea; family Coralliidae; genus Paragorgia; species Paragorgia papillata. The sequence goes on along the minus strand of JAWNZC010000031.1, from coordinate 396,471 downwards.
AATTACACGCGAGATGAAAACTTGAAAGTAATTCTGAAACCTGTTTATATATATATTATCCAATCCACAACTGGCGCGGTTCAAATAGCAGGGTATTGGTAACTAACCAGTTATATTATTCAAATTATTTAAATTTATGTCAGCAAATTATAAGTTCGGTTGGAGTACGTACTAAAGTTCGGTTGGGTTACGAAATAATTTCATGGCTAGAAATCCAGGACACTCAGCGGCAGTGGCCTGTGGGCTCATATTTAGATGGTAATATTAATTTGAAAATTCTGATGGCTAAATATCGATCATTTCGGCTATAAACAGAAGTCTATAGCAATAAATTAAAGTAGAATTATTCGCTAAAATGTCTTATTGACCCATTTCTTACCCAAATATCAAATTACAAAAGGTTTAATCGTCTAGACAGGCCTGTACACTCATACTCACAAAAATTGCAGCATAAATTTCGGTTATTATTTCTGAATCCACAGTCGTATTTAATAATAATAACAGCGGTTAAGACCCTGGCAACCTAGCAACAGCTCCATAAGAAATGGCGGACAAGAATCCGAAATTATCGAGGAATGCATTGCTTCTTCACGCCGAGTTCAGTATTTATCTCGGCGCTTGATGGATTAAATTACAACGACTCGGCTGCAATAAATCGTACATTTTAAGGTCTTTGGGAACCTATTAAACAACGAAAAAGTGGAACGAACAACTCCGCAAAACAAAGTAACGTTCATCCCGAGCAAATTCAGACGTTCGCATCGTGGACAAACAACACAGAAGCAGCCAAAATTGGAGCTCCAAAATAAGTGATATAGCAGATTAATAGACTTTAAACAGCGAATAAGAGGTATGTTTGTGAGGGGCTCGGGAACCTATTTAGGACGCTCCAAACTTAATAGAAATTGTAGTGCTGAACGATTGTTCAATTTGGTGAAGTTTTGGACGTTCGCATGTCGCAATTTACAATAGTAAATAACCGAAAATGATTGTTCTTTATATTTCCTTAAGAAATCTATTGAAGGACGCCATATTGAATTAATTAAAAAGGGATTCAGTGCGCATGCTTTGCCGCCATGTTGTCCTGGATTTCTGGCCATGTTAAACGATCATGACCTGAAAGAAATCTTTGCCAGAAAAAATCGTTTCAGCTAAAATGTACATTAACATAACTATGAACACAGACCAAAGAAAGAAGGCTAAGACGATATATGGCAGCGAGAAGAGGCAACAATAAATACGACTTAAAACCACTGAAAAATCCTACAAATTACGATGAAGACCGAAAACAATGCCGACAGAAATGCAACTGAAAGAACAAGGATATGTCCTGAGACTGTTCAAAGCCGGTAAAGATTTCTGCTCTGGTGTATTCTACTTAACTCGAGAGAAAACGATGAAGATATTTTAAAACAAACGGCTTTTTAGATCTTGAAGAAAACTGAAATGATGCCTTGTCATATTTTGTCAACAACGAAGAAAGTAAGAAACCGACGAGAAAAACAATCTGAAAAGAGTAGACTGAATTGCCAGTGTTTGTGGTGACAAAAGCAGAAGAAACGGTAGGAGATTTGTATTTACCAGGTTTAGCTGAGTAAAAACAGAAGAAATTTTGAAAATGAAAATCAATATAAATAATATCTTGTCCAGATTGTCGACAGAAATTTCGACAGAAATTCGAGCTGTCAACAAAAATCTGGACAAAAATTCACCACAGACAAATGTAGCGACAAAATGTGGAGTAAATGACGATATCCAGAAATCCGGCGACAAAAATATTAGTAACTGACAATATCCTGAAATCCTGAAAGCCTGAAATCCGGAAATCCGTGCTTAAGTCTCAAACATAGACGATTTTATATTTTTGCGGTCCGGTGTCCATCTGATTTGCGCGCTCTGATTGGTTTAGCGAGCGGTCCGTATCACACGATACGGACCCCGATACGGACCGCTGCGGATTTCAAAACAAAAACAAAAAAGTTTTACACTCTGTCATCTAAAATTGATCGATTTTTATAACTATTTCGCTTGCCACAGAACAAATATATTTAGCAGAGAGCTACGGGGATGCAAATGAGTTTTATTATGCAAATGGTTTTGACAACTGCATGTGAAAACAGCGAATTTTAAAAGAAACGCTGGGAAAACTATGACAAAGCAAAATTTACGAGCGACATTTATAAAGGTTTAAAGTATTATTGCTCAACGACGTATGAAAACAGTTTAAAACGGTAGGCAAAACATACATAAACTTGTGAACACAGTATTTTGAATTACTAAATGAAATTATACAGAAGTATATATAAAAAAAACATACCACGAGAAGACAGAAAAGCTGAAACCTTTTACTAAACTGTCATTCTTCTGTTGTCCAACTATACTCAACAAAACCGCTACAAGTCTTTACCCTTTACTCAAATATTTTCCACATGCCAAGCTCATCGTATCATGTCTTTGAAAAAAGTTACAAATAGCTTACTACAAGCATTTTCGTCTTCAAACTCGAACGACCCACTTTCAATTTCCATGCAGTCAGCCGAGTATTGAAAACGATTCCCCAAGCGAACAGCCAAAAACGAGCAAGCGACGAAGAAAAACGACGAAGAATCTTTATCAACTAAACTTTAAAAACACTAGGACTGCATTCTGGCTTTACTTCGTAACTAGATCTTCAGGTTTTGACTTCTTTTTTTTATCACAAAAGAGGTTCCAAGCTTCCCTGTCGAACGATAAACTTTGGACTTTTGAATATCACGTGAACGTCATCTCGATTACGCAATTCAATTATGTTAATTTACCTAATCCCCGAGCCCGGGCGTAGGGCCGAAGGCCTGGAGCCCGGTGAGGGAGCTAATCTCGACATGCGTGTAGTCCACTTTACACGCGTGGAGACAAAATCTGGGAAATAGTTTATATATATATATATATGTGTATGGCACGGTGTCACGCGGTAAGAATAGTTGGACACTGGACACTGGTGACTAGCGACGAAGAAAACTATAAACTCTCCAACAAATAGTGTTTTGCTTTCGTTTATTTAAACGAAACGAAATGAAATGGAGCACGAAGAAAAGGATACAAACAACCCGTTTAATATATCTTGAAGAGAAACCAGAGAACTTGAAGAAACCAAACGCCGTATGGTAAACAAAAACTCGATCTGCAGTGTATGTAGCCCTGGTTTGAAGACACTCCGTGAGTCCATGGTCAAATCATCTTAAAGTGGTTAACGGTAGGATTCTTGTTGTTTTCAAGTTTTCGCTTAACCTAAACAATATTCAGCTTCACGTTTTCGTGCTTTCCCTTTGCTCATCCAAACCATAAGTCAACTTAACTAAAGCTAACTTAAAACACTACCTTTAACGCTTATATAAACCGTGGTGGACGTGCATGCACTTTTTATTATTAAAAATACTGAAGGGCTTTGTTGGTTTTCTTGGCTGTGTTTCGACTGAAACGTTGTCTTTTGAATTCTCCTTTCTGTAATCCGATTCTACTGAATTGTTTTTATCTCAGACTCTATTATAAATGTAATTTCTGAGCTGTTAATTACTTTTAATACTGCCTTTGCAAAATGTACATGCATAGAGAAGCCATTTAAAGGCTTGCTAAAATTAATCCCTTTTGAAACCTCCTAAAAACAATATATTTTTTACAACCAGAATTTAATAATGAAATCTAAATTTTGCTTTGATATGTTCAACTTTCATTAAATGATTTAAATCAGTTTTGTCATCCTATCGACCTATCCATAAATTGTATAATTTAATATCCCAAGGATTTAACATCATTTGTTTTTATATCTGTTTGTTTTTGTATTGCCTGTATATTAGGTGTGCTGATTTTAATCAGGGGGTGGGTGGGTGTTTTAAAAAAGCATGTAAAAGCGGCGAGGGGTTGTTGTGTTCATGTATTTCTAGTTATGTAAATTATAAATCGTACGATTAATAAAAAAAAAAAAGAAGTTATTTACCGTTTTGGTCGGTCTGTATAGAGAAATATTTCCCTCGGTCTCAAAAACGACCCTCGGCCTACGGCCTCGGGCAGTTTTTGAGACTTCGGGAAATATTTCTCTATACGGACCTCCCAGCCGGTAAATAACATATATATGTGCAATGAAAATGGGCTGAAACGACCAAATTTGCGTCTTATAGCTCCTTTAGGGGTAGTCTCCTTTGCAAACGTTCTTATGACTCGCTAACAACCCCCAACTAACGTACGTCTGCTGAAACGAGCCACACATTCCATTCCCTTTGTGTACATGGACCAATGAAATTTCACAATTGTCGTGCTAAATAAAACCGTCCTGGGCTAGTTTTATTATGTGTATTTAACTTGTTTAGTCGAAAGCTAATATTTTGAAAAGTTTAGCCTAGAACATCACGAAATTTACGAAGACTATTGTTTTGACTATGATCTTACTTCCTATGCAAACAAATAACCGTGAAAGTCAGTGCAGAGCGTGCGAGCGTAAGAGAAATTTAAGATTGTAAACAAAAGCTCAAAGCTAAGGTGGTTAGTGTCGGAAGCCATTGCCCGAATTTGTTTACTTGAAAGCTAACAAAGTTTACGAGCTTTACAAAGTTTACGAAGAATGGTATTTTTCTTCCTGGTCGTGTAAATAAATCTGTGCGAAAAGCTGTAAAAAGCTACAAGTGTCGGCCAAATGTACCTGACGGGTAATAATTTTTTACCGGGATGTCTGGCCATGTCTGGGTAGCAAACATGCGCATAAATTATATGATCACATGGAGAACCAACGCTGGCACGTAAAGTGCCATATACAACTAACTAGTCATGCTGTACACATCAGTTGAATTGACCAAATAAAAGCTTTTATAGATCGAATCTTTTACATAGTGGCAGCGGTGGGATCACCTTGTGTTTGGAAAGAGTTTTGCTAGTCATTTTCAAAGACCAAGAATTAAAAGAAGAAAATTCCCGAATAAAATCAGGCATGAAGACGACTTCTCAACGAAAACAGTCACGACAGACGCATGTCAGCAAGAAGACGGCAGTAACTCAAATATCTTGGCTGTATCCTTACAGTATCCCTGTCTTAAAACTTACAATTAGTAACTGCACTGCAAAAAATTTAAATCTAGGATAGATTTTTTTTCTAGTTTTAAGATTAATTTTCTTATTTTAAGAATTTAATTCTTGATAAGAAAATAAAGCTAGATTTTATTTCTTATTTCAAGAATTTAGTTCTTGTACCAAGACAAAAAATCTTAACGAGAAAATCAAGGTAGAACGTTTTTCTTGTTTTAAGATTTTATTTCTTGTTCAAAAATATAATCTTGTTTTAAGATTTTAATTCTTGGTACAACACGGTTATAGAAGACAAATATTGCCAACGATTTTTTATTCAGATCATTTATTATTTTTCAGTAGCTATACTTGGCCGCATTTGATTTGAACTTGTATATTTGAATCATGCTACTGAGGGACAACTTCATTCGATGATGATATACAAGTTATGTGTTTAGAAAGGCTTAAAAGTGCAAGGGATTTTCTCCTGTAACATGCTGCTTAATTATGTCCCTTAAATCATACTTCAGTGGAATATAAAGTCCACTAACTGTCCTTTGTATGAAGTAAACATTATAATCCAGAATTAGATTAAAGTGGCAGAATTCGGTCACATTAGACTCAGGCTCTTCAACGTCATATGCCATAAGATTGACATCAAACTCTACAGTTCTAAATGTAGTATATTCAAAAAGAATTTCTTCATCCGCCAACCAGATACACTCCAGTTTTCCAAATACAGGCATTTTGTCTACAAAGGTTGCATCAACTGCAAGGATACACAAGCCATAAGATATATACTTGGTACCATACAGTCTAATCCACTTTTCATTAAAGCATTTGATGAATTAGAGAACTTTCGCCAAGAATAAACTTGAACAGATATGTAGACATATTTTTTTATGATAGGGATTATACTGTTTTATTTTAGTAAATAGGTTTACTAATGAGTTGTTGGTATGGATAATTTCTATGTAAATTAGTTATAGTTGAATGCAAAGAATATTTTTTATTTGAACTCTTATTAATTGTTTATAGACACTTTAAAGGCAACACAATCTTTTCATTTAATATGTTGTCAAATAATGGTTGGTAAAATCTTTTAATTTGTAAATATTACTTAGGATACAAGAGAAACCAGGATGTTTTGCAGTGCTTGCATTGTGATATATGCAGGCATGGAAGAAATAAATCTTGCTTTCTAGAATATTTTTCTTGATTTAGTAAGAATTTTTGTCTTGATTTAAGCAAATTGTTCTTAGAAAATAAATCTTATGCGTAAGAATTTTTTTCTTATCTAGGCTAGAAAGATGTTCTTGATTTAAGAAAATATTTCTTGATTTAAGATTATTTTTCTTACCAAGAAATCTTGTTAAGAAAAATTATCCTCTCTACGGGACAAGAAAATATTTCTTAATTTAAGAAATATTTTCTTAAAACAAGTTTTTTTCTTCTTAAAATAAGAATTTCATTTTTTGCAGTGTGACCTTCGAAAATTGCATAAATAATACCCTGCGTGCAAGTGTAAACTTTGTACCGCGCTTCGTTTCAGTGAACTTAACTCTTGAAAACCCGTCGCCGATAGAACTCAAATATTCGAGATTGCGATAGCGAGAACGTGTAAAACTAAATAATAACTGTATAAATCTAAAGCGACTAATTGTCAGGTAGGACAATGGTAAAAATGTGTGAGTCGATTACACGTCGTATGGACTGGTTAAACCCAGATCAAGGCTGTGCCGTTAAAATGTTCAAGCAACAACGCGAACTCTACTTCTCGGTTAAAGCCATAAAGAAAGAAAAGCAAGTAGACCATATCTTATTATTCACCGGCGCTAATGGTATCAAAATTTTAATTCGTGGAGTCTTAACGAAGCAGATCAAAAAGACCCAAAAATTGTGTGGAGCAAATTTATTTCCAGAATTCACCCAAGAGAAAATTTTCGCGTAGCCCGTTTGTACTTACAAAAATTCAGACAACAAAAGAGTAAAAGTACGTATCGACGAGTTCGTGTCAAGACTGAAATTACAAGCATTTAAATGCAATCTACGAGATGAGACGGAATTTGAAGATGGAGTGATAGAGCAGTTAATAGCGGGAACGTTTCACGATGAGTTACAAAAGCAGCTTCTAGCCGTGGATCAATCGCTAGCACTCGAGAAAGCAACTGAGCTCGGAAATACGCACGAAGCGACTATCCTACACAAGAAGGAGTTAGCACAAGGACAGCGCGAAGAAGCCACAGTGCATGAAGTGCGAAAAGATGAAAACTGTCGTAAGTGCGGAGGTTACCATTCCAAGTCATCTCGAGATAAATGTCCTGCATGGGACAAGATGTTATCGATGCAAAAAGTTGAATCACTGGAAAAAAGTTTGTAGATCTAGATTGACTGACTTGCCAGAAACAAGCCAATCCTTCCCAAGAAGCCGACAGAAACAACCCCGGCAGAAGGCAGTTACCAGACGGGATTTACATGAGATCAGAAAAAACGAATTTAATGATTACGAAGATCAATTCGAAGAATTAACAATAGAAAGCATCGCGATATCAGACATCAACACTTGGTAACCAACTCATTCAGAAACACGAGAGGAAAGGTACACCCATTTGAAAGTCAAAGTAGCGGTAGTAGAATGCGAGCTAAGCTCAAAGTAAAAATAGATACAGGCGCGCAAGGCAATATCCTGTCAGTGAGAATGTTCAGGAAAATGTTTCCAGGAAATCTCGATTCTGGCGGTCTTCCTCGAAGAAACGCAGTCAAGAACCGACATGTAACCCTCACTGCATACATCGGAACTAAGATCCACAATATGGGGCTATACAACTCCAGTGCCGATACGGCGGGTATAAATGGGTCAACACCGATTTCTACATTGTGGATTCAGAAGGTCCTGCAATTCTCGGTCTTCAAAGTTCTCTGGATCACAAGCTGGTAACACTTCATTGGGAAATAAACAAGGCGAAGGAGGCGTCTCCAATAGCGTCGCCGAGCAGCACTGCCATACCAAACCAGAAAAAGCTTGGACGTGTCGACACATTAGAAGATTTGAAGGCAGCCTACCCCGAGATATTCGACAAGATGGGAAATTTTCCAGGTAGATACCACATCGTCTTGAAAGAAGGAAGCCACCCAGTAATCCATGCACCGCGAAAATGCTCAATACATTTGAGAGATGAGCTGAAAAGTGAATTAGATGACATGGAACAAAATGGGGTAATAAGAAATATAACAGAGCCAACAGATTGGGGAAACAGCATAGTCATGTCAAGACGACGAAATAGTAACCTGCGCATATGCCTGGACCCAAAATAGTTGAATAAGGCCATAATGCGATGCCATCACAAGACCCCAACCCTCGAGGAGATCACACACAAGTTTTCCGGAGCAAGGTATTTCAGCAAACTGGATGCTAAAAAGGGATATTGGTCAGTGCTACTAGATGAAGAAAGTTCCTGCCTTACCAAGTTTAATAGCCCGTTTGAAAGATACTATTTTTTAAGAATGGCATTCAGACTAGTAATGAGTCAAGATGTTTTTCAGCACAAGTGGATCAAATCCTTGAGAAATGCCCTGGAACAATCAGCTTAGCAGACGACATAGCAGTGTGTGGAGAAACAGATGCTGCATATGAGCATGACCAGGACTTGCACAACGTGATGGAAATAGCAAGAAAAAATGGCTTGGTTTTCAATAATGAGAAATGTGAAATCAAAGTTCCGCAAATTAAATTATTTGGCATGATCTATGACAAGGACAGTCTTCACCCGGACCATGAAAAAGTGAAAGTCGTTAAAGAGAAACAGTCCCCAGGGAGTAAGACCAAGCTGCAAGAATTATTGGGAAAATCGATTTTTTTATGCGTTTCTATTGCTTGTCTTCAGACAATTCATAATAATGGAAGTGGTCGGGAATTACTCAACGGGTAATGATTGCAGCGCCACAAATTATTTCAAATCTCTCCAGATTTTTATAAATCAATACACTAACCTCGATCTATAACATTGACCCTTAAATAGTTTTGATATGGAACAATCGAAAGTGTGTATTTCATAATGAAAGCATTAACTTTCAGTTGCTTCAGTTTCATGCAGCGGCTGACGTTGACAATGCTTTTAATAATTCGGCAATTTGCCATTAAGATAATTATATCACAAAGAAGATAATTTCAAAAATATTCACATGGAAACGAAGCATAATTAATCGCTGTTTCTCTTGTTGAATAGCAAATCGAGTCGCCGGCGCCAGAGTCCAGGCCAAACATTTTACGGGCCAAAGACATTACATTCGATCAGACATTGTCCTGGTGTTTATACCACAGTGGCGATCTCTGCACTCTATGCGAGTTCTCAAAAGAACTGTTCATAATAATACATATAGTTTACCGTTATTAAGACAAAATGCTAATTTCCCGAAAGCCCAAATGGGATATATAAACATTGTATCAAATAGAAAACCGACACAAAATTTGTTGATTTGTACGTGGGAAACCGTCAAACGAGCCTTCTCGGGCGTCTTCACTCGACAGTTAAGGTAAGCGGAAGCAACACATGTACAAGCATGCGCGGCATATCCAACCGGATATCCAAAATCAGATCCGAAAATCAGATTTCCCCAGATCTTCCCCACCTCCCGCAACCGCGTGGGAAGACTACTGGGAACGAGATTGTGGGAATTTTTACGGACATGTCTCCATTCATTCCCAGACTGTTGGAACAGATCGCCAACCTGCGAGATCTTCTAAAGAAAGACACCGAATTCGCATGGACCGAGGCACATCAACGAGATCTTAGGCCGTAATCTATGGCCGATTATCTTTCAGTTTCGTTGCCCACATTCGGGCACTACTTGAAAATTTCAAAATATATAGACTTTTACTCACAGAAGACGAATTCACTTGTTGTCACTTGCAAAAGCCTGCAGTTTTTTCATATTTAACGTTTGAATTTCAAAAATCTCCACTCGCCATAAACTAGAAATCCGCCATTATACCCCACGAGACTTCATGTAATATACGATATAGATACTATTTCCAGCCTCTTGACAGGGGGGATCTGCGCGACTTTATTTTTTCCCGTGAGACTTCATGTAATATACAACAAATTGAATTTTTTTTAGGGCGATTCGTGGTCATTTATGCAAGTCTTTACACGTAGTAACCTTCGTTTGTAGGACTCATTGTCTTAACATTTTCTAAAAGGCACAAAAGTTAAATGGCATCGTCTGCACACAATCTAAACAAAACAATGCTTTGTAATTTGCTGTCATTGTTTCGTACCGGCATCACAGGGGCGTAAACAAGGGGGTCTTGGGTGGCTGAAGCCCCCCCCCCCCAGTTTTTTTAAGACAAGTAAAAATAGACAAGTCTTCCCTAACTTTAAGGCCCTGTTTACATGGAGGTAGGGTGAGCCTTCTAGGAGGTTGGCGGCAAGACTATCTTTTTGTTTACCTAAGCCATACAAATGGCTCTGGTAGGGGAACCCTCCCAGATGGGTCACGTTTCAGTGGCAATTAACGGTCAAAACTAGCGCTCGTTCAATGCATTGTCAACAACAATGGCTGACCATATGCCTCAGTCTATCTAACAGGCGACCTCTTTCGAAAATATTAAAAACTCTTTGTTTGTCCGCCAATATCAATTTTCTTAGTGGCCACGCAAATGTAGGGTGACCAGGCTAGAATTGTCAGCCCTGCTAGAAATATCACCGGTCTACATCATGTAAACGCTCGGACTAGGGTGACCCTTCTGCTAGGGCAACCCTTCTAGAAGGGTCACCTTGCCTCCATGTAAACAGGGCCTTAATCTACAATGTCAGTATAACTTCACAATAGTATAAAAAATAAGGTGATTACAGACCCCTCTATTAGGGTGAAAAACATTTTCTCGCCAATTCGATTTTCACGCATTAAGTCCTCAGTTGTTAAAATTTGTCTACGCTCCTGAATCATGTGCACGTAGTCTAAGTTCCACTTTCATTGAATATAATCATCTATCTCGTCTTCCATGTCCGAACCGCTAATTTCTCCCCCGAGCTCTTCTTCCGATTCCTCATCCATTGCATTTATACAATCCACACAGGAGCAGATATCAGTACACTTAAGTTGAGCTTTCTTGCAAGAACATCGCAGTGTTTTGCAACCAGTCTTACAACTGCATTGAACACACTCCAGCAGCGAATCCAGCAGCGAATCAGGTGCTGGAGGACGGGTCATCCACACGATCTCTAACTGTCCATCAGACACTTGCCACCCTTTTCCATTTGTAGGAGGAATAACCATTTCAGCATCGAGACATTGATACCATATAGCTGATTGATAATTTGCACGTAGTATGTGTTGGAGTAGACTGTCGCTCGTCGGAGGTAATACGTCATCGTTCTCGTTCTCTGACTTCTTGTCGCCATACAACAGGCAAACGAACCTGTTCAGCTGGGTCACTAGCTCATCTGATGGAGGGAAAGTACTTCGAAGTGAGGAGAATGTTGCAATGTATCGGGGATTGTGCTCGAGAGTGACCAACGCCGTTTTCTTTTCTTTTCCATAAAATGAACTCGTGCTGTCACTTCCTAGCAGAAATATCGTATTATTATATTAGCAACACATATTTTATGTCTATCCGTTTCATCATCATTCATTTAAGCATTACAGCTCGGGTGCGCTATGTTTATTATGTTATAAATTACTGTATATAAGCCAATATCTTATCATATGATATGAATGATATCGCATGATACTACGAAGTTCTTGATAAAAAAATAGATCATTTACTCTAAAAAGGCTAGTTCTACCTTGTAGCAAAAATTCATCAAGAAAAAACTTGTCTTTTGTGTACAGACCTTGAAAAAATACTAGATTACATGAAAAGGCATGAAAGCCTGGTAAGCATTGTCAAAGCTCTTCGCCGATCATATCTGAAATAACCTTTATGGGTATCACTCGAAATTTGTTCCCTGTTCCAGTCATAAGGAAGATGTCTTTTCCAATGGCCCGTTGCATTGCAATGCAGAGTATGAAGACGTCGGTGTCAGGACTTTTGACGATCACCGGCCTATCGTTAGTACCCGCGGAGTATTTTGCATGTAATAACAGACAAGTGTCTGCCTCCTCGTGATTACTTGCTAGGAATGGTAATTCATTGCATACCACACGATCTTCGTTTGACGCACCAATGGAGAAACGGTAGCATTTTTCTTTCGATGTCACATACAATGTTGTGAGGTTACCAAAGCGGGATGACATGTAAGTGCGCCAGTGTTCACACAGAAATCCTATGAAGGACTCTTTGTTTTCGCCTAAGCTTAATAATTTGTTCTATTGTTTGGTCGCAAGAAACTGCAGAAAACCCATGCTCACGTTGACGCTGAACTGCAAAACTTTCCAATCGTCCTGGGAGAATTTCTGTTAAATTAATAAAAAATATCAGTCTACAGTAAATTTCATTTTATTCAAACCATTTATAGTAAATATTATATCGTTATTCTTCTGACACTATTAATACATACAAAAATGATCGCAATTTTCAGATTTAACTATGTATAAAGACAACTCTGATAATTTTCAACACCTTTGCTACATGTAATCAGTGACCAGAATGCTAGATTTAGCAAGAAGACTTATTTGCCTGATAATACGAACCTGGGTGTGTCTTGTGCACTGCTGTCTTCTCTAACCAATACGCAGTCCCATACCTAGCATAATTAACGCGATTATTATTAAAACCATGGAAGCATACATCTAAACGCTGCTAAATGAAGATCCCAGTTAATTTCTCTCGTGGCTCTAATGAACATCAATAAGACACCTGTAGAAAAAAAATACATTTAGAATTCTAGGCCAGATTTATGAATAATGTATTGTAGGACAGTCACAGCCAAGTACTTAACCATGATCACTGTAAGACTGAGAGGTTATTTTTTAACCATCACTAACTAGTCACTGGATAAACCTATTTCGCTTTCACAGAACAATCTGACATCCATTAAAATATTTACCTGTCATTTCAATGTGCATGCTCCAAAATTCAAATGTTCTCGACTTCTGGGATGATTCCTGTATGAATGCATCATAGCTGTCAGAAATCTTTTTCATCTCTGGGCTTTCAAGACAGTCATAGAATGTTAGTTCAGGAAAGGAATCCATTATGTTGAAAACTGCCGAACAAATTCCTTGCTTTTCTTCTTCATCCATGGAATCTAGGAATGCTTCGAATCTGAGCCGCTGCATTGCTTCGTACATCATTTTATGGCACATAACAGACCTGTTGTAGTGCTTGCCAGACAAAACACCGTTAATGGACCCCTCTTTAACAATGCCAGATTCTATAAGCACATCCTGCAAGACACAAAAAAAATAAAAAAATCAATTCTGGTACATACATGGCTTATCAAGACACTTGGATGTATTTCGTCATAACAGATCCACAAGACGTACTGCAGTTTTTAGGGATGCGTCCTTCTTGCATCTAAATTCATCCTTTCTACATAAATTAATCAACATGACATAATGCTGAAACAGAAAGTTCTGTACTACTGTAAACTGCTTAAATTAATTCGGCTACTCATTAGAAATCCATTCATTGCATCTCACTGAATATCCTGAGTAATCAGGAAGCTTTGACTTACCTTTAGGCCTCCATCTTCAAAAAGCTTTGATATGGCAGAAAGGTAGCACATTCTGGCATGGAACTCACCAAGGCGAACAACGAGCCGGTCATAAAAGACCTGATCCTTCCATCTGATATGTTGCGCCTTAGTGTATACAGTTTCATCAAAAACAATAACAGCGTGTTGCAATTGTAATTTATCAATAACATGTATTTCTAAATACATGTCTTCAGGACTTGCTGGATTGTAGAATACTCAGTTGGAGAAGCATCCAGAATTGGAAGGTAACCAATTCTTGACACAGCAGGAATTTTGTGTAGATTAAGTAATGTGTTGAATCCAGTCCAGCCTGGCCAAGGGTTTCTTAACTGGTGGCAAATATCTTAATCAAAACATAGGCTAAATCTAGTTTATAAGCTGTGACATTTGCATGTTTTTTGGCCACAAGTTCCATCACTGGAAGATCTAATGCACCACCATCAAATTTGGGTGTCTTCTTTGCACCAATATTATAAGGTATAATGCTAGGGGCATGGACAGTTATAGTGCGTTGTGTCTTCTTTATTGGCACTGTATGTTCCACTGGAAGTTCTAAGCTGGACTGGCTATGAGGTATCAGTTTCTGGATGATGATGCCATTTGTAACATGTGTCTGCTTGGTAGACTCTTCCCCAAAATCAATGTTATCATAGACAAGGTTAATATGCTCTTTATGCAAAAATTATCTTTGGATGATGTTGGATGTGTTGATTGTTAACTGGGCAATAGCTGAGTCATACGCCATAGTTGATGGTAGAGAAGCACAATGTCCAAGTCCACATAATATGTTGATTAAACCTGAACAACCTGATATCTGCCTAACAGCCATAGCAAGTGACAGAGACTTTGGTGTTTGCATTCTACCTCTACTAAACATATTAACCAAATCTTGGCAGATAGAGAAAATCTTGATGGCATCTTTCTCATGTACTTTTACATACTCTGTTGGCTCAGGTTCGTCAGAAAAGCAAAGGACCCATGCCACAAAATTAAACAGGATTGGTGACACCAGCTTTTCCACGCTTTCACAAATGATATCAGAAGCTCTAGGAGGCCATGTCTCATACCATTTGACATCTTTTTCCCTTGCAATTCAGTTCTTAAGGTTAGTGCAACATTATAAAATTCTTTCAATGTGGCACTTGCTTTCTTGTATGTTGCTTCTGATCCCGAGCAACTTGCACCTGCCTCATCATCACTTTCCATTGGCGAACACTGTGAAGTGTCCCCACCAGCTGCAATTTCAATCACACTACTTTGTTTCACATCATGAGCATAAACAATCTCACTTTTATTGCGAGCTTTGGGGGTATGAAAAACAAGTTGGGGAAACCGTTTTTGCATCATTTTTTTCAAGCGGAAGGTTCTATAATTTGATGCATCAGCATTTTCCACTTGTTCAACTGTTTTCACAAACTCTTCTTTAATCTTTTTCATATAAAAAATATTATCTTCATTAATTATTTTCACTTTAACAAACTCTTCACAGAAAATGTTGAATGATTTTTTATACTTGTGCTCATGTTTTGTAAGAGTTTCACTTTCTGGATTTATTTTCTGATGTCTAAGAAAGGAAGTGTATTTTTCATAGAATCGTCTATGATATTTCACTTCTAAGGCTACACAATCCTTATCTTGAATTTGTAACAGAATGCTTTCATCTGCTTTCAATGTTGCTGCTTTTCTTAACTGACCTCCATCAATAGTTTCGGCTGAAATCAGTTTATCCAGTTTCCGCTTTCTGCTTGTCTATAAAATAAAATAATATATATTTGAATATCACATTATTCAAAAATTTGGGTAAAAAGCAAGCAGACTGTATTTATTTATATATTTCTTATTCATTTTTTAGTTTAAATTTTTATCATATATCTAAATTAAACTCAAAACATGCCATCACTCACCAGTTTGAAAAATAAACTCAGTGATGGTGTACGAAAGTCAAAACACTATTCTTGTTCACTTCAATGGGGTTCTCAATTTGGCAGTAATGCAGCACCATTTCCCTAGAAACAGCCTGATTTTTACAATTTAGTTGAATAACATAAAATAAACATTAATCAACTTACTTGCTCGCAATAATATAATTTCTTATTCTTGCAAATAATGCATACAGGAAGTAGTATATGGTTCTTTGGTCTGACAGCAGGGGTATTAGACGAAAACGTAGATCGCAAGACCTTTCTTGGAGTTGGCTCAGTTTCTTGATCAGTTTGAGTCGATGTCTGTGGTTCTTCTGATATTTGTTTAGTCTTCTCACATCGTGCTTGTGCTCGACTTAGCAAAGTTCTCGAACTGGGTAAAATTCTCCTCTTCTTTGATGCCAATAACTTGAGTTGTTCGCACAGCGATATCCCTCTGACGGCCATCAAGTTCTAGCCATTGCCTTCAGAAACCTTTTAAATGAAACCTCAGTAAACCTCGAAAGCGATCCGCTCTCTTCTTCGCAATGAATTAAACATAAACCTGCGGTGTCTATGTTTGTTCAGCCACATGAAAAATAAAGACGCGCAGATCCCCCCTGTCAAGAGGCTGGAAATAGGATCTATAACGTATATTACATGAAGTCTCGTGGGGAATAATGGCGGATTTCTAGTTTACGACGAGTGGAGATTTTTGAAATTCAAACGTTAAATATGAAAAAACTGCAGGTTTTTGCAAGTGACAACAAGTGAATCCGTCTTCTGTGAGTAAAAGTCTATATATTTCGAAATTTTCAAGTAGTGCCCGAATGTGGGCAACGAAAATCGTTTTCTAAGCGACTTTTGGGGCAACAGATTACGGCCTATCTCGAGAAAACTAAAGATCACATTTGTGGAGAGACTACTTTGACTTACTTCGATTCGAAGGAAGAAAGAAGCATTCATACAAGTTCATGCGTCCGGTAGAGGTCTGGGTGCCGTACTGATTCAAAATAATAAGCCAATAGCCTTTGCGTCTAATTAAAGTCGCTGAGTGAAACAGAGCAACGGTATGCAAATATAGAGAGAGAACTTCTCGCCGTATTGTTCGGATGGGAAAAGTTTCACACGTACGTGAAAAATGTATTCGTACGTATGGAAAACCTTTCATCGTCCAGTCGGATCATAAACCACTTGAGATGATATAACAGAAGCCTCTTACAGCCGCATATCCAAGGCTACAAAGAATGCTATTATGTCTTCAAACACACGATGTTACGATTAAATATCTACCAGGAAAAGAAATGCTGGTGGCAGACAGTTTGTCTCGATGTCCATGTATGGACAACGCATCAATTGATCAGGATCTTCAAGTCAGTCATGTTCCGTTTACACCAGCACAACTTGACCAGACCTAGCAGGAAACAACGAAGGATCCTATCCTAAAGCAACTGAAGGAGACATTAAGTAGCGGGGTGGCCGGACAAAAGGAGAGATCTGCCCAAACAACTTCAGCCATATTGGGCCTTTAGAGATGAGCTGTCAGCAGAAGATAGCCTAGTGCTAAAGGGCGAACGCGTGATCATTCCAAGCTGTCTAACACCCTCCATCCTATCTAAGCTTCAAGAAGGTCATCAAGGAGTAGAGAAATCGAAACTCAGAGGCGAGGACTAGTTTAGTTTAGTTTAGTTTAATGAATTTTCGTCGCTGATACAATAAAAAGACAATTTGTAAATAAATAGTATAACTAATAAATAGCAACAGGAGAAAGCAACAGGAAATTCCCAATTGATAGCTTAACCCTTAGGACACAAAAATAAAAATAAAATCGAAATAACACAAAAGTTCATATTACAACACTAACTTAATAACTAAGATCAGTTATTCTGGTAAACAATAATAATGTTCAAATTTAATTTTATAGTGATCCTTGATTTTTCTTATGAAAGTAGACAGGAGATCAGTACGTTTCAAATCAAGGGGGAGGTCATTCCAGAGGACCGTAACTCTAAGAAAGTATGAATTCTTAAAGTAGTCTTGTCGAGCCATCCTGACGTAGTAATTAAGATGAGAAGAACCACGGATATTATAGCGACTTGAGGTTGTGTGTTGTTGTAGGAAATGTGAGTGATCAATATCCACAAGACCAATTCGAATTTTAAATAGGAGAATGAGGTCTCTTATTTGTCTTCTATATTCAAGAGGAAGTAGGGATAGCTTGATGAGTCGTTGATTGTAGTCCATGTCTATTGGATAATTAAGTATATACCTTGTTGCCCTACGTTGGACATTTTCAATCCGTAATTTATCCTTGGCGGTGTAGGGTGACCATAGTTCACAAGCATATTCTAATCTTGACCTCACCAGAGTACAATAAAGGACTTTCTTAACCTCAGGGTTAACATTATGCCTACACATCCTACGTATCAATCCTAATGTACAATTACTTTTAGTAGACATCTGCTCGATATGCTTGGACCACGACAAGTTATTTGTTACATATATACCAAGATCAGTTATATGATCAACAACCTCGAGAGACTTTCCGTCTAGATTGTAAGACCGGACAGAACTCTTAGTTCTTCTGGATATATTTAACACTTTGCATTTGGTGGTACTGAAGGTCATGGACGAATCTACACTCCAGCAATGGAGGTTAGTGAGATCTTCTTGAAGAGAAATGATATCTGAATTGTTGCTAATCGTCTTATAAAGTTTAGAATCGTCAGCAAATAATGCAAGAGACGAATTTTGTAGTAGATAGTTTGGCATGTCGTTGATGTATACAATAAATAGTATTGGCCCCAGGATAGAGCCTTGAGGTACTCCGGAGGAAACCTGGAGCCAATCTGAATATGCCCCTTCAAGTGCTACACGTTGTAAACGGCCGGTAAAATAACTTTGAAACCATTTATTCAATGTACCTGTAATTCCAAAATATGCAAGTTTGTGACTAAGAGCAGCATGAGAAACCTTATCGAAGGCTTTGGCCAGGTCAAGGTATACTACATCTACTTATTTACCAGTTGCTACCAATTCAAGGATTTCATGATAAACCTGTATTAGTTGAGTTAATGTTGTTCTCCCTTTGAGAAAACCATGTTGCATCAAGGAGATCTTTGGTGAAAGAAAGGGTGTACAATGCTTTACGACACATCTTTCAAACGTTTTTGAGATGATACATAATAATGATATTGGTCTAACGTTTTCAGCCAAAGTCGGATCGTCTTTCTTATGAACAGGATTCACATTAGCTAGTTTCCATTGGCTTGGAAATGTACCAATAGACAGAGAAAGGTTGAATATTCGGCAAAGTGAAGGAGATATAGCAACGGCAACTTCCTTAAGAATCCTACCAGGGATATTATCCGGACCACAAGCCCTCTTAGGATCAATAGCTTGTAATTCTTGTTGGACCTCAGCACATGTTAGTTGGATTGAGCTCATGTTATTGGAACTAGGAGACGAGTGGATGTTGTCGTTACAACAATAAGGTAAACGATTATCATCCGAGCCAAATACTGAATAAAAAAACTTATTAAGATGATTAGCCTTAACTTTGCTATTAGTTACAAATTCGTTTCCAATTCTCAAAAAAATTGGGCTAAATTTATGACAGGTAGATGTCTTTACAAAAGACCAAAATTTTTTAGGGTTTTCGTGCAACGACGCTTTTAAATCTTGAACAAAGTTATCTCCTTTATTAATCATCATTGTTTTTGAGGCTCTTCTAAGATCTTTAAATTTTTTGAAATCTGCTATCTTGCCGGTTCGTGATGCAACAATTCTGGCTCTGTCTTTCTGTTTTAGTAAGTTTAAGAATTCGGCGTCTATCCATGGGTAATCATTTACATTTCTGGCTTTATTTCTTGGCACATGATCATTGACAGAGGCTATGAATACATCAATCCAATTTGTAATGGACAAATCTACATCACTATCTACATCTACATCGGGATTTACGCATGTAACTTCATCACCCCACTACCCCCAATCTAATGGTTTCATAGAAAGAATAATTCAGACCGTAAAATATGCTCTATAGAAAAAGCTAAATCGAGTGGGGACGATCCGGATATGGCGCTTCTTTGTATCCGCACAACGCCAGTAGACAGCAGTATTCCGAGCCCAGCAGAACTGTTATTCGGCCGCAAATTAAGTATATGCACGTCTGGCAGAAAAGAAAGAGAAACAGAAGAGACATTATGAAAGACATGGCCGAGACCTTTCTCCTTTGAGGCCAGGACAGAACAATCGGATACAGGACCCCAGAGCCCGAGACCGTTGGTTGCCAAACTGACAAATAAATAGAACCAGCAATTAGGGCCTCACCTACCTCGACGCCTCAGATTAAAAAGACAAGAAAGAAACGATTGTATTAAGTGATTAAGAATAGGGTAGGAAAGAGAACAAATCTTAGACTTTACAATGCATTATATCAAAACAAACAAAAAAAGGGAGATGTAATATATTGGCATAAATTAGAATTAGGACCATGTAATAGATGCGCATGAATTATATGACCACATGTAGAATATACGCTGGCACGTAAAGTGCCAGATACAACTATAGCTAGGCTAGTCATGCTGTAGACATCAGTTGAATTGGCCAAATAATTAAAAGCTTTTATAGATCGAATCTTTTACACTGAGCTTCATAATATATATTCCAGGCAGTGACGCTTTTAACTTTATTTCATGTATTCATATCACAATTCACAGTTACAACATCATCTTATTGATTCTTATTAACGCAAAACGTTTACTAAACTATTAGCAGTAGTCTTC
The DNA here is from genome assembly GCA_035771165.1 of Paragorgia papillata. Taxonomy (NCBI): domain Eukaryota; kingdom Metazoa; phylum Cnidaria; class Anthozoa; order Scleralcyonacea; family Coralliidae; genus Paragorgia; species Paragorgia papillata. Next base: position 376,110 of record JAWNZC010000031.1, on the reverse strand, counting down.
GAAATATTGGTTAAAACGGTCAGCCCAAGCCTCAAGTTTGGAGGTCATCTTTCCAGGCTCTGGAAGTCTCCCTGTGATTGGTCGGATTAAGGGAATGGAATGTGCGTGAGCGAGCCATGTACAAGAAGGTCTGCGAAGGAGAATACCTTAGGAGCAAAGCAGTTTTTGCCCCATTCAAAAGCCATTTTGGCATTTAGAAGCTAGATCGACACTCATCATCACAGGGCCATTTTAGGTACACCAAAAAGCCGAATTGGCCCTATCTATTTTCATAACAGCCCCTTCATTTTCAAATCAGCCCCACCGTTTTCCAATTTAGCCCGTCAAACCAAAACGACTCTCGTGCTAGGGTCGGTTTTAGCCCCACCTTTCGGGTCGTTTACGATGTCTGTATCAGCCCCAGTGGGTCCCCTTTGGCTCCTTTTTGGGAATCGAATCTTGTGCCAATTCGACTCTCTTTCGATTCTAGTTTTTAAGTCGACTATTGCGTCAAATTTATTCTTGCGCTAAATCGATTATATATATACACGAGAGTCGATTTAGCGCGAGAGTAAATTTGACGCAATAGTCAAATGGGTGCTCACTTGATCAGAAAGAGAGCTCAACACAGTTAAGACGTGGAGCAAAGATATAGTTATGGTTAAAAAAGGTTTATGTAATATTTAAAACGCGACTACGAGTGTTTTGAATAGCTTCAAAAACGCCGACAATAGATTTGCTAATTAGGATGACATTTTATATAAAATTTCACGTTCATTAGTATTCTTTATATAAAATTTCACGGTAGTTAATATTCATAGTAGTTTTATCAGGTATAAAAGACTTGCACACGATCAAATACGTGCATATTAGTGGACAATTTGGTTCATGAATATTAATGAGTTTTTGAAGTACTATTTAAAACATGAGCAGGAGTGTTTTAGATCTGATAAAACACGTGCTGCGAATGTTTTAAATGGCTTCAAAACTATCCATATAATAAGCTCATATAGAAATTAATTTTGAAAATTGAAGTTGTCTGAGCCGCAATATCGAAGAAAAAGTTCATCGAAAATAGTCAGCGTGTCTCTATCACATATAGAGACACGTCACGGTCACGATTTTCCTTTGTGTTTCCTCATGAATTTTTAATGAGTTTTTGGATTACAGTTAAAACATTTACTCGAGTTTCACGCTCAAAGCGATCATCGGACTAAAAGTGTCTGCCTATAAGGACATGGGTTAATAAAACCTAAAGCTATCCACATAAAATTTATTGTCGTGTCTACATTTAGATATAAGGTCAGATCTTTTATTTAAAAGGAATCGTTTGTCGGCGTTCAGAATGCAAAGTTTTTCAGTGCATAAAGTGCATAAATTACAGTTATTACTGCCACTATTACACGGTTTTGCATATTTTAAAATTGACCAATTGATAGAATAAGCGCAGTGCTTCTCTTTTAAATCCCAGATGTATTTGGAGAGTGCTGTTTTCGTTGCATGCTTCTTGGGCTTGAATGACGTCTTGTGGTTGTTTTAAGCACGCGATAAGCACGCGGTTGTTTTAAGGGGGCATTCCAACCTCGTCCCCAGGGCCATTTGTGGGGGCTGTGCCAAGATGGCGGCCAAGAACAAATGGCCCTAGCACAGGCTGAGCTATCACCACATCTGATTGGTCGAGACAAAATTGGATGTTTTAGGTATTCTGATTGGTGGAAACAAGGCGGGCGGCAGGCTAACTCGCGGGCATTTGTTTTTGGGCTCAAATTATACCAGAATTTCCGGCTGTTAAAAACAACTTCAAAATGAATGAAAATGTGAGGAAAGCTGGCGAAACACCGTAAAAGCGTCGGAAGAATATGTAATGATGGGTCGTGTCGTCTCTGTGCCCTGGCTGCCATACAACGAAGTCCATGGGACGGCAGAGTGAGAGTGTTTTCTAAATCGGGCGAACGAAAGACTTGGTGAACAAAATCAAAAAGAATTTTGGCTGCGAAAGGAAAGTACACCACAGGGCAGAATTTACGTGTTTGGCCATTGAGAAGCAGGCTTTTTTCAAACAGGAATTCTCGACTAAACGAAGCCTAAATGTTTTTCAAAACGCTGAATTGAATCCATCGAAAACTCACGAAAACAAGGTGGCCCGGCCAGACAACGGCAATCCAGTTTCTTGCGAATTTGGTACAACGGTGAAGCAAATGATAAATAATAAGCATTTACAGATATTTATTAAAAGTGTATTTATTTTAATAACACGACAATGTATTTGGAAATGAATGTTTTGATTGTTTTCAGTTTGGGTCAGTCAAGCTGAACTAAATATTCAGAAAAAAATTAGCCTGACTAGGCGCGATAAACTTAGTGAAGCCTGGGTCCGAGTAAAAATGAGTCAAAATTTGACTCATTTATTTGCAGCCTGTGCCAGGGCCATTTGTTCCCGCCATTTTGTTTTTGGCCGCCATCTTGGCCCAGCACCTAAAAATGGCCCTGGGGACGAGGTTGGGGGGGCATTCATTCCTGTTTCTTCAGTTGCATTCTTTGGTCGGCGCTGTGGTTTGGTCATTGTGGCCAAGGACTTTTCTGTTGTGGTGCTTTATAATACTAGACATGTTGCTCAAGCAACTATAACTGACCTTTGTGTTTCTCCTGTTAAAGATCTTGTGGAGTGCGTGTCCGGTGGGAAAATGTTTCGTGATTAAGTGTAAGAGGGTTTAATTTGACAACATTAGTGCTTCGTTGTATAAAGGGGCTGCTTATTGATTCATCAATGTTGCACGATAAGCTGGAGATTCGTTTACTGATGGAGTCAGGGACTTGCCTAATGATTGATGACGGATGGTTTGAATGGACATTGATATACATAGGCGGGATGTCGGGCTTTCTGAAGGATAGTAAGAATCGTTGGGCAGGTTGAATGTAACGTCGAGGTAGTTAACGATTTTCAAGTTAGATTGGATTGTGATTTTTAAGCCAAGTGTGTCAAAATATTATGTAATGCGCTTTCTTAGGTTATCAGCGGATCTTGGGCCCATATTCCTGAACGCAGCCAATACATCATCTCTGTACAGACCAATGTCTTCATTATTGAATTCAGATTTTAGCTTGTTGAAGATGAGGAGGCCGAAGAGTTCGCAAACGTCTGCAACGTCGAAGCTGCCCATAGGAACGTCGGACATATTGGCATTCTTCTTCTAGCACCAAGGCTTGTTATTGTCAAACAGTAGGGACTTCCTGGCGTGCATGATGATATTTTTGTCTGGCTCGGAGAAGTCGGTGAATTGGCTGGCATATTCTAATGCTTGTAGGAGAAGTCTCTCGGTAATAGAAGGGTAGAAATCCACGATGTCAAATATTACGAAGGATAGTGCTGGCTTGTTCCTCAGGTAATTCTTGAACAACTCCATGGCGGCGCTTGAGTTTCTCCATTGGTTTGCTTTTGTGTAGGATCTAACTTTGCTATCAATGTTCTCAAGGATTCGCTTGCTCACTGGGCCTAAGTTGCTCTTAGCTGGGTTGGTGAGCCTACATTTCTGTTTATTTGGAAAATTTTCCTTATGGTCCTTTAGCGTTATAAATTATACTTGGTAATACCAAACATGGTGGTCAGTTGCCAAAAAGAGTTTCGTCATTTTTCAATGCATTATAATAAAAGTACATGCATGTATTATTTTGGAACCATGCTTTTATTTTTTTTTGTTTCAGGGTTGATGTGTATTTAAATTAGCCTTTCGAACCTCGTTCTTGTGTTTATAATTGAAAATAAGTTTTACACATGAACGAGGGAGGGAAGGCTAATTTAAATGCATATAAAAAATCGTAAATTGGCTGCCATCTTTATGAATACGGTGTGTTAACTAGCCCAGTTGGTTAATTTACATGTGTCAATGAAAACTTTTTATTATTTTTGTTCAAACATGTTTTTTTTACTGTAATACACTGTAAAATCAGATCAGTTAAAACTACCCGAAATAAAAGGTCATAGTTTGAATCTGTGGTAACTATTATTTTATTGGTTAATAATACCTTAATTAATGGTTAAGTTAACCATTTCTTTTTAGGTCATAATAACCTTTATTACAAGTTATTTTAATCAAAATAAATGGTTGTTTCTAACATGATCGTGAAGAAAAATATTGGTTATATTAACCGTTTATATCAGGTTATTTTAATAATTTTTAATAGGTAAAGTTAACTGTTAATATTAGGTAATTAAAAAATATTAACCGAATTTAATTGGTTAAAGTAACTGCTACTCATGGCTGTTTTAACCATGAATTTTTGTTTTTTGCAGTGAATCTGTGGTAACCAATTAAAATGGTTAACGGGCAGTAGATTTGACCATTCTTTATAGGTTATCAAAATGGGTTGTTTTAACTGAATAGAAGGGGTAAAAATAACTAAAAAATACGTGTTGAACCAAGGATTTTTAATGGTTATTTCAACAAACATACAGTATTAACAGTAAAACATAACATCAGTTCTAACAAAAGATATATCTCTATATCAAGCTGTATGGAGGGTAAGTCTACACCATTAAATCACAAATGAGATTTTCCACTTTTAGTGGTACATTGGCAATACACTGACCAATAAGTATATGTTCCAAGAATAAGAAAAGCGGCCTCTCGACTCCACCAGCACTTTTCGGGAATTCCATATTGAATGCGTAATAGCTTCCCAGTAGTGTTACTACCGCATTCAGGATGTTCGCTGGTCTAAACTGACAGATAACCATACCTTCTGCGGCAAGGCAGAGCTCATCAATATCTGTCAGATTTCCTGTACTTAGCAGTCTTGGTGATTTTGTCGAGCTTATTAGGTTGTCCAAAACACTGTCTTCATCTTCACTCTGTTGAACAAAATCAATAATAAGAATGATTTAGAACAAGTGATTTTTGTGTACATGCACTTATATTTTTCTTTGTATTTTAATGGGTTTTTTTGTGGTTATTCAAAACATAAAGTTAATGTAACACGACTCGAAATTCACTTTTTTCTTGGTTGTTCAACCATGGCCTGTTTTATGGTTACCTAAAGAGAATTTGGTTATAATGTCCGATGGGTTATGAAAATAAACATAACTATAAATGCTTCAACTAAATAAAATGTTTACTTCATAACTGCATCTTTACTCAAAAAATCTGTTTAATTTACACAATTGATATTATTTTCCAGGAATTAGTTAATTACTAGGGTCGGGAAACATAATTCCTTCATATTCAGCAATTAATGTAACACTAAATAATACTTCATACCTTTGATCTTATCCAAAATGATTGGTCTGAATACTTTGTGCCTTTCTTGGTCTCACAAAGTAAGAAAGGGAGTCCAGCCATTATGCATCGGTTTTGAACTTCTAAAATATAAAATTAAAATGTCAATCAACTTACATGTAGAATTGTGAACTAAAGGACAAATAACCACCATCCCTATTTATACAATACCCTGGTTGCTGTGCATGTTTTCATTGGTTGTTGGCCATGATCTATTAGAGGACAGACACATGGTCACGTCAGATCACGTCAGCTGACTTGCTTTTTTCCTTCTTCATGCCCCAAAATGCAGCAAGAGTTTCGATAAAAACCTTTTAAATTTTTGTATTGTATAAAACAAATAGATTCCATTTTTTTGTTGTCTGTTCAGTTATAGATGCACAGAAGACGTAACAACGTGGTAAGAACATCAGTGACCCTCTCGACTGCGTCTCGTGCGCCACTTTTTTGTTCTTACCACGTGGTGACATCATCTGTGCATCTATTACTGAACAGACAACGGCAAAATGGAATCTATTTGTTAATCTGATATCAAATTTGAAAAACTAACATTTGCAGCAACCTCTTTGGCAGCTATAGCACTGTGCCAATACGCAAAATTGGAAACCTATATACATGTATCACTTAATACAGTATGAGATTCCTGAACAACATTTCAATGTTGAGAGAACAGAATCAGCAAAGAGTATTTCAATATTGTCAGTCAAAACAGAATCAACTTATAGACTGATCCATGTACAATGCATGAATGAACACTACTTTAATTGAGTAATTAATATTGTCAAGGTAGCTGTACCCACCATTTTCATCCAAGAATTCCACTCCCTCTGCCATCGCCATTATTTCCCTTAGACAAGGATTTGGAGATTTTCTCATGCGACTCAGAAGTCTCTCCCTCCATCCTCCCACGAGTCGCTCCCTGATATCCTTATTTATATCAGGTTCCTGGAGGATTCTGCCTAACTCTGCTCTTATCTAAATTAAAAAGATCTTCTATGAATAATTAACCCTTTACAGTGCAGGAAATTTAGAGAGAATCGATATACCGAATATACCGGTATACCAGTATTTTTTCAAATACCGGTTGGCGATATGAATAATTCCAAAAATACCGGTATACCGACATTTCGGTATTTTAATGGATTTACAGGATTGAAACGCTATTTCCAGTGGAAACTTGCCATGGTAAAATAATTCACAAATTTTAACATCTATAATCACGTACCAAACGGACTCAGCTGAAACCAGAAAAGGAGAACATGCTAATCTTGTTTACCAAAAACCTCTGAAGAATGTGAACAGTGAGCAGTGTGAAGTTTGCAATATTCCAATATTCATGTGAACTTTGCAATATTCCATTGACAGGAAGATCGAAGTGAATCAACTAATAATACTGTGTGAATTAATTTGACTCTTAAGCTTCGTCCTCACTCTGCCATAAATTTAAACTCGATATTTCTTTTTGAGCATGCGTGAATGGTTGCCAAGATGTCAAAAATAATTTAGGCCCAGGCTCTAATGCTTTAATTGCTAGTTTGACCAGTTTAAAACGTGACTCACCCCAAACTTGGGGTGAAGATCGAGTTCGTTGGCAGAGGTAACTTTCCCCGGAAGCCTGCGTAGGTCGGAAAGGGGCTCTGACTCGAAGGGTGTGTAGATCCAGCTTGTCCCAGGACAGGATTATGTTACTGCTGTTACAGAATTGATTGGTCCCAGGACAGGATTATAATGTTACAGAATTGATTGAAAACCCTCAGAAGTAGCTCAAATGATGCATAATTAACAATACTGTAATACTGTACCTCAGATCCTGAGCTTGATCCCAATGTGGGAAAAGCCTGCAAAACTTGCCACACTCTGAGATTTTTGGTGATAATCTCTCTTCTCCGCATTGGATATGTTGAAGTCATCAAATTCTTTAAAAGTGAATAGTCCTTCTTGTTTTTTTTCCATTGAGCACTTATCCTCTTCTTTTGCATATCATATGTTTCCTCTGTTTCCCCTTCCGGGATAGCAGGAATGACAAACGCGGGACCAATGGTCTTTTTTCTACCGGGCTTTCCTTTTAAAACTTCTTTTCCTTCTTGCTGATATGATTTATTTATTTCTTTGTTCCTCTTCTTGCTTAGGTTCTCAAATCTATCTTTTATCTTTTTGGCCCAGAATGACTATAGTGTAAATAAATGTATTATTATAATATTTAGTATTATTATTATATATATATATATTATTATAATATTATACATGGCTGACCAAAATGCTGCATGCTGATTGGTTGCCGAGAGATCCGGAAAAAGCCTATTGCCCTCCTTGGCAATACATTGGGAGGGAAATACACTTTTCTTTGGACTACATGTACTAGAGTACGTGTTGGTGGGAAAATTTTTGAGTTGTTTTAATTAAGTAATACATCATGAACACGAGGAAGAGTGTCTCATCCGATATGCAGTCACCAAAAAGTGCTTGAAAAACGAGGCTGTAAGCCAAGTTTCTTAACCAATTTCGAAGTGACTTGATAGAAGATATGGAAGTCTTTCGAGTGATTGATCTAGCTTCTAAAACAAATCAGTATATATGAAAATATCAGGTTGAAAGTAGGCAAAGTTCTATGCTAATTAAGACCGGGTTTCCAGTTCACCATCTCGGTACTGATTTCCTTTGTTTTCATCTATGAATTATTAATGATTTGAGAAATACAAATCAATGAGAATGAGATAAATTCGTTAAACTATTTCGAACAATGACATGTCCTTACAATGTAAACATTTGTTTCTTCTTATGAAAAGCGATTATCTAACAGTAAACAAATTCTTAACAGGTATAAACATGAAGCGAAATGAAGAAGCTCAAATGTAAGTGAAAATGGAAACATCCATGAATATGTTTGCCACCCCCCCCCCCCACCCCCACCCCCCCACACACACACTTTTTAACAAGGCCAGTAATGAACAAGGTCAGTAATAAAGTTATGATTAACAAAATCACTAACCCTAGGTAACCCACGACTTTGAATAAAGATATAATAAAGACATTTGAATGCAGATCTTCAACGTCCAGAAAAGTGTTGTCTTTTGAGTATTTTATGACGTTTTTGGACCTTTAGAATTCTGTAAATCCTTGTCCTAAAATGCAGAAAATACCATTTCAGGGACTCTAGATTTCAAAATTTCCTAAAATGACTATTGTTATATTAACCTCGTTTTCTCAGTCTGTACCTTTGTTGCCTTTGCCATTTTCGCACTTGGTTAATAAATCTTTGTTATATTGCATAATATATTTAATATATATGTATAGTCTAATCATGAAACTCTGAGTAGCTCTATAAATCCAGCAAAACAATTTGTCTGCTACTTTGCTCTGTCACTAATTTGTCAACAAACAATGTTCAGTTAAGTATTAATAGTAACTATTAATAACAATATGACACCTTAAGTGCAAGTATTTAGTACATACTTACATGGTCAGCTCCAACAGAGCTTTTCAAGCAAGGATATTTTTTAATCAGCTTAATTGCTACATGGTCTCTCTCAGATTTTGTTATTTTATCTGTACATGCATATAGAGATGTGCACAATTGTCTGTTCAATGCATTTCTATTCTCTACAGTCAATTCTCCACCATCCAATGCTGCCTGCACAACTGGTTCCCACTAACAAGATAGTCGATATATAAATATTTTAAGATGCAATTAAGTGATCACTCCAATACAAACCGAAGAGAATTAAAATGGCTAAAAATTTATGGCTACAACAAAAAAAGAACAAGACTTCAAAAGGACTCATGAATACATCAAAAACGAAATGTCAAAATAACTATCGAGTTAATGCAGATATTGCAGTTCAGTATATTTCAACAGTTGTATTCAAATATATATATATATATATTTATATATATAGACTACTGTACACTTCAATCATACAGTACCTTTGAAGGGATTTCAAATTTCTCCAACCAGTATGTATACGTATCTTTGACTTTAGTAGGTGTATTTTCTTTCTAGAATACATTTTAAAACTTCATTTTAGTAGCTACAGTAAATATTTTAGAGATACATTATATAAAGACCTATAAAAAAAGACAAAAATACATATTTTGAAAAAAGACAAAATTGTCAATCGCACAAATAAATTACCGTCAAGCACACACGTTTATCTGACAAAGAGATACATCCCACATCTAGCCTTGATTTACGTTTTCCTGAACTGTTAAGAGTTACGGTGCTCTCTTAGTCTCGCTCGTGGCAATTGGATGGAGTATACTGTGCCTGAGATTGAGCTGGTCTCTGACATTCATTGCCATTGGAAACTTCAGATGCATTTGAAGATTTATTAGATGGTGAACAGTCAGGAGTGCTAAAAGCCAAAGAAGAGACGAGATGTCCCTGCTGAGGAATTTTTTCCCCATTCGGACTAAACTCCTGAAATGAAAATAATTATAATAGTATACTGCAGAAAACTGGAAATTCCAGAGCCCGCGATCCTTATGGGCTCCGCCTGTAAGATCTACGTCAGTGATCTACGTAAGTTGTTTACAACTTTTTTTACAAATGAAGCCAGTTAAGTTCTAGACAAGCGCCACTGTGTCGGCTCTCAAAGGAGTTAAAGCTACCGATACTATACAAACACAATTAATGAAGCGATTCTCTATCCTTGTGAAGTACTTAAATAAATTCTCTCTTTCGACGCAATTTTCACCCAGAAAAATAGCCCCTTGAAAGTGGCCGCCCCCCATAATAAGTAGCCCCCGAAGCCGCTTCGGCTACTTTCGGAAACGGCTACGGTATATATAAAAGCCCATTAAAAGTATAAACCGCAAACCCCAAGTAAACCATTCAGTATAAAACATAACTTCATTCTCGTGCTTTCTGTGTAATATTAGTTTTTTCTATTAACCGAAAAATTAAACCGGCACTGTATTAGTTTGTCAGCCGCCGCAGGCTTGTCAACTCTACAGTACTATTAAACTCGTAGCAATAAAAAACAGTTTTATTACAAGCAAGAAGAAGAGAAACACGTACCATTCCAGTGATTTCGCTCCATGAGTGTCTAAGGATTCTTCTAAACTTAATCTTAGGAGTCAGTCCATTTAAGTCTACGAGGTCCATGTGGATGAAGGTGTCGCCATCAACTTCACATTCTAGAAGCAGATCAGATAGAGGGAATTTATTAATATCCGTGATTCAAAATATTTCCTGCACTAAAAAAACATATCGGTACCGTGATAGCCGCTATGGTCCTAAATCCTGGCTTTTTGTAATAACTAGTAGACGTAAATACATTACATAAAGAAATTGTTTAACTAAAATGCATCATGATATTATTAAAACGATAAGTTGTATACCTTGCAACTTTCCCTTGAGATCTCCGAGGCCTTTTTCTTCCAGAAAGCCCACCACATCAGCCACTGAAGAATTCAAAGTAATCCTCTCGGTCATTTTTTGATTGTTTTGAATGATTGCTAGCCAGGAGAAGTTCAAAAATGAATGATTTTCCAGTATTTCCACTATAGTTTTATACAAACACATGGAAGACAGACCACTTGAGGAAAGGCCAAAGAGGCCCGAAAAGTGAATCTGTGAATGGCAGCTTAATGCAATGTGATTGGTTTATAGCGGAGATTGAGCGCGAAAAGGAGGCCATCGCTTAAAATGGCTCGAAAATATTTGTCGATTAGACTAACGCCAAAAACGTCGCTGGTTTGGCGAACAGCGACATAGAGAAGAAACGGTTTGAGAAATCAGAATTGAGTTGGATGAACTAATTATTGATGGAGAAAGAAGACATTTCGATAACCTTGAAGGTGGGCTTGCTGAAAAGAAAAAACTTGATGCCTTATTTTTGCTCCAAACAAAAGAATGCAATCGTCTTGCTCAGAAATCTACTGAAGATATAGCAGAGAATGTGACGAATATCGTACAGAACACGGTTGAGTTGGTAAAGTTAGGGGTCCAGAACAAACTGGACAGCGCAGGATCAAACTTCGATGCTGTGCCAGGACTGAGCGAATTATTTGAGGATGGTAACCCACTTTCAAATCCCTTCGCACATCTTAATGCACAGGACAAACAGTCTTCCTACTACAAAGAAAATTTTGGTCTAGTGGTAAGTATCTCGACCTGCATGAGCTGATGAGCATATGTATTTATTAATTTAATCAAACTGACATTTACGTTTTGTGATGCTAGTCAAAGAGGCTATTAAATACCTGTCTGAGCCGAGACACAATTTGACCATATTAAATCAGTGTTTGGTTGCTATAATGCAAAAAATGCTGACTATAACCTTGAAGTGCATCTGAAATGCAGATGACCACCTCTTAACAGAGTCTAATGTGTTGCTCTTTGTAGGAAGCAAGACGTATTACACTTGGTCATTCCACTGTTCGAAGGCGCAGAGGCACCAAGCACTTCATTTCCCAGCACAAATACTGAAGTGAGTCGATCAGGGTTAAATAATTATGAAATTATGGTGAGCATGAATATTATGAACATTGGGCCTCTTATGAAACCACACTGAATGTTCACTGTTCTGTTGAGATTCCAACTTTTCTAGACAGTGAGACCTTCTCATTAGTGGAAAGCTGCTGTTACATGTAATTATAAATTAAATATCCGTTTGTAAATTACAGGCTGGGACCAATGGTTAGATCATGGTGCATGAGGTATGAGGCCAAACATAGATATTTCAAGCAAATAGCTGGTGTCATGGGGAATTTTACCAAAGTGGCCTATACACTTGCTGAAAGATACCAGCGTCTTCAATGTTTAAAACTGGACACATCAGGAAACAGCAACGGTGAATTTCTTTGCAGGCCTCTAGAAATTGGTAATTATCATTGCAGTACATGAATTTTAATTGCAGGTGCTGTGTCCCATTCTTGTAACACATGTCCAAAATTTCCATGTCATTATTCAATCAAATTATCAGTGGTGGATTATGGGGGCTGACTTGGCCCCACAAGTCCTATGGGGCCTGGGGCCGCTGACGCCTTATGAAATAGAGACCCCAGGGTGTACACCAATTTGAAAAAGACTCAGCTAGGTGCATTGAATCCGCCACTGCAAATGATTATGCAAACAAGCACGTAATGTCATGTAATTATTAATGATGCAATTTAGCTTCAAAATACATGTACATGTAGAGTTAGCTGATATTAAATTATATTGTAGTCTTTGTCTTATATTAGGCTCAGGAAAAATGATTGTAGCTGCAGATGCTGATTATTTTAATCAACTGAGTGAGCAAGAGCCACTGCTAAATCACACACGTATATTGTATGAGTAAGTTCAGTCTTTCTTCAATTTTGTTTTAGCACATTAAGAGAGTGGTTATAGAAATAAATAACATAATTCAATTATAATATATACATGTATATAGGCTTGCACGCCTCGGGGATAATTTTATTACAATACTCTTAATTATTACAATAAAGTTATATTGTAATTATGCTTTATCTGGAACCATTACTTTTAATTTCGCCTGTTCAGGAAGTTATATTTCTCCTTTAGACCCGAGGGTATTGTCTTGTGAAAAATAAGTTGTAATTGAGCTTCAAGTAATTATGCCCACATCTGCACTTGGGGTGGGAGGGAAACTGAGGCATTTGCCTTGGTCGCCTGGGAAAGTGCATGGGCCCCTAATTATTAGGCCTTACCACTATCGGTTGCTATCTCACAATTCATTTGTGAAAATTACTTTCTTTCCTAAACACTGCAGGTCTACCAATGTAATCATCAATGGAATAAAATACAAAGTGAATGCTGTGCTGATTCTTAACCTGGATGAAGAATTACCAGAGTTTGGATCAATATCCAAGATTATTGTATTTGCAAACAAATACATATACTTTCAAATGACAAAGTACAAAACTGTTGAATACAACAGGCACTACCATTCATATGAAGTCCGAAGAGAACTCATGCCAGAACAAGTGCTTTTACATCAAGAAATGATGGCAACTTACATGCCAATTCATACTGTTACACCTTATGGTGTAGTCCAGCGAAATGGAGCTTTGTTTGTGGCTCCACGTTTTATGGTCCCGGACAATTAGACTGTCTAAAGGACTGTTTCCTCATGAAGTCCGAAGAGAACTCATGCCAGTAAAGTGCTTTTACATCAAGAAATGATGCCAACTTACATTGAATTCATACTGTTACACCTTATGATGTAGTCCAGTGAAATGAGCTTTGTCGATTAGACTGTCTAAAGGTCTCTCTCTCCCTCCCCCCTCTTTCTCTTCCCCTATTTCTCTCCCCCTCTCCCCTCGCTCTCTCTCTACCCCTCCCTCTCTCTCTACCCTTCTCTCTCTCCCTCCCTCCCTCCCTCCCTCGCTCCCTCCCTCCCTCGCTCCCTCCCTCCCTCGATCTCTATACATATGTTTAAAATTGCAGTGATGGCATGCACAAACAAAGAAGTTAGTAATTTTAACCAATTAATATATGGTTAAAACAACTATAACCATTTACAAATGTTATTTTAACTGTGCAAAATAGGTTTGTTTAATACATTGTTAAAGTAGCCTAGCTAAATAGTTGAAATAACTATTTTTATGGGTAACAAGAAATTAGTAATTTTAACCAATTAATACATGGTTAAAACAACTATAACCATTAACAAATGTTATTTTAAGGGGGCAAAATGGGTTGTTTAACACGTTGTTAAAGTAACCTAGCTAAATGGTTGAAGTAACTATTTTTTATGGGTAACTGTAACCAAAAAGAAGTAAGTTACTAATATTAACCAATTTATATATAGTTAAAACAACGTGTTTGAATTAGTTATAACCATTAGATTAGGTTAGTTTAACTGGTTTGATTTTACAGTGTAGAAACAAATTCTGGCACTTCTTGAGTCGTATATAGCGACTAATAAATAAAAATGTCAAAAGCTACATTTATACCAGCGCAGATCACGCGGAATTTGTGACACGGCATTTATACCGCCTAGACGTAACGACTTATCAAAACAAACTGGGCCCAGTCGAAACCACAAAACCTAATAATTAATGTATTTGTTCAATAAGCAAACAAAATCTGGTCGCACATAAAACATGATGCAATCTCTACTAAAATTAAAACAAAATCAATCAGCATAGATGTATTGAAGTAATATTTCAAATCCGAGTTAGTGTTTTAGACGTGGTTTCTAAATCCTATGTGCCGTTAACGATAGCGAGGCGCAGCCGAGCTATTGTTAACGGCACATGGGATTTGGCAACCAAGTCTAAAACACTAACGAGGATTTGAAATAGCTTCTCACACATCATTAGATATTCATTGCAATGAGGGAAATCACAACAGACTGGTCGTCAAGCGCTCAGTGCAGAGACAGGGAAAATTTTTGTTTTAAAACAGCCAGAAGTTTTGGTTCGCAAGACGTTGGATGTATTGGATAACATACATTAGATTATGTTGAACAGCAGGATCAATTCAGCCAGGACTGATATTGAGCAGAGAAAATATAGATGACAATTGGAATAATGTAGAACTTTACAAACTAAAGAAGGCAGAAGATGTTAATTGTCGATACCGGAGAAAACAAAGCGTGAGGTGACTGCCTTGTATACTTTTATATCTGTATAATATTATGAAAGGCGTACACAGTAAAAACTTATTGGTTGAAATGACCTGCTGTCTGCAAGCAATATCACTGTTTTAGCGCTTTTCGTAGAATAACTTAAATTGCACCAACGTAAGTTTGGTTTCATGTTAGTCTATTTTACTTGTAGTTATGTAGTATATGTATCGCATGTAGTCGCTTATATTGTGAAGCGCTGTTAGGTAAAAGAATCTGTTGTATTTGGAACTGGTTTTTATAGCGACAGAAAACTGTATTGGGAAATGATTTCTAAATACAGTATTGAAATTTTAAATTAACATATGTATTGTTTTCCCCTCAATTTCGCTCATCTTCTAAGCCCTGCCCACTTGAATTAATTTGGTCTCTGGTTTAGACTGTGTTTCTGGTAAGTACATGTGACGTAAATCAAGCAACCGGATTGGCCGAAATGCTATGAATATCTAATGATGTGTGAGAATTATACATAAAACCCCAACGTGACTCTATAAATAATAATGAACAAATTTATGCCTGGAATCCCTGGATAATACTGCCCCGTTGTTGTTATAGAGTTCCACAAGAACAAGGTATAGCAACAATCGTTTCTCCCAAACGCTTTTGCAGGCTTCAGCAATACAGTGATGGTACCACGCAGGGCTAATAGACTCAAAATTCGATCATTTCAAATATGTCAAAAAAATATTTTTCATTATTTATCGGATGGGAATAAAACTTGGCAAGATAATCGAGTGCTTTTTTCTGCTTAATTCGGTCGGTTCAGTTTTTCAAATATAACGGGTTTTAGCGGGAAAATGACGTCACAAAAGAGTCAATTAAAGCTAGATTTTAATTTTTTCCAAAATTTTATTACTTCATTCAAAAGAAAGAGACAGAAAGGGTACAAAACTGTAATAAAAACTTAAATATCTTTATCCAATAAAAAAATATTGCACATTAACTTTTGCGAAAAATCTAAAAATAGTAACAAAATGGCGGGAAATTTGAAATGTCTATATCTCGTGATCGGCTAAAGGTATTAGATTTATGATTTCAGTTTAAAACTCTGCATGCTATTTTCTTTTAAATCAGTGAAAAAAAGGGTAAGCCAGTTTTAACTCCCATGTTAGTTACGTCATTTTCCCGCCAAAAACCGTTAAATATGAAAAATGAAAAAGGCAGAATTAAGCAGGGCAAGGCACTCCATCACCTTGCCAAATTTTATTCCCATTCGATGAATATTGAAAAATATTTTTTGTAATGATCGAATTTGGTGCCTGTTAGCCCGGTGTGACAGCAACAAGTCTTGGTAATATCGCAAATGTATAGCCCCAGCCAGGGGCATATTAGCATAAAATCCGCCTAAAATATTTAAACATAGCATATTTGCCTAACAAGCTCATTTCCAATCATAGTTTAAAAATGCGGTAGTATAGGGAAGAGGGGTTCTGCGGCGGCTGAAGCGGGTGGAACTCTTTGCTCCACCCATGACGTCACCATTTTTAGTCGGACAATTTCCGTTTCAGTCGGGCAAACTTTTCTCGCCCCCCCCCCCCCCCTATAAATTTGTGCCCGTACGCCTATGGAACTCATTTCATCATAAACGTGCTGAATTTCTAGTCTATCTATTCGGCCACTTAGGCTGTTGAACAATTATCTATGTTTAAGACGAAGGGCCTTCGCTCGAAACGTTAGATTCCTACGTTCTCTGTTTCGGCAGTATATCTAACCTAAGTTACTATGGTTAGAATATATAGTCGAGGAGGACAAGCGAGAAAACGTCGACCACGTAGCACCCCCACTACACAACAGTTTTGACTCCAGATTATAATAGGCTGATACCCATAGAACATTGCTAGGTCAGTCGTACTCACAAATTGTGGGGTTAGTGGCCTGCTACATAGAGGGGGTGGGAGGTCCTTACATTGACAGACTTAAAGTACACATGACACGAAAATTAAGTTTGTCTTATTTGAAAGAACACTTAAAATGACAGAGTAACATATTTTGCAGTTTTTCGTTTCCTTGCTTCGTTGTTGAGATATTTCAGTTTGTTTGAAATGTAAATTAAACAACTTGACGTCACATGTGCATAATGGTTATCAGAGAAGGTTATATATCTTTGCTATTATCAAACCAAACTTAATTCGAAGGAAGTATGTGCGTGTGTTTCTCTCGCAACGCCCTACATGTAGAATTTTCAAGTGATTATGTTTGATAATAGCAAATATATATAACCTTCTCTGATTACTCATTATGCACATGTGACGTCAAGTTGTTTAATTTACATTTTACATGACAACCTTAATTTTCATTTCATGTGCACTTTAAGTCTATCAACTAAAGGACCACCCACCCCCTCTATGTAGCAAGCCACTGACCCCACAATTCATGAGTATGACTGACCAAGCAATGTTCTATGGGTATCAGCCTATTTTAATCTGATAAAAATATTGTAGTGGGGGTGCTACGTGGTCGACGTTTTCTCGCTTCTCCTCCTCGACTAATATAGACGAGGGCCTATTTAGCAATTAATCCGTGCTTGCCTTGTTTGAACAATTAAGTTCTGAACCTAATATAATATTCAAAGCTTATTCAAATAATATTCAAGTTTCACCAGAGTAATTATCTAAGCCAATTCAGCCATTTAGACTGTTCAAATCTCTCAATATTCCACCAAACACGGTTTAAGTTAAAAATATAAAGTGTCTCTACCAATTTCTCTTACGGTTCCTTGAAAAGAACGCTTAGTTTGTTAAAGTTTGCTGTGCGCATGCTCTGTACACCTACATGTCACACAAGTGTTGGTTAAGGAATATATATCAAACATTGTTTCTAGTCCTTGTAAGGATAAAATTCGAGTGCCTTTTGATAATGACGTACCTGTGAACTTCGAAATCAGTCGGAGAGCTATCGTTTAATTATGACGGGGGTTTGGATGAAATTTAGGGTTAGAGAGTCGTCAGTTTTAGGTCAACTCAAGACAAATTACATTGTTCACTTTGTATATGTATTAGAGCACGAAGAATCCGAATATAATGAAAAAAAAATATTAATTGAAATATTTTTTCGTTGATTTTGGGATGTTGAATCGACGAATTTTGAAGTATTTTTATAAAAAGCGGTGTTGTATAAAATGTCTGGCACTGGCAAGTGTGTGACGTAAACGGAGGAACGATTTTATGACTTATTAAAGTAAACACATTCTAAAAGTGTCAAATGCTTTAATACATGTGTGGTTGGAAACTTGCACAAGTTATATTCATTATAATTCAGCTTTTCTTATAATTTCAACCGTCCAGGTTGAACTGTTTACGTCACAAACTTGCCAGTGCCAGACACTTTGTATAACACAACTTTTTTTAGAATACTTCGTTAAAAAATTCCGAAATCAACAAAAAGTACGGTTTGCTTCAAATTTTTATCATCATATTCGTATTCTTCATACTCTGGCGCATATACCAAGCCAGAAAAAATCATTTGCCTTGAGTTATTGCTGCTAAACGACAAAAAGAAAATAAGAAAATGACGATAAACATTACAAAAGTAAATTCTAGTCTCCAGACGTGAAAGAAACAGCAGAAAATAACGCTAGACCGGTGTTTTGACGAAGTTAAAGGAAGCGAAGACCAGAAATACAATATTGATTTTGTAATAAAAAGTACCCTAATTATATAATAAACTTCTTAATAACCTCGACCGTTTACGTTCGCTCTAGCTTTACAGTAAAATCCCAAACCCCGGCCTTGATCGTATTAACCTCGTTATATAGCATATTAAGCTCGTCAATACAAAAATACCTCAGTTTGATATTTTACCTTAAAGACCTCACTCTCAGTTATTAAGTAGTTAATATATATATATATCAATATATATATATATATATATATATATATTTCACCGATGCTGTCCCACATGCGATTGTCACCGACGATCGCATGTGTATAAGTAATTGATGAAATTCATTCAGATTGTTCCAAGCTACATTGACGAGCTGTTGTACAGCGAAACACCGTGTCTGTAGATTGAACTATGTACGCTCCTTCACTTCGGTGTTGTTGAGCACTCTGCGAAGTTGCTGTGGGTACCTATTAGCGATAATGCAACGCTCACTACCCTTGTGGAAGTTTGAGCACTCTGGGCCCATTCGCAGTTCACGCTATCTGAATGTATTTCACCGATGCTGTCCCACATGCGATTGTCACCGACGATCGCATGTGTATAAGTAATTGATGAAATTCATTCAGATTGTTCCAAGCTACACTGATGAGCTGTTGTACAGCGAAACACCGTGTCTGTAGATTGAACTATATATATATATATATATATATATATATATATATATATATATACATATATATATATATATATAGTAGTTAATATATAAGCAGCAAGCCGTTACTCGGAAATTAACGCTAAAACAATACGTTTACGTTTGTTTCTTGTACAGCATCTCAGTTTAGGTCAAGCTTCCTTGGGCATTAAATGTACATGTAAACACAGTCGCATATTCTCGTGTCCTTTGCAACTTGTCCATTCTGTCTTCATGATCGAGCAAACCTTCTTTGTGTTTCTCTCACTCCCGATCTCAAGAAAACTTTTCACGCAGATTCATTAACACAATAAACCCGTTGCAAAATGACTTCCAGCGATATTAACTATGGCCTTTCCTAGGCTTTCGTAGTCTCCACGAAATTGTGGCATGTGACATTTCGCGCACGATTTTTTTTTGGACCAACTCTGTTTTGCCTTTAGTCGAAGTAGGTTTCTAAGTAACTTGCCTAATAGTGGATTACTGATATACTTGAAAACAACGGAATATCTTCTATTCATTCATCGAAGTACGCTCAATAGCGATCTGACCAGAAGTAAAAATGTGCAAAAATGTAAAATCGTTAGATCCCCCCAAAAAAGCCCAATCCCATAGCTATATTCGACATACTACAGGTAGCTGGCCGAGTAAAAAAGCATGATAGTTGAGTTATATAATTTACCTGCGAGTTATAAACTTTACTTGCATAGTAAATAAGATATAAATTTTACAAATATTCTATTTTTTTAAACTTTGTATTGTAGGTTATCAGTGTACACGTGCGGATTACCCTTGTAACAATGGGCAGTGTATTAGATTATCTTCTGCTTGCAATGGAGATCGCGATTGTTTGGATGGATCAGATGAAAAGAATTGCAAGTGTTTCGGAAGGTACAAATGCAAACGCTCTGAGGAGTGTATTCCTCTCAGAAAATCATGTGACGGTAAAAAAGACTGTGAAGATGGTTCAGATGAGGAAGAGTGTTGTAAGTCTGTTGTTTAAGCAACCTTTTTTAGGCAACAATTTTACCGGTCTACGGCAAATGTTTGTAGCGCAAGCATCGTCTTACAGTACCAAATTCTCGAATCACTTCCACATCCAAAGGCATTTTTTGTTTCCATGACTTAAAGCAATATTTTTGTAGCAATATTTTTGTCACCGAATCAACATACTTTCAAGGCAAAATGACTAAACGACTCAAGACGACAGCCTGGAAATATACTTGCGGCTTTTCACAAATGTATCAGTTTCATCATGGCTACCAAATGCATGGTTTCGAAACGTATAGTCAGACAGATAACAATGAAGAAAACAGCATCTGATTATTAATGAAAGCTTAGATGTTTGGGATTAAGTATTATGCATAAAAAACTAGAAGAATATTTCAGAAAAAAATAAAATTTGGTGTATTTGTTGAAGCTGGACTCCTTCACAGTTTAGGGATCACATTTCAAATAGGTCGAACTTGTGGTACCCGATCTGTCGAGCTTGACTGATGAAATTCCATGTAGTTTTGGGCAAATGACCTTCGATAGGTTGACCACCGAATAGGATACAAATTTAGACCGAAGACGACCTTTTAACTGCATTCTGCAGTAAAATCAATCGACATGCAATATTTAACGAACGCCAGGAGGCATTTGCGTTGATTCGTAAACCTATTTTAATTCGGCAAAAACTGTATCGATTTCGTTAGCATCGATGAATAGACATCTTTAGCCGAACCACTCTTTCAACTAAGGACGTTTAAACATGATTTAACCGCAGTCAAGACGAGTAAACAAGGCTTCAGGGCTTCGATGGACATTACCGTTGACATCGAAGCGCTTTCAACGCTGCTGAAATTGAACAAATCATAGCGCAGCAGACAAATTCTCAACATTTGCCGCAGACCGGATTTTATGATATGGCAGTCCGCTTTGCGGGTATTTTTACAGTTATAGTGCATACACAATATTAAGGTTTCAAATATCATTAAATGTTAATTCGTAAAATACAAATTATAACGTAAACGCGAAGCTAAATTTTCATTAAAATTTGTTAAAATGAACAAATTAAAGTTACCTTTAATTATTAATTATTATCTGAAACACTGAAACCTCTCGAACCCATGGTAATAATGTGGAAGATTGTAATACCTGATGCTATTTGATTGCTATTTCGATTCGATTTGTCTTTATATTTCCCAAAGACACTTTTCCCAAACACAATTTATTGTCTCTACGAGAAATCCAACAGGCTAAAATAGCTCAAAATAACCTTACACACGAAATAAACAAAATACACTTGCCTGGGTTGTTGTTTGTGGTGAATTTGCGATGATATGCTGGTTTGAATTGAAAAGTTTCGTGATTGCTGCAGACCAACCCGAAATAATAATATTGACGGGTTGTTATTCTGGAGCAATCACGAAACTTAACCAACATATCATCGCAAACTCACCACAAACAACCCAGGCAAGTGTATTTGTTTATTTCAGTGTGTTAAGGTTATTTTGAGGTAATTTAGCATATTGGATTTCTCGTAGAAACAATAAATTGTGTTGACTTGTACAACGGCTTATTTAATGAATTCAGTTCATTCAAATATTTAAGCTGACGTACATAGAACGGAAGCCCGGTGGTCAATCTGGCGGGAAAATTTTCCAAATATATTGGAATATTTTTATCACGTGATTCCAGCCTTTCCCATGGCGTTTGATCGGCCTGCTCGCTTCCTTCCTCAAACGCCCTGGGGACGAGGTTGAATACAAAGCATTTCTCAAACTCATTAATAAATTCATAAACCAAACACATAATTCATTCGAGAACGGGTCATTTACTGATTTGTTTGATATAGAAACACTCCAAATTCGTGTTTGATCGAATATCAAAACACCTAGCTCGAAGTTTGTTCAAAAATTCGGCTTCGCCATGGTTTTTATTTATACAGTACATATATATATATATATATGTGTGTGTCTGTGTGTGTGTGTGCGTGCGTTTGATGTGTGTGGGTGTGTGTGTGTGTGTGTGTGTGTGTGTGTGAATGTATTTATGTGAGACATGAGTCACTGACCAGTGAGCATGCACTACACACAATTCAACCAAAATTAAACTTAAATTCGCTTGGTTTGAAACAG
The DNA here is from genome assembly GCA_035771165.1 of Paragorgia papillata. NCBI lineage: Eukaryota > Metazoa > Cnidaria > Anthozoa > Scleralcyonacea > Coralliidae > Paragorgia > Paragorgia papillata. Next base: position 353,867 of record JAWNZC010000031.1, on the reverse strand, counting down.
GACACAGTTGAAGGCCCAACTTCTCGTTGATCTTAAGCTTAATTCTCGTAGCTAAGTACGAGGTTGGCTTTGATATAATTATTTCCAAGTAAGATTATGTAAAGATATAAGTTACAACGTCACAGTTTCAAAATACTTCTTACCTTGTAACTATCAATGACAGAAACCGTTCCATAAAGAAAATATTTGGAAAGTATTATAATTGACGCTTTTGAAAAATCCAAATAGTTAGTAAATCACGGACATCGATATTGCGCATGCGCGAAATTTCCCGTTTAAAGTGAAATGCATTTCTTACGTTTGTGTATGAAATAATTATCACTTCGGAAATGTAATGGCTTTTATGTTCTTTCGAATGGTTGCACACATCGGAACAACATCTACACGCGTTGGGTATGTGTGTCCAATAAACAGTTGTTCGTTAGGGTTCATACTCGCCCTGCTTTTTAAAGATAAAGGTCAAATAGTTTGCCTTACCTTTCTGTATATAAATATAGACCTTGTCCGAGCAATAATGATAAATTCACAAATATAATGGCTTCTATGTTCTTTCGAATGGTTGCACACATCGGAACAACATCTTAACTCCTTCGGTATGCCTGTTCAACAAACAGATGCTAGTTAGGGTTCATACTCGCCCAGCTTTTTAAACATAAATGTCGAAGAATTTGCCTTACCTTTCTGTATATAAATCAGTACTAGAGCTTGTCCGAGTGATGCATTGTTATCGCGTTGTTTATTTATTTCACGAAATAAAAATTTCTATAAAAGAACATGTCCCTTACGAAAAAAAAACAGTGTGTACACCGTGCGTTAACAGTATTGTCTCAGTGTTCTCACTGTGCTCGCCGTGTCAACACAGTGCATCGCGACTTTCTCACACAGTGAACACACAGTGAAGTTTTCACAGTGTGGTCACTGAGTTTTTCACTCAGTCATCACAGAGTGTTTGCTATTTTTAAAAGGTGCCCACACTGTAAATTTTTTTTCTGTGCGGTCACTCAGTGATTCTTTCACACAGGACCACACAGTGAAGTTTTCACAGTGTGGTCACTGAGTTGTTCACTCAGTCGTCACAGAGTGTTTGCTATTTTTCACACAGTGCCCACACAGTAAAATTTTATCTGTGCGGTCACTCAGTGAATCTTTCACACAGTAAAGTTTTCACACTGTGGCGACTAAGTTGTTCACTCACTGGTCACAGAGTGTTCGCTATTTTTCGCACAGTGCCCACACTGTAAATATTTCCCTGTGTGGTCACTCAGTGATTCTTTCACACAGTCTCCACACAGTGAAGTTTTCACACTGTTGTGACTTAGTTGTGCACTCAGTGGTCACAGAATGTTCGCCGTCTTTCACACAGTGCTCTGCCCACACTGTAAAATGTACTCTGTGTGGTCACTTCGTAAATCTATAGTGTTTGCTTAAAAGTTTATATTAGTAACCTATGTCCATGAAGTAAATTCGAATCAATAGGTATACTTTTCTTTGGATTTTCTAACATATTTCTGAGAGAAATACGACGTTTAAAGAGAGCTACTAATGAATGTAAAAATTAAAATCGAACTAGAGTCGTACCTAGGCACTGAGAGAAAGGCGCGCAGTGGGGCGTGCATTGGAGCTTGGGACGGTGTCATCTCAGTTCGTTTGAAATTTGAATGAAAGTTTGAAATTCGGTTCTTAACGAACAAGTGGTCTTAAAATCCTAATGAAAGGCTTTTTGTTTGCGACGAGACTAGACAGAAAATCCTTACCAAAGTAACATGTTATTCTGGCAGAGACATTTGACTACAAACTACCAAATTCCAGTTGAACCAAGAACCTTACCGCAAAAAGACAAAACAAACATTGCAGTATTTGAATCTTGAAAATATCGCAGCCATCCATCAAGGTAAGTTCAATAAAATTTTAGTATTTATTGGCTAGCTACTGGTTATTATTTGTTGTGATATGAAATTTATTTGTGTTTCGTTATCAATTTGGTATTTTAACACTTTGAAGCCTGACGCCGAGTCTTTAAGGTTTATTTTGGCTAACGCCAGACGATTTTATTCAGCATAGGGAGAGGTCTAGGCCTCAAAGTGTTAAACCCTATCTCTTTAACACTTTGAAGCCTGACGACGAGTCTTTAATGTTTATCCTGGTTAACGCCAGACGATTTTGTTCTGCAGAGGGAGAGGTCCATGCCTCAAAGTGTTAATAGTCCATTATTGGATGTTGTGATTTGTGTCCTTGTATATTATTAAAACCTTTGAGCATTTTAAATTTTTGTTAATAACAGAGCTGTGTAGTAACGACATACAAGGATGCATAGATTAAGTTATTAAATAGACGTACAATTTGGAGGGTCGCAATCCCCGGTGGGGTATATCGGGCCGGCAATGATTACACCACCAAGCAAGCCCGTCGCCAAGGCCTGGCAGACCAGTCTGGCGCTGGCACTCGAAGCGCGATCCTACTAACTTAGGTAATAGTGGTGTTCCTGCGCGACCGAGAAACTCCTCTCCATTGCGACCTCTCCAGTTAATTAGCTGGAGCGAGGGTTTCGAGGAACGCGAACCTCTTCTAATGGAGCAGCAATGTGACGGATCAAGCCTAGATCCGAGCGACGGCAATAAGTACACCTGGGGCTGTGCGTATGTATCGAAGGTACGCGTTGCTAGACCAGCAACCGAGGGTCTTTATTAAGTCATCCGAAACTCCGGCAGAGTTTGCTGTTGCCACACCTATGCGCAAACTGTGGCTGCGGAACGAAGAACCAAATCCAGCTGCTGTAAATATGGAGCGGAGCCACTGATTCACGAGGGGTGGAGACAATTGAACCGAAGACGACGTAAAAAACAATGGGCCAGGTGAATTCCCCCGAAGAACGAGGTAGGCGCGTAGAGCGGCCACGGCACAAATAGAATGCCCGGATGGATCAATATGAAGGATCACGCTTTTGCGGAAGGGGTCGGTCTTAGACGATTTGATGTTAAGATGGATGACACCAACGGAATCAATGGAGGCATCGGAGATTGAGAGGTGCGAGCCAGGATCGAAGGGGGAGGAACACCGTAAACTTTGACACGCGGGAAAACCAAGGAAAGCCTGGCAGCACGCAGCCCAGAACATACGGTGGTCAAAAGAGTCCTCGTATGAGAAGCGTTGGTTTACACTAAATAACTGATGCGTGATTGGTAAACATGAAAGCCGTAGGGTGATGCAGAACGCTTGATACCCCGGATGAGGCGATGGAGGCGAGGAGTATCTACCATGGGATCGGCAAAGCCATGATCAATGTGCAGGGTACGCACAGCGGAGAGATAAACCGACATCGATGATGGTGCAAGACGACGGGCAGAAACAAGCCATGTAGCAAGAAGCATTCCAATCAAGGATTCGTGCTCCTGGCGATGACAACTGCTCCGGTCCACCCAAGAACGGATGAGGTCCAGGATAGAAGCCATCTTATCATCGGGGAGGCGAGCAGTTTGGCGTGTAGAACCTAACTCGATTGCGAGAAACACTAGCGTGGTAGAGGGGCCATGCATTTGGATGGGTGGAGTGGGTGGCCAAGACGGCGGAAAACATCAAAAGCAGTGGAGACGTGAACCTGGCACTGGGGAGAATCCGGAGGACCCATTGTCAGAAAGTCGTCAAAATAGTGCAGTAGTGGTGCCACTTGATAGTTATTGTAAAGGATCCAGTGAGCTGCCAAGGCTGCGGTATCAAACAGAAAGGATGCAGAAGGCAAACCAAATGGAAGGACAAGATCAATGTAAAACTGGTCTCGCCATTTCATACCGAACAAAAAACGGTCTTCTGGATGGATTGGAATGTTGCGATTCGACATCGAATTTGGCCATAAGTGCCCCAGGTCTTAGAGAAATAAGTTATCGGATGGCGTCATCAATGGTAATGTAGTGTATGGAGTAGGGTTCCTGGGAATCCCGTCGTTAACACTTGATCCAGTCCGTGAAGAGAGCTCGAGAATCAGGCGCCACTAACTCCGTTGGGACCGCTTGGAAATGCCTCCAAATGGGCTGACGTGCAGATTTGCTAGAGGTGATGCGGAAAAGGGGACAGCTACGAGGCGCCGAGAAATTTCCTCTGCCAAGTAGTTGTCAATGACCGTTGGATGCTTAGCGGATGATTTTAAGTTGCGAGAACGAGAGCGTAAACAGATCATATCAGAAATAAATCCAATACGGACCCCTTGCTGAATACCAGTCAGAACAAAACTTTCTGCGGACTTGGGCAGTGTAGGAGTTCCCTAGAAAACTTGACGAGGACCAGGGCCGAAATATCCCCTATACTGGGAGGGTAGCCAGATCAGTTCTTGAAATATCTGAAACGAAAAAGGGGATGGGAGCCGTAGAAACAAGCTGGGGAAAATAGGTCAGGGTTTAACAAATTTGCCTACTGCAGGCGAGTTTGCCCACTCCACCCAAAATTGCCCACTCCACCCAAGATTGCCCACTTCACCCAAGGTTACCCAGTTCACCCAAGGTTGCCCACTTCACCCAAGGTTGCCAACTCCACCCAAGATTGCCCACTCCATCCAAGTTTGCCGACTCCACCCGAGTTTGCCCTCTCCACCCAAGTTTGCACACTCCACCCAAGGTTTCCCACTCCACCCAATATTGCCTACTCCACAGAAGATTGCCCACACCACCCAAGATTGCCCATTTCACCCGAGTTTTTCCACTCCACCAGAGGTGCCCACACCACCCAAAAAGAGCCCACAGAGTTGCCTGCGAAGGAGGCTGGGAATTCCAAAAAATTAATATTAATTACAATAGACAGAGTATTTACACATTTCTTCTTTATTATTAAATTATGATACTAAATTATAATATTGAAAACTACAAGTTACTATAACTTATCCCTTGACATGATATGGCAAGGGTTTTGACAGGATATACCCACAATTAATATACAAATATTAAATAACCATGCCCCTTTCTCTACTGTCAATGCAATGCCATGTGGTTAATATGTTTTGACAAATCTAGAGCTTTAATTAAATTATACAGCAATATACCATTGAGCCCATCAGATTATTTTGCAGAATTTGTATAAGTAAAAATACAGACACGCAGATAGTAGCGTCTGATCAGAATGCTGATCAGCACAAACACAATGAACCCTCACCAATATTGGCAGTATACACATAAAAATAAAAGAAAACAAACGTAATATCTCCTACCAAGAAACACAGTTGTCAGTTGTAGAAACTAATATCTTACATGTACCTCAACAAGAGAAACTCTCCTGACCGAAATTGTAAAACAGTTCCAAGTGTCTTCAGAGGTTTACTAGAGAAGAAGCACATTCACCAGCACGGCTTGGCTCGTGGTATCTCCAATCAAGAAAATCCATCGCCGTCGTGGTGATGACCAAGTTCAAACGTACATGCAATTTATCAGAGCAAATCCTTCTGGCGTATGTGATGTAAGTTGTAGGTAGAAACTTTCTACGTCACAAAACGTCATAAAATGGTCAAAAAATAAATAAACTCTCAAAATCGAGATTTCGTTGACTATACATAACTCGGCAAGGAGGTCTGGACATGAGACACAGGAACCCATGTCAAGATTAGTGAGCTGCCTCGCTGATACCCGACAGCAATAACATGAACTACAACAAGTAGTAGTACGAGATGAAACAAGGCTGCGCTAAGAGCCTTGCCGAGAGTTGCATAACTACGCAAACAGCTCGTAAACTGCGTGAAACAATGTAAAAAACAGCTGAAAAATAGCTGCACGTAAGTGTTACAGGAACAATCTATACAAAGACTGCGCAAGCCAACTGCATCGACAATCACGTAAATTACACGTGGCGTTGACGTTTGACTTCACCCAAGGAGCTTTCTCGGAGGGACAGGATATACGTCGGTGATCACCCCCGCAGAATAGAACCTCGCAAATAACGACACGGTTTACGAGGGTCCGCACATGTTCCACCGTTCCACGGAGGGCAGATGAGGTTGAATGATGGAGAAGCAACAGCCGAGGTGGTCGATGAAGGTGGTAGGCTACGTGAGCCAATGACAGTGTGAAAATTGTACAATTCTACGTTCATGGGCGACCAGTCGACTAGGCCCCGGGCTGCTGCGTCACGCCGAAAGGCCTCGCCGTAACTGCGCCAAGATGAGCCGCCAAGTGGGCCGTATCACGAATTAGAGCATCATGGGATATATTTTGGTTTTGGAGGTATATTCAAAATTCAAAATGGCGGCGGCGTGTAATAAAATATATCCTGGAGTTACCGCGGAGATTCTGTTCACAATACATTGCGATAATTTGCGAAACTTCTTGCGTCTGAGAAACGAAAAGGTTTCTGGTGTAAAAAAAGTATTAGTTGAAAGGTAAGGTGATTGCTACCAAAACTTAATGTTGCGTTGAATGGACGTGTTTATGCTAATGAATCGTGAATGTAGAATATAAATATTAATGAGCAAAAATTAATTTCTTCCTTGATTTTATTGCGAATTCTTTGATACTATAAAAGGATCCTGACACTTCTTACCCGAGAGACACCATCACAGATAAATTTAGTCAGCAGAGAAGGAGATAACACTGTTCAAGTCAAGTCTTCATGAGCACCATTACCTGGCTTTATTCCTTCGTCGGGGTGGATTGCCGATCCAACTTACATACGAGCTAAGGGCTTCAGAGTGGTGCGAACTGTCGTCTATAACTACCTCGTAGATAGAGTAGCAATATCCACTGTACGTCAGGGTGATTTTAGAGCTCTCGGCCAAGGCCATAACTTGTATCGTTCGAAGCATGTGACTGTTGTAGAATGGCACAACGACATTCAATGTTACCGAGGCATGGTGAGACCAACGATGAAGAAAGAGCGACTTTACCGTGTTTATATTTACTGCACTGGTTTACAATTTGTGAATGCACAGCAGGGTAAGCTAAACAAATGTGGTAAAGCTAATATTTAAATAGTGTGATTTCATTATATTATGTTTTAAATTGTTGTTGCTGTATGCAAGGTGTCATGTTCAGTTGTAAGTACTCAGAAAAAAACTCTAAGAAATTATGTTTTCATGGGGCCTTTGTGAAAAACACCTCAGAAAATAGAATACATTTCATAACTGAATAAAGTACTGGGAATATTGTCAAGATTTCTATGGTTGAGCAGTGCTTCAAACTGTTCTTCACAATACTATGTTATGAAGGCTTCAGTAAAATTCAAGAAATTTGTTCCTTAGTCTTTCAGAGTCTTGTGTGCATGTTTCACCCATTTTGCATGCCTTGGAGGACTTATTCAGCCAAGAGAAGATGTCTGAGTCCGTCACGTCTGGTTGTTGTTCCTGGCTTGATCCACGACCGAGAAAAGTAAGTCCACTTCCCATGAGTGATCTCCATTTGGAAAAACATGTCTGGGCCCACAGCAAGTCAAGACAGTTTAAAAAGATGGAAACTTTTAATCCCTTCCCCCCAGAAGCAAGATCACAATATTTTCACCAACAATCCACTGTCAACATGGTTTCAGACATGGAGAATAGTGGTTACATTTCCACAACACTTATGATACTGAAAGAGAATACCAGACCATACAAGAAATAGTTCTTTGAATATTTGTAAAATCTGTAGGCACCACTCATGTAGTGTTAATATATTTGTCAGTACTGATTTACATATGATTTACAATAATTGAAAATAAAGCACACAATACTGTCATATATTTTGTAATATATTTATATTCAAATTTCAACATTAATTACACTGGAACTTATAAAATGGTTGTAACATAAACACAATAAGACATTGTCCCTGTTGTTGGTGTTTTCGGAGGATTTTTACCTTGGTATATCATAGTTTGGGGCAAGTCATTATAGAAATAACCAGAATTTGACACACATGGTTTGACAAGATACACAGCTGAAGTGAAATGCCCTGGGACCAAAAATGTACATGCCATAAGATTATATGTACATGAAGAATATAATGTAATTTGTTGAGGTAAATCTGAAATGTGAGCAATTACTTTCTGTGTTACAAGATGAATCAGGTAAATAAGTAGAATGGGTGGAGGCTGGTTTACAAATAATCTAGGTTGATAAATTCTTTCACCTGGACACATTCCTTCTGGGGCTACTTCCGTAAACACCAAGTCATCTAATGTGCTACTTTCTGTTGGCAATAATACTGAGCAACTATTTGAGTGGCCTTGGAACATCCCTGAAAGAATGCTGTAGAAAGTTGTTCCATTGTTGGTATCTTCACAGCTCTTGTGGGATCTAAAATATAAGAAATTACATATATTTGGATAAGAAGGCTAACTAGTATCCTAATAATTATCCTCCAGGAGTCTTACACTATTGTATTGAGATATGGTCACAGTGCAGGCAAATGTTTGCTAAGCCACTCTGTTGACATTAATTACCTGATCATTATACTATTTGTAGTGTGCTGGATCTCTGATTTAGGGCAGTTAGGGTTATTACACGTTGACTTCTGTGTGGTTTGCATTAGATCTCCCAACTTGCTGACAAAGTACTCCTCCTCATCATCCACTGGGACACCCAAGCAAGCTTCACCTCTCCCCACTCTCTTTGTTTAAAATAATCAAAGGCATGTGTCAGAGCAATGGCAAAAGAAGAACCCATGGTTCGAAATCTGTCTAACAACAAAGGCCGCATGAGGAATAAGTAAAAGAATATGTTAAGCATATTATCAATGGTACATGTATTTGAAAAAGTTACATGACCATCTTTAGAATCTCCACCCCACGGTAAACAGTTAGTTAAAATAACTGGTCTAGCAGTGGGTCCCAAATTCTCACCAACACCATCAGACTGCTTTATTTTAGAAACTACAGGTGTAGACACTATTAAAGGTTGACGAGGTGTTTGTGGTGTGGAACCATTTGAACAAGATTTGGTTGAAACAGAAGGCTTGGTTGAAACAGAAGGCTTGATTGAAACAGAAGCGTTTCTTGAAACAGAAGGCTTGTTTAGAACTATATTAGTGAGCATGTTTCTTGTAGGAGTAACCTTGTTGTACTCTGCAGTGACAGATGGTGGAAGCTCAACTAATGGGCCATTGAAATTTGAAAGGTAAGCACATATCTGAAAAATCATGCTTAGTGATCTGCTGCATTTGAGGGGGGAAACTGAGTTAAGGATCCTGTAATGTTTCATTCTACCAATAGCACGTTCAACATGAATTCGCAATGAAGCAATCTGCCTGCTTGATACAATCTCTTGTTTTGACAGCTGTGCTTTGCCATTTTTTAATGGTGGCATGTTAAAGGTGGCCTTTTCTTTCATCTAACAAATCGTCGATAGTGAAGCCTCGATCAGCCATTATATCATCCCCTTCCTCGATATAATTCAACACCCCAGACTGGACAACAAGTTCCTTATCTGATATGGAGCCAGTGTACAGTTCTGAAGCAAACATGACACCACCAAATGGAGCCACTACAATCAAACCTTTGGCTGTAGAATGGCGTTTGTAGCTGGACCATGTTGTGCTTTGGCAACCAAGGTCAGATGGCCTCTGAATAAAAATTTCTGTGGCATCAAATATTGCTCGTGTGTAGGGGTACTTCTCTTGAAAAGCTGTAGGCATGAGCCTTTTGTTAGCTTCTCGGGAAATCCACCAGTTTGTGTTTACAGCAAGGGGATTGTACAACACAGCAGTCCATGTGTTGATAAGCTGTGAAACTAATGACTGGCAGATTCCAAATCGAAAAGCTAAATCTTCCTCTAGTAAGGCCAAACGCAGCCTCATAAGGGTAAGCAGTAGCTCATCATGTGGGTAAAGCTTTCGTGGAGGACCTCTTTTGTTCCCCTCTGGAAATGTCCTAGGTCTTCCCCAGTGCTGTAAATTATTGATTGGCACACCTAAGGTATCGCATAAAATATGAAACGTCGTAGTATTCGGTAGTCCAGTATAGAGGCGGATAAGTTTGTCATTTCCATAGATGTGTTCTAACCTAATCGGTTGTATTTGAATAGGCAAGTATTCATCATCATCACTTTCAGCGTACATATTTTCAGCCGAGTTGGTGACTTTATCACCTAATGTTTCATAATCACCGTCCATTTGTTCTTCAGGGTCATCATCTTGATTCATACTAGATGTACTTTCATCCCCAATGACCTCGAGGCTATCAATATCATTTATACCATTATCACTGGAAATCCTAGTTACTAGTTTACGAGGCTGCTTTGGTTCCGGCACGAGTGATGGACTCTAACATATGGCACATCAGTCCTGGACGACGTTTTGCCATTCCTGAAGTGAGCGCTGCAAACCCTTGTGCTCTGATTAACTTGCAAAGTTTCGCGCCTAATAGATCGAAGCCATTTCCTTTGTAGTTGTTTATTTGCGGGAAACCGATGAAAAGAAACATTTGTATCACGGGTACTTTTATTAGTACAACCAGGAGCACAGCAAACGTTCACCATGTGAACTGGATGAGATCAATGAACTAGCATAAAATAAATTCACATGGCGATTGAGCGATTCTTCAAGTTCTGAAGTTCGCCACTGCGGCACTAGCCACGATGTTTAGAGTACATAATTTATGGATATAATAGATAAAAAATATTTACAGTTACTAACCTGTTTAAACGGGCTGCTTTCACGATCTCTTGAGAACTACAACTTGGAAACACACGCGAGTAGAAAGCACTGCTCATAGCGCGCCGCCGCCATTTTGAATTTTGAATATACCTCCAAAACCAAAATATATCCCATGATGCTCTAATTCGTGCTACGGCCTATTGAGAGTAAGTGCGGAGGATGAATAGCTGCTACAGCATGAGATCACGAGATCGCGGGGGAAAAGAAGTTGACAGTGCCACGGAGTAAATGCCGAACGCTTGAATCCATTGGATGACGTCAAGAGGTTTGCGGCGTTTGCGGATAGATGGTGAAATAACCACGGTACAGTCAATGGTCATGGTGGGAGGGGGGGGGGGGGATCGTCAGTAGGAGGGCGGACCAGTACAGAAAGTTCCACAAATTGGCCCGACGTAATAGCGGCAACAACCTTGTAAGGAATCGGGTTGAACCCAGGCCCCAAGACAATGGCCGCGCTGAGAGGAGGGTAAGCCCCTGAGGCAGGGGCTAGCGCCTCACTTTCCCCGGAACCAAACAAAGAAGTAAAGTTCATACCTGATAAATTATCTACGGCCGGTGATGAAACCATTCCAGGAAGAGAAGCGGGACCAGATAAAGGGGAATGCGCTGTTGCCAACTCCTGGCATTAGGGGTTTGATGGTAGCTGAGGAATATTTGGTACACTTGGGTGGACAAAAGTTGATCCAGCGGTGGTGGAGGAGGGCCCAGCCATGGCAGGTAAGGAGGACAGGAGCATTTAGGTGGGACAACGCATTGAGGTGGGACAACGCGATGACGGAAACTGCGATGGGCCTTGAAACCAAGTCAAACCACTGAGAGGCTGCGGTACAGAGGCCTGATGACCTGTAGGGGCCTTGTGCCAAAGGCGAATGGCGAACCAACTGTTGGAAAAATGGCGCAAAAATTCGTTTGCATCGAAGACGATGCAAGAGACGAGGAAAACGACATTGACGAAGTCAGTCGAGGACCTAACTGTAGCCCGAGCACCGTAGACTGAACCATTGACGACTGGACAGGATGTGAGGCGACCACCGAAGCTGAACCAGCTATTGTTGTTGGCAAAACACCCGAGGCAGTCGAGGGTAACGAAGACAGCAAAGAAGCCGACGACAAATCTCCATTTAATGTCACCACAGGCTGTGGAACTGACGAGGAAGTGGGCTCTGTCATTAAGGATTCGAGCTCGTTTAATGAGGCAGATGCTTGATTACTTTTGGAAATACGAGGCATAAAAAACCCGTGAAGAACCACTCGAGAAACGGCGCCAACAATGCTGAGCCCGGGGCCCAGGAAACACTGACTAGTAGTTCCGGATATTGCATCAGTCTTCTGAGCACACACCTATCACGTGCCTCTGATCAACAGAGCCTGATTCTTTAATCGCTGGAGTGTGACACTTCACGTGTGCCATGCGTGACAAAATAACCACTATGAACCGGGGGGGATTTCTTCTTTCCCAATCTTTAGTGAGGTTCCTTCGGTAAAGGTTATTTCGTTGTTACATGTATTTGACATTTTAGACTTTATTTTTATCGGCTGACTGCTAGACGTCACTAGTATGAAATAATTATTATATTTTATGCATATTTACATGTGTTTAATTTTCCTCCTCTTTTTGGTTGCCTTGGTCAGTTGTGTCGAATCATTTCATACTTTGCAAGTACTGTAATGGTTGTGTGATGGCAATCAAATTTCTGTTACTGGTGAGTAAGGTTCTTATATAAGCTTACTGTCGTGGAAATAGAAGTGTTCCTGAAGTAACGTTGCAATATATTCCTCAAGTTGACAATTCATTTGATGAAAATTATTGCTAACTTCCTGTTTTGAATTTAATTGGTTTCTGGTTCTTAAACAACCAATTGCAATAAGAAACAAGATTATTTGCCAAACACCAATCAAATTCAAAACTGAACAAAAAATGAATGTACATTGTCAAAATCGCTGACCTTCCCCAGTAACGGTTACCATGAGTTGTCCCATTCTTCATGTTCGGTTCATAATGCCAGATAGGAAGTTGTCAACAAATCTTATCAAACGAATTATTCAACTTGAGGAATATATTGCAACAATATTTTACAGAAATTTATATTGCCACGACAGTAATTCATTGTAATTCATTGACATATTCCAATATTCTAATTCAGTGACCTACACTGTATTCCAATCATCTGCACTGGATTTTCTGTTCAAACTATTTATTGGGTATTAAACTGCAATCTTGTAGTTAGGAGAAGCATGTGAACATGTGAGGTAAACTCTCTATATTTCCAGATGCTTTGAAGAAAAGCATTCGTGACAAGCTAGTCTACACTCTGGAGATGTTATCAAAGAATCATTGCAGAATACCTGTTTGCGAGCTCAATTATATATGATCAGATGTCAGTTAACGTATATTTAAAAAATAGGTTGCATCTTAAGCGTGCTGTGATTGGTCAGTTACCTTGTTTATATCAGGCTATGCGAACATGATTACGGCACATTTCTTAGTCCTATTTCATAAAATGATGCCGTGTACTGTATTTATATGATGTAACTTGGTCCAAACACTCGAGTGAGTCACAAACTTTAAAATTCTTCCAACTTACTCTCATGTTCCTAATGAAATGGTGTAAAAATCGTTGCGCTATAAATTCCATTTTAGATATTCATGTTTAGTTAACATAAGCTACTAAAATAGATGTTCAAATAATGATCCGTTTTAAGTTATCAGTGTTGTATCTAAATGTTAAAATACGTTTTTTATATCAAAATATGTGATGTGAAACGGTTTTCATTAACGAATATGAATAGCCTGAGAAAACAGCGGCCTAAAACACGGGTCGAGCAAATCTCTCCCAAAACGTGGAAATATCGCGAAGTCTTAACAGATAACAAAGTATGTTTTCATGATTCAATACTTTTAAGAAGTTTGAATGAAAACAGCACTTTGTTTATCATTAACTGAATCCAATGATATTTAACACTTTATCTATACCGTTTATATGCATTTATATTGCCCTCAAAATTAATACCTGCCGTGTGGGCATGCCGGGCAGTCATATCTCGAATTTGGGCTGCCTGTTGTATGGCCAAAGACTTGTATTCGATTGCCATGAAATTAAATCATTTCAATTTTGCATCCTTTTTTCGTTTATGTGGAAGCGACGACAAACAGTAAGGGATGGCTTTCATTGCAATTTGTATTCAGGTATAACTAGGGAAACCAAAAATCAAAATGGCGATACTATCATTTATACCGCATCCACGCGACAATTTTTACACATTTATTTTCACTATTTATTAAGACTTGAGGAGACAAAGAAATAGCAATGGTGAAAACAAGAAAAATGTCAAATTCCTGAGGTTTCTTAACTTGACTCATGACTCGTGCTTTACTCGTGCTCAAAGTTGACTCGTGAAATGACCTAACTCCTAACACGTACGGGTCACCATTTTCTATTTCTTAAACAATAAGGTATAATTTGTTCTGGTGAATGCACTGATTATAAAAAGATTAATATTGCAATTGATTTACCCTCGATAATTCTATGAATGCTAATCTTAATCAAGCCAGTACAATGAGTACATTTACAAGCTGTACCTTCCATCATTAAAGAAATACCAAATGGTTTTCCGTGTTTGGATACTCTGATCCAAACACGCGGGAAATTGCGAGACTGGAGAAAAGCGTAATAAAACACGAGCCGTAGGCGAGTGTTTTTAGCTTTTCGAAAGTCGAGCAATTTCCCAAGTGTTTGGATAATAGCCTCCAAACACGGAAAAAACCATTTGGTATTTCTTTTATAAAATGTTCACAAGTGAATATGATATATTGTACATGTCCGACTTTTAAAAAAAATCGTTTTGGCGGGAATTTTCCGTGTTTGGATACTCTGATCCAAACACGGCAATTGACCAATCAGGGCTCGCGTAGTATCCATGTTATTTTATAAACATGTATACTTCAACTTACAACATCATTAAAAAAACTGTTTGTGAGAACTAGGGACAGCTAATGTTGTTTGTGCAATGAAGACTTCGGAAAACTAATACTGTAATTATAGCGTACTTAACATACTAGATAGGTTTTATATAAAGTTTTGTTGCTTATCCTTTCATCTAGCTATGTTGGTGAAAATCTTCCCATTAAAGAGATTTATTTTAGTACTGCTTGAAATATTCTGTTTACAGTGTTCACAGCATTGAACATTCCTTAACTCTTTCCTGTTTGAATCGGTCTTTGGTATTTTATTCTGGCTAACGCCAGACGATTTTAATCACCTCTGGGGAAGCCCTATGAGAGGGATGAGTTAAAGCATAAATCTAGAGGGTAATGTACATATATTTATCCGCCCTGTGTCAAATGCTGTCAATTTTGCTCCATGAATATTTAAAAAAATCAGTAATGAAAGCGACATTTTGACTGTACTGATGTCTGGGTCATTGTTGGACGTTGTAGATCATTGTAGGTTATTGTCAGTCTTTGTACGAGGTCGAAGGTCATTGTAGATTGTTGTAGGTCGCTGTCAGACGTTGTAGGTAATTGTACAGTACAAAGGTCATTGTTGGTCGTTGTAGATCATTGTAAGTCTGGTAAGTCATTGTATGAGATCGTGGTATCTCGTTGCAGATCATTAGTAAATGACCCCCCCCCCCCCCCATCCAGTGTCCAAAGGGATGCCACCTCATTAATATTCTCACGCATTACTCACGCATGACTCACGAATGACGAACGCCTGTGGCATGATTGGGCAAGACTCAGGGATGCCTAGTGCTCATGAAGCTATATATAAGCTCGGTGATTTCGTATAGTCGCTACTTTTCCTAAAGTGTTTTATTTTTGGAGTTTACTGTCTGCGATATAGCGTTTTCTTGGGAGATATTTTCGAAGATATTTTTGTCTGATTTTAAGGTAAGATGTTTTGCACTTATTCGTTTTATATTGCCCGACGACGTTCACTATTTGTGTATTTTATCAGAGTTTAATATACGTTATGTTTCATTGACAGCAATGGATCTTATCGATGTAATCAAAGGTTGTACAACCGTCGAAGAAATTGAGGCGCTGGAATAGCTGTTTGATTTCGAGGATAGATATAAAGAAGCAGCCTTATTGCAACGTGATTAACAGCCTGATTGTCGAATGCCTTGGAGCGTGATTTGGATTTCTACTGTGTTAATGGATGGTTGGTCGGACGAGCAACGCCAATCCTTCAAGCGAAATTGGAACGATGATTCGTTTATGGCCGAGATGGACGATAACCCCGGCCAGACCCCCAAACCGGCGATACCCTCGTTAATGGATGGTTCGTCGAACGAGCAACACGAATCCTTCAGAATGGATTGGAACGACGATTCATTTATGGCCTAACTAGAGGATATTTCTGATTATCAAATCTCTGGTGAACCGTCGATACCCGTGGTATCTTTCCAGACCGGAGAAGGAAGCCGAAAAGGAGCCGCTAAACCAAGTACGGAATCAATACCAAGTAAGAGATCTAAAACTGTTCCGTTGTTTACGATAAAATCTGTTAAGCAAGTACGCGTGAAAACGTTTAAGACCACGGGCCTTGATTATCGCGTTCAGTTTGGCGATTTGCAAGTCCAAGGTTTGCCTGATGTCCTGAGGCAATTACATCATGTGTTTGAAAGCCTATTCGATCGTGCTACCGGTGGTATTGCTAAGCATGATCAGGTCAGGTTTATTATACATTCTCCCCAGCTTGAATATCCCGTTTCATTAGCATTTATGCCTCGCGAGAGATAAGGAAGATAAGAGGAAGATAAGGAAGATAAGGAAGATAAGAGGAAGATAAGAGGAAGACAAGGAAGTTAAGAGGAAGATCAGGAAGATAAGGGGAAGAGAAAGGGAAGATAACAGGAAGATAATAGGAAGATAAGGAGGATAAATGGAAGATAAGAGGAAGAGAAGGAAGATATGAGGAAGATAAGAGGAAGATAAGGAAGACAAGAGGAAGATAAGGAAGAAAAGAGGAAGATAAGAGGAAGATAAGAGTAAGATAAGGAAGATAAGAGGAAGTTAAGAGGAAGATAAGAGAAATTCTGAGGAAGAAAAACAAAATGAAATAAATTGTCCGAATATGGTTTGAAACAATCATTTTACTCCTAAACGTAAAAGAGTGGACATGTCGTACATCTGTAACACTTGCGGGAAAACGTTTTCGACAAGAGGCAATCTTCAACGCCATATTAAAAATTTCCATCAGGGAAGTAATACAGGGTATGTTTCCCCAGTTATCAATGGAGCAACAGTCATGCAGCATCCATTTACTTGCATTGTCGCTGGATGCACACAAAGTGGTAATACAATATGGGTAAAAATGCTTCTGGAAACCGCCAAAACTACGATTAATCCTCCTCCCGAACGTGTCATTTGGTGTTATGGACAATGGCAGCCCATGTATCTTGAGATGATCAAAACAATACCAGGCATCGAATTCTACGACGGTATACCTTCGGACATTGGCTCTGATAATTTTCTTGAAGTCTCTCAACGTAACCTGATCGTCCTCGATGATCTTATGGCTCAATCAGGGGGAGGTAAACGTATTGCTAGTCTATTTACTAAAGGTAGTCATCACCGGAATTTGTCTGTCAACTATATTGTTCAAAATATTTTCCATTAAGGCAAATAAACCAGTACCCTGGTCCCAGAGGTCCTACGCCGCCCGCTCCCCCCCGAAATGCTGAAAGCGGCGAGAGAACCTCTGCTCGAACTGGCCGTTTCTTTGATCGCTCCGAGCCAATGAAGTCGCTAGGGTCAGATCTTGACCCCATTTTCTGATTGGCTAAGAAATCTGTTACGGGTTTCGATTAAAAAAAATAATTACATAACTACAAGTCAAAGGTGGAGGCGCGAAGAAATATACTGCATCTTGTAAGGCGTTTGTAGCATCGTTATGTTAAAATCTCCGGAGCAAAATTGCAAAACAAAGCCGTAAAGGACAAGAACTAACAAATACCGTTGCTGGTGCACATTTCCGGGTCGTACCTTGGTACACCAAGTTTGCAGTGCGTGAGAGGTATTAATATTATTTCAGTGCGTTGACTAAACTATTGTTTCTCTTACTCAAGAAATATTTCTACGTTGCCATACGGCGATCGAGGATTAAAATCTGAAAATTAATCTGCCGCCGAACTATAATTTAAATATACCGAGAACGTCGTTCAGCAAGCTTTTCAATATTCTCTAGTGGTTCGCCGTGATATCCAAGTATGACGTTTTTTTTAATTTGAATACAGTTGTTGCATAAATCAACTTGTTATATCATTCTGTGATTGTAATTTATAAATCCTATCGCTAATTTTATTACGAATATAATGACGGCGTCGTATATAATGCCAAAAGCAAGGCGCCGTGCATTTGTATTAACCACCAACTAATTGATAACTGTTTATTTTTTTTTTAACTCCTATTTTAACCTCATCCAGTCATCTCATGCATGCTAAAGAATAAAAATCCGTTGTTTATGAACACTCTAAAGAAGAGAACGTGAACTAACATTGATTTGAAAAACTTGCACGGAAAAATTAAAGAATATTTGGCGCGTACGTCACAAGCAAATTATTCACACGCATTGAAATGTAGACAATAATGGCGCTTTATTTGTGTCAATTTCTTTTACTTTCCCTGTATAATTTGGCTGCGGCGTATTTTCTCTCGTGTCATTACATGAAAAAGTTCAAAACGTCTGGTTATATCTTTACCCCCCCAAAGCCCCCAAACACAACTCTAGAATAATGCATATTATTTCTTTGTGAACGGGTGACATTTTTGCGTTGTAGTTGTACACATATAAAATTCGGTTTCGTTTTCGCAATTTCTCTGAATAGCAGCGGTATAGAAACTAAAGCGCCATGGGGAAAAAATTCTGCCCTATGGATAAGAATTTTCCTGTTATTGTAGCTTGCATGTGATTTTGAAACGATCAAACGAATAAATAATTTGATCACTGAAGCGGTCGGGCGAGTCATTCAGCGCGCAACTAATATATAAGTTGTCTTGTCTTGTGGGCTGTTTTTTTTTTTTTTCTTGCTCGACTGGTAAAACGGCCAAATTTCTAGACTTTTATAGTTTATTTCTCCTAGCCTGCGCCTCAAACGTCTTAATAAATAAAAATTTCTATTAGTGGTGCAAAAAGTTTTAACCCCCCGGTCAAGTTAATTAGATTACTGCAACATGAAAGCAAGATTAGTAGCGTCTTCGACCAGAGGTTCTCTCGCCGCTTTCAGCATTTCGGGGGGGAGCGGGCGGCGTAGGACCTCTGGGACCAGGGTAACAAACCAGAAACATTAGCCTCAACGTACACTATATCTTACTCTTCAAGTCTCCGAGGGATAAACAGCAAATTTCTGTCTTAGCTCGACAGGTGAACCCAGGTCATGTTCAGGAATTTATGAAGAGCTTCGAGAAAGCAACAAGACGCCCTCATGGTATCTTATGCTAGATCTAAAGCATACAACGGATGACGATCATCGTCTCAAAACCAATGTTCTACCTGGCGAAGGTAACTCCACCCTGCAGCAGCAACTTGGTAGTTTCATACAAAAGCAATCTTATCAGCAACCTCCGATCATTAATGCCATGTACAATACAGAACAAAAAATGCAAGATATTGCACAAGCGCCACAGTTAACAACAAAAGAAAAGAGCATACTCTACTCCAATCAGCTCGGACGTTTTCTAACGTTTCAAAATCAACTGCAGAATCAGCTTCAACCTCTAACTAATCTTGAAACTCAGCCTTGGAAAAATACACCAAATTTGACACCGGAGATAAAGCAAGAAACTGACGATCTTCCGTGGGGTTTCCCTGCTACACCTAAAACCTATTTCCTAACACCGCCTCTTACCGTTGAACAACCGAGGCTTAAATATAATTTCTTTCATAAATGGGAAAGTTTGGACGACCCGACAGAGAAAGACATGGCAAAGATGACTCCGGATGATAGAGAAGAGTATGAACATCATCTATTGATGACTAGATCCAAATATTTACCCATGACAAAAGAAGATGTGTCCCAATTATCATCAGACGACAAGAAAGATTATCATGCTACTTTTAAAATAAAAACACCTAAATATAATCTAAGAAGCAGACCTTACTAGATGCTCGGTGTAAACTATTTATATGTTACCGTAATTTGTTTTGATATGTGTAAGTTTAAACCAAAGACTAAATCAATATTTTAAACTGAATGCTTTGAATTCGGTCTTATGAGGCGACGCGACGCTGTACACCGATGCTAATAACCTTCTTCACTAGACTTGCCCACGCATTAATACCTCTTCATGCTCCTTATTATCCTCCCACAACCCATGATCACCCCCTAAAATAAATTAGATATTCTACTTATATGCAAATCTGGTTTTGTTGTAGCCCATTAGTAACCTTTAAAGAGTTTTCCCTTTTGTGTTCTGCACGTGCGAGAATGTTATTTTTTATTCCGATGATCAACATCGTCTCAAGACTAACGTTTTACCTGGAGAAAACGTTGTTTTGAGGTCTTATTTTACGAAACAATCTTATCAGCAGTCGCCTGTCTTGAACGCTATGTATATCTCCGATCAAAAAATGGAACGTATTATTGTTTAACAACTATTAGCCTTATATAATACAAAACACAACATTTATACAGGAAAATCATTTATTACTTTCTCTTCAGTAAGAAAGATATCCTAGAATACATTTCATTTCTGGATTCTCCGCATTATGATATAATTGCCACAGTGCATACAATATCGATTCTGACGTGTTTTTTAATTGTCTTAAACGTTCAAGAGCGTTTTCATGACACCTGATCTTTAGCACTCGTCCCAAATTAATCGTTTTGCAGTACAATTCCCATCTTTCTTCCTCGCTGGTCATCATGAGGCAATCAGCTGGCGCTGACTGGGGTGATCAATCTTACAACCACAACATTTTTCCTCGCATAATTTCTCGATTTCAATGGCGATGGCGTCTGCGTATATGGTCTCTATTAAATGAAACAGCTTTTGGTATTCAGCATCGGACACTTCCTCGACATGTATTTGGTTTTCCCAGGCTTCACATTTACGGTTTCTAGATCGTCGAGTATTCATGTCTCAGTTCTAAACCGCTTTCAACAAACGTTCCAATCTTGTTCTAAAGTCTCGAACAAGTATAAATTCGTCCAACGAACTTAGCCGACCAGACCAGGTGTAATCCTAACATCGTAATGTCCGAGCTTATATACTTCAAGCGCACTAACTATATCCCAGTCTTGTCCAAACATGTCCTATTATTCTGTTACTCCGTTCGTCATGCGCGAGTCATTCGTGAGTCATGCGTGAGTCATCCTGAATTTTAATGAGGCGGCACCCCTTTGATACACTGGATGGGGGGGGGGGGGGTCATCTACTATCATTGTAGGTAATTGTTGGTCGTTGTATGAGGTCATTGTACTGTATAGGTCGTTGTAGATCATTGGAGGTCGTTGTAGGTCATTCCTACATTTAGTATACTTATGTGTTTATATTTGACAATTATCTGCGGTCGAAATAGCATCCTTATTTTTTGGTGCGATTGAGACCGAGAGCCATACAGATAACAGGGTGAACTATTGTAGGTATAATGTAATAATGTAAGTGATAACAGCGACAAACTTTTATTTTAGAGTTTGTGTTGGCCTTTTACCCAGAAATAACAAGTTCAGCCATAAGAGCAAAGATGGCCACAAAATGCAAAGATCAAAGAAATGCCAAAAAACGGATGATTGACAGAGAGAAGTTAACAAATCTTACTTACAGTACATGTGACGCTTAAAGTTTTGTTAGGCAATGTATTATGTCTGCATGTATTGTAATATCTGTGTGTATTAATTCTTTATATACGTAGGCAAAATTGCAGTGGTGCTACAAAATATTATAATAGTACATGTTTGTGAGTGCTTTACCTTCATGTTCATGATGTAAACTATAAGTATTAATCCAGTTGGATACTGTGCTACAGTACATTATTTACAATGTGTATTTCAGAGTGGAAACCGTTTGTTCACTTCACTATCTCGTTTCTCATCATGTGTATTAGTGATTATTAGTATGGTAGCTTATATTATATTGTTCCCAATTTAAAATAGTGACTGTGTGATTATACTGTAACATCTTGGAATACTCTGCTATAAACAGTGTGTGCACTGTACTGAATGATAAATTTTGAGCACTGAGGTAAACCACGGTAAAACACAGTGAGACCAAACCGTGTTCACTCTGTGTTATTTTTGTAGCATATATATCTACACAGTGTGAATGAAAATGCTGTGTTGCCCTATGTAGATTGCATGTTAACACTGTGAGAAAGTTTTAGGATCACACTGCGTGTAATTCTGTTTATCACAGTTTGTTTACAGTGTTATGCACATGATGTTCACAGTGTGTAATAAACAAAGTGTGTTCACAGAGTGTCCACGCGGTGAACGCAGTGTGTTTTACACAGTGTATCACTGAGTGACTGTGTGTAATTTTTTCCATAAGGGGTATACCCACAAATTATGTTATATTTACAGTATATGTATTGGCATGTGAAGCTTCGGACTATTATATGGATATTGTTTGCCACCCTTTTAGAATAAAAATTGTCAAATGTGAGGATTTATATTTTCCTTTTTGCAGATTTTGGTTGTTCATCAAGTGAATATTATTGTCCTAGTGGCAGATGCGTTTCTTGGAATTCTACCTGCGATGGTGTGGCGGATTGCTTGGATAGAGCAGACGAGCCAGAGATATGTGGCGTTCCTACAAGCGAAAAAAACAGTAGGTTAAACTTAAACACAACTAGAACTTGCTTTTGTAAACTATATATATATATATATATATATATATATATATATATATATATATATATACATAATGACAACATTGACAACAACAATGCGAATGCCATAAGTCATTACAAATTTTCATTCGTTGCTTTGGATAATGTAAAGCAAGCTGAATACGTGTTGTTACAATTACTGCATTTTGCACATTATGCACGTGCATCCTTGGGACGCTCCTGCATACTTTGTTCAAATCCAGAAAAAAATACGTAAACAGAAATAGCCCTATTTTACAGAAAGCTTTTTTTATTACATTGTCGGAGTTTGACTTTTTTGTTTTGTCATGTAAGTATTCATGTGAAATGATCAGGAAGAAAACTGTTGAATTAAAAAAACAAACGTCGAGCGAGCCACATTTTACGCCCTCAAGATATCGAGCTTCAGTGGATAACGCACAGCTGGGATTTTATATTACTCACAACTTCCAATTAAATACACGCTATTTTTTTAGGAAAAAGATCATGCAGATTAAATGATATGGGTTGTTCGGCAGATTTCAAGAACAACACTCTTTGTGGTTACAATACAGGTATATCAATATATTACTAATTAATCAACGAAGCTTATTTGGTTGAAATGACCAATTTAGGATGGTCAACTTTCACCACATAATACAATTGTTAAATTATCCAATTAATATTTGTGTCACTAATTTAACAACTATAAAATGCCCGAGCCCGGGCAACGGGCCGAACGCCTGAAGCCCGGTGAGGGTGCTGATCTCGACACGCGTGGAATTCATTTTACACGTGTTAAGAAAAGCGCCAAAGAATGCCAATTTCTGGGATCTGAATATTTGAATATATGTGTGGTAGGACCATGCGCGGTAAAGATTGTGGGGCACTGGATATAATATAGTTCTTGACAGAAAAACAACATTTGACCTAACAACATAATTTATTCTATTAAATATCTAATCTATAAGGTTAAATATCTATTTTAGTAAAACCACTTGTAGCTTAGCGCAGCTTTTTTTTATCTACTGCGCATGTGCTAGTAGATACTATGCTATCGACGGGTTGAGTAAGTTAAGTTAGGCTAAGTTCAGTTAAGTTAAGTTTGGTTAAGTTAATTTAACAATAGAATAACTTCGGAGCCAGTGAGAATGCAGGGTTAAACGACAAGGTACCGAATGTTAGCAGATGATGCCTTCGCAGCCAATGAAATTGCAGGGTGGCACAACAACCAACCGAGTGATTGCCGAATACTGTAGATCTGGTCGTTTGCCGAAGTGATTTTAAATTATAGCGTACTTTGTCACGAATCTAATAGTTCGCGCTAAGTTGAGCACTGAATTGGCGAATAGAAATACGATGAGAACGACAAGTTGTGTCACTATATTGTTGTGTCTATATAGTGGGTTTGTATTTGTTCGCGCTGAATATTGATCTAAAATGCGATCAGAGCGACATTTTGTGTTAATTTATGGTGTGTTGTGAACATGTCCTCCTCGTTTTGTGAAGTGATTTTAAACTATAGCATAGTTGATGAATGAAATGAACTTGCTTTGCTAGTGTTCGCGCTGAATGATGTAAAATCCGATCAGAGCGACATGCAGTGTTTTAATGTAGTGTGTTGTGAGTAAATGAACCCCCCCCCCCGATCCGACGTAGAAAGGGATGCCGCCTCATTAATATTCAGCATGACTCACGCATGACTGACGAATGACTCACGCATGACTCACGAATGACTCATGAATGACTCACGCCCGGGACATGGTTGGGCAAGATTGGGATAGTTATAGTATACATGAAGCTATATAAGCTAGGTGATTTCGTATGGTTGCTAGTTTTCCTAAAGTGTTTTACTTGTGGAGTTTACTGGCTAGAATTATTGCTAACTAAATCCTAGTTCATGAGCGAGGAAATTGTAGGAAGACAGAATGAGGAATCACTTCTAGAAGTCGTGAAAAGAACGATTATAAGTGTGGAAATATGAACTAAAGGCAAAGCGATTTATTACTTTGAAAGCGTTGCCAGGTTAACTGGAGTACAAACATAGTAGGTCATCCTAGAATCACTGCTAACTAAACCCTCGTTTATAAGCGAGGAAATCGTAGAAAGATAGAATGAGGAATCACTTCAAGAAGTCATGAAAAGAACGATTTTAAATGTCGAAATATAAAGGCAAAGCGATTTATTACTTTGAAAGCGTTGCTACTCTTTCTGTTACTAAGTGTGATATTTGCATATTTATCCTGAGTGCACCGTGCAGGATACAAAAGAGAAACTCATTAGGGGTCATTAAGAGGATTAAGCGCTTGGGCAAGTCTAGTCGAGAAGGTCATTAGCAACACGCGTACATGTAATACAGAATTTAAAATATTTTATTGAGAAACATATCTTTACACAAAAAACTCTTGATTATTTAGTGATCTATCGGTTACACTAGCATATGGGCATACAGTACATCTTATAATCCGAGGCATGGATC
Source organism: Paragorgia papillata (assembly GCA_035771165.1). Lineage (NCBI taxonomy): Eukaryota > Metazoa > Cnidaria > Anthozoa > Scleralcyonacea > Coralliidae > Paragorgia > Paragorgia papillata. Next base: position 328,998 of record JAWNZC010000031.1, on the reverse strand, counting down.
ATGAGCCTTGAATTCTGTACCACATACATTGCATATCAGATTTCGATTAACGCATTTGTTAAAATATTTCCACAAACACTTAGGACACTCAAATACATGTGTAAAATTAACAGGATTCTGACAACGTTCGCAATCAACAGGTTCGTCAATTATATAATTTTCTGATTCTATTTCGGTGTAATCCTTATCGTTTTCTGAATCTTCTTCGGAGGAAGTTTCTTCGTTTTCGCTCTCTGATTCTGTTTCTTCTTCTGCCTGCACCTACATTGTTAGCACTCGAACATTTTCGATAAGGTTTTTGTCAATGTTAATGTCGGCGAGTCATTTTACAAATACGTTTAGACCAGCTGGTTCGGGAATTCCTGAGAAGTAAGGTGATACACAGTATTCTACTAATTCGGCTATTTTTGTGTTTGGTATAGTTCTTCCTTGATACACAATTTCTCCTTTGGGATTCCATGTTAAGTTGATATAGGATGCGAGTAAACTATTCAGCAAAGAGGACGCTTTCGCTTCATCGACTCCGTAGTCAAAGTGTGACAGTATTTCTTTAACACGAAAATCGTAATGCAACCTTTCTCCCATAGTGTTCAGTGTTCGAATGATTGTCTCTAAAAAATATCGTTCTTTTTATATTAGTTCTGCGAGTCCTTCTAAAACTGGACCAAGTAGGAGATCAAGAAATCCTTCACCTTTTTGAACCAGTATCTCTTTTTTTCTCATAAAACTACTTCGGGGACTAGCCAAAGTTTATATGTCGTCGCTATAAGGCCTAACGTCTTTAAGCATAGTAGGTGATAATTGATATTGCATTGACCAAACGTTCAACATACAATCACAAATGCATCTAATTTGCTCAGGGGTCGCAGTCTCCACATAGCTCGCTGTTGAATTGGTTCACTTGTACATAAAAGTTCAAGAAACGGTTTGTGCTTTTTTCTCAACATCTCTATTTGACAGTCAGTGTCTAAATGAGGAAAACGCTACCAAAACACATATTTTAAGAAGTTAGAGGAGGAGGAGGAGGAGGAGGAGGAGCAGGAGCAAAACACATACGTACAAAAGCATTTAGCTTAAAATATTTATTTCGGTTTTCGCTCAAACATAAACATATCAAAAGTTTTAGTAAGGTCTGCTTCTTAGATTATATTTAGGCGTTTTTATTTTAAAAGTAGCGCAATAGTCTTTCTTGCCCTCTGGTGATAATTGTGATACATCTTCTTTTCTCATGGGTAAATATTTTGAGCTAGTCATCAATAGATGATGCTCATACTCTTCTCTATCATCTGGGGTCGTCTTTGCCAAGTCGCTTTCTTTCCAATCCGAAGAGCTTTCCCAGTTATGAAATAAATTATGTTTAAGCGTTGGTTGTTCAACGGTAGGAGGCGGTGTTACAAAATAGGTTTTAGGTGTACCAGGAGCTGTAGGGACACTCCACAGAAGTTCGTCAGTTTCTTGCTTTTATCTTTGGTGTCAAATTTTCTGAAGTTTTTGGTGGCTGAGTTTGAAGATTAGTCAGAGGTTGAGACTGATTCCGCAGTTGGTTTTGAAACATCAGAAAACGTCCTAACTGATTGGAGTAGAGTATGCTCTTTTATTCAGGTGTTAACTGTGGCGCTTGTACAATATCTTGCATTTTTTGTTCTGTGTGAAAATAATCTATTGATGACTAGATCAAGACAAAAGAAGATGTATCACAATTATCACCAGAAGAGAAGAAAGACTATCACGCTACTTTTAAAATAAAAATGCCTAAATATAATCTAAGAAGCAGACCTTACTAAAACTCTTCATATGTTTATGTTTGGGCGAAAACCAAAATAAATATTTTAAGCTAAATGCTTTTGTACGTATGTGTTTATTTGCTGCTCCTCATCCTCTTCCTCCTCCTCCTCCTCTTTCTCCTCCTCCTCATTCCCCTCCTCCTCTTTCCCCTCCTCCTCCTCTTTCTCCTCCTCCTCCTCTTCCTCCTCTTTCTCCTCCTCCTCTTTCTCCTCCTCCTCCTCTTTCTCCTCCTCCTCCTCTTTCTCCTCCTCATAGTCCCCGAAGTAGTCCCCGATAAGAGATACTGGTTCAAAAAGGTGAACGATTTCTTGATCTCCTACTTGGTCCAGTTTTAGAAGGACTCGCAGAACTAATATAAAAAGAACGATATTTTTTAGAGACCATCATTCGAACCCTGAACACTATGGGAGGAAAGTTACATGACGATTTTCGTGTTAAAGAAAAACTGTCACACTTTGACTACGGAGTCGATGAAGCGAAAGCGTCCACTTTGCTGAATAGTTTACTCGCATCCCATATCAACTTAACGTGGAATCCCAAAGGAGAAATTGTGTATCAAGGAAGAACTATACCAAACACAAAAATAGCCGAATTGGTAGAATACTGTGTATCACCTTACTTCTCAGGAATTCCCGAACGAGCTGGTCTAAACATATTTGTAAAAGGACTGGCCGACATTAACATTGACAAAAACCTTATCGAAAATGTTCGAGTGCTAACAATGTAGGCGCAGGCAGAAGAAGAAACAGAATCAGAGAGCGAAAACGAAGAAACTTCCTCCGAAGAAGATTCAGAAAACGATAAGAATTACACCGAAATTGAATCAGAAAATTATATAATTGACTAACCTGTTGAATGCGAACGTTGTCAGAATCCTGTTAATTTTACACATGTAATTGAGTGTCCTAAGTGTTTGTGGAAATATTTTAACAAATGCGTTAATCGAAATCTGATATGCAATGTATGTGGTACATAATTCAAGGCTCATGATCCATGCCTTCGGATTATAAGATGTACTTATGCCCATATGCTAGTGTTACCGATAGATCACTAAATAACCAAGAGTTTTTTTGTGTAAAGATATGTTTCTCAATAAAATATTTCAAATTCTGTATTACATGTACGCGTGTTGCTAATGACCTTCTCGACTAGACTTGCCCAAACGCTTAATCCTCTTAATGACCCCTAATGAGTTTCTCTTTTGTATCCTGCACGTGCACTCAGGATAAATATGCAAATATCACACTTAGTAACAGAAAGCGTAGCAAGGCTTTCAAAGTAATAAATCGCTTTGCCTTTATATTTCGACATTTAAAATCGTTCTTTTCATGACTTCTTGAAGTGATTCCTCATTCTATCTTCCTACGATTTCCTCGCTTATAAACGAGGGTTTAGTTAGCAGTGATTCTAGGATGACTTACTCTGTTTGTACTCCAGTTAACCTAGCAACGCTTTCAAAGTAATAAATCGCTTTGCCGTTAGTTCATATTTCGACACTTAAAATCGTTCTTTTCACGACTTCAAGAAGTGATTCCTCATTCTGTCTTCCTACAATTTCCTCGCTCATGAACTAGGATTTAGTTAGCAATAATTCTAGTCAGTAAACTACACAAGTAAAACACTTTAGGAAAAGTAGCAACTATACGAAATCACCTAGCTTATATAGCTTCATGTATACTATAACTATCCCAATCTTGCCCAATCATGTGACAGGCGTGAGTCATTCATGAGTCATTCGTGAGTCATGCGTCAGTCATTCGTGAGTCATGCGTGAGTCATGCTGAATATTAATGAGGCGGTATCCCCTTTTTACGGTATATGGGGGGGGGGGGGGGGGGGGTCATCTACTGTTGTGAATGTGTTCGCGCTGAGTTGAGCACTGAATGGCGATCAGAAATACAATCAGACGACGTGTTGTGTCTATTTGGTTTGTTGTGCCATTCCGTATTTAGTAGCTAGTGTTTAGAGCATGTATTGTGCATAGTTTATCGTTTGCCTTATCCCTAATCATAAAATGACAATTTTAGGTAAATTGGGAAAACCAGGAAACGTGGTCGCTAATTGCATTGTTAAAAGAATGTCACACTATATCGCTTTCCTTCTAGGTAACACATTGGTTTGTGTGAACAATAATCAACGCGCTTTTTGAATAAGTATTTTTTACGCCTACATATAAGTCAAGTAGTGCCAAGTACAGTTGATTTCTGCATACAAACTTATAGCTAAGACATCTTGGCCGAGGATGTAACATGTCAACTGTACAATTGAAACATTAGTTAAAAGGCTATTCAGATTCACCGTAGCTAAACGGGCAATTAAACGCAGTAGATTCATGCACGCCTGAGCGTGCCTATTTTTATAAATCAACATAAAATATCAAAAAAGAGCAAATGTTTTTTTTTTGTAAATCTTGTACAAATGCTATTGAAATAATGTGTAAACACCGAGGTAAAAACAATTTCCGCACTTTATAGTTTGGAATGAAAAATTGATTTTGTTATTTTATTAAACAAATTTGAGTTTTGAGTTTGAATTTGAAATTTCAGTTGTTTGAGTTGTTTTCAATGACTTTTGAAAAGGGAAATATTTTTAGATAATCTACCAATGTTCTTTGTAAACATGACAGGAAAGAACTGTAAAATTTATAATCCTAATATTTGAATGTCTTTTTGATTTATGCTTTAGTGATCTGTTTGTAATATCCTCTGTTGTTTTACAAACATGGTCCTGTTCAAACCCAGCCTGGATGCATGGTGCAAATTTGTTAATCGTATTCTTTTTATCAATATATATATTATCTTGAATTGTTTCCTTGATATTTATTACCTAACTATTAACTAACCCTTTTCTTTAAAAAATTGGAGTGAAACAATTTTTTCTTCCAAATATTCGACCTCAGTGACAAATATATTTTGAATTGTTCGAACAAGAGTGGTTATTTTAAGGCTCCCATTAAAAAAGAGCGCAAGGGCGTTTCGTAATCTGTCTTTTTTTCCAAATATTCGCGTACCGCTAAAAACGGGCGAAGGGTTATTGCGTTTACGTATTTCTAGTTCTATTTGGAAAGAAAGGGATCTGGAGGCTAAATATCCTTACTTGCATCCGGTAGCTGAATTGCGACGGACACAAATCAACGTGCTCGAGTCGAAAGCGTATCAAAGGCGCTCGTTGTAGCTACCATACGACTCATGTTAGACCACGGAAGACAGCTATGATTTAGATGTCGATTTTTCGGAGTGAGAAACACTGGATAACTCGGAACAGTAGAAATCAACTATACTCACATAAGTTTCGAGCTCAAGCATGATACGGGAATTATTCCCATTCGGCCACCCCTCCAAGTACTAACCCTGGCCAACCAGGCTTAACTGTCCGAATCGGTCTTTAGTATTTTGTTCTGACTAACGCTAGACGATTTTAAACACCTCTGGGGAAGCCCTCGGACAGGAATGAGTTATAAACTATCTCTAACTCTTTCCTTTCCGAATCTGTCTTTATTTTTTTATTCTCTAACGCCAGACGATTTTATTCACCTCTGGGTAAGCCCTCGGACAAGAGTGACTTAACTTTAGTCTGCAGCAGTGAGAGGCTGGGCGATAACAGTTGATTTAAAAATGACTACCAGTAATTAATTACTAGTTTAGCCAATACGTATTGGTTGTTGCTAATTAGTATTTATTAACAAATGCATGATTAATAATTGGAATGTTCAACAGTCAAACCTAAATAGGTTCAACCGAATTAAGCTTGGAAAAGTTTATGGTAAATTCTTCATTTTGACCAACCTTTACTGGTTGTCACAAAACCTTATTGTCTATTTATAAACCTAAAGTTATACAACGATCAATCAATAACTGTTTACTGCAACCAATATACTTCGGTAACAACTAATTTAGCCTGCGAGCCGGCTCTTGGGTAGGGCGGGAGGTGAAATATAGAGCCTGCACGCATAGCTATCAAATTTGAGTACCGCCCCTTCTAACGTGTTGTCAAAAGCGACCAATCACAAACCAGACACGCAATGTAAACAAAGAAAACGGTTTTACTTCCTCGCCAGACTAATACGCTAATGAAATATTATTTGGAACAGTGGTTCGCACATTTTGGACAGTATAACAAGTTTTATAAAACGCAGAATCTTGAACTCTACATCAAATGAAAGCTCATTCAACATATAACAACATACGTACACAATATATTTCAACGATGCGTAGTTCTGAAATTACTAGTCATCTTGTTCCACAAATGACAAGATAATGATATGCCGTATAGCCGCCGTGCCACTTCGGTACGTCCTGTCTGACTTTTTCCTATCTCTATATATTTTCACATATCGAGTGGAAGAACTGAAAAGAAGGAGCCGGAGTCTTTCAGACTTTAACTTTGCCTGGCCTTAGGAACTTCAGTCATATAAATAATCGTATCCCGAGAGCTACAGACCGGTACAAAAAGCTGTGTGTATTGCAGGTGAATGGTGTTTCGAACCCCATCGTTTGTTTTATAGATAATATTTTCTCAATCGTGGGAAGTTGTCCTTTGATACTAAATTTTCAATTAATTGAATTATCCATGAGAGGCGATTTGCTTTCACACTATACTAAAGTGTTTAACAACCGCGGCAAAGGGAAAAGGTGGTGAAATTTTTGGAACGAATCTGAAACGCTGACATTTCAAGCAAGGAGTTAGGACTCCCCTCGGAACGTCGGTATTTCGTTTGAAAACGATTCGGGTCTATCGATCTGGGTCTATCCTAATAATATGATTTTAATACGGTTCGTACAACCCTTGATAAATGATCAAATATATTAAAAATATTTACCTGATGGAAATATCTTTCAGACACAAATGCACTTAATATTTTACAAATTACCAGCAGTCTATTAATATATGGTTGTCCGTCAACAATCAGCATCTCGTCCAATCAGTGAGCTGCGTCCCAATTTGGAACGCTACTACTTAAAAAACAATACGGCGCATGCAGGCTCTCCTTCTCCTCCTCTCCCCAATCCCCCAAAGGAGAGCCGGCTCGCAGGCTACAACTAATTCAATTACATATTTTTACCAAACTTAACTCATTAATTGGTTGTCATCAATTTTGAACGGCTATTTTAATCATTCAACTTTAACAATGTACCAAAACATTTTTAGGTTTTGACTATAACTCTTGTCCTTTGTGTTCAGTAGGAAACATAAAAAGTTAGCAACACGAAATGATCTCTTTTTTGTGTGTGCTAAACATAGCCAACTCGTCTCATACATCTCGAGGGCCAGATTAAAATATTTGAATTTTAGGAAATTCCGAACAGTTTACAGCGAGAAATGTTTCTGCATAGCTGTTGCAGAAGTAAGAAATGCCCTTTCGGTTTATTCTCCTTAGCGTTCTCGTATCTTTTACCAAAATTTGTCACACACGTCCGCACGCTCAAAAAAAAGCAGTAATTATTAATCAATAGTTATTAATTCATCTTAATTCTTTGTTATGTTGATTAAGATTTACTAATTATATGAATATTTACCAATTTTACCGCTAATACTATGTGGATCCTAGTATGGACGTTTCATAATTCATTTATGCTTAATTTAAAGGTGATTGTGACTTTGAAGATGGCTTTTGTTACTGGCGTCAGCGTGGACTCGTTCATGACAATTTTGATTGGTCGATCAATAATGGTGACACGTCTACCGACCAGACTGGACCAGGAGTTGACCACACGACATATTCTGATGCAGGTTAACTTTAAACTATATGCTTATTTGAGTATATTGTTTAAACACGAGTAAGAGTTTTTTCTCTGATTCGATACAGTGATAAACAACAAGTTTTAGTTACTGTTGTTTGGACTTACCTCTCAAAATTACCTGTATATTTTTCAAATTTCGGGTCACTTATCTCGCTCAGTGCATATAAAGCCTGGTTCTCGATTTGGAAATAGCCGTGAGCAGTCTTATCCGTATCGTCGTTGTCGACATCGCTGTCATCTTCATCGTCGTTGTCGTTGTCGTTGAAATTGAGATTGACGTTTGCGTCGTCGCTGTATCGTAGCCGTTACTGTGTTTGCCGGGGTCGGTTTTTTAACCAAAAGAAAATTTTGAACAAAAATAATGAAATTTTAATTAAGTTGTCGTTTTCCGAGTTTTACTTGCGCTAAGCTGAAGAATTTGAGCATAAATAGTTTTAATTCTGTTAGTCAGTGCCCTTTAAATGTAACTTGTAGTGGATCAAGTGATTAATTGTTTGATGGGTTTTTGTGGTTACATTCGTGCATAGGAGATGCATTGGTAAAAACGCCAAGTTTATTTTCATTTTTGTTTAGTTTTTCGTATTGTTTTTGTGATTTGTCCCGGATCCTGTTCTCGTCCTCAGCACTGCCGCTCTTTGTGTGCGCATTTGTATATGTGCTTTAACGAACATGTTCACCTACCCATCCACGTTCTCAACCGCGTCCCAGTCCGCATCCTTATCCTTGGTCTTTTGACATTCACGTTGGCGTTCCGTTTACTTTCATGTTTACTTCAAATTGCTGATCACGTTTATGTTTTTGTTCATGTCCATGTTCATGTTTATGTTTATTTTTACTCTTATTTCAACGTGCTCTTACCATGTTCACTCACAACTTAATCTGAACAATGATATATCAGATGAAATGCGAGCCCCCAAAAACGTGTGTTTCCATAGATATTTTAGTTAGCTCACACTTTCGCAAGTAAATATATAAATCATTGAAAAATAGGAAAATGTTCTCTTTTTGTGTAATAAAAAAAGCAAAACTAAGAAACAACTCTTACCTAAAAGTAACTCCTCCTATATAACCCACAATAGGTAAACAATGAGACATGAAGCCTAACCATGCTGAGCTACACTGTCAATTGGTGAAAGACCACTTCATTAAATTAAATTAAAGTGTCCTTTACGCATGCCCTGATTGGCCAGGACCCGGGCATTTATGAGAATACGAAAGTCATGAATGACGTAAAATAGCCTGGAATGGCGTAGGATAGGGTCACTTGCATGGCAGGAAAAGCCAGTCAGCTTTAAAAACTGTCCAACTTTTAGCTTGCCTTTTTCTTCTTATTTTATGAAACAAATAGAACATATCGCTCCTGTGCATATGGATTCTCATAAAGTTACGTTTGACGTCATTTGAACACGAGAGAAGTGCATCGAGATATTAATGAGCGATTTTTTTAAGCCTGTATATTTTTGTTTTCACTTTGCAAGATTAGAAGCATTAGGGACGTACCTCAATAACGAACAGGATATAATGTGACTTTAATACTTTACGTAATAGATAACGCATGAGCAGCGATCTGTATCTCATTTATCTAAATAGCCATGTTTTCCAACTATCTTTCAAGTTGGAGTGATTTTAGCTATTAGTAAGTAAATTGAGAAAAACGTTAATGTAAATAATCATGACGAATCTGTATGGCATTTACAGATATTGATTAAATATTCATTTATTTTGGATTTTCTTCATGAATTTTCAATAAATTTGATAAATGACGTGTTCACGAGAATCAATATAAAACAAACACCTAGCGACTAATAACTTTTAATACTTCGATGACGACTATAGTTAAATACAATAATATCTCTCTCACGACTAGAGACTACCTGTCTTTTATATGTACGGGCAATATAATTTAAATATTCCACAATAGTTCTTTACCCACTTGGGAAATCCCAAAGTATAAATAATAAATGCAATTCTCAATGGTATTTCTTCTGAACATTCTCCCCTCCTTCACAGACGTTAGGCTGGCAAAGTTCATTTGTAACGATTTGTTTATTCGACTTCTAACGGTGCAAACTTCGTTATTGGTCTCACTATAGTACTCTTTCCGACCTACACCTTTGCTACTCGAACATGACCATCTTTCCCCGGGAATACTTCAGTGATCCGACCCAACGGCCAATGACCACGGGTTGATCGGAAGATATGGCAAGTACGAGATCACCAACTTGCAAGTCACGGTTTTTGGTTGTCCATTTTTATCGAACGTTACGCATTGGTAGCCACTCCTTCATCCATCTTTTCCAAAAATGGGTAACTAATTATTGAACTCGTCTCCACCGTTGTCTCGGGTTAATCACCACTGAGTCCAGCGATTCAGGAGCACTTTTACCAACTGCCTGACCATGAAGAAAATGGTTTGGCGTGAGTGGAGTGGCGTCATTTGGATTGGAGGTTTGATACGTGAGTGGGCGGGAATTCAATAAAGCCTCAGCTCCGATAAACACAGTCATCAATTCTTCGTCGTTTACATCGGCGTTGCGAAGAATGGCGTAGATGGCTTTCTTTGCAGCTTTCATCATAATTTTGTGAACGCCTCAGAAGTGAGGGGCCAAAGGTGGATTAAACTTCATTTTAATCCCATTGTCGACGGTCCTCTGTCGAATTTCGCTTTCGTCTAGTTGATTCGCCAATTCCTGTAGTTCTCGTGCTGCTCCAACGAAGTTAGTGCCCCGGTCACTGATAATTTCTTGCGTATATCCTCGACGGCTCGCCATTCGGGTTAGGCACCTCAAAAATCTATCGGTGTCCAGACCATATGCCATCTCAATGTGTACTGCTCGACATGACAAACAAGTGAATAGACATAACCAACGCTTCTCTCGTCGTTTTCCTCTCCCTTGTACGGTAATAAAGGGACCTCCGAAATCCACTGAAATTCGAGTGAATGCTCTGACGGGTAAACTGAACCGCGTTGTCGGCAACAGAGCCATCACTTGGTGGGCGGCCTTTGCTCGTCTTCTCTTACATTCGTTGCATTCATTCTCCCAAGCACGAATCTCTTCCCGAGCGGCAATGATCCAAAATTTAGATGACACATTTCCAAGAGTGTGATTGGTTCCTGCGATATGTTTTCCGATTTCATGATAATGTTTTACGATTAGCTTCGTCACCCAACATCGTCTTGGTAATATAATGGGAAATCGGACGTCGTGGGGTAGAAACTACGCATAGCATAGCCGACCGTCACAACTTAGAACTCCATCATCATCAATCTTCGGCATTAGCTTCAATAATTGACTCTTTCTTGGAATAGATCTGCCCTCACGAATTGCTGCATACTCCCCAATGAATTCTCTTCTTTGAGCATCTGGAATGAAACATCGCTGCGCTTCTTCGACTTCTTCAGGCGTTAGTGACCCTGTTTGTCGATCCCCATTTGGGATTTGGGAGTTGTGAACGAATCTTAGGACCCATGCTAGAACGTGGGTTCACCGCGTCCAGTTTGACCACTTCATAGGGTTAAGTCTCCAGGTTGGATCGTCGGAACGGTCTTTCGGTGTGCGTAGCGCCTGAGATGTGATGTAGGTGGTCTTCATTTCCGTAGGTACGTCGCATCCCTTTTCAATCTTGCTCCGTGGCCGTTCTTGCTCTTTCGCCAAATCTTGGGCCATGCCACCACAAATCACACTTGCTTAATTCCCAAGCTCCAAGCCCTCGAGAACACATATCGGCGGGATTTTCTTTGGTAGGAATATACTGCCACTGCTCGGGATCCGTTTGACTCTGAATCTCTCCGACTCGGTTCGCTACGAATGGACGGAACTGCCTCCCTTTTCCTCGAATCCAGTAGAGGACGTTCATACTGTCACTCCAAAACTTTGATTGTGTCACTGACATGCCAAGTGCTACTGCGATGGAAGAAGTCAAGCGAAGTCCCAAAACAACCGCTAGAAGCTCTAGGCGCGGAGTACTCGTCGCCGCCAGAGGGGATACTCGCGTTTTTGACGCAATGATAATCACGCTGACACTTCCATCTTCGTAGTCAGTTCGATAGTAACTAACAGCGCCATAAGCGTCGTTTGAGGCGTCGACAAAGGTAAGGATCATCGTTGACTTCACATCTGGTGACTTTTGCAGACATCGCGGGACCGTGATGCTTTGAATAACTTCGAGTTCTTCCAACCAGGTTTTCACTCGATTGTAGGTTTCCGCATCGATTGAGTCGTCCCACTCTAATCCCTTGGACCACAATTCCTGGAGAATAATCTTCGCTCGGACGATGAAGGGAGAAAGGAACCCCAAGGGATCAAAGATCGTTTCTACCTTGCTCAAGATTGTTCTCTTAGTCACATAGGCGCACGGGCACAAATTTATAGGGGGGGCAGAGAAGATTTTGCCCGACTGAAACGGAAATTGCCCGACTTTTCATATAAAAAAAACTCTAAGTGCATGTTGTTCAATATACTTTATCTCCTACAATACACAGATATTAAATTGTTTTGATTACTTTTCCTTATTTTCATCCTATTTTAAAATTTTTTTCCTATATTTTTGCCCGACTTAGCTTGAAAATTTGCCCGACTTAGCAACATTTCCATTCGTTTTGAATTATACAAAAACATATGACCATAATGCATCAGTAAGATCGTTTTTAAGTCAGCTATTCAGATTTTAAGTTATTTTGAGTGATATTTACTCCTGTTTGCCATTACGACGCCGACAACTCGCCGACAACTCTCGGCAAATTTTGTTCGATAATTGCCTATCGGCCGAGATGGTTTTCGTCAAATTTTACCAAATTTTTGCTAATCTACGAAATAATTACAACAAACAAATGCTTATACTTACTTTCGGAGTTGTAAGAGCCTAAATTTTCGTTGGTTTCGCTTATATATTGACAAATAAAAGCCATTTTCTTCTTGTCAATGCGCCATGATCCTCACGGGATTTTAACAGCCAGGAATTCAGGTTATAGCTCGGGTAATACTTCGTGGCATATCCTTATAAAGGTATTATTGTAAAAAGGGATCATTCAGGATCATTTTAAGCCCTAAGGGGGTAATATTGGTCAAAACCTCGCAGGTTCACAACAAATCAAAATGATCCGTCCCCGATCCGTCACTTGTAGCGGATGACTATGGGGCCGGACGAGAGTGATTGATTTCGTCAAACACCTGCGGTCTTGTGAAAAACGTATAGGCCAGATTGGTCCTTGGACTCGACGAACTATCTTTCTTCTCAATATGACCAATACAGGACCATCCCAACGGCCCGAGCCTTGCCATTGGTTCACCAGATTGACCTTTGACGTCACAGCGCGAATAGTGCAGGGGCCGGTTGTATAAAACTCTTAATCACTTTTTAATCACCCGTTTTGTGATTAAAAAGTGATTAAAGTTAACAAGGTGATTAAACCCGTTGTATAAAACAATGATTAGCGATAATCATGATTAAAATGTCGTTAAAGTTAATCATGGTCCAAGTGTATGATTAACTTTCTTAACTATGATTAAGAAAAAGTTTAATATGGCAGCCATACTAAGGCACTTCCTTTATGACGCTGAATTTCGACGAAGAAATCGCTTACCTCGAGTATTTAAACGTTATGTTAATTTCGAAGAGCTTTCAGACGAGTTTTTACGTAAAAGATACCGGTTTGGAAAAGACTACATACGCTTTATAGCAGCTTTAATAGCAGAGGAAATCCAGCCAAAATCCCACCGTAACCAATCAATATCTGCAGAGGAACAGCTCTTGGTTGCTTTGCGATTTTATGCGTCTGGGAGCTTCCTTCAAGTTATAGGAGATACGTTTGGGTACGACAAAGGAACAGTTTCCAGAATTGTGCGACGCGTATCCTTGGCTCTAGTTGCCAAAAGTGGACAGTTTATTAAGTTCCCAACAACACCCGAAGAAAAGCTTGCAGTTCGAGCTGGGATGTACGAGATCGCTGCTTTTCCTTGTGTAATAGGTTTGGTAGATGGCACGCATGTCCGAATACAGGGTCCCGCGGCTCATGAACCTAATTATGTCAACCGGAAGGGATTTCATAGCATCAATGTTCAAATAATTTGTGACGACAAATTTGTGACGACAAATTTTGTTTCACAAAAGGGTAGTAATAAGTACAACATTACAATTAAACAATACAAGTTGCAGCAATTTGTTACTAGTCAACCTTCACCTTTATTTCATATTAAATTCAATTCTGACTAAGGGGGTGTTTACATGATACCGGTACGACTTTCATACCGGTACGGGTTCGCCCCGGTTCCTATTGTGGCTCTGTTGTTCTTTACATGATACCAGTACAAAATTTCATACCAGTACAAGCCATACTGGCACGAGTTGATCCCAGTAGTTGTACTGGAATGACAAATTTCGTTCCGGGATAAAAAGTCATTCGTGTATCATGTAAACATGGGATCAACTCGTGCCAGTATGGCTTGTACTGGTATCATGTAAACAACAACAGAGCCACACTAGGAACCGGGGCGAACTCGTAGCGGTATGAAAGTCGTACCGGTATCATGTAAACACCCCCTTAGATACTTTACCTAGTATGGTAGCAGAACAAAAGAAAAGAAAAATGAAGCAAGACAACTTAAGATTCAAAAATAAAAACTTGGAATGTAGAATACTCAATATAGAATACTCGCTATAGTTTATCTGCAAAAACAAACACCATTGTGACCAGTCATGAATGAAAGGAGTGGGAGGGCAGGTATTGTAAAAGTAGTGACATTCCAAAAGGCCTATGGACATCACTTGTTTACACTATTAAAGTCTGGAAGGATGGCTACAAACATTGGCACCTGCCATCCCCCCTCCTTTAATTTATGACCGGTCCCTCAATACACAATATATATTTATCCTAGAAAGAAGGGGTTTTTTTGGCTACTGGCAATATCACCTGAGTTGATACGCTCCAGGATTTGAATTTGAAGTTCCAGTTTTCTCTTTTTCAAAATAAGATTGTCTTGCTCCATTTTCAATTTCTTTTGTTCCTCTTCCAATACCATTTTGTGAAGGTCTTGAATTTCGTTTGTTTTGCTCGGAGTCTTTTTTTTCTCCTTCCGAACTTTGGCCTCAGGTGTTCTCACCATGCCTTGACCTTCCGCTAGGATGGGGGCTAATGTTGGTATAATATCTGTGAAGTAGAATTTAATACAGTGTGTAATTACAAAGTAGTTCAAAATATGTTGGTCTATAATTGAAAAAAATAGTAAAAAACCTACCTACAATTTGGACGTCACTTAAATCATTTGTCGTTTCTGGAGTCGCTTTAAACGCTCTAGATGTTGCCGAGCTGCCCGGAAGATTAAATGTTGCTGGTGTTTCAAGAAGACTGATCAAAATTTCTTCTTGATCTTCCTCTTCTGACAGTTCTGTGATATATGTACTTGGGTGATCTAATATCAATGAAAAAGAAAATTAAATAGTATCAGTTTAATTATTAAAGCATTGGTAACAGGTATTAACATGCACGACTTTAATTATGGCAACTTTCTTGTTATTATAAACAGTCAACTTATCTGGTTTGCACGTCCACCATCGCAGTTCCAACAAATTTATATCCGACATACTGTACTTGTTTTTCCTTTTGGAGGAAGCAGGCTGGGGGTGGGGGGAAGATACGGGATTACGGAAGCGGAAATTAATTTAACTTATCTTTAACTTCCGCTTTCGTGTTTAAAGTGATGACATATTATTTTTGTGTTTGTTATGAATTATTGAAATTCCCTAATGTTCGATATTGTGAAAAACTGAAAATTTTCGACATAGTTGAGCACATAAACCGACGTTCAGTCAGTCTGTTGTCAGTCCGAATAGTAAGACATTTTGGCGCGAAAATACTAAAGTATGTTATTTATAACTGCAGATATTGAAACATGAAACGTTCCGGTTTTGTCTTGTATACACAAAAATAAAACAGAACATTGCTTTCTAACATTATTTAAAGTATATATACAACTCTTACCTTGGAGGGCTGAAGTATCGATACCTTCAGTTATCCCTGAAAAAGACGGCTCGTCTTGAAACATAACGATTTTTTTTGTTATTCCTCCCAATGGTGCCTCACCCTGTCCACCGCCTGTCCTCTTCCGAGATTTAGATAAACCTGCATTCTCTTTTTTGGCATTCTGCGCCAGGTTTCTCCACTTATCACGTATTTCGTCCGCCGTCCTCCCATTTGAACACCCGAGACTATTTACTTTTGATGTTATTCCTTGCCATACCTTTTTTTTCAGAGCATTGGTGCATTGGTTTGAATGTTTCCCCCTTATGACATCTAAATTTTTCTCAACCTCCTGCACGAGTATAGCACATTCTAATGCCGTGAAATTTTGTTTCCTTTTTTTTTTAACTACTTCTGCCTCCTCCAAAGAGGTCATTTTTAAATCAATGAAATCCAAAATTACAGATACCAATAAAAGTTAAAGCATTGTGGGTAATATATATTTTCATGGCTATACTATATAAAATAGACTGCGCAATGTATAGTGACATACAATGATAATTCACATTTCACAATGACTAGTAATGATAAAAATTAATAAAAACCCAGATTCTGAATTATACAAATATTTACAGTATAAAAAGTATTTGTCCTTGAATTGTTATTTATTGAACATGTACTCATTCCTATAATATACATCGAGAATAATACATGGATGTATGGAAATATGAAATTTATTTTAAGCGTGTGAAAAATAAAGTTTATGTTCAAAGCTTCCATGCATGTGAACACCTGCAAGAATAATATGAATATTGTAAAAGCTCTATCAAGCCCCACCCAGGGTTTTTTAATTTTTTACCTTGAAGAGGGGGAGCTTAATAGAGCTCTTACAGTAATCATACATGTCAAATTGATATGAATAGTGGCAGTTAGATCAAAAAACCATTTTATTTTATATAATAGATATTTAGTTTATATAATTAAATAAAAAACAGACTGCACCAACTGGGAAATTAAACCCAACACTTGGCATGTAGTTTTCTGGTAAGTCATTCCTGCTTAGGTCCTTGATAGTATATGGCTGACCAAACCATTCTTTAGTTCATCTTTTCATGCTCCTTTGCTATACAGGGCTTGTTTTCCATCCTTAGTTCCTACGAGATAAATGAAAACCATCCTCATCACCATTTTGAACAAAAATGGTGATGAGGAGAAGGTAGGATAGAAAAATCAATGGTACTAGTTATTCAAGGAAAAGGAAAGAAGTCTAGTTCAAGCATGAAGTTACAAAAATTAATGGTTTATATACGTGTGTGTGTACATGGATAGTAAAAAGAAAAAAAGTAAAAAATATCTTTTTACTATCCATGATGTGTAGATGCATGTTAATATTAGAGATTATGCAAGTATCCCATCACTTGTTCATCTTGCTTCCAAAACAGCTACCCTGCTGCAGTGACAGAGCTTCTAAACAAGTTCACTATAAATGCTGTTCTTGTTTATTCAAATCAGTCACCCAACAGTTCACTGCTTGAAAAACTGATCGAAACACTATCTTTCGAAGATTTAGGTGCTAGTCCATTCTGGCTGAACCTTCTACAAGCGAGAATTAAGCAGTTAGAAAAAGTGGAGCACAAAGAGACTTCACCGTTTTCAACTTCTTGAGAAGACCCGAGCAAATCCACAATTACCGAGTCATCCCGTACATACAGTGACAAAAACAAGAGTGGTATGACAAGAAGGTGATTGCAATCCAAAGCCAAATGAAAGATTTGAGCAAATTACAAGCTATGATAAATGCTTACCAAGAACGAGCATTTATTAAACCACAAATGCACAAGAACCAGCTGTTAAAATTGTTTGAATTAAAATGATTTCTCTAAACCTACCTTGTTTGTAAACTGCTTGCTTGAATCTTTTTCTTTTTCCTGTCTGTTTCATCACTGCGATCGCGATTCATTTCATAATTATTCAAGTGGTGTCATCACTCACGAGTTCAAGTTGCATGTCATCATCATCATGGCGGCATTGTCATGACCATTTTCCAGCCAAAATTTAATATCTAACTGTTCCAGTGCACACAATCATACATCAAAAGAATCACCGCATATTTCAAAAATAATATCTGCTTTTACCATTTCATCCGAACTATTTTGCATCCTTAAATCTCAAGAGAACGCCAGTCGCAAGGATCAACCACGTGTTCTGCCTTGTCGTTTGCTGTTCCAAAACGATACCACGGTGTTCCAAAAACATCACATGACACCCCCGTTAATTTATGTTAATTATGTTAATCACATTTTAATCACTTATTGGGGAGTTAAAAAGTGGTTAGTTAATCACCAGCCTAATCACCCTTTATACAACGCAATTTTGCCGGGTGATTAACTAATCATGATTAAGAAGTTAATCACTGGTTAACTTCTTAATCATGATTAAGTTAATCACTTTTTTATACAACCGGCCCCAGATCAATATGGTCTTAGCCAATCAGCACGTCAACTATGGAATCTGTAGCAGCTTCGGGGAAGTTACACACTTGTAAATGAGGCCAGCGGGCTTGAAGACGTCTCCAATCAACCACTTGTACTTCCCGGTAATTTGGCGTGGGCAAGTGAAGGCGCTGAACGGAACCTTAACGTTCCCATCACTGCTTACCACGATCAAATCTACTGGCATCGCATCGAATGTTTCAACGCTCTCGTTTAAGACTTGAACGGTTACTGATTCATATGGAACTGATAGCCCAAGAGCGCCTGCCACTTCCTCGTTCATATATGATGCATTGCTCGCGTCGTCTAGCACAGTGTTGACCTTCAGTTTCCTTCCATTTGCCTTAAGCCACACAGGTACTGTTCGGAAGGATAACGACTCTTCTGATACTTCGGCAGATGTCAGAGTTGTCATATACGTCTGCTGGTCTGACGCTGCGTCGACATCCGGCTTAGATCGACCAACTGCTTGCGAATCTGGAATAGTTTTCAGCGATCGTTCGGGTGTCTTAATCGTTATCTGCTTTTGGCTATTCTTGTTTAGCTTCGTATCTAACGGTCCATGCAGTAACTTGTGGTGAGTGTTCTTACAGTCGTCTATGCCACATTCTTTCGATCTGATGCAATCCTTGCCTTGATGATTACCACAAAGGCAACGAAAACACAGCTGTTTCTCCTTGGCCAATTTCCATCTCTGATCCACTCTCCAATCCTTAATAAATCTGTGGCAATCCCACACTCGATGACCGGTCTTTTCGCAACAAACACAGGCTCGGCGATTCTCGAACCGACTTATTTCACTCCCGTGCATCGTAGCGAAACTCCGTTGCTGTCTCCTGTCAAAGGGCTTCTTCTGATTTGATGCTATTAGGCCTTCTCTGCATTCTAGGGTACGCACACGATACTCCGTTTCGTCCACCATCCAGTCACGCAACGTTTCCAACGATTCCTCTCGATATTGTTCTGTCGACCAAAGAAAATAAGTGGACAACATCGATCTGGGAATCTTTTCTATTATCAACGTCTACAACATGCTGTTTGGTTTCAATTCGCTCCAACGGCGTTGTTCTTGAAGCATCACCACAGTGTTGACTAAGTGATCGGTAAACTTCTCAACATCGTCGATGTTTCGCTCTTGTAAAGGCGTCATGTGTCTCAGCTCGTCCATATAATTCTGAATCTGTCGACGATCGCCGCCAAACTTTCACTGTAGCGTCTTTTTTGCCTCTTCGTAAACTTCTTCAGAAAACCCCAACTTGCCTATCGCTTCCTCGGCTCTCCCTTCGAGACACGACTTCAGTCGAATTATCTTCTATTTTGGATGCTTGCCAGATTCGTCGACAATTGTTGTAAATGCAGCCCAAAAATATTCAAATTTTGTCTTGTCCCCTTTGAACTTCGGTATGTGAATTTGTTGACTGGTGAACGCCAGGTGGATGTACGCATTTGTTCACTTCTTTTTTGCCTCGAAGAATGGCCAGTAACATCCTCGAACTGAGGATTCGCCTCTTCTTGTAAATCTTTAGAATCATATCTCGTATTCTACCCAGCGACGTTGAGATGTAACCGTTCTTTACGGGGCTCTCCGGGTTGATTTTTACGGGTCTTCTCTATACGAAAATCCATCCCCCCCTGTCGAACTCGCTGTTCTTGATTTCGTTTGGTAGTGTTAAACTTTTCAGATGAGCCTCCTATGTATAACGAAGACCCTGGCGTTGACGGTTTAGTAAACGTCGTTGATAGAAAAGCTTTAACCGAAGCAATATCTCTGTCCGCATCAGTGCTCACATTGTCGAGTTCTTCTTCGGTTTTAATGGCACTTATTTCGTCCCCGGCTTGACGGTATGTTGAAATCAACTCGTCTATTATCTCCAACGTCTCAAACTTCTTCATTTCGAACGCCTCAGGACATTGTAGTATGGATTCCTGGTCAGTCTCCTCGTTCGACATTACACGAACAAGACGCGTGTAGAGCTTTGTAAGTTGCATCTTATTTACGCGCTTTTTTTTTTCAACTTACCAACGACATCCGTCACGGGTTCTCCTCCTGACTGTGGCCCACAATCAACTTCCAACTCAGATTCGTTGGCATCCTTCGACATGACTAACGATACGATATAACCATCTCCTGCTACCAGACTTTGTTCACGAGAATCAATATAAAAAAAACACCTAGCGACTAATAACTTTTAATACTTCGATGACGACTATAGTTAAATACAATAATATCTCTCTCACGACTAGCGACTACCTGTCTTTTATATGCACGGGCAACATAATTTAAATATTCCACAATAGTTCTTTACCCACTTGGGAAATCCCAAAGTATAAATAATAAATGCAATTCTCAATGGTATTTCTTCTGAACATGACGTTAGAAAACGGCAGATTGACCTTGTCCTGGGTCAACATGCCGAAAGCTCAACAAATCAATAATAAGTGTATCCGCAAACTTAAGGACATGATTTTGTTTACCTTGAAACACTTTATCGTGTTTATCACATTTATATTTATCTAACGGTTACAACTTTTAAATCTCACCAATTTACAATAAAATATTACTATTTATTTCCAATTATTATACCTGTTCCAGGAAGGTACATGTTCATTGAAGCAAGTCCTCCAAGGGTAGCTGGAGACATAGCACAACTAGAAGGAGGACCTTTTCAAGGCGGGAAGAATGTTTGTTTTACTTTCTACTATCATATGTTTGGAAAACATATTGGTAATTTACGCATTTACAAAGCTTTATGGAATCAAAGTACAGAAAAAGAACTTCTTTGGACAAGAAATGGTCTTGATAACCGTATTTGGAATAAAGCCTGGTTCAACGTAGCATCAAAGAATGATTATCATGTTAGAACTTAGCTAATTTAAATGTTTGCATGGTGATATTTCATGCTTGGACTTACTATTGTGTGTTTCGCCCTAGAACAATGGCCGAGTATTGTAGAACAAGGCCTGTTTATTGTTCTAAAACAAAATAGCACAATAGCGAGTTTGCACCTGAGATATTACATAACCAAAACTATTTATTTGCGGTTCAACCTTGAAAATAATTTATTTTATTGAGCTTTTCTCCTATTTAGTAACCTTATTAAAAAATAGCCACCGAATTAGAATTATTTTATGTGCATATAAATTAGCCCTTATGACTTCATTTTAAAGTAAAAATTAATTTAAATTTCACACAGGAAAACGAGTTCATAAGGGCTAATTTATATGTATATAAAATAATTTTAATTCGGCGGCCATCTTTGAATAAGGTCTATTAATGGTAGGAATATTTTAGAGCAGAAAGGTTTCTCGATTTTCAGCCGTATCTCGGGCCCCGGTACTTACGTTCCCCAGAAGAGACGGCTGGACGCGTGAGCCACAGAACGATATCAACAACCATTGAAGCTGACTGAAATATAACTGACCTTCGCGATCCTGTAGGTTAAATGACGAGAACATATTGGCCATTAACATATTTCTCTAAAGCTATCCGTTGTAAATCTTTAGACAATCAGCCACACTCATCAGCACTCTATTCATCGACATTTTGAACTGCCGGCTAATTCATGCAATAATCCTAATAATATATGCCTGCTGAAAATGTGCAGGCACTTATGTGATTGGTGAAAATCGACAATGCACAAGCTCACGAGGCCAGCCGTGATTTCAGGGGAGGTGACTACCGGGGCCCAAGATACGGCTGGAAATCGAGCCTCAAACGTTTCATAAAATTTAGTGATTGCTTATACGCCATAATCGTAACATTTATCGTGTATTTGACAGCGAAGTCTTCTTTGTCCAGGCACACTCGGAACACAGAGCACGTAATTCTCTGGCAACAAGGTTTCTTAATCTACGTAGAAAGCTAATACCTTCCCCTCCACGTCAGAGTATCAAAAAATAACCTGCCAACCGCAGATCATCATGCCGAAAACGGACAACAGCTTTGTACATCTCTACAGGCACTAAATTTTTATGTTATTTATATCTACTTTGTTTATATTATTTATACCGAATTATTTGAAAGTTTGCAGGGCGATAATAGTATTTAGGATAAGGTTTGTGGAACACCACGTAAGTGGAACACCACTGTATAAGATATACACGATAGATGTAACGATTATTGTAAATACGGTAGACAACAATCAAAATCTATGCAGCTAACCTGCTCTGAAAACGTCCTGAGCAACACAGGGATTTTGATGAGCGAAATAAATTATTTATGTGGTTGAAGCACAAAGACATAATTTTAATTAATAATTAAAACCTTGTGACCCAATTTTATCAACACAAATTAGCAACATACAAAAACATCACGTCAAACTAAACATTGTTTACAATATATGGTACACTGTGAACAATACATTAAAAATCCGCACACATTGTTTTAAGTTAGCATATCAATGTTGCGTTTAAATATCAGTATCTATTTCACAATTTCATACAATATGACGTCTATAAGCAGTCTACTATAGGAAAAAACGGCGAGTTGCCTAATGGATTTGGTTTAAACCAACTAGTCAGACAAATTCTAATTTAAAACGCATTTTTCATTGGTTTGGTCTTAAATGTGACTTGTTTGTTTCTATTTAACCAATGAAACATAAAGCTCTGTGCATATGTACTCTTATAAATGTACGTTTGATGTAATTTTAACACGAAATAAATTGAGTATAATCATCCCCAACAACCGCTTCATCTTTTTAAACAAAACCTAATATAATTTGCTTCAATTTTAGATTATCATTATAGCTGGTCGTGGCAGCGGACCATTGGGGGATATTGCCATAGATGACATTTCGATGACGGACAAAGACTGCTCTGAAGTGAATTATAGTATGTTGATAAAGTTATTTTTTACACATCTCTAATAGGGAATATATGAGAATTTATTATTTCCCAAAATATTGATGTAAATTTCAAATAATTTAAAAAGATGCAGTCAAAACTTCACGAACCACCACCTTAATTGACCGCACAACCCTTCAGTTATTAAACGACCAATTTTACGCAAAATCTTTTTGCGTTTATTTCCATAATTATGAAGCCACTGATGATCAGTACAGTTTTTTAAAATGTATCGAGCTAAAGCTATGGATTTTTTTAACATTTGTGTTATTGTGACATTATTTTTGGCATTGGAGGCAATTAATTCGATTTTATTACAATTGGAACAACCCTTCTTCTTCCAATTAGGTTTTAATTTTATATAATGATATTACTGCAAAATGTTTTCACCGCTTATCTTACCAGAAATAAACAACAACAGCGACTTCAAATGTCTCTATTCAGTCTTGAAAAAGCTTGCATTTTGCTTATCAAGCACGTCGAAGTTGTGGGGTCGAAAGCTATAACCTTGTCAAAAAGTAAGCGTTTTCAGACAAAGACGAATGAAATTCAACATCGCCGAAATCACAAGTTGTCTACTACAAAAAACAATGACTGAATATAAGCCGGATCTAACCGAAGCCAGAGGCAGCCCTGTAGCATGGGTCATATTTCTGCTGCCTCTTCCCCCCCCCCCCCCCCCCCCCCCCCGCCTCCCTAGCTACGAAGACACCCCGTGCCCCGTAGGAAAAACTAGAATTTATTTCGGTAGGTTGCTATAGAAACGGTCTGACTAATATTCGCGTAAGGATAATGCTTGAAATTTCAAAATTTATTTCATTGTGAGAATCCAGCGCATTCAACAGGTACATGTTTAATTATATTTATAAATTTACTCATCACCATGCAAAACGAAAAAACGATGTATCTTAAATCATTGCAAATAGATGTTTATTCATGTCGGTTTCTCCATTGCTGTGCGATGATACTTTTGAACTGTGTCAACAGAAGATCGAATCATCCTCAGTTGGTTTCTCCCGTTGCCAAAAAGTCGTCTTTCTGAATTTTTGAAGTTTTGGACTGGTATTTTGATACGATAATTTGTAAATTTTGTCAAGTGATTAGCGGTTACGATTCTGTTCGTTGAAGTCCGTAAAGAGAGAACAGAATCGTGTCCCGTTTTCCCGTTTTTTTACTTCATTTTTTGGGGGACGTCTGTTTCTTTATAACCTGCGAATACAGCCGCCTCACTTAAAACATAAAGCTTGAGATAAACGTCTGATTGGTTGTTCTGTGATCATCTCAAAAGTCGTTTCTGTCTAAAATACCAAAGCTGTTTTGTTAACGAAGCCTCGCCGATATAGTCATTCGTGCCACAACAAGTTTGATTTGCGATAAATTTCACAATTTCTCTATCGAAATTAAAATTTTTTTGTATCTACTGCGCATGTGCGAGTAGATGTTACGCTGTCGCGCTGTTAAAGTAAGTTAACAAAAGAATGCCTTCGGAGCCAATCATAACATAGAATGAAACGGCAAGTGACGACAAATAACTGAAGCTATGGCCGACGCCAAACTAACAACCATACACCAAGTATTTGATGGATCAAGGCTATGACAGCAAACAGCCATGTGGTTTTAAACAAAGGAGCGAAAGATATTCAAGTACAGAAGGCTTTAACAAATGTAGTAAACTTTCCAGTATGAATCCTCACTGACAGTGAGGCTGTGCTTTGGTGAGCGGAAATGGATGACCTATTCCAAGAAAATGAAATCAGCTTTATGGCAAGCACAATGTGAAAAACCTGTGGTAAACCCTCGAAAAAAATATGCTAATACTATCGATGTAAATGAGAAAATTAGTTAGACAGTCGTATGTCAGTGACAGGCGATATATGTCATGCAAAATATTGTGCCATAACTGTGCAGACATCTATTCTAGCTTTTACTCAATGCAATGATATTTCTTAAAGACTAACCAATGTTTGTTTGTCCTAATGATTTTGATGACATTTTTAGACTTCTTCCTTTTCCTTACTTCTAAACAATGATTTTACTTTGGTTCATACAATATTGTTATAACTACACGATTACTGGTACATTATTATTTTTACTATAATTGTTATATGCATAAACCCAGCAGATACATGCACGCCTGAGCGCACCTATTTTTCATACATTAAGCGCAACTTCCTGTACAGATATCAAGCTGTCGTAACGTAGCAACGCTAGTTTTATATTTTATATCTATATTTATATATAAATATAAATTAATATGTAAATATATATGTAAAAATGAATATATAGTTATATTATTTTTTTTAAATTCTATACCCGTTGAGTAAAATTTAAAACTTATGTTGCTACGTTAAGATAGTTTGAGGTCTGGACCGAAAGTCCCGCTCAATGTATGGAAAATCGTTTCGTTTCGACCGTAAATGATGAAACTTATTGTCAATCAAACTTGTTGTAAAACGAATGTCTATCGGCAAGCGTTTGTTGACAAGAACTAGGCTTCCGGTTTGGTATTTCAGACAGAAACGACATTGGAATTTATCTTTGTCGCTCAAGTGATTTGCGTACTAATAATAATAATATAATAATGACAATCTTTATTCAGGGTGCATTCATCACAAAAGTGGTTTTCAGAACGGCCCTGCAGAAGAATTAATACAATTAACAAATTAATATACAATATATATATATATATATATATATATATATATATATATATATATATATATATATATATATATATATATATATATATATATATTACAGATGTATAAAAAGAAAGATAGTAAACTATATTACAATATTAAAGCATAGCATAAATAGTTTGTTTTTAAAAAGTGCGAGAGACTTTGAGTTAAAACAGTCAGGTTCCAAATTGTTAAAATCATTGACAGCATGGTAGGTAACTTTATGTTTGCCCCAATTTGTTCTTGCCTTTGGTAAATGAAGAAGATAGCTCTGTCGGGTGTTATAGCTATTCATCTTATTGTTAAGTACCAAGTTAAAATTAAAATTAATAAGATTATTTAAACATTTAAAAATAAAAATACATCTGTGTGCATGTCTTCTTTGGCATCGTCTCTTCCACTGTAGGGACTCCAAGGCCTCAGTGGTCGATGAGGATATTGGCTGATTTAAAATAATGTTGGCTGCTTTACATTGCTGTACTTGTAGAGCCTTCATCAGGGAAACATTGCTTTTGTCTCCCCATACGATATCACCAAAATCAAATAAAGGTAGTATGAGTGAATTTAAAAGTGTAAGTCTAGCGTGAATAGGTAGGAAATGCTTGACTCTCTTTAGAAGTCCCAAGCTCTAGTTTGTCTTCGAGATGAGATTTTCAATATGATCATTCCAGGATAAATCTTCATTAAGTGTTACTCCTGGATACTTCAATGATTTTTCACGTTCAAGAGGTTGTTCGTTAATCTGAATGGAGATGGCATTAAACGACTTAAGGTGCTGTCTACTTCTAAATAGGAGAAGCTTTGACTTAGCACAATTTAAAGTAAGCAAGTTCGAGTTCATCCATTTGGCAACAGATCTTAGATCTTTGTTTAAACACGTTTCAACATCCTGAGCTAATTTTGCCGAGAAATAGATTAAGGTATCATCAGCGTAAAGTACAATCTTGCAGTGGTTGAGGCAACGAGGCAGGTCATTCACATATACTAAAAACAGTAAAGGCCCCAGGATGCTGCCTTGTGGCACTCCAATTCTAATTGGTTTAGAAGCAGAAAAAGAGTTGTCGATGGAAACAACTTGTTCTCGACCGGACAGGTAGGACTCAAACCAAGATAGTGAATTTTTGTCCAAACCAGAAGACTGTAATTTTTTCAGCAAGAGTTTATGGTCGACAGTGTCAAACGCCTTCTTAAGATCAAGGAAAACAGCGCCAGTAACGTAACCATTATCCAGTTTATCTAAGATATTTTCAGTTAATTTAGAAAGGGCTACGTCTGTAGAAAGGTTTGGACGGAAGCCAAATTGGTCAGATGAAAGTAGGTTATTTTCTTGTAGATGAGCATATAGTTGAAAATGTACGGCTTTTTCAAAGATTTTACTTAAAGTCGGAAGGATGGTGATTGGTCTATAGTTACTTGTGTCAGTCCGATTTCCTGTCTTAAATATTGGCACAACTTTACCTTTTTTCCAGGACGATGGGAAGGTCGAGGAAGACAAGGACTTGTTAAAAAGATAGGTTAAGCAGGGAGTTATCACACCTGCAGAATCCTTGAGGAGGCGAGCGCTGATTTTGTCCAGGCCGATTGCTTTTTTTGTTTTCAGAGATCTTTGGTAATTATGCACAAAAGTTTCTTGAATGGTGGTAAAGCTAAAGTTCATACAAGTTGTTGACGCGTCATCAAACGATGGAAAGACGAAAGAGCTGGTCCTATCAATAATTTCTTTAGCGAGTTTAAGTCCAACAGAAGTAAAGTATTCATTAAAAACATTTGCAATTGATATAGGATCAGTATGGGTAACTTCATCAGATATAATAGACGTTGGTACGTGACCTGACTTGTTATCACGAGATGTAATTTCATTTAATGTTTTCCATAGACCCGAGGGATTTCTTTTGTTGAGGTTAATACAATCTTGAAAGTAGGTAGATTTTGCTTTCTTTACCTCCTCGTTTACCTTACATCTGAGTTTTCGGTATGTAGACCATTGATCAGGGCATTTTGACTTCACAGCTTTTTTATGGTTGTAATCACGATCACGCATTAACTTGGCGAGGTGAGGAGTCAACCAAGGAGTCTTCAAACCTTTAATTCTCTGAGTTTTGATCGGTGCGTGTTGGTCGGCTACGCTGGAATAAAGTACACCATATATTTACAGCTTCATTAACATCTTCAGCATCAAATACAGGGTCCCAATCAATATCTATTAGATCTTGTAGGCAAAAATTCTTATCATAATGTTTAAAAGAACGATATTCGATGACACGTGGAGGCACCTTTGGGATGCCCGACTTAATGACACAATATATCATTAAGTGGTCACTCAATGCCAGATTAATTACTCCTTCATCGACAACACGGTGATTATTATTCGCAAAGATAAGGTCAATTGTAGATTCCTTGTCAGCAGTGATTCTCGTGGGATTATGTATCAGTTGGTCAAGATTATGTAGATTAGCTAAAGTTTTCAGTTTAGATCTCAAAGGATTGTTTTTAGATTTTTTACAACCAAAATCAACATTAAAATCATCCAACATGACAAATTCAATATTATCCTGTAGTTTAGATAAGGAGGTATCCAATTCTTCAATAAAATTGGTCAAAGGAAAGTTCGGCGCTCGATAAATTGTACAAATAACAAGTTTCTTGGTTTTTGGTCTAGCAATTTCAATCCAACATCCCTCTATAGTTTGGTGTTCCATCAGATCAGCTCGTTGGCGATAAGGTATACCATCGCGAATATACGCTGCCGTGCCACCACCAGATTTCCCTGAACGATCTTGTCGGAGAATACTGTACGAATGACCGACCAGGAACAACAGGGAAATTTGTCTTGACATGTATCAGCCCGGCCCGACGTTAGCAGATAAAAAAATTCAAAGGTAAATAGACATGGCCGTCAGATACCTAGTGAAAGCTCATATATATATATATATATATATATATATATATATATATATATATATATATATATATATATATATATTTATACTATAAGTGGGCTTACCTCAAATGTTGATAGTCGCTACTGTCAGTCTCACGCCGGGCGATCTTCAGGCGGCAGAAGATTTTCGATTCGGCGCTGTCTTAAATAGTTTGAGTTGCTTACGTCAATGCTAATGGGTGTATGGGTTGTTGATGGCGTGCCTCTGGGTGTGTGGGTTGATGGCGGTGTGTGGGTCGATGGTGCGCTACCTACAGTCCTACCTTTGTTCTTTCCTACACCTACGTTATTTATCTTAAACTTGTTTTTGTGCCGACATGTTGAAAGGATTTCTGATTTTTTGTGAAGTAAAATGGTTTTTTCGCATATCATAATGCAAAGTTTTTCTTCCAAACATCAATTACATCGGTTAGACCCCCTGAGTATGCATGCTGACCGTTTTAAAATTGACCAATTAATGTTAAAATTTTGTTTTTTGTTTTTCAAATTCCATATGTGTTTGGAGAGTTCGGTTTCGTTTGAATATTTTTTGTGTTGAAAAGATTTGGTGTGGTTTCTGTATCGCTCCTTAAAACTTTTTGCTGTCATGCGTATGTAATGCTTAGTGTCATTAGTGTTGTTTGTCAAAATAGTTGCTTTATATATGATGTTGTTTGTCAAAAATTGCCCACCGAGTGGGCATTGATCTTTATTTCTGCAGTTACAACCACTTGTGCTATTGTTTTTTCCTTCATTTTTCCTAAGAATGTGTGTTGTGTTTCAAGATTGTGGATTTAATGTTGTTCATGCAGCTATAACTTTTACTGTGTTTCTGTTGAAAATCTTGTGTAGCTTGTTGTGTGGTGGGAAATGTTTGTCTATTAAGTTTAAGAAACATCGTCCTATGTGTGTTCTAACGTTCTTGCTCTATGGTGGGTTAAACCAAATCATGTTTCTATGTCGCTTCCTACGTGGTTGGCTTGTCTCCTCATTGGCTTGCGTGTATACTAATTGTTGGTTAAAATTGCTGTGGTGTAATGCGTTTTTGTATGTGGGTGCAGACTCCTGGAATGTTGTGTAGTTTGATGAAAGGAGTGAAATGCGTTTATTTGTGGATGTTGGGAGTTGTTTTAAAATACTAGGTGGGTGGTTTCAATGCTTGTTAACATAAAGCGGGTCGTCATTGGCCTTCCTATAAGGTTTGTATGTTCCATTTTGTAAGTCAAATGTTGCATCTAGAAAGTTTGTTACATGTATATTTGCTTGGGCTGTGATTTTAAGTCCAAATTCTTCGAAAATTTTATGTAAGTCTTTTCTTGCTTTGTCTACCAATCTGCTGGTTTTGTTCTTTAAAATAGCTAATATATATGTCATCTCTATAAAGGCCAGTGTTTTCTTGGCCAAACTTGTTTTTAAGGTTGTTAAGTATGAAAAGGCCGACCAATTCGGATACTTCGGAGCCGTCATAGCTGCCCATTGTTACATCAAATAAGTTTTGGCTGTCCTTTTTAATCCATGTTTTTTCTCCGTTGAAAAGTAGTGATTTTCGTGCGTGTTTAACAATGGAAATGTCTTGCGTGTTTATTTTTGTCAAATTGGTTTACATGTGTGATTTGTCTTAAATCTGAATTTATTTTGTCAAGAATAGTTTTAAGTTTTCTAAGTCTTCCTGATTCGCTTTTAGCTGGGTTTATCAATCGGCATGTTGGGTTCTTTTCGAAATTTCCGTTGTGGTCTTTGAGTGAAATAAAAGCTTCGCGCTTTGTAGTTTTTTCGATTTTGTCACTTATATGGTGGCGATATGTTTTAGTTCTTGATCAATTTCTTTTACAAGTTTGAGTTACTTCATAAGAGCTTTGTTCACAACAAATTTGTTTCGTATGGCAAGCGCGAAGCTCGCATTTAAAACAAGATACCTAAACCAGAAACACGCCACAGAACTGAGCAAACACATTTGCTCTTTAAAAGAATCGAACACCCGACACTCAATAAGATGGAAATCATTAAGAAATGCCAACCATACTCCAATAGGACTAAACGATGCAATCTCTGCCTTTATTATTTGCCACCCCGAATTAAGCTCTCTTAACAAAAGGAACGAAATTATATCTACTTGTAGACATCGTAAGAAACATTTGCTATGTAATCAATAATTTTCCATACTTGCAACACGAACCAAGCACAAAATACCAACAACATGGCGTCACCTATCAACCAAACAACTCAAGTTTACTTAAATAACACCAGACGCAACATTCACCTGACGAGTGTGGCGAGCTTCGCGCTTGCCATACGAAACAAATTTGTTGTGAATAAAGTTCTTATGAAGTAACTCAAACTTGTGTTTTGATGTGATATATATATATATATATATATATACGAGGTGTAGATTGCCAACTCGTAACAGTCCCCTGTTTTGTTCGCGGGCCTACCATGGGCAATCCAAGATGGCGGCTGAAGCGAGCAAATGCTGAAGTGACTAAAGTGACCAGAACTAGATACTGTTGTTAGCATTGCAATGGTGTTCATCCAGGATAATCCAGGATTTTTATTCGGAACAGTTGAATGCCTGAAAGCTTTTGGTGCACAAGATTGGAATTTTGCTTCGTTAATTTGAAAATATAGGATTTTTCTATAGTTTGGACTGCTTTGTCGTCAAAATTTAGTCGTTCCTGAAGTAAATTAATTTGTTTAATTTTGGACGTTTAGATGGTCTTCCTTCTCGAACAATGCTCCAATAATATATACATTTCCAAAACGATAAAGGTGTATCTTACAGTACAACTGAGTACATGTTATCCCTTTAATGCTTGAGATGATGTGGTCTTCACGGAAATTCTCATCAAGAATATGGTATGCGCGTGAGCGTTGTTACAGCGATTTGAAAGGATAATTGTTTGTTTCCCAAAGGACATTGCGTTGAAGGGTTGTCAAAGCCTGGTTAACAAACGAACTCCACCACTGCTTAGTAGCTAAACGAAGTCCAAAGAAGCGGTCAGTAACTTTGACTACTTTGACGACTGATGAGGCCGGTTTTAACGGATTAACATTCAATAGCATTTGAATGCAATTAATTTTGAATTTGAAGGACAATTACGACCGTATGTGTAGTCTGATAAAACCGCAGGGTGCGCACCCCGGAAAGAGAGCTGTAAAAAATGTAAATCGGCCTTTGCTGGCCAAGTATCAGAGACGAAATTATCCGATGAAAAAAGTTCAACTATTGACAAAATATAAAGCAAATAATCCCGAATAATGTGTGGGTTGGTAGGCGCGAGCGCGGATCTTGCCGATCTAACGCCTCCTCCGCCGATAGAGAGCATGGCTAGCACGACTCTTCGCAGGCCCGCACGACACCCAGCTGAAGGGGGGAAAATACAGGGTTGCAACACTGAGTATTGTTAATTTCAAATCACTATTTAGCATGTATAAATAAAGTATTCTCTCAGGAATTTCTAGCATTGAAAGCTATACTAGGGAGTTTTCATTCATGTCGTCAAGTTAAACGTTTTAAAATCTTTGCTCACGACGGTAATTTTCCCGATCAGTTACATATATGCATACATGTTGAACGTTTGGGACGTCTTCCACAGGTTGCGGTGGCATTTAACTGAAGGCATCATCTTCGTCATCTACTGAAAGACGTACTGATTCCCCACTACACACTGCATAGATCTTCAAAATCCTACATGAATATAGTACATATTAATTGTCAGCTTTTGGCATATTCAACGTGAGTTATTAGAAAACGTTAACGTTTTCAAAATCAGCGATTCGGAAATTTCAAACAAAGAAATAAATAAAATTTGAATCACTCACCAGTTAATTGCAGCATCGTTTAAAGTTATATTTGTCAATGACAACTGGTCATCACGATCACAGTTTATAATATCCGAGAGAATCGTTCTTGTTGACATTTGACCCAGTACATAAACCGACTATTTGCCGAGCCCTAAATGTCACAACAACCTCTGGAGCACATACTTCCGCCGATTCGCGAAGGTTACAGCCCTTTATTTTAATTTTCCCTCTCTTTGGGCCGTCCTCCTCGCGCGCGAGCCTTCGCAGTATTAGCCTGCAAAGCAGGCCCTCCACAGGCACGGCCTATTTCGAATTTTTGGGAAACTTCAAGTCATATTTTTTGCTTTGTATTTTGTCAATAGTTTTGAACATTTTTCATCCGATAATTTCGTCTATGATGTCTGGCCAACAACGGCCAATTTACATTTTTACAGCTCGCTTTCCGGGTGGGCACTCTGTGGTAAAGCTCAACCTACTAGAGCAACAAAGAGGAGCTTATTCACAACAAAAGCAACACTAGATCAAGCATACACTGAAGTGTTGGAAACCCGCATCAAGAGTAAGATCCAAGAGCTTGATAACCTATACAACTTGAATATAAACATGTAGCTGCCTGGGAAGTCATACGTGACATCACCAGAACGTGTTTCAGCATTTCTTCAATCTGCTAATCAAACCTGACCAAAATAACATGAATTTTAATGACCCTTCCTTCAACAAAACGATATCTGAAGGACTTTCAATAAAGACTAGTCCACGCATACTCCATGGATGTACTACGAAAAGGTCTGAACAAGCTTCGGAAGTCTAAAACTCCTGGTCCAGACAACATATACCAGCTATCATATGGAAGAGTCCACTCTTTCACGAACAGTTGCTAGATTTCTACAATGAAACCAATTGAATCCACTCTCCGTAGAAACCCAAACGGATTTCGCATGAGTAGATCTACAACCCCCCAAATTCTCGCCTTCGGAAGGATAATAGAAGTGTTGAAAATCTCTAAAAAGACTACATACATCGTGTTTGTCGACTTTTCAAAAGCTTTGGAAGTGTAAACCGTAACGAGATGCTACATATTCTTCCGAACTATGGTATTCCTGAAGAATTTGTGAAAGTAATTGCCATCATATATGAGAGTTCACCAACCTGCATACAAACCATGAACGGGCCAACCAAAGAGTTTCTCACAACTGCTGGGAATATCCAGGGAGGAACACTAGTCCCTTATCTCTTTGCAATTGTTGTTGGCAAAATTCTTAAACAGTCAGTAGACATCTCAAATTCTAAAGGTATTGACATCATTCCTATTAAGACATGCAGGGAGAAAGACAATTATCTTACTGATCTTGACTATGCGGATGACATACCACTAATAACAACGTTATTGCAAGATGCACAAGTTCTCTTACTATCACTGGAAGATGCTTCAGCTAAAGTTGGATTTTTTCTCAAAGCCAAGAAAACGGAATACATGACTGTAAATAGAGATAGTATCCACCAACCAATTTCATCTGAGGATGGCAGGCAACACAAGGTAAAGGATTTCAATTATCTGGGTTCCTTGTTGCCGACACTCTCGTAAAGGTCAAGTTTGGAATGCCTGTAACAAACTGCATATAATCTAGCAGTATATACAAAATATCAAATCATCTCTGATTTAATTTGTTTGAGAATGCCTTGTCCGTCCAGAGGAAGAAGACCAACAACTACATTGACTGTGTTGCTAGGGACCCAGCCAACTGCCTCAATACCTTCGTAATCAGATGAGGGGAAGAGACTCCTGACGGCGCATTGTGAACTCTAGTCAGGATGCATCCGCATGATGATGATGATGATGGGCTCCTTGTGATAATCTATTTTCTATCAAACGTCAACCTCTATTTGAACCGACCTCCTACCCATGGTATTATCTCCGCTCGCCGCCCGAGTCCCACGCTAGGTGCCAAAAACTCTGGTCAGGGCTTGACGCGTCATTTCCAAATCATGGGACTTGATGTTGTTTATACAAAATGCCAACATCTGGCGTGATGAATTATTGCGAAATGCACAACGGCCTCACGAAACCAATCCGAAACACAATATAATTTAGCACGAATGGCAAAGTCTCAGACCGACCCCTTGTTGGCTTTGTGGCGCTCCTGACAATGTGTCACTGAATTAGGGAGAATATTTGTTTTAAGCATTCGAATCGCGGAGCTGTCAGCAAAAGTTGTCTTAATTTATGAGAGTTTATCACTACATTTACCAATGAAACACATACGTATTTTATTGTATATATTGGATGTGCAAGACAGTCGTCTATTTCATTACCGCGCTACGTTGCTTTGACTAGTTCCCATGCGGACATGTAATTATAAGTCCTCCACAAACATAATAAATACTGTTCTATTAGAATATTGGTGACAAATGAGTCCCCAAATGGACCTTTTACCTTTTAGGAAAACCCCGCAATGCATTGTGGTAGTTGGGTATCACTTCACTTCCAGGTGAAATGGCTGCCGCGAGGCGAGCACTTTTACTTGGAAGAATAATTGATTAGTTTTAACCGCTTTTAGCTTTCGAAAGTAAACTTTACTTATTGCAGCATAACTAGGGGGGTATTTACTACATTCTGTGGAAAAGGTAATGAAGTTACTGCAGTCGTTGTCGAGAAGGTCAATTCAGAGTGATCCACTGAGCGAACACGCTTCGAACAAAAACATTTATGAAGAAAGGTCTGTGCGAGCGTTTGCAGGTGAGTAAGCTTATCAAGTGGCGATCAATAAAACATTTTGCTATGTGGATATTTGTTTGTAGTTTATCTGTACAGATCGTGTCGTTTTTGCAATTGTGCACGTCTCTTTAATGCCTTTTTTCGCTTATTGAGACTGACAAATTTTGGCCATGCTTCCGATCAGACGTTCGATAAACAATACCCCTACTAACAATGTTTTGGCTCTGTTTTGGCCCGAAAACTAAGCTTGTTCAGTGAGCAAAAATTCAGGTTTTTACAAGAACTGCAACTCAAAAGTGCTTTCGCGAGTTTTGCAGCCGTTGTTTTGCTTATTTTCTTTGTGTCTTGATTCGTCTCCTCCCCAGTAATTTAGTAAGTTCTAAAATAGTATGCACTTGTCAAAGTTTAGCCCCAGGGCAGGGGGGACGATCAAACCCAGGGGGGATTTGACATTTTTTGAAAATTTACTTCAAATTCCTTACCCAGGGGGCAAACATTTGTGTCAAATAAAGAAAAAAAACGTTTTGTGGTTCCACCATTGTATCAATATAAATGCACCTATCAATGTTAAGCCCCAGGGTGGGGGCAACCCACAGGGATATTGACTTTGTTGGGGGAAATTGTCAAATCCCCCTGCAGTAGAATAGCCTTGTTGGTCAAAATACCCCTCCCTGGGAAATATCAAGTGCTAAAATATAATATTAAGATCATTTTATGTGTCAAAAATCCCGTCCCTCGAGCTTGTCAAGAAAGTCAAATTTCCCTGCCTTGGGAAGTCCCACCCTGGGGCTTAACATTGATAGGTGCATAACAATTGATTCAAGGAGAAACAACATTAACAGCATAATAAAGCAGTCAGTACAAAATCTATGTATGTGGCAGTGTTCATGGAGCTGGACATTTTTAATATTACAAATACATGATAAACTAGAAAAACCAAACTAATTACTCTTGTGGTCGTTCAAGAACATTTAAGCCCATTTCAAATCTTACACTACTGAAGAGGGCAGTTTCCAGTCCATCTCTTCTGAAACCTTCTTAAAAATTAAATACAGTATCGGTCAACAAACTAACAAAGATTATTAAACTGATATTGTCAAAGAAACTGCATGAGCACAACTTCAACCTGGGTGATAATAGAACACAAAAAATACAATAAAAACAGCTCATATTTACCTATCAGATTTATACACCAGACTCCCACACAAAATTATCAAATATCCCCTCTCTCAGGATGGTTGTTTTTGTCAAATTCCTAACCCACTGGGGCATGGAGGTTGTTAAGTCCCATTGGGTTCCCCATCCCCTGTCCCCTGGGGCTTAACATTGACAGGTACATTAGTTTTAATATGTCGTAAAATAATTTAAATTCAACATTGTTTATTTACTAAATATTAAAAAAAAAGTGTGGAGTTTTTCTCTGTACGTGTTGTGTACATTGAACTTTTCTCAAATAGTTTTAGTTACTTAGATATTAGTAAGTAAAAACTCAAGGTAGAAATATAAACTTTAATTGTGTTTGTGCAGTGTTCTAGAACTATAAATACAACCTAGTTAATACAGTACGTAGCTTGTTACAGTAATATAATATTTTAACCTAAAATAACATTTGTAGTGTTTGGCTTAACTTGTTGAATAGTTTGTAAATGAAATAATTATAAATATTTGTACTGTATATACATATTAGGAATATATTTATAATATTAAAATAGTTAAATTAGTTAGAATATAATTTATTAATATGAAGGATGAACCTTGCACTTCGAAGGAGGCAACATACTGTGCCAAGGTGAGACAAAGCAATGGACAAGGGACTTGAAATTCTTCCACCTTTATTTACCTATGAGCTGTTGCAAAAGCATCTGGAAACTGAATTAGCGAGTGAAAACTCTACTGGTGCTGCCAAAATAAAATAAAATAACTGAAGAAATTGTCTGTGCTAACTATGTGTAAGGCTGGTATTAAAGGAGGGTGCCGTAAACACGTTCTAGCATTGCTATTCCTAGACTAGTTCATCATTTATTCATTTGTTAATATTAAAAACGTCCAGCTACCTGAAGACTACCTACCTGAAGACTACCACACATATATTTTGTACTGACTGCTTTATTATGCTGTCAATGTTGTTTCTCCTTGAATCAATTGTTATGCGCCTATCGGCAATGTTAAGGCCCAGGGTGGGGTGGGGGCAGGCAACCCATGGGATATTGACTGATCGACATATCCCGAGACAGGGAAATTTGACTTTCTCAAGGGATGGGATTTTTGACACATAAAATTATCTTAATATTATATTTTAGCACTTGATATTTCCCAGGGAGGGGTATACCAACAAGGCTATTCTACTATAGGGGAATTTGACTGCAATTTTACCCCCACAAAATCAATATCCCTGTGGGTTGCCCACCCCCCACCCCACCCACACCCTGGGGCTTAACATTGATAGGTGCATTTATATTGATACAATGGTGGAACCACAGAAACGTTTTTTTTTCTTTATTTGACACAAATGTTTGCCCCCTGGGTAAGGAATTTGAAGTAAATTTTCAAAAAATGTAAAATTCCCCCTGGGTTTAATCATCCCCCCTACCCTGGGGCTAAACTTTGACAAGTGCATAATATTTTAGAACTTACTAAATTACTTACGAATCAAGACAAAAAGAATAAGCAAAACAACGGCTGCAAAACTCGCGAAAGCAGTTTTGAGTTGCAGTTCTTGTAAAAACCTGAATTTTTGCTCACTGGACAAGCTTAGTTTTCGGGCCAAAACAGAACCAAAACATTGTTAGTAGGGGTATTGTTTATCGAACGTCTTGTCGGAAGCATAGCCAAACTTTGTCAGTCTCAATAAGCGAAAAAAGGCATTAAAGAGACGTGCACAATTGCAAAAACGACACGATCTGTACAGATAAACTACAAACAAATAACCACATAGCAAAATATTTATTGATCGCCACTTGATAAGCTTACTCACCTGCAAACGCTCGCACAGACCTTTCTTCATAAATGTTTTTGTTCGAAGCGTGTTCGCTCAGTCGATCACTCTGAATTGACTTTCTCGACAACGACTGCAGTAACTTCATTACCTTTTCCACAGAATGTAGTAAATACCCCCCTAGTAATGCTGCAATAAGTAAAGTTTACTCTCGAAAGATAAAAGCGGTTAAAACTAATCAGTTATTCTTCCAAGTAAAAGTGCTCGCCTCGCGGCAGCCATTTCACCTGGAAATGAATTGATACCCAACTACCACAATGCATTGCGGGTTTTTCCTAAAAGGTAAAAGGTCCATTGGCATGAAAAATAATTTTGTAAAAATTAAAGAGGACGCCTTTTGTCCTGAAATATCGATGTGGAGTATCCTATATTGTCTATATTGCATTATTACTGAGAATTGCAAATGATATTGAGGAAAATCTTGGACCCATTGTTTATGATATAACTGGCGGAAGTAAAATAATCTGTGCCAGTTTAGTCAAAGGTAACAATATATGTCAATTTTACCTATGTTATTCACTACGATAATACACATAATTTCAGATAAAAGTACCAGTATGTAGCTCATTATGGCAGTATTATTTGTGCATATATATAGTAACAAATTATTTCATGCCTAATATGTGTTTTCTCAAATTAAATTGGCCATTTCCAGTTCTGGTATATTGCTATGTGCCATGTTGTTATATTAATTACACTGCCAGTGTCAAAGACCCAGTCACATATGATGCATTTGATGTAGATTTACTTACTAGAGTTGTGGGTTTAATATGTGTTTCCATATTGTTACAATTACTATGGTTGTTATTAAAGCATATGCTTAACGAGGAAAATTGTGAGTAGGTCGTTTGCATATGACATCACCGCCGCCGTCTTGGTTTACTTTTCAGTTGACAAACACTGTTGCAATTGACACACTGCTGACCATCATGTTCATCTTAGCAAGGATATTGGAAATTTACGTTAACTGAAAATATCAACCAATATAACGTCTAATGTCACGTGATTGTAAACGATGTATATGGCAAGGACCTGGGCAGGAGGTTGTGTATACCACCATGGCTCTACACGTAGACGCATGTACGCATTGCGTGCCTATTTTTTATCTTAGTAATGTTCCACTGTTAAATTGAAAAATTACAAGCAAATACTTCCAAATAAGCTACCTGTCCCAGCGACGTCTATACAAATATTAGCATATGTCAATATTGTAGTTTGCATGTGGTCATGTCCATGGCAACGAAGAGTGGTCTTTGTATTCAGTAATATTTAAGATATCAGGACCCGGTTTGACCATGGAAGAGAATTGTAACTATCCATGCAGTAATTGATTAGCCTGCGTACAGACGCGCCCTTCCCCCTCCTGTAATCGGGGAAATGGGGTCTGCAAAACGGCGTTCGTAATCGTGTTCTGGTCACGTGAGACTTCACCAGATTTGAAGGACTAATATGTGATTGGTTGACAAAAGGTAATTTAAGTAGCCGATATTTGATTGGTCAGATGTTTTATCATTAGCAAATTCTCATGCAAAAATGCTATATATAGCGGGTTTTCCCTCCCTATATTGTCTTCCTTTGTCTATCCTATTTGAAATGTCAACATGTATTCTCTGCTCTTGTGAAATTTTGAAACATAACGACAAAAACCTGGTTGATGGTAAAGGTGAATTTAAAGCGAAAGAAGAATTTATAGCTACGCTTGAATTTATAGTTCATCCGAAGTCACAATATATTTGCAAATCTTGTGTCGAGGAACTAAAAAAACGCCGTAATAAAACGTTGCAATAAATAATCTGCGAAAAGTCGAGGCCGACCTCTACGATTTACA
This sequence comes from Paragorgia papillata, assembly GCA_035771165.1. Classification (NCBI taxonomy): domain Eukaryota; kingdom Metazoa; phylum Cnidaria; class Anthozoa; order Scleralcyonacea; family Coralliidae; genus Paragorgia; species Paragorgia papillata. The sequence goes on along the minus strand of JAWNZC010000031.1, from coordinate 289,237 downwards.
TCATTCAAGACTTCCATGCCAGCTGCTCAATGTAAGAAAAAGAGAACTCGATTGTGGCAGTACTCACAAGAGTTCTCCATCGAAACGACTTGCTACTGATCCAGATAATAATCGCAATCAGCTTGGAATATTAAATAACAACATCGACACCAACAAAAGTCTAAATTTCTTCACATCAAACGCTGTTGGCTTTTCGCCAGTTCGTCCATTCTCTCATCAATATAATCTCCCTCAAAATAGAACTGTCGACCAAATTAATAAACACCGTATTTGCTCGTCTTATAATCCGCTAATTTCAAAAATCCAACAAGCACGCTGAATCCCTTGAGAGAAGGACGCCATTTTGTTACTGCCATTTGCAAGCCACCATTTATAGGAATGCGATTATTTAGGTTTGAAAGTTGCAAGTTTCGTCAGAAAACGTTGAACATTTAAAAACAAGTCGATGAACTTGCAGCGTGATTTCAAAGAAACCTGTCCAAATGACGCCGCAAGTTGATTGATTTGTTTTTTAAATGTTCAACGAAACAAACGTGAAAATAATCGCAACCCTAATAACAGTGACTTGCAAATAGAGTATTGGTGTGAAAATTATGCTAGCCTAAAATTAATTATTTTGGTTCACGTGACCAGGAACACGATTACGAACGCCGTTTCGCAGACCACACTCCCCCGATTTCAGGAGGGTGGTGGGCGCGCCAGCACGCAGGCTATAATTGATCGAAGTTCTTTCTTCAATCTCGAACGAGAAGACGCGAACACTAATAAAACCAAGTCAAATATTTAATATTGTCCGCCTTCATTTGCGAGTAATCTCCATTGGCATCATCTATTCATTAGACAAATACACAGTCCAGCTATTAATTTAAAATGCATACCACGTTGCAGCTACATTCTTGTTTTAAGCAGTTAAGTGGTTGTTGTTTCTGAAGCTTCAGTAAATAACTAGCGAAATGCTAAAAGGTTTGAGCTTTCAACTCACATTGCTAGCATACAACCCTTGCACACGACGAAACGAACGTAGCTTAATTGCTCAGCGAATCAAAATGTCGCAATTTCTGATTAGTTGAACAGTGGGTGGACTCTGCGAAGACGGTACTCCGCGTCTGGCATGTTACCAAATATAAGCAACACGTCCATCTCTTATGATTGGTTAAAAATCTGTAGAATAATCCGCTTAAACCAACGGATGCAGAGAAACCTTTAATTAGCTTTGTTAAACTATAGGTTGCCAACCCAGAATAAGAAATAATACGAAATTTAAGACAATGTAGTCTTCCTTATCTTTTTATAATCGGTTAAAATAACCTCAATGAAAGAATTAATCTTTAATATCCGGTCGCGCATTTTTTGAGCGAACTGAACTGCATATATTATCTATTTGAATAATCAAGAAATAGAAAGATCTCGAGGGGGGTCTTAAGGATTGAAACAATTGGACAGGCTCTAGGGAACATTGGTCAGCATTCTCCAGTATTGACTGAGTTTTGTAAGTTCGTAAATTGTATTGATTTTGAACGTGAATATTGGCCGTTTTGAACGTGTTCTGCCTTGGAGATGGTGCTGAGAGGTCAACTAATTAATGATTCGGATGAACTGCTTTAAATCATTGATGAAATTTTTGATGGAGCGCGAATTGTCAGGGGAAGATGGCGACGAATTAGATACCGATTTCAACGGGACTTATGATCAAGAACAAATCAGCCATGACGAGACGGATCCTGGCAGGAACGTAATGAAACCCAAAGAGGTCCAATCTCGTACCCAGAGCCTGCGATCAATTTGGTCATTACCAAGGACCGGAGACTCTGGGGAACTCCGATGAAACTTGTCATCTGATCGCTTAGTTTAAAAAAAGTAAAATTGCAAATAATGTGCACGTTGCAAACTTGTTTAATCGATTTCTCGACGTTCTGTAACACATAATTATACACGACAGACCCAAAATACAATTGAACACATGATATAATTTAAAACAGCAAAAATCCCGACAATTTACAAGTTAAAAATATTGTTATTCTCGTTTCGTCGCCAAACAAACATCCATCGTCTCGCTCGTCTCGTAATTCTTTGCCGTTTCGTCTCAGATCTTTAAAATTATATTAGAGAATACAAGGTCGATGTAGTTTAGCCAAAATTATTGACAGAAAGTACAATTCCTTACATGAGCGGCTGAGCCGACCACTGCCGAGTGCCGATGGCGACTTGGACATATAAAACACCCTCGTCAAATCGTCCTGTTGACGATTTAGAAAAAAGCTAAGAAAGACCATTTGTATCGCAACGCTTTGTCAAGAGCTTTGTAAAACATACTGGGCCATTCTTTGTCGGTAAAAAAAAATATTTTCCCTGATCTTCGCACGGCTAAAGATCGTCGATGACAGTAACAAATTATAGGGAACTTGGAGCCAGAGGACTGGGAACAAAAAACAAATTTTGTTCGTTTTTTTTTTCCATCGGACTTTCCCAGAACCTCCGTTCCTTGGTACTGACCAAAAGGATCGCAGGCTCTGGGTACGAGATTGAAAGAGGATGATCTCAGTGACAATATAAAAGGACAGTGAGCTGATGGTCAGCATTTTTTTTGCCATTGATTGAGTTTTGAAGGTTGTAAATTGTATTGACTTTGAACGTGAATATTGGGTGTTTTCGACATGTTCTACCTTGGGGATGGCACTGACATCTATTTATTTTATTTTATTCATTTATAAGCTTTGGCAAAAGTGGCAGGGACGTCTCAAAGAATTGTTATAGCTAATTAGGTCGTGTGACCTCAAAAGTGTTTGTAACTGTCATTTTTGAATTCCTTGATCAATGTACTTTCCAAACATATAGTTTGTGGAGGGTCACGTATAAACTTATTTTGTAATCATAAGAGTTTTTATTAATCTGTTTAATTTGAAATGAAAGAGCTAGTTAAAACATTGAGATTTTTTAAGCAAGTCTTTGCTTTATACTGGAAAATATAAATACAGTTGAAATAACGATGATTCGTAAAACATGCATTTGATGATATATGTCGAAATTAAACAAGTTTATGCTTTGAGGTCTGAAGAATATCCCCTACTATACCCCCGTTGGTGTGGAATTAAGTGACGTGAAGTTTGACGACGACACATTTTCGATGTGGATTCAACCTCGAAGGACAACTCTTTGTGACGTCGATGACACGTTGACAACGCAGAGTCGAAACATCGTCGGTATTGTGGTTAAGTTGCGTAAAATTTGACGACACAATGTTGACGTCGTTTCAACGTACGTCTAGACAACCTAAATTTCCAACGTCTTTAAAACGTCACCAAAGCGACGTCGAAATATCGTCGATTTTTGGTAGATCAACGTCGCAACCCGACTCAGTTGAGCGCAAATCGACGTCGAAACGACGTCGTGTGCCGCCTGGGTACACTGGCTGTTGCCTTTTAAACAATCAAAACTATAAGATACGGAATAAATTTAACTTTAAACATAGTTTTTGTCCTTTAATTGAAATAATACAATCTTTCTAAGTGAACAATGCAACGCGTTGTCTCCAAACGACCAAATAACCGACATGAAATTAGGACATGCAGATGACAGCAATGGCTCTACAGTATATCTTACACTTGTTTTTAACGTGTGTTGCTATAATGATGTTGTTTTCAGACATTTTACTATTTTGGTACGTTACCGTGTATTTTTATTTATTTGTCGGTGATTGGTATTGTTCGATATTTGAATATACTTTGAATAAGAACGTTGCCCTGGTGGCGTATTCATATTTTATAATCAAGCGACGAAAGATAAAAACTGCGGCGTAACTGGAGTTGGAGTGAAACATTCTGAGATATCGACGACATTTTTATTTAAGCACCCAAGTTAAAGATAAAAGAATAAGAAGATCAAAGATTCTTCCAGTAAAAACTTAAATATACTCAGCGTAAATTAAGACAACTGTCAAAAAACTTTCTTTCGGTTTAAAATCATGTCGCAGGTTAAACCATTTCTTTCAAAATCCAAAATATTTCTTCGCCAATTCCAGTAAGATCAAGCATTATTATAGACCGGGCTCCCTCCCACTATCGAGTATTTTGATATATACATACGACACGTGACAAGCCTGGACCGGGGCCTTTTCGCAGCGAACGTGGAGGTCGGGCGGCAGACAGAGTTAAGTCACTGGGTACGAGGTTGTATTTAAGTAACCACTTTGTTCTGCACCAACGTTGCTTATTGGAATTGTAACCGAATTGACAGCAAGGCACCCTATAAATACTTCTTGATTTGCCCCTGGGGACATAATGGACCAACCAAACTTGGTATGTTCGGCGACTGGCTCCCCGCTTTGACCGACTCGTAAACTCTCGCTGTACGTATCTTGGCATAGTCGTTCGCTCCAAGGATGAGGTGGATAGGTAAAAACTCTTTTTCGTCTTCATCATCCATATGAAATCCTCGCAGGTGAGAACACTTGGGTAGAATTTCTTTGTAATGGGGATTCTCCAATGATAACGACTCTCTCTTCTCTATTTTAGTAATGTTCACATCTAGGTCAAAGTCACCAGATAATGGGTGCATTTTTACTTCGTACACTTGCATTGTTCTTGTTGTCACTCCAGTTAACATCGCGATCTGTCGGACTTTAGTAGATTTTAGATTGGCACGAGTAAGGTTGATGGCTGTAGAAGACGCATACGAATGACTTGCACCACTATCGAGTAGAGCACAGAATTTGAAACCATTTAAACAAACCAAAACTACTGGATGTATAACAGCGCTTCGACCGATATGATTTGCCGTCATCCCAGGTTCACGAGGCTTTTGACTCTTGTCGCATATTGAGGTGTGATGTCTTCCATGACAGACCAAACATTTGCCCTTGCTCTTGCACGCCGCAGCCCTGTGTTTCGCACCTGTACAGTTAAAACACAAGTGTTTCTCAGCTAAGATTTTCTTTCTGTCCTCAGATTTCACGACCTTGTCACAGTTAATTGCTCGGTGAGCATCACTAGAACAGTAAAGACAGCCCTTGATTTTAGGACTTGAAGCATCGTCTCGGTTAGCCAAAAATGATCTTTCTCTTCGGAACTTCCCACTCGGAGTATCTTTGACCGGATTGATCTTTGTCCACTTTCCAAGAGCTTCCACCAATTCCACGAAAGTCCAATCACTCCAGTTCTCATTTGTCATTGCAAGTTCACACTTGACCACCTCCAATTTGTCAAACGTAAACCTGACCGCCGCATCAAGTTTACCCAAACTGTCCAATATCTGCAAAGATTCCACGTTATATAACAATGTTTCGTAGAAGGCATGTATTTTAGCAACATCACACTCTCTAATTTGACGTATGCACTGATCAGTTTCAGCTAGACAGACTTCAGTTTCTTTAGCCCAGTCGTTGACTTGTTCCTCTGTTTCCCCTTTAGCAAACATTGTCTCTTCGATGTTCTCTTTCAAAGTGTTGACCATTGTAGAAATAGTTGTGACTGATAGACGTTGTCTCACCAGTGCCTCCTTATCATGTTTACCAATGACTTCAGTAGTTTTACCCACACGAAACTTTAATGTTTTCAACTTGCTACAAACGTCTTCCAATGTTTTTTTCCATGTTTTTGTACAATAATTTAGCTTAAAACAGTTAACAAAACAGTTCAATTTCCAATAAATGCAATGTAAGACTCTCTGATCCAATCCAATGTTCTTAAATGAAGTATTTTGTATGACTCGTACCGAGACGTCCAGTTGCCAACGAGTCGCGCTGTCACGATACCAATTATACAAATCACAAAACGAACGTACAAATTCTGGCAAATTTTCACCAAATAAACCAACAGAACATACACCAATCGCAAACAAATTTAGTAGAACAAGTAAAGTTAAATCACAGTTAATGTATTTGTCGTACACTAATTCACAAACTCACGAACAATCGCCGTTTAAAATCCAACTTTCACTTCAGTCTTGAATGTTGACACGCGTTGTACACCAACAAATTTCGCCGTTTAAAATCGCTTAAAAAAACTCACAATGTTCGGCAATCCTGCCGGGGTCGCCACTGTGTCGAAAACGTATGAACTTGATTCCGCTACGCCTCCTAAAATACTCCCGCTCACCGTTTAGTTTTGCAATATATTTAATAAAACTCACTTCACCAATATTCTCACACTCAGGGCACACCAATTTTATTTTGTGTTTTGCGGGCAGAAATCCTCTTTTTTCAGGATTGGAGGAGGGGGAAAAAATAAAAATAAAATTATATTGATGATTCAGGAATGTTAAAATTTATCACAAGAAATCTATGTATCACAAGAAAGGATTTATAAAGCAACATAGTACAATGTATTGATATAATAGATTAGCCATTGCCTAACTGATTCAGATCAATAAGACACAAGAGTTAGCAAGACAAATTTTGCAGTGTTTACAGGATCTGTGAATGTACTAACAGACAACCACGCACAATCTGGTAGGCCCGCCATCACGGCACATCCAATATATTTACATAAAGAGCGAGCTGCAGCTTGAAAGCACACATGAGAGCGTCTTGCGGATCGGCCATGTTTTGCGCATGCCCATAATTCCAAATTAGAGGACTGGAGCCTAAAGTTTTGCCTAAAGTCTGCCGGGTTCCGGTTCATGAATATTGCTCAAAACACGATCCAAACAATATTATTAAAACCAAAAGTGCAAAACCTCGGCAATTCAGCGTGTTCTGACAAGTCATTTCAGCCATAAAAAGTGAGCTTCGGCAAGAACAAAACCATTGATTTTTATTATTTCGGATTCTTGACTTATTTATTCTTTTATTTTAAAAATAAAAGGATAAATTTTCAATTTTATTTTTATTCTGTTTCCCGGATTTTTAGCGTCGGCGGGCCCGTAAAACACAAAATTAAATTGGTGTGGCCTCACTCCTGGTTGCCACAAAATCGAGTTTTTCTTCCAATTTACCTATTAAAGTACAATCTTCTACAAAAAGTGAAATTTCAAGTTCACTTTTAGCAAATATGAACTATATCGTTAGAAAGTTCCCAAAAAACTATATGAAGGACATTTAAGCGGGTAGTACGATTTTCCAAGCCTATTTTGAGTTATTAATTTCATATAGTTTTTTGCAAACTTTCTAACGATATAAGTTATATTTGCCAAAAGTGAACTTTAAACGTCTGTACTTTATTAGGTAAACTGGAAGAAAAACTCGATTTTGTGGCAACCAGGAACAAATCTGCATTGGCCCTATATCAGAAAATCGTCAGCAGTAGTAACTCTATCTACATGCCAAGTTGCATGCTTGTATCATAAAACGAACAATTCGACCAATTTTTGGTTGTTAGCAGCTGGACTATACATGTAGTCATGTCCATGGCGACGAAGAGTGGTCTTTGTATTCAGTAATATTTAAGATACCAGGACCGGGTTTGACCATGGAAGAGAACTGTAACTATCCATGCAATAATTGATCGAAGTTCTTTGTTCAACCTCAAACGAGAAGACGCAAACACGAATAAAACCAAGTCAAATATTTAATATTGTCCGTCTTCATTTGCGAGTAATCTCCATTGGCATCATCTATACACAGTCCAGCTATTAATTTAAAATGCATAAGACGTTGCAGCGACATTCTTGTTTGAAGCAGCTAAATGGTAGTTGTTGCTGAAGCTTCAGTAAATAATTATCGAATTGAAAAAAGCTTTGCGCCTTCAACTCACATTGCCAGCATACAATCCTTGTACACGACGAATCAAACGTAGCTTAATTGCTCAGCGAATCAAATAATACGAAATTTAACAAAATGTAGTTTTCCTTACCTTTTTATTTTCGTTTGAAATAACCTCAATTAAAAAATCGAACTTTAATATCCTGTCGCGCACACTTTTGAGCGACCAGAACTGCATATATTATCTGTCTGAATAATCGGAAGAAAAGAACTCATGTGGGCCGCGTCTTGTGGATTGAAACAACTGTACACGTTCTAGGGAACATTGGTCAGCATTCTCCACCATTGACTGAGTTTTGTAAGTTCGTAAATTGTATTGATTTCGAACGTGAACATTGACTGTCTTGAGCATGTCCTACCTTGGAGATGGTGCTGAGAGGTCACCTAATAAATGATTCGAATGAAGTCCTTTAAATCATTGATAACATTTTCGATGCAGCAAATTGTCGGGGAGGATGGCGACGAATTAGATACCGATTGCAACGAGACTTATGATCAAGAAGAAATCAGCCATGACGAGACGGATCCTTACGAGAACGTAATGGAACCCAAAGAGGACGATCTCGGTGACAATAAAGGACAGGGAGCTGATGGTCAGCATTTTTTTGCCATTGATTGAGTTTTGTAAGGTTGGAAATTGTATTGATTTGGAACGTAAATATTGCCTGTTCTGGACGTGTTCTACCTTGGAGATCTCGCTGACATATATTTATTTTATTTCATTTATTTATAAGTTTTTACACAAGTGGCAGGGACGTTTCATAGAGTTGTTATAGCTAATTAAATCATGTGACCTCAAAAGTGCTTGTAACTGTCATTTTTTAATTCCTTGATCAATGTACTTGCCAAACATATATACTTTGAGGGTCATGCAACTTATTTAGTAATCATAAGCGTATTTATTAATCTTTAATTTCCTTGAAAAAGCATAGTTAAGCATTGAGATTTATTAAGCAAGTCTTAGCTTTATACTGGAAAATATAAATACAGTTGAAATAACATTCGTAAAACATGCATATGATATATGTCGAAATTAAATAAACTTATATTTTGAGGTCTGTAGAATACCTCCCTACTTTACCCCCTTGGTGGTAATTAAGTGACGTAAAATTTGACGACACATTATCGACATGGATTCAAAGTCAAAACAACAGCTGTTTCTGACGTCAATAACACGTTGACAAGGCGTCGTCGAAACAATGTCGATATTTCAGTGGTTAAGCAACGTCAAATTTGACGACACAATATCGACGTCGGTTCAACGTCGAAAGAACAACTCTTTTTGACGTCTATGACACGTTGACAAGGCAGAGTCGAAACAGCATTGTTGTTGTTGTGATTAAGTGGCGTGAATTTTGACGACACAATATCGACGTCGGTTCAACGTCGAAAGAACAACTCTTTGTGACGTCATTGACACGTTGGCAAGACAACGTCGATATTGTTGTGATTAAGTGGCGTGAAATTTGACGACAAAATATTGACGTCATTTCAACGTAGAGGCAACATCTGTTTCGGACATCAATAAAACGTTCACCAAAGCGAAGTTGAAATAACGTCGATTTTTGGCAGATCGACGTCACAACCCGACTTTGAGCGCAAATCGACGTCGAAACGATGTCGTGTGCCGTCTGGATACACGGGCTATAGCCTTATAAACTGTCAAAACTAGAAGATGCGGAATAAAGTTAACTTGAACGAGAGTCTTTGGCCTTTTCTTTAAGTTTAATATCTTTCTAAGTAAAAACGCAATGCATTCTCTCCAAAAGACCAAATAAACGACAAGAAATTAGGACATGCAGATGACAGATATGGATCTACATTAGACTTTACCCTTATTTGTAACGTGTCTTGCTATAATGATCTCGTTTTCAGACATTTTACTATTTTGGTACGTTATCGTGTATATTTATTTATTCGTCGGTGATTGCTATTGTTTGATATTTGAATATACTTTGAATAAGACGAAAACGTTGGCCTGGTGGCGTGTTCATATTTTATAATCCAGCCACGAAAGATAAAAACTGCGACGTAACTGGAGTCCGAGTGAAACATTCTGAAATATCGAGGACATATTTAATAAGTTAAGCACCCAAACTAAATATCAAAGAATAAGAATATCAAAGATTCTTCCAGTAAAACTTATGTATACTCAGCGAAAATTAAAACAATAACTGTGAAAAAACTTTGTTTCGGTTTTAAAATCTTGTCGCAAGGTTATACCATTTCTTTAAAAATACAATGTATTTCTTTGCCCATTCCAGGAAGATCAAGCACTATGATACGCCGGGCACCCTCCCACTATCGATTATTTTTATATATACATACCACACGTGACCAGCCTGGACCGGGATCTTTTCGCAGCGAACGTGGAGGTCCGGCGGCAAACAGAGTTAAGACACTGGGTACGAGATTGTGTTTACGCAACCACTTTGTTCTGCACCAAAGTTTTTAAAGGAAATTCGACTGAATATAGAAAGAAAGAAAGATATATATATATATATATATATATATATATATATATAAATCTATATATATTAATACTTTATTTTGCAGATGTGTCGTCATTTTGTTCCTTTGGAATATTTTGCGCTTGGAAAAAGGATAAGGTTTGGACACGTGGCACATACGAATACCAATACTATATGGTACAAGGTACTTCTTTGAATAAATTTATTTGCTACTTTCTATTTTCTAAACTTTTACATATTATTATTAATTATATATTTTGCAAAAACAACATCAAGCCATGACGGATTGATCTATTCACAGATCGATCAGTTGATATTGATTCAATATTTAATTGATGTGTATATATATATATATAGTTCAATCTACAGACACGGTGTTTCGCTGTACAACAGCTCATCAGTGTAGCTTGGAACAATCTGAATGAATTTCATCAATTACTTATACACATGCGATCGTCGGTGACAACCGCATGTGGGACAGCATCGGTGAAGTACATTCAGATAGCGTGAAGTGCGCATGTTTCCGAATGTTTCCGAATGTTTTAAAAAGCTTCAAAAAACGACCCATTTGGGAAGTTAATTGGCATAGTAAGTTTGAAAAATAGCATCTAAGCCGAGAAAATCAAAGCTAAAGTTTATGTAAATCAAGATGATTCTTTAGCAGATCACGTGATACTGATTTCCTTTGTGTTATCTTCAATAATTATTAATGATTTTTGAAATATATACATATATATATATTAAGAGATTATTAACCGAGAACGAGGTCTGTACGGGAAAATATCAGACCGACGTCTTGGCAGTACGGACCGAGCCGCAGGCGAGGTTCGTACAAAAAAGACCGAGGGCTGATATTTTCCCGTACAGACCGAGTAAACGAGGTTAATAAAGCGTTTATTATTTGGCTATTTCAAGTTTTTCGATAATTATTGTATCAAACTTAGTGTGAAAACCTTAGAAATGCACGCGAGCAAAATCAACATCCGGGACAGCGGTCCAGATACGGAAAAAGACGGACCGTGGTCCGGATACGCATTTGTACGGACCGTGCGTTGACCAATCAGAATTCGGGATATTACAAAGCCATATAATAATAAGGACTTATTAATCGAGTGCGAGGTCTGTACGGGAAAGTATTTGCCCGAGGTTTGTGCGATAAAACCGATGGCAAATACTGTCCCGTACAGACCAAGCAAACGAGGTTAAGAAGGAATTTATTATATGGCTATTGGTTCATTCTATTTTTAAGTTTCGAGCGTTGTTTTTGTGTTCGGAGTATGCTGTTGACCTTACCTGTTCAGTTTTTCGTGTCGCTACTTGGCCTTCTTGTTTACTCCAGTTCGGCCTTTATTTGTCGTGTTTTTACATAAACAGCTTTAAAGAAAACCAACAGCAATGTTCTAGCACATTTTATTGTTCAGAATATTTGAATAAAGATAACCAGTTCTCTTTTATTTCTATTCAAATCAACTCAGAAATGTTCTCGCCAAAACTTGCATGGCCGAGAAAAAAGCGTATTGATCCGGACACAAACCGGAGGTCAATATCGTAGAATCCCGACCTCTCAGGAACCAATCAGGGTGCGTCGTTTTGCGTACGGACCGGAAATCAAACCCAGCCATATAATATATATATATTACCGGGCAAGTATTTTATCCAGGTGCAAATGTTGTCTGGGGAATGGGTACTCTTGTATATAATAAGGTATAGTGGTATGTACAACACTATAGGGTGTGGTTTTCGAGCTCCAGGTTCTGGGATGGGGTATACAAATTGTCTATTTTGGTCCACAATAGGGTGCTTATTTTGGTTTGGGATAGGGTATAGATGCTAATGTGATACCAGTGCTGGAAGAGGTTATATCCTTTTTTTTAATTTAGGTCTGGGATAGGGTATAGAAAATTGCCTTTTTAGATCTGGGATAGGACCAGGATTTGAGGACACGGCGGGACACTTCTACCCAAAAATTTCCCGAGTACCCTCCCCCTCGAGAAACGATGGGGTGGTATAAAGGTGTAAACTGCCAGGATTTGTAGTAACAATATATGCGTTATATATTTGTCTAAACTGCAAATGAACGTTTCAGCTCATCAGTGCAGCTCGGAACGAGAATAGATTAATATGGGGACAGAGTGTTCGAACAACTTCTTGAGATGTGGGCATTGCTTAACGCTATCGTCACCCATATATACCAATACAGTGCTCAAGCACATCCAAATGTGGGATCATATACTGTTTGTTTAATCTGCAGACGTACGTTTTGCTGTACAACAGCTAATCAGTGCAGCTCAGAACGAGTAGGAACATGATGTATGAGTTAAGAAGTACAGCTTGCCATCTCACACTCTTTCCATTGCACCAAATATTGCTTTGTCCGGCCCGAAAAACAGTAAATTTGGTGGTCGTGGCAATTTGTTAATTAACATGGCATAATAACACAAAAATAATACCACAATATATCATTTGAATCGTTTTTACCTCTACTATTAAAATTTTGGTTTTCGGGTCTTGTCGGATAACCCATTTTGCAAATTATGCTAATTAATGCTAATTATTATTCAAAATATTATTGTAATCTAACAAAATGTTAAATATTTAACCAGAAAGACTTTACCACCAAACTTTGGAGAAGTGAAATGAAAAGCAGCATTTCACAAATTCAAATTGAAAAAATTAAAGGAATATAATAAAACACAAATATTATATTGATTTTTTAACATTTTCCATTGTGACCCCCATGATGCGCCCGCGCGCGATCATATACCCTTATTTTGGAAATTTACAAATTAAAACAGAATTATACAAGAACATACGACCATAATACATCAGTAAGATCGTTTTTAAGTCAGCTATTCAGAGTTTAGGTTATTTTGCGTGATATTTACTCCTGTTTGCCATTACAACGCCGACAACTCTAGGCAAATTTTGTTCGATAATTTCCTGATCGGCCGAGATGGTTTTCGTCAAATTTTACCAAATTATTGCTAATCTACGAAATAATTACAAAAAACAAATGCTTATACTTACTTTCGGAGTTGTTAGAGCCTAAATTTTCGTTGGTTTCGCTTATATATTGACAAATAAAGCCATTTTCTTCTTGTCGATATGGCACGTTGCTCACGGGAAATTCACAACCCGGAATTCAGGTCAGAGCTCCGGTGATACTTCATTGCATATCGTTATAAAGGTTTCATTTTAAAAAGGGGTCATTCCGGATCGTTTTAAGCCCAAGGGGGGTAATTTTGGTCCAAACCTCGCAGGTTCACAACAAATCGAAGTAATCCGTCACTGATGACGTATGACTATAGGGGCTGGACAAGAATGATTATATAAAACAGACTTCATTAAAAAAGTTGACATTGCAGTCGGGAATATCAGAAATTATATTGAAAGCGACTGCTTCCAATGACGCTCGTATCAGTCAAAGTTCTCATTATTTGCATAAAAATTTTTTGAACGCTTTGGGTTTGCTTGCCTAGCGCAAGATCGTTTTTCCTCAATTGCAATTTTACAATGCTGGCCAATTTCACCGAACCAATCTCGTACTCAGACTTAAGCGCCCGCCAACACGCATGCTCTAATCACAATTTCCTCATTAAATTTTGTGTTGAAAGATAGGGCAGGGCAAGGATTAGGTGTAGAGGTCGCACAAGCAAATTTTATTTCGGAAGAGCAAGAAAATTATTTATAGAAGCATGGTTTTCTAGGAAGCAGTAACGGAGAATTGCTTAGAGATACTTTAGTTTATCTATTCGGGATTCAATTTGCTCTAAGGGCTGGTCAAGAGCACAGAAATTTAAGAAGTGAAAACTCGCAGCTGTCGCCACAAGTTGACGGATTTCGTAGTGAATATTTACAGTATGTCGAGGATATCAGCAAGACTAATGACGGCGGGTTAGCCATTTGCGTATCAAAAGAAAGGTTGTTCGGGCATATCAGCATTTTAAAAATCCAGAACGTTGTCCAGTTGAACTGTATAATAAAGATTTGTCTCAGGTTCCAAAGGAAACCAGCGATAACGCGTTTTATTTGCGAGCTTTGACAAAGCCAAATGGTCAGATTTGGTTTATAGAAGAGGTGCGGGGAGGGAAATGTGGTGAAGAATATTATGAAAAAGGCAGGGTTTGAAGAGCATTATACAAATCAATCCCTGCGGGGTAGTTGTGCTACAAGATTGTATGATGCCGGAATAGCTCAACAGGTTACTCAGGAGACCACTGGTTACCGGTCATCTGATGGGGTGAAGGTATATAAATGTACTTCGTCATAGCTTAAAAGAAAAGCGAGTGAAATATTGCAGGGAGGTCTACCTAAGATCGAAATGGGCATGGAAGGTAAAAAGGGAGAGTATTTCAAGGAAAATGCTAACGAAGAAGAATCTGTCTCAGGTTCTAATCAGTCAATTGTAATAAATACAGATTGCACGAAGATTGTTGTTTTATATAAATGATAGCTTTAGAAGTTGTGATTGTGATATTATTGACTGATGTTGTGTAATTATATATATATATATATATATATATATATATATATATATAAGTGAGTTATGGTTCACGAAATGTTAGAGAGTGCTCAATACCATATATAGATAGAGCAAAATACAAAGTATAAAGTATAGTTTTACCTTAAAGTCTTCGCTACCAGAGGTTTCACCCTAAACGGGATCATCAGAGTCGCCTGATGATCCCGTTTAGGGTGAAACCTCTGGTAGCGAAGACTTTAAGGTAAAACTATACTTTATACTTTGTATATATATATATATATATGTGTGTGTGTGAAGTAAGTTGTGTTGATTAAATTGTGTGAAATTTACTTGTTTTGTTGTTTATGTTTGATGCAATTACTTAATTTAGCTATCATACTTTGTATTGGTGAAATCAAACATTTTAAACATTCATTGTCGCTTAATCATGGTGCATGAGAAAAAATGATTTTACCCTGTATTGAATATTCATAGTCAGTATGCTCGCTGCAATATTTTTAATATTGCAGTGTGCTAGCTGTAATATTTTTAATATTGCAGTGTGCTAGCTGCAATATTTTTAATATTGCAGTGTGCTGGTTTAGTGCGTTTAGAATTACCCCTGATAATTTCCCTGCTAACAAAAAGGACCGTCCCTGTTTTCCTCAGAGAGTTTGAATAATAACCCCCATCCGGCAAAAATCGTTGATATAATGCAGACAGAAAACAATGGAATTTGATAAGGGTCAGTAATTATAATTAAATAATCTTATTGTAGCCGAAAGTTTGGAACAATTTTAGATCAATGGATCGTTTTCACTCACGTGATCGGTGGCCCCATTGGGGTAGTGAAACAATACGAAATTTTTTAATAAGAATAGAGCTAGATTCCCATACGATAGACATGGTACACAAATATGGCCGCCATTTCATGCTATATATAGCATGCTGTCGGATATGATCTTTTGCGTAATCTGATTGGTTCCCTACTACCAGGCTATCAGCTCATATCCTGCTCATAGAGGAAAAACAAGATGGCGGCATTTTTTTTTAAACTGCCGAAAATGGTTGAAATTGACGGATTTTCAGTATACAGAAAAACATCAACACCTTCAAACAAATGTATAAAAAAACAACATTGTGTAAAAATACATTAACAAATACACAATTTAGCATGTTAAATGCTAAAATTCACCTAAAAATTACGTCTTTTTACTTAAAAAACCCCCGCTAAATTAGCGGGTTGATATTAATTTGTTGCCAAACAAAGAAACTCACGGTTAAAATCAAGGTTACAACACACATTTCGTAGGAGATTACCAGTAAAGAGACTTTTTTTATTGAGATAAGCATTTGGAGTAGTAAAAAGCATGTTCTTTTTCAAAAACAACCAACTAAATAATTTAGTTTCACTGCCGAAGGTGTTTCAGTTTCATTTTTGCATGAAATCGAAACCTTTTTCACGACAGCAACGCTAATATAAACAACTGACCCACCTTTTGACTTCATAAAGGTACCTTTTAATCTTAATTTTTTGTTGATCTGCTATACACATTTTTTGCCTCTCGAGCAACATTTATACAACATTTCGAAGCTGGTCACCGAACAGCTCAGCGAGAAACTCTATGTGAATGCATCATTATACATGGTGGAAGTATTAGTTGCCTATGCCGGACGTTTGTTGTTTCAAACATTTCGCTGTAATTTTGTATCTTGTACAGTGCTTGGCCAGATAATAAAAGTATATGTATATGTGAAATAGTAGATGTACTTTAAACAAAACAATTTTATAGGGTATACCAACAATGTTATATTAAGTTAATATGACAGTAAATACCTTCTTGGGCTTATTATGCAACATCGATAATTTAGATGTTGTGTAGTGGGCTTGAGGGGGTATATATTGTCCATAGTTTGTTAATTATTAATGTATGTACTAGTTCTATTTCCTATAAAAGGGATCTACGCCAAACAAGCAAATGTTGCTTTCTTGTAGATTTCCCATCACTGTAAATTATTATTTTCTTCTTTCATATCTATTTGCACCATGTATATTATCTTGTGAATATATATACAGTATATATATTTCTGGGGAAAAGAGAAAAAAAAGTACTTAGTAGTTACTTGCTAGTAAGAGTATGACTTGGGATGATGTAGAGAGGTGAGCTTCTTTATGTGCATGAAATGTCCCATGTGGTTTATTGATACTAAAACTTCTTCTAATCAGACAGTGTTTGGCTGGATAGAGGTATTATGGCGAGTATCTGGTGCTCAAAACCAGACAACTCAGGGTAAATAAGGGTTAAAGTATTAGGTAGTTAAGGATTAAGAAGACTAGGATGATGTAGAGAGATAAGCTGCTCTATGCCCATGAAATGTCCTATATGGTCTATTCATAATGCTTCTTCTAATCAGACAGTGTCTGGCTGGATAGAGTTATGTGTTAAGGCGAGTAACTGGTGCCTCAAAACCAGCCAGATTGGCAGCTAAGGGATTGCAGCAAGTGGCTGCAAAATATTTGGAACCTTGGCTGTCCATGTCGGATTCACTGTACAATAGTGATTCGTAGGCATGCTGATGAGCTCTGACATGGAGCAAAACAGTCCTAAAAAATTGTCTCCAATAACGATAAAAAAAATGCAAAAGCAAAAAATCATGCTTAAAAAATCATAAAACGTTGCATAAAAAACACAAGTTAAAACTGTAAGATGTTGCCAAATAGTCTTGTCAGAATGCAGGAAATGTCATTTCAGGGAACCAAATTTTAAAAATTTTCCGGTGGGGCATGCCCCCGGACCCGCCTAGAAATAATATTTCCAGGTTTTGACGTACTCTGAAAAATTCCTGGCTCTCCGCCCCTGTTCGTTATAACTTATAAACTTTACCAAAAATCGTCGCATCGGCATCGAAAAGGCGTTTAGCCTGTTTACGTGTCAAAAAAATTTCCGATTTTCCCCTACAAACTTGGTCAGATGAAAACGATCGAAGTGTGTGATTGGCTGGGCAAATATATTTTCAACTATCAAACAACGCTCTGAGTAGAGTGAAGATTGTCGCTCAGATAACATCGAAAAAGTATACGAATAAGCCAACAAAGTAGGATTCCTAAAGCGACTTGGAATTGCGATGAGTTTCATCATTTAACTCTCAAAATCGAATGATTTTAGACATAGCGTGACTCGGTGACTCATTCGTCGGCGACGCAAATTATGTTCGTGAACAACCTACTGTACCTTTGAATTGCATTTCGGTAAGCGAAATTGCGCTATTTTGTCCAGTGGGAAGAACAGTAAACACCAAACCTTTCGGACGTCATAATAAAGAAACTTTTCTTGAAATAGCTAATCAGTGTATCTCATTTGTTATCCATGCTCGCACCCAGGGCGATGCGATGTAGTCAATGACTCAATGTCCTAGGGCATCCGATTTGCAGTGCACTGAGGACGTCCTGGGAACGAGGATGTAGAATAATACTGAAATCACGTCAGATTTTGCAGGAATTCCACACTGCATGACTCAAGAACATTGGCGTGCACCGAACTCTATTACAGTACTTGGCGTGCTCTTCCACTGTCGCTTAACTTTGGTTCGTCTTGCCAAACGGAATTACATGAAGCTGATTGTGTGTTTGGTTTCTCAATCGGACGTTAAACATAAAAGTTCGCAAACAAAACAAAACAAAACAAAACAAAACATAACAAAACAAAACAAAACAAAACAAAACAAAACAAAACAAAACAAAACAAAACAAAACAAAACAAAACAAAACAAAACAAAACAAAACAAAACAAAACAAAACAAAACAAAACAAAACAAAACAAAACAAAACAAAACAAAACAAAACAAAACAAAACAAAACAAAACAAAACAAAACAAAACAAAACAAAACAAAACCCATGCAACATTTATGTAAACAATGAAGATTCTGTTACCTTTCTCTAGGCACGTCTTATTTAATATTTTGGCTGCTCAACACTTTAGCACATTTAAAAATGCTGCATACTCATTTTGATATTTGGGAAAACAAATAATAACACCAACCTTCATCAAATTTTTCCAATTGTATTTCCACGCTGAATGCCAACGGCAACACAGCACATTAAAAATATTTTTGGGTGAACGAAGCCGAAGGGGCTGTTTACGTGTCACAATGAAATATTTTCCTCGACCGCAAAATCTATTGACATTCTGTTCGGCTATTTCGAACGAAGCCGCATGCAACTGACATAAGCAATTTTAGAACTTCAACCAAGTTTGCTAACCTTAGACAGCATTCGGCATCAAGTACACAAGAATAACCCTTCGCTATCCATGTGCGAATAGAGAATTGGATTGGGTCAACCGCAGCATCAACAAAACGGTCAAAATGGCAATTGCAATTACGGCATGATCCTTTCAGCGGGAATTCATAGTATAGAACGAACTAACACATCCTAAATTATAGCCTGATTCCGCGTTCGCAAGTTTATTTAACACTTCGAAAGCTAATTTCTCAAAACACATCGCTTGGAATACAAAAAATTTACAAAAAAACAGTGTTTCGAATATGTTCTTTTTAACCATGGAAATAAATATGTGTGGAATGAAGTAAGAAAGCTGGAAGTGTTGCCCAAAAATCGAACAAGCTTAAGTTAACGGAAAATATGCGCTATGCTTGTGTGTCATGACACGCACGCTACTGAGTCTTTTCAAACTTCGAAACGTAGAGACCCGTTAGCCGGCCGAAGTTGCAAGAAGGCTACGAGCAGGAAAGTTAGCTAGCCTGGACTTTAATATGCTCTTGCTTGTCAGCTTTCAGCCAATTTCCTAGCCTTTTTCGCATTATTTTACTCTGTCTAACACCAGATGATTTTATTCGTCAAGGGGAGAACTCTGACAGCGAAAGAGTTAATTGGGGGCAAGTAGATAGATAGGTTTTGTTAACTCTTTTGTAGCCTGCGAGCCGGCTCTCCTTTGGGGCATTGGGGAGAGGAGGAGAAGGAGAGCCTGCACGCGTAGTATTGTTTTTTGAGTAGTAGCGTTCCAAATTGGGACGCAGCTCACTGATTGGACGAGATGCTGATTGTTGACGTACAACCATATATTAATAGACTGCTGGTAATTTGTAAAATATTAAGTGCATTTGTGTCTGAAAGATGTTTCCATCAATCCATCCTATCCTCTTTGAATAACAAGTATGTAAATATAAATTTCGGACTATAAATTTATTAAATATTTTGAAAAACCGTCGAGTTTCTTGCCGTGTTGTGTGCAATAAACGTTTTAGTAAATATAAGAAATAATCAAATATCTAATTCTAATTTTATCAGTTAACTATATGTTAATAGAGAATAAACCATAGATAGATAGCATATTTAAACCATATTAAATACATAGTTCATTTTAAATAGTAGATAGTTTGTTAAAATGTACATATTTTTTTAAACATACAGTATTTGAATAAGTTATAAATTTTACAATGGAGGATGAACCTTGTACTTCAATGGAGAGTCAGAGGGAAAAACAATTGCCAGAAACCTTAAAAATTAGTATGAGCTTGAACAAAAGAAAAAAAGGTGGTGGTGGAACATCTTGCTGTGTCCCTAACTGTGGTGGCAACTCCAGAAAAAATCGTGAGCTCTCATTTTACAAATTTCCAAAAGACCCCAAGCTAGGTTACACTGGGTGAGTTTTGACTTTACACCAAATGACCACCACAGAGTTTGTTCAAAACATTTTGAGGGAGGGAGGAAGACTTACACTGGAAACGTACCAACTCTTGTTCCCAAACTTATCAAGCCTACCCCAACAAAACCTCGACCAATACACAGATGAAGAGAAAGAACTAACACTCTGCCGGATGCATCGCAAGAAGAAAGTGAAGCCATTAAAAACACAAAAGATAAGATCCACAAAGTTGAGGAAGAAGTCAAGAGATTAAAACAACCAAATCAACAACAGGAACTTTATATTTCAACTCTAAGAGAAAAGCTTGAACAACATGCATTTTCTGTGCACTATTATGTTTTAAAAGTAGTGATGTTGATTTTGAATTGTATACTGGATTTCCAAATTACAGAACATTCAAAGCTCTATATGACTATCTTTGCATGTGAAAGATTAAGATCGGTGCAAATAATAATACCCAAGAAGGAACATGACAGAAATGTGGACAGAAGCGAGGATTATCTCCAGAAGAAGAACTATTTTTGTGTCTTTCGAGGTTTAGATGTGGTCAGTTAGAAAGGGACTTGGCAAATAGGTTCAATATATCAGTATCCCAGGTTTCAAGAATTTGGATTACATGGCTTGACTTTTTGTATAAAAGGTTGAGGTCCATTCCTATTTGGCCTTCCCAAGTTTATGTAAGAGAAAGCATGCCAGCAAGTTTCAAGGAAAATTACCCCAACACCAGGGTAATTATTGATTGCACAGAGCTTCTTTTAGAGATGCCCTCACAACCAAGAACTCAGAGTGCTACATTCTCTACTTACAAACACCATAACACTGCCAAGGGCCTTGTTGGTATTTCCCAAAAAGGTGACTTGACATTTGTTTCAGAACTGTATGCTAGCAACACCTCTGACAAACAACTGACAAATGACTGTGGGATTTAAAATTTGCTTGAGTCAGGTGATGAGGTGATGGCTGACAGGGGTTTTAGTATCGAAGACGACTTTACCAGCTGGTGTGTCTTTAAACTTACCACCTTTTTTAAATGACCAGCCACAATTTGCTGAGGAGGATGAAATTAAAACAAGGCGAATTGCTAAGCACCGAAGCCATGTAGAGCGAGCTATTCAAAGAATTAAGAGCTTTCGTATTCTACAGCACACATTTCCTATAAGCATGGCTGCAGACATAAATAAGATCTGGATTGTGTGCTCTTACCTTACTTTGTTTTTTAAGCCGCTACTTCGAGAACACAACAAGAATGGGCAAGAACTGCAATAAATTTAATGGACAAAAATAGTACTGCATGGCATTTACATGCACTGTACTGTGATATGTAATTACAGTTGCATTTAACAAGTTATATAATACATGAAATAAGGGAAGCATATTAATTTCTGTTATGACATTTTCAATAATAGGCAATACTTTGTTAAAGTTTGGAAGTTCTTGACATGTATAACAATTTATTCAAAGAGATAATTGTATTATAATTCCTCAAAACTATTTTTAAGATTGTTACCATTTTTCTTTGAACCTTGTTTTAAAACAACCTGTATTTCTTTTAAATTTAAACAAGATTCGTCAAATAATCAAAATAAAAAGAAGTTAATTCTGCTAAAGTATTATCTTTCTACTCAAGTTCATTGAAATAAATCCTCTCAACATGAAGATCATTTCTAGTATGAACCACAAAATCTAGCCACCTCAACTGGCAAATTGTGATAACTCCTTGTGACTGGAAAAAGTAAACATGCCCTTTTTTCAGAGATGGCTTGCCGTTAACAAGCTCCAAGCAAAATAATTTATCTATTTAACTATCTACTATTTAAAATGAACTATGTATTTAATATGGTTTAAATATGCTATCTATCTATGGTTTATTCTATATTTACATATAGTTAACTGATAAAATTAGATATTTGATTATTTCGTATATTTACTAAAAAGTTTATTGCACACAACACGGCAAGAAACTCGACGGTTTTTCAAAACATTTAGTAAATTTATAGTCCTAAATTTATATTTACAGCCTACACTAATTCTAGAACCTACTCGTTATTCTAAGAGGATAGGAACTGACAACAACAATGGGAACAGAAGAGGAAAACAACGAAGGAAAACCCTGACAAGAGTATTTTACGCTTGACTTCTTTGTAAAATACCCCAACTCTTGCTCAAGAAACAGGTTTTTTTTCGCGCCAAAAAGTTTAAAAAACATTGTGTAAATACAGAGGCAATTACGAACAACATTTCAAGTGCATCACCCAACCTTGTTGATCTCAACAAGCAAATACGCCAGGAAGAAAGACTTCCGAGCACAACAACTAAGCGATCTTGACTGACAAACAACTTATACACGTCACAAAAGCTGAATTATATACTGAGCTATAATCGATCTGCTTGCTCACCTGTTCACGTCCGGGAAGGACCGTCTTCGAATCGTATTTATTTGATCAATATTCGCTTGTCGAGTCACTCTGAAGTAATTTCCTCGCTTATTTTAGCTGCGATTTCGCTGTCTTCTGTACAAAATGTGGTTTACACCCACCCAGTCCCATTGAGAAGTCTAAAATCCTCATTGCGGAAAGGAAATATTGTAAAACAACTAGTTACTCTTTCAGACAAAATGGTCGCCTCGCGGCGGCCATTTCGCTCGAAAGTGAAAGCCTACCACAACTCCCATGATGCATTGCCATAGGGGGAATTTCCGGTTATAAATCCATGTCCTATTTACAAGAATTTTTGGCCTTAGGTTAGGGTGTGTTTTAGGGTAAGGCTTTCATGAAGTACCTGGGTTATGTAGGACATGGAATTATTACCGAATTGCCCATTTATAAAGCCCACGCTTTCGCCACAGAATAAGGATTGACCAGAAGTCCGACTCAGTGTCGGCACCTTTGATGTAAGTTTCCTCGCGAAATGTCGGCCTCGCGATCCCGGCGCCATTTTGAAAGTAAGTGCCACCGGGAAATTAGCCCTCTCGTCCTTGCGACCCTCGGGCTCCTGTATTCAATTACTCTTGGCCTTCTTGTGATCTTTTAATTAAATTTATATTGTTATCTATATATATAAATAATATTTAGTTAAGTAAATAAGTAACTTACTTTAGAAAACGGTTCTTTGGAGATAAAATTATTTGACCACAAGGTTATTAAAACTTCAGTACGCAGATACTACGGGTAAAAGTCCGTGGCAAAAAAGTCCTGCACTCATGAAGCGGGTTTTACATTTCTCGATTATGCCGACACATTTGTTTATAGAAAAAGATGGCTAAAAATTTCGGAACTACGCATTGTTGAAGTACATCGAGTACGTATGTTGTTAGAACTTTCATAAGCTTTCATTCGGTATATAGTTCAAACTTTAGTGTTACCTGTAACTTTTTAAAATGTTCAAAATGTGCGCACCATTGTTCGTAAAATAAGAATTATGATGGGAAATGGACTCCTCACAAGTGTATAGAATTTTGGATATTGTTTTTAAATACTAAACGCACAGCCCGAACAACATATTAAACATAGGATATTGTGAAGTGCCATTCATGTCAGAACTTTTAATTTTCTTGCCGGGAAGTATTTTAAAAAACAAAAAAACATTATTTTGGTCTGGACCGTCTGAAATGGATGAATTTCTTAAGTTTGTTTTAGCTTTTGCTGTTTGCTATAACCTTAGAAAGACTCAAATATTTCTTAAACAAAAGCTAATTCAAATATGAACTGAGGAGTGGAGAAGTTTGCAGATTTCTAGTTGAAGTTGAAAACATTGTTGGTGCAAATTAGTGATCTTACCTTTTCAACATATTAAACAATAGGTACGCAATGCGTACATGTGACTACCGTTGTTAAGCACAGAAAGAGATATAGACTTAAGAAGCAATGCATGAAAATGTGTGAAAAGCAGACAGAGACACAAAAAAAAGATAGTTCAGTATTTTAAATCATTTTATGCGTGTATTGCTAATTTGAACATGGCACATACTATACATACATCTTTACTGACTGTTTCCAAAACAGCATATATTCGCATCATAAACATGCCCCAAGTTTTACATGAAGTGAACTTGTAAAATTCAGATTTTTGTACGAAGCCCGGATAGCTTATGTGGTGGATAAACCCTAGCTAGAGAACCACAGCCCACTCTAGTGGTGATTTGAACAACCCAATTTAACTTTTACACACTGAACAACGCTATCAGGTACATAACTATTCAGTGGATAAAATTTTATATTAGATTGTTCAAAGCATGATTAGTGCTGTTCTTTAGCTAGAACTTATCAACTAGATAAGCTATCTCATCTTTGTACAACTCACCCCAGATCATATACATGTAGATTATTTTTGTGGAATCTGTAAAATATTTATAGCATTTCAGCCTGTTGACTCAGGCCGAAGGCTTACCAAATAAATATTCTTCATGGTGTTTCCACAAAAAAATCTGTATTACATTATCGCCCTGAAAACTTTCAAAGAATTAATCACCCCGGATAATTATCAACATTGTGTTCCAAAACAACATTTTACCTGTCATAAATATGCTGTCAGTGGCATTCAAGTGTAATGCACATCACTAGTATTGTAGTTTCAACAGATATGTTTCTTCATTTCAAGGCTTTCAACATATTCAAGGCTTTAAGTTTCCCAACACTTCACAATAGCTTTTCAACAATTTATCAAAATATACAATTGGTGGCACTTCGACACCAGATTATAGAATATTTTAGTACTTTCACAAGAGTCAGACTTCTGGTGTATCTACTATTCTGTGGTCAGACCGCCGTTGCAGCTCTGGTGTGCACAAACTTTGGTTTCTTAATTTCATTACACAAGATATTGAACAACACCTAAAACAAGTAAACAAAGCACCAAGTCAAGGTTTTGTAAAACAGCAAATATATTTTGTCCGCATAAATTTCTTATATACATGTATATAGTGTAAATACAGGGCACTGTGATATATACTTCTCAAACTCATTAATAATTCATAAACCAAACCATAGGAAAATCATTAGCGAGACAAAGGTTTGATATGTGATCAAACACTTGGATAGATCATAGTTAATTAAAATATACATGGTTTGGAAACCTGGCAAACTTCAAAGCAGTTAACAATCAAGCTACGATTGATGTTGAAAGGTACATGACGGTGCCAAATCCTTTGTTTTAGATTTATTAATATTTAAACAGTACGGTTGAGTGATTGAACCCAAACGTTGCTATTGGATGATTGCTTCATTATACAGAAAACACAATATGTTCAGTAAACGTGAAAGTGCAAAAATTTCCAAACCTGAACAAAAACAAAAAAGAATGACTTTTGTTGAGCTTCCAAACAATGTATATTTTCTATTAACTACGGATAGATTAAGCCAACTTTGACCTCAAACGTATCTTAACATACTAATTAATTTGACAACTGATTCATTTCCTGATTTGTTTGATCTTGAAACACTCAAAAAGTTGTGTTTTATCTGATATCAAAACACCTAGCTCAAAGTTGGTTAAAACACATTTCCCACTCTTAATAGTGTATGATATATACATGTACATGCAGTGTAAACATGAGTGATGAGTCACTGACCAGTGAGCACAACACACAATTCAACCAAAATTAAACTTAAATTCATAAAGTGATTTTATCATTAATATTGACAATTTATTCGATAAAAGAATAGCTTTAAAACAGGACACAGTGGAAGGCCCAACTTCTAGCGAACTTTTAAGCTGAATATTTCTGTCTTTGAGATCCGATAAAGTATTTATAGATTTTGTTTATAGTATATAAGATAAACAACGTCACAGTTTTGAAACTATTTCTTACCTTGTATAAACTGATCAATGACAGAAACCGCTCCAAGAAGAAAAGATTTGCAAAGTAATATATTAACACTTTTGAAAAATCAAACTATGATTCACTTTAGTTTATTCCCCACGAGGCCACGAAAACAACTCGAGTACTTCCCGAATAGCTGTCGATCAATGGCGATCTTCTCGACTATATAGCGATCGTGTCGAATATCTGGCGATGACTGCACGAGTATGACGTAAATGAGGTCCAAGAGAAGCACTCACTCACTCACTCAATCAATCAAGCAAGATCACGCCGACATTGTGGCTCCCGCTGACAGGTCAGCGCTAGTCACAAAAATATTAAAACTTTTATGGTGAACGGTGAGAACATTTTGAACATTTTAAAAAGTTACAGGTAACACTACGATTTGAACTATATACCGAATGAAAGCTTGTAAAATTTCTAACAACATACGTACCCGATGTATTTCAACAATGCGTAGTTCCGAAAATTTTAGCCATCTTCTTCTATAAACAAATGTGTCGGCATAATCAAGAATTGTATAAACTCCAGCTTCGTGAGTCCAGGACTTTTTCGCCACGGACGTTTACCCGTAGTATCCGCGTACTGAAGTTTTAATAACCACGTGGTCAAATAATTTCATCTCCAAAGAATCGTTTTCTAAAGTAAATTACTTATTTATTTAACTAAATATTACTTATATATATAGATATAACAATATGAAGTTAATTAAAAGGTCACAAGACGGCCAAGAGTAATTGACTACAGGAGCCCGAAGGTCGCAAGGACGAGAAGGCTAGTTTTCCGGGGGCACTTACTTTCAAAATGGCCGACTTGCGCATGCGCATAAAAATAATGGGACACTTTTTTCCCGCGAGTTGGACTTCTGGTCAATCCTTATTCTGTGCTTTCGCCTTGGCGTTTTTTGATAAACCCACGAGCAAGTTTCAAGATCTACTGGACCTTTAACTTTATAGCAAAACCCGCAATGCATTCTGGTAGTTCGATATCACTTCACTTCGAAGTGAAATGGCCGCCGCGAGGCGAGCATTTTACTTCGAAGAAGAATTGGCCGATTTGCACGACTTTTTCTTTTGCGAGGACGAAATTAAATCATTTCTATGGAACAAGGAGCCCCTTCATTACATTCTGCAGAAAAGGTAAATAAATCGCTGGTGTCGTTGTCGAGAAAATTGAATTCACAGAGGTTGAAGAGTCGAGTGCTGTTCGAACAAAACATTCTTTAACCAAGGTCTTTCCTCCTATTACAAGGTAAGTAACCGTATTGATTGCCCTTCAACGAAAGATTTTATCTGTATATTCATCTGTAGTTTGCTTGTCTAAATGGCGTATCAGTTGTAGCAGTGAACGGCTCTTTGTAAATTTGCCATTACTTGAAATTGACACACACGGTGATGCCTTTTAAATAATTTGTTCGATAAACATGGCTACCCGAGACAGTATTCTAGGCCTGTTTTGGCGCGAAAATATACAGGCCGTGAGTCGGAATTCAAGTATTTTCAAAAGCTACATCTCCAATGTACTATCACTTGTACTTTTGACTGCTGTGTTTGGTTTCGCATACCCTTGGTAGCTGCTTTCATTGGTTCCTGCCTTCGAATAAACCAGTAGGTTATTGAAGTTCTAGAATTAAGTTTAAGTTGTAAATATAAAAGATATATGCACTAAAACTTGCGTTTTCTTTAAAATCCTTCCGTGTTTTTTTTCTAAATTCTATTTTCAACTAGTTCTTTTATAAATATAATATATAAACCAGTCCAGGCAAAGGTTAAACTTCACAAATACAACAATATTTTATTCTTAAATTTTTAATAGTTTTAAATTCATACTGTTAATAAAATTAATTGTAAATAAATTTGTAAATACACCTGTAAATATTAAATATTTATTTTTTTATTAGTCGTGAGTGGGCCGAATCCTAGGCTTTCTGCAATTTGATTGGCTACGTGACCGGGCAGTTTTTTACGATATCTTGGACCGTGGTCCAAAAAGTTATTTTTTTTTACATTCTGTCATAATTAAAACTGATCGATTTTCATAACTATTTCGCTTGCCACAGAAAAAATATATTCAACAGAGAGCTATGGGGATGCAAATGAGTTTTATTATCCAAATGGTTTTGACAAGTTCATGTGTAAACAGCGAATTTTAAAAGAAACGCTGCGAAAACCGTATTTCACGATATCTTGGACCGCGGTCCAAAAAGTTATTTTTTTACATTCTGCCATTAAAATCGATCGATATTCGTAACTATTTCACTTGCTACAGAAAAAATATATTGAACAGAGACTACGGGGATGCAAATGATTTTGATTATCCAAATGGTTTTGACAAGTTCATGTGTAAAGAGCGAATTTTAAAAGAAACGCTGGGGAAACTGTGACAAAGCAAAATTTACGAGCGATATTTATAAACAAAACAGTTTAAAATGGTAGGGAAAACATACATAAACTTGTGAACACAGTATTTTGAATCACTAAATGAAACTATATAGAAGTATATATATACTATAAAGTCATACGACGAGAAGATAGAAAAGCTGAAACCTTTTGACACTAAACGTCTAAACTGTCTTTCTTCTGTTATCCAACCGCTATAAAACTAAACAAAACCGCTACAATTCTTTACCTTTTAGTCAAATATTTTCTACATGCCAACCTCATCGTGTCATGTCCTTGAAACTTGAAATTACAAATGGCTTACTACAAGCATTTTCGTCTTCAAACTCGAAGAACACTTTCAACTTTCATATACAGTCAGCCAAATATTGAAAGCGACTTTCCAAGCGAACAGCCAAAAACGAGCAAGCGACGAAGAAGAACGACGAAGAATCATTATCAACTAAACTTTAAAAACACTGACTGCATTTTGACTTCCCTTCGTAACTAGATCTTCAAGTTTTTAATGTTTTTTTATCACAAAAAAAGGTTCCAAGCTTCCCTGTAAGACTACATGTCGGCAGTTGTTTACGACTGTCGAACGATAAACTTTGGACTTTTGAGTATCACGTGAATGTCATCTCGATTACGCAACTTAATTATTCAGTTATGTTAATTTATCTAATTATGTAACAAAAAAATAAATACGTTATTTACCGTTTTGGTCGGCCCGTATAGAAAAATATTTTTTTAAGACCTCGGGCAAATATTTTTCTATACGGACCTCCCAGCCGGTAAATAACATATATATAATTTAAATTATGTAGTACTTAAATAGCAAATAGTGCTATTAATAAATTTTAATAGTAGGAATATAAAGTTAGATAATAAATGCAGGACAGGCCTTGCACGTCAAAGGATGCAGACCGAGTAACACAGCAGGTTGAAGAAAAAATATCAAAAAGAAAAATGGCATTTGTGGAGGACTAAACTGTTGCGTTCCCCAGTGCACCAATAACACCTTAAGAAATCCAGAACTGTCATTTTGCAGTATACCAAAGGACTGCACATTGAAAAAAAGATGTCACAAACTTCTGAAAACTAAAGTTCTTTGCAACATTGGCCCAAATTACAGAGTGTGTTCAGCTCATTTCCCTGGTGGAAAGAAAACCTACACCAACAATATCCCCACATTGTTAACCACCCAACACAAATCAGAAACCTGGAAGGAAGATACTGAACAACCCTGAAATTTCTTTGCAAGCAGTTGCACTGGAAAATGAAGTGAACGATGAGAATGAACCAACTCCTGAAACAAGTGATGATAAAGAACCAACAAAACCTTTGCCCAATGAAGCCAAACTTAAAGAAGAAATTGAAATGCTACAATCAAAATACGATACTCTTGAAAGGAAATATGCAGACGATATTAAAGCAACAGAGCAGTGTTTATTTCGAATGGAAAGATTTATTGGCAGTGATAGTGACTTTAGATTTTATACCGGATTTCCGGACTACTCCACATTAACAGATTAACAAAGTAACACATTAACAAACTAACAGATTGACTTCTGCACGACGATGGCATTTCCATTAAAAACTCTGTGGAGTCTATGATTACTTTAGTTGCTGGGGAGCTTTGCTTAAAACATGCAGACATATTCTCATCAATGAATTTTCTGGTGGGCCAAATTGGCAGTGTGCGGAGTTGCTGGTGCAAAAGGTTAGCCAGGTAATCCAAATTCGTGAAACATGCATAGATGACGTGCCATACCTATGTGCCAGGTCTTGCAGCAGAAAACCACAATGCAATCTACCTAGCACCATAAATAATTCTTGCTCTTGGGATGTCGATCTTTGTTTACCACAATTTTTCTGGTCAGCGGAGCTTATGATGACAGTGTTGGATCCATAATAGATTAGACTATTACATGCTGGTGATAGATAATCAAAAAAAATTTGAAATGTTGAGTATTCCGGAAATCCAGTATAAAATCTAAAGTCTCTATCACTGCCAATAAATCTTTCCATTCAAAATAAACACTGCTCTGTTGCTTTAATATCACCGGCATATTTATTTTCAAGAGTATCGTATTTTGATTGTAGCATTTCAATTTCTTCTTTAAGTTTGGCTTCATTGGGCAAATGTTTTGTTGGTTCTTTATCATCACTTGGTTCATTCTCATCGTTTACTTCATTATCCAATGCAACTGCTTGCAACGAAATTTCAGGTTTGTTCAGTATCTTCCTTCCATGTTTCTGATTTGTGTCGGCGGTTAACAATGTGGGGATATTGTTGGTGTAGGTTTTCTTTCCACCATGGAAATGAGCTGAACACACTCTATAATTTGGGCCAATGTTGCAAAGACCTTGCATTTTCAGAAGTTTATGACATCTTTTTTTAAATGTGCAGTCCTTTGTTATTTGTAAAATGACAGTTCTGGATTTCTTAAGGTGTTATTGGTGCATTGGGGAACGCAACAGTTTAGTCCTCCACAAATGCCATTTTCCTTTTTTGATATTTTTGCTTCAACCTGCTGTGTTACTCGGTCTGCATCCTTTGACGTGCAAGGCCTGTCCTGCATTTATTATCTAACTTTATATTCCTACTATTGAAATTTATTAACAGCAGTATTTGCTATTTAAGTACTACATAATTTAAATTATATATTTAATATTTACAGGTCTATTTACAAATTTATTTACAATTAATTTTATTAACAGTATGTATTTAAAACTATTAAAAATTTAAGAATAAAATATTGTTGTATTTGTGAAGTTTAACCTTTGCCTGGACTGGTTTCTATATTATATTTATAAAAGAACTAGTTGAAAAAAGAATTTAGAATTCGAAAGCTAGCTATGTAATATCTATGTTACAAAGTTATTGTAAACTCACAGTTTTAACAACTATTTGAAGTATACAGCACAGCGAAAAAACAACCGAAGGATTTTAGAGAAAATGCAAGTTTTAGTGCATATATCTTTTATATTTACAACTTAAACTTAGTTCTAGAACTTCAATAACCTACTGGTTTATTCGAAGACAGGAACCAATGAAAGCAGCTACCAAGGGTATGCGAAACCAAACACAGCAGTTAAAAGTCCAAATGATAGTACATTGGAGATGTAGCTTTTGAAAAGACTTGAATTCCGACTCACGGCCTGTATATTTTCGCGCCAAAACAGGCCTAGAATACTATCTGGGGTGTCCATGTTTATCGAACAAATGATTTAAAAGGCATCACCGAGTGTGTCAATTTCAAGTAATATCAAATTTACAAAAAGCCGTTCACAGCTACAACTGATACGCCATTTAGACAGGAAAACTATAGATGAATAGCCACACAGCAAAATTTTTCGTTGAAGGGCAATCAATACGGTTACTCACCTTGTAACAGGAAGAAACACCTTGGTTAAAGAATGTTTTGTTCGAACAGCACTCGACTCTTCAACCTCTGTGAATTCAATTTTCTCGACAACGACACAACGATTTATTTACTCGTAAAGAAATTTAAAGAAATCGTGCAAATCGGCCAATTCTTCTTCGAAGCAAACAATCTCGTACCCAGGGTCTTCTCTGCTTTCAAAATGGCGTGAGGAGAAGACCCTGGCAAAGGCTGGTCACGTGACACCAATAATTTTGCAATATTTTGATGAGTGACTCACACTGTACCGGGGGGCGCGGTACAGTCACTGATAAACAGCGTATAGTTGGCTTGCGTATGTAAAACTATTCAGCGAACTATTTAGGCACTCAATAATAAGCAAACCGTACAAATAACAAGACATTCTCTCTTAACAAGTTTATCAAATCAGTTAATGACCGTGTTTAGTAAGAAGCGTCTGAACTACAACATATTTGCTTTATTATGCAAGCAAGAAGTGTTTATTTCGCTTTCTGGACTTTCCGAATCTAATTTAAAAAGTTTAGAAATATACAAAGTCAAAGTCTTCAGTGCTGATCTATAATGTTCGTCGATCGTATTGTTGTTGATCGAATATTTGAATTAAAGTACAACCTCAAAGTCAACGAGGACAGCAGATTTGATTTCGAATATGCCGTTTGAGTATAAATCGACAGATACAACAATTAAATTTCCACAAATCCCAAACGTGTGGACAAGAAACATAAATGTACTATACCGGAAGGTAAATAAACTTCCAACAATCAACAGCATTGGAATATTTTAAATGTATGTAGCAGTACCTGTATAAACCACAGTAGTTCTATTGAAAACGGATTTCTGTTTATCAGTTTATGATCGTTCGTCGCCTTTGGCTTCATTTCTGACGATTGACGGCAACAAACATGAATTATCCAGCAAATGTCGTAAATTTTGAAATATATCTATTTAATAACGTTACAGGATTTGCAACAACCTTCTACGTTTATAAGAACCGAATCAACCGCTCCCCCCAGGACGGGCGAAGCTCAAATTATCCACGTGACCAAATACTCCAAGAATCTTGGAGTATTTTGGAATCACGTGACCAGCCTTTGCCAGGGTCTTCTCCTCGCGGCATTTTGAAAGCAGAGAAGGCCCTGGGTACGAGGTTGCGAAGCAAATTGCTCGCCTCACGACGGCCATTTAACTTTGAAGTGAAGTGATATCGAACTACCAGAATGCATTGCGGTTTTTGCTATAAGGTTAAAGCTCCAGCGGAAGTTCGGCAATACGGAAGACCATAAACCTATTAGGGTTATGGCCTCGCCCGCTTTTGCATGATTTTTTGTAAATACCCCTGATATTCCTTCTGATTAGAAACACATGCGCTCTTTTTTATTGCATGGAGGCCTGGAAATAGGCATTCCTGTTGATCAAAATACAGTTTTAATTCTAGTAGAATATTTGAAATAAAAAAACTGCAGTTTTAATAACTCCATTTTTTGGAGAAAAAGGTAACGAGGAACAAAGAAAAATTTAAGAATGATATTTCGTGAAAAATATTGAGATGAACAAAATTGTAAGTCACATCCACGGTTTGAACTCGACCATGTTACCGTGCAAGCCGACTATGTTAACCACCAGACTATGGGGGCAGGCGGGAAAAAATTGTCAAAATATTAGGGTTATATTTTATACTTCTTTCTTTCCATGTTTACAAAAAACATCGCTACAGAATCTGAAAACATTTTTCAAAGGCTCTGAATTGGTTGAAAACTATCAAACAACTACCTGGCATGCTGTCACGGCAATATTCATTTAATGACGTTTCAATGTGCTGAAATTGTTTTCACCTACATGTTAACAAATATTTCAACAACATTTGTACGTTTTACAAAAGAAAAATTGCTCATTTTTATGCCAATTATGGTCAAGTTACGTTAGTCACAAGTGGTTTTACAAGAAGAAAACTATTTGTAAAAAGATATTAAGACGGCAGCAATAGATAAAAACCGGCAAGCAAACTAACGCGCAATGGATAAGTTTAAAACACTTTAGGGACACACAAAAGAAGAAACAAAGTGAACAGTGATGGGATATACATACGGAAACTCGAACAGTTTTACTACTAAATGTTAGTCGGATTACTGAGAGCGGTCGGCTCTATATTTTTATCGTAAACTTAAACCGTTTTGCCGGCCTTTATTTCTTCGTCGGTTTTCAAGTTTCACTCTTGCTTTCTCCTCCTTTCGATCGCGAGTTTCGATTTGACGGGTTTCCTTCTACTCAAGACGTTGTTTTGCTTGTCAGAAACTATATTGTCCCCAGTGCCCCACATTCTTAAAAATTATATTAACAAATACACAATTTAGCATGTCAAATGGTAAAATTCACGTAAAAATTACGTCTTCTTACTTCAAAAACCCGACTAAATTAACGGGTTGATATTAATTTGTTGCCAAACAAAGAAACTCATGGTTAAAATGAAGCTCACAACACACATTTCGTAGGAGATCACCAGTAAAGAGACTTTTTTTTATTTAGATAGGCATTTGGAGTAGTAAAAAGCATGTTCTTTTTCAAAAACAACCAACTAAGTAATTAAGTTTCATTGCCGAAGGTGTTTCAGTTTCATTTTTGCATGAAATCAAAACCTTTTTCACGACAGCAACGCTAATATAAACAACTGACCCACCTTTTGACTTCATAAAGGTACCTTTTAATCTTTTTTCTTGATCTGCTTACCTCTGTCGTGTCGTTTGAACTATCCACAACATTTCCAAGCTGTTTAACGAACAGCTCAGCGAGAAACTCTATGTGAATGCATCATTACGCATGGCGGAAGTATTAGTTGCCTATGCCAGAAGTTTGTCGTTTGAAACATTAAATTTCGCTATAATTTTGTCTCTTGTACAGTGCTTGGCTATATAATAAAACAATTATACCATTCGCTCTCGTCGTATATGAACTCATAGCCAACGAGGCGCTTTTATGAGCTCATATACGACGAGAGCGAATGGTATAATTGTTAAATATGTAGTTATATTTCCTATTATTCAGTTTGGTGTTTTCCGTTTCAATGTCGTCGCAAAATTGGAATAGTAACCGGATAATTTATGCATACGTCATGTCACGTAATAACAAACGCGGCAAGTTCGAGTGGATATGTCTGTGACATCTATTTAACAAATAGATTCCAGCTGACGTGACCATGTGTCTATCCGCTAATAAATCATGGCCAACAACCAATGAAAACACGCATAGCAACCAGGGTAAATTAATCTTCCTCGGGCCTCGTGGTGTTCTCTTCTAAAGGCCTGTAAACCGAGCGTGTTTTGACTGCTTTTTTTCGTAGCTTTTTAGCAAATACTCTTCAGCTGTAAACCATGAAGTACGTTCTTATTCACTGGACAGCAAAAAACGAGACAAGTGTTTTGACCGAAGAGTGTGTTCGTGACAAAACGATGCTCAAAGACTTCGACAAAGAACTGGCATTGTTCTGTTTGGGAAGCTTGGAAGCATAGAACCAAAAGGAGAATTCAAGGCCAACTTAGGACGAGTGAAATATGGCAGTGGTAAGTGTTTTTGATCCCTTAATAATACGATAATCACAATTCTGTAATCAGACACAGTTTACATTTGTACGATGTCAACATAAAAGCGATACGCATATCATGGATTTTCTCTATATTTTAATATCATGTCGATCTCGCTTGAAACAACATGCTCAAATTCCGTCGATCGAATACCTTTACGTGAGCCGTGTAAGGAGATGTTTGGAACTTTAGTTGATCAGCATTACAGTGAAGGTCTTCATTTTTAATATTAAAACTGGCTTAGACTTTTACTATTGAACTCTAAAGGGGCGGCCATTTTGAATTTATTTGTAGAAAATCAGATTGCAGATCTGCTTTCATATTAACTTAAATTATCCTAATTTAAAAAAAGTAAACAATTTCAAATGTTGACTCCAATCTCAAATTTGTTGTGTCCTCGATAGATCAAAATACGGTGTCCCGTATGTGCAATGCACAAAAGAGAATATCAATACACAAACAAAAGTTTCAATTCACAAGAAAATTAGCCGATACACATTACAAAGTATCGATTCGCTGAAACGAATTTGAATATACACAACAAAGTTTCGCGCAATACACAACAATAAATATTTTCAGTACGTAATAAATTCTTTCCACAAATGCACAACAAAGTATGATGCGACGCACAATAATGTAATTCGATACACAACAAAGACTAGACTCTCGATACACAACGAAAAGTTTTCGATACACAACAAAAA
Source organism: Paragorgia papillata (assembly GCA_035771165.1). NCBI lineage: Eukaryota > Metazoa > Cnidaria > Anthozoa > Scleralcyonacea > Coralliidae > Paragorgia > Paragorgia papillata. The sequence continues at coordinate 253,056 of JAWNZC010000031.1, read as the reverse complement.
GTTGCATCTGGGAATCTCAGGGACAATAGGGGACAGAGGAAGAACAGAGCAATGTGATCCAAGATAAACCATTCTGTGGTCTAAATATACAATCTCACCCGTGTTGACATCCTGAGAGTTCAGTGAGATTTTCAGTCGCGTTTGTATTTCTTTGAGCTCGAGACGCACTCAAGAGGGCAAATTTCCCATGTAAACGCACTCGAGAAGCTTATTAAAACCAATGGCTATAGGCTTCATCCCTGGTGGCGGGTTGGGGTCTAGCTGGAAGTGCGATCTTCGTTCTTCTTGTTCTTTCTTAAAAGAAGAATATGAAGGAACAGATGAACCTCTGCTTTGAGAGAGGTTCGTTACACCTAACACCCGCTTCACGCCGTTCTCTGGTCTTCGAGAGAGGGAATCACAATTATTGTTGCTAGTACTGGCTGTAGTACTGGCACAAGTAGTATCGCCCCTTTTTCAAACAAATGAACAATCGCAACTTGTAAAATAAGAAGTTGACCAAAAAAATATTGGTTAAGGCACACTACCGTGTATACTGAGCTTCTATTTGCTGGTCCTCCTAAGCCCTCTTGAGTGCGTTTACATGGGAAATTTGCTGGCTGGCCCTCTTGACATGTAAACTACAAGGAATTACGCTAAGATACGGAATCTCGGCAAAGAGGGCTAGCCCTACCAAGAGGGCTGGCCCTCCATATGAACACCCCATTTAGGCCTGCGCTAAACGTCGCACAATAGACGACTTTAATTCAGAATTTAATTCGAATTAACTTCGTCGGTAAGAATGCAACGTAAATGCGATGTCGAGTTAAAGGTCGAATTGTCACACACATTAGAGAAACATTTAATTCGACATTTCGATGCGACGATATTAAACTCGTCGTGCAAGTCGAACAGTGCAAGTCGAACACGCATCATCGTCGCATTATCCGTCTGTGACTCAGACGAATTAAATTGCCGAGAATTTTGCGACGTTTAGCTCAGGCCTTACTCCTTATCTTCGGCTGGATGTCCGCTCTTCGTTCTTCTTCTTTTTCTTTCTTAAAGAAAGAAGAACAAAAGAAGAATTATTCATTATTCTAAAAGAAGAATATGAAGGAACAGCTTCACGTTCTCTCACAGGCTGGGCAATAGATAAACGATTCCTTCATAGAACATTGTCTCGAGCTCAAACAAATACAAAAATTAAACATGACGCGACTGAAAATCTCACTGAACTCTCAGGATGCCAACACGGGTGAGATTGTATATTTGGACCACAGATTTCAAAATGGTTTATCTTGGATCATATTGCTCTGTTCTTCCTCCGTCCCCTATTGTCCCTGAGATTCCCAGATGCAACTTTTTGTTGTGTATCGAAAACTTTTCGTTGTGTTTCGAGAGTCTAGTCTTTGTTGTGTATCGAATTACACTATTGTGTGTCGCATCATACTTTGTTGTGCATTTGTGGAAAGAATTTATTACGTACTGAAAATATTTATTGTTGTGTATTGCGCGAAACTTTGTTGTGTATTGAAATTAGTTTCAGTGAATCGATAATTTGTAATGTGTATCGGCTAATTTTCTTGTGAATTGAAACTTTTGTTTGTGTACTGATATTTTATTTTGTGTATTTGCACATACGGGCCACCGTATCAAAAGCATGCAGTTGAAGAAAAGGAAAGAGAGTTCATTGGTGAATGTCATGAGTCATGCACTGAGTGAAACTGAAGCAGTTCTGCCAACATCAAGTCGTCGAAGCCAAGAAGAAAATTGTTGACATCTGAGTCTGAGCAGTTGAGTGATTCTGGCATACCTGTGAAAAAAGCTGGTTCAAAAGTAACTACTGCACTGTCACATTTTTTGCTAGACTATAGAATTCCTCACCATGCACTGTGACTAGGATCAGTGTTTTTATTAGGGTTCATAGCATATATAGCACTATGGTGACCCATAGCAGTATATAGCACTACCGAGTGGTGGGACATTCTATAATCACTCCATAGTTTACATACTGTAGTTTTAGAGATGAATGGGTTGAAGACTACCATATAGCCTCGAAAGTTAGTGGAGCAACTACTTTTCAGAATTATTGGCTTCTAAGGACAACTACGTTTATTAACAAGAGGGGTTACTATACTTTCGGGTTGCTATCGGCCAAGGTGCAGTTTTCATTTTATGCTGTGGCTATAGGTCTAACACCGGACCTTGTTCAATACATATAGGTCCGACATTTATTATTTACAAGTTTCGCCAATGACAATACACAAATGATATTACAAAGGCAAAGGCAGGAACTGACCACAGAGACTAGTCTCCAATAATGGGGCCCCATACTATATATATAGTGAATTATATTAATGACAATAATAATAACAACAACAACAACATCAACAACAACAACAACAGCAACAAAAAGCAGCAATAATAATAATAACAAAAACAATAACAATAATAATAATAATAATAATAATAATAATAATAATAATAATAATAATAATAATAATAATACAATAACGAAAACGATAATAATAATAATAATAATAATAATAATAATAATAATAATAATAATAATAATAATAATAATTATTATATAATAAAAGTTACAGTGAGTTATCTGTCAAGTCATGTCCTAGCAACACGATCTTGCCAATAAGCTAGACATTGGTCGAGATGAATGGCATTCAACACATAAGGACTTGAATGTTCTTGGATTGTCAGGATCGTAAACGTGATTAGTTAATTCTGGATAGTGGTTGAATAATTCCTTTTTGAAAGATTTTCGAGATTTTGAGATGTCTCTGATTGTTCTAGGTAAAGTGTTCCAGACTCGAGGTGCCCGCAAGTAGTAACTGTTTTGAAAAGTTACAGACATTGACATTGACAGAACCGTTGTGCCGTACAGTTTATTTCGAACTTTGTTGGATATTTTCAACAAGCAGCAAAAAGTTCAGACATTGTTCAGTCTTAAAACACTGGATGACTGACACAGCACAGTGATCACAGCATCAATGAAAGGAAATTACAAGTGTAAACAATGAAGATAAATTCAAGCATGTCTTCGATGATCCATCTTTCGAGAGGCATCATTTTTACACTTGCTGTTGATCACCTCTTTTCAGTTTTTTTATTAGTTTATACACATGCATATCTTCTGATATCTTCTGTCAACATCGAACCTATAGATAACCATCAGATCAAAGACTGAATAATGCTGGATCTTGTGCTGGTTGTTGTGAAGATTCAACAAAAAAAGTTCAAAATAAATTGCATTGCACATGCGTTCTGCCAATCAGCCAATGTTGAACATCTGTAGGTGCTCTATAGCTGATATTTTTCAATTAAATATCATGTGCAAATGACACCCATCTTTGGTTCTTATTTTTTAGAAAAAGATTGGAATTGCTAAGAAAGCTTTACAAGATAAAGCTTTTGCAAGCATAATACAAAGGATGGGTGCAGATCGAGTCTGAGAATGAGGATGACTCTGAGTCTAATGTTTATAAAGATGAAATGGAGGAGTGGGAAGGCACCAAACAAGAATTGAGGCTAAAAATCAAAGAACTTCGAAAGGAATTGGCAGCTGAAAGAGACATGGTCAAACAGTTGCAAATTGCAAATCATATGTTCCAGAAGAGTAAGTTTACATTTAGCAGTATTGCTGTTACTAGTAGTAACTACAGTATGCCCTAGTTTTAATGTACTGAAATTCATTGCCAGTTCTCTAAAGGGATTCTTGTGAATATTATAGTTTGGAAGCTTTTCATGGCATTTAATAAAAAATCTCCCAAGGTCTCCTAATTACTGTTTAGATATATGCACTTGACCACTGAGCTCTTGAGACACCCAAGTAGCAGAACTACTCACAAGTCTTGTAGACAGGAGGCTTGGAAATAACAGTGTCCGGCAAGGTACAGATATGACAATCTCTGTGACTGCATGCATGTCTTGACTGTGTCTCCATAGCTCAGTGGTCAAGAGCGTGGTAATGTTGATTCAGACCCATTGGAGCAATGCAAATGTCATACTTAAATAAAATGTATGAATTCATACTATGGTGCCATTTGTTTGCAGATCTGTCTGATATCCAACCTCGTACCCAGGGTCTTATCTCTGCTCCCTCGCCCACAAAACATGGTTCTATCTGTTTGCTGTTGCCATCAAGCATATTTGTTATGGACTTGACTATCTGTGTTGATATTGCAAGGAATCCAGGGCCACATGAAGACGCTGTTGGAACAAAATCAAAACAATCTACCCGGCCTACAACCTCATGGCGCAATGTTACGAGACTTAAATATTTAAGATCTGAACTACTGTCTCTGAGAAAGCTATGGTCCTTTGCAAACGACTCAACTGGTAATACCTTAAAGGATCTAGGGCTGTTTAAAAGTCGAGGTGTCAGAGCCGGCCGAAAACTACGGTTTAAACATGAGAATATGCAGGGCAGTAGACCGATTCCTGTCAAAATCTCCTCGGTTGGTCGAACGCATAAATTTCCATCTGATAGTATTAATTATTCAAATCGTCGATGCGATAGCAATCTTATCTCTGTTGCACGTGAGTCACTGCAGCTGAAAGTTATCACTCAAAATAGACCTGTTTTAAAAAACCTGTCACTTTGCCTGTTAAACGCCAGGTCTGTGAAAAATAAGACAGCTATGCTTGTAGACTACGTGTGCGACTCCAAAGCCGATCTTTATTGTATTACTGAGACGTGGCTTACTGAGAAAGACACTTCTGTGAGAGCAGAACTGTGCCTTGAAGGTTATAACTTCATGGACCATTGTCGGAATGGCCGCCGTGGTGGTGGTATTGGCTTGATATACCGTGATTTTCTACGCGTTAAAAAGGCTGAAGCGGGTGAAAAGGATTCTTTTGAATTCACCGAGTGGACTGTGTGTACATCTGGCCATAATCTGCGACTGCTGGTTATATACCGCCCACCATATTCCGAGGAGCATAAGGTTTCAACCAATATCTTTTTCAGGGAATTTTCCGATCATCTCGAGTCGGTTTTGTTATCCAAGAGTCAGATTATAATTGTTGGGGACTTTAACATCCATATTGATGATATTAATGATCCTGATACAATCAAGTTACTGGATCTTCTGGAATCTTTTGGACTTCAGCAGCATGTAACGCAACCTACCCATGTGCATGGCCACACATTGGATCTTATCATCACTCGGTGTTCTGATCGCATAGTCAGCTTTCCACCTGTTGCTGACTGTTTTATCTCGGATCATGTATCACTTTTGTGTAAGCTGTTTTCAGAAAAAACTCCCGCGCTGGTTAAAATGATTAACTATAGAAAATATAAATCGATTGATATGGAGTTATTCAAGAAAGACTTACTAGCGTCTTCACTATGTTATGATCATACTTGTGGTCTGGATGAAATACTTCCAGATGATGTGGACAGGCTCGTTATGGATTATAATAATACTATGTCCACATTGATTGATCGCTATGCTCCATTGAAGTCTAAGGTTGTGAGAGCCCGTCCTTCGCGTCCTTGGTATACAGCTGAGATCAGTGCTGCGAAAAGGCTTCGAAGGAAGGTTGAGGGAAGGTGGCGGAGGACTGGCTTGCACGATGACTTTGTTGCTTTTAAAAGACAGAGGAACCGGGTAACCTACCTTATGAATGCTGCAAGGAAGACTTTTTATGCTAATTTTTATTACTGAGAACAGTACGGATCAAGGGAAGTTATTCAGGGCAGCCAAGAAACTCTTGGCTAAGAAGGAGTTACCATCTTTTCCTGACTATTCTGACAAATCAGTCCTCGCAAATGATATTGGTCATTTTTTTGTCCAGAAGATTAAAACAATCCGCTTGGACATTGACGCTATTTATAATTCCTGCATGAAGGATTATACAGTACCTGAAGATCATATAGTTGATTCAGAAATATCATTGTCTGTTTTTCGACCGCTTACCGAGAGTGCTGTTCACGAACTTATTCAGAAGTCTGCTAAGAAGTCTTGTGCACTTGACCTCATACCAACATCGCTCTTGGTCTCCTGCCTTGATTTTCTTCTTCCCATCATAACGCGGATGGTGAACTCTTCCCTGATTTGTGGCCATTTTGCTGCTGACTGGAAAGAAGCACTTGTCATCCCGCTTCTGAAGACTATTGGTTTGGTCTCTGAGTTTGTGAATCTACGGCCTATTAGCAATTTACAATTTGTCTCGAAGCTGGTCGAGCGTGCTGTCTTTGAGCAGACGCATGCCCATATGATGCAGCACAGCTTATATCCTTTACTCCAGTCGGCCTATCGTAAACGCCACAGCACCGAGACAGCACTACTTAGAGTGCAAAACGATATCCTGCTGAATATGAACTCTCAGCAGGTGACTCTTCTCGTGCTGCTAGATATGAGTGCTGCGTTTGACACAGTCGACCATGGAGTATTGCTGAATCGCCTTAAATCGAGCATTGGTATTAGTGGAACTGCGCTGAAATGGTTTGCCTCATATCTTGCAAATAGATCGCAGCGCGTTTCTTTTGATCAGAACCTATCTGGAAAATTTCGTCTAACGTGTGGCATTCCTCAGGGCTCGTGTTTGGGTCCATTGCTATTTACGATCTATGCAAGCAAGCTTTTCAAAATTATTGAAGGACATCTCCCATCTGCACATGCCTATGCAGATGACACCCAGTTGTACGTGTCATTTAAACCTGACTGTACATCTAGTCAAAATGATGCTGTTGCGGCTATGGAACGATGCATTAGGGATGTCAGGTCTTGGATGATCACTGATAAGCTAAAGTTGAATGATAGCAAGACTGAGTTGATGGTCATAGGTACAAGGCAACAATTGGCTAAAGTGAACTTGAATGGTCTGTATGTTGGAGATACTAATATTAATCCAGTAGCTGTTGCTAAAAATCTTGGGACATGGTTCGATGAGAACATGAACATGGTGATTCACATTAATAAGATGTGTAGAGCCTCGTCTTTTCATTTATATAATATTAGACGCATTGTCCATGCATTTATTACCGCTCGTATTGACTATTGTAATAGTTTGCTTTATGGTTTGCCAGCTATACATCTTAGTAAGCTTCAGCGCATACAAAACAGTGCTGCTCGGTTGGTTTGCTCTATTCCACGTTACAGCCACATTACTCCAGTTTTATATGCGCTACATTGGTTACCTGTTTCTTTTAGAATACTTTTTAAGTTATTAGTTATAACGTTTAAGGCAATTCACGGGTTGGCACCCCAATATATTAGTAATTTAGTCACGATTAAGGAGCAATTACGTTACAGTTTAAGATCTTCTACAGAGCTTTTATTGATGCCATCTAGAGTAAAGACTAAGAAAACGACGGGCGACAGAACGTTTACGGCAGCAGCCCCTACAGTTTGGAACAAACTGCCCCGTGATATTAGAGCAGAAAATAATTTTAATCGATTTAAAACCTTGGTTAAGTCTTATCTTTTTAAACAAGCCTTTGCTTGTTATGATAGTTAATATTTAGTATCTATTGTATCCATGTATGTTTGGATTTACATTGTGAGACTCTCTATATTCATTGTTATATAATTTTAGTTTTAGATCTTTGATGTATGAGGCGCATTTGATCATATTCATATGCGAATTTGCGCCATATAAATATTAAATTATTATTATTATTATTATTATTATTAAAAGACCCTGGTTGTGGCAACACCGCTGCCAAACGTTTGCGCATGCGTGAATTCGCTGAGTAAACATTGCAAGAGAAGTGGGAACTAGCAGTGGTGACAACAACCAGACAGTGAAGACTAAGTAAGACTCGACTATTCATTTGTGTTTTAAAAAAAGGGTAAAGAAAATAAAGAAGGGGTAAATTCAGAATATGTTACAATACTGACAAGGGAGCCATGCACAAATTACTTACCTTATCTTTTTGGTAGTATGCTTATAATTTTAACTTTTGTGTCGGACTCTCGGACCAGTCCAAATATTTCAGTGTTTTCCCGCTCTTTTTCCGAGGACGAGCTCGGACGTCGCACATGCGCAAAACGTTTGCCAGCGGTGTTGGTGGTGGGTGGTCACGTGCCCCCTAAAAATTGTTTTTTTTTTAATTAACGATTTCAAAAATACTCAGGGAGGAGTGAGTGAGTGACAAAGGCACAATTACAAGTTTTCACCTTTGTTTATACAAATAATATATTACGTCTGGCGTCGTCAGACTGGCGTCTGATCGGGCTGTCTGATCGCAAAATATATGTTAAAATGAAACTAACAAAAAACAAACGTACTCAGTGTTTAAAACAAAACATATCTCGTGCTTTCTTCTGTGGTGTACGTTGCCAAAGATAATATCGAATCCGAAAGGTAAAGAAACACCGACGGCCCGAAGAAGATATAGCAATCGTCTAATACACCGTCGAATACTCGTGTCGACTAGACTTTGGAATTGTCGCAGTGTTGGTGATATGAAGTACCTTAAAATTTGTACAGCAAATGAAATTTGAACTGCTTTATTCAGCCGAAATGTTTTACCGCCAAAGACTTCCTCGCGACGATGCTTTTCCTCGTTTGATCCTCGTTTAATCTGCAGGCCATGTGATAGAGCGAAACCGCTTTCTCTCGCACTAAAATGCATTGACATTTCAGCGTCTGTTCCAATAACCGCAGCGAAAAGTACTAAAAGAAGCGATTCGGCAAAGATTGCAACTACATCAAGCCGACTGCCGTCCATTCACTCACATTTGTTATCAACAGAAACTCAGGAAAATACAGTTCTTGAATCGCGCTTTTCATTCTTTTTATTAAACTTTATAGTTCGCCTGAATGGCTAGATCCACTGTAATATCAGATTTTAGAATACGAGTATTAAAACTGGACTTGTGTTGTAGCATTGATTGTGCAGCTTACTATTAAGCTCACCACCCCTCCCCTGATATAAAATTCGTTTAGGCGGCACGTGACCAGTCGCAACCAGGGTCTTTTCGCAGCCTGGTGGGCGGGGAGCGGAGATAAGACCCTGGGTACGAGGTTGTCTGATATCTTGAAAAGAACAGGCAAAGAATCTATATGAACTTCTTCTGCAGTGCCTATAGCTCGTCCGTGTAGCCCTTCAGTGGTCCAAAAATGTAACTCTGAGGAAACCCAGAAGCATGATTCTAAAACTCTTGCCCATTGGGATAGTTTTGAAATCATTCGTCCACAAAGCCTGTCCGTTATCCAGCCATGCAATTCCTCAGTCCAGCCTTGGAAACTTCAAACTGCTTGTCCACACAGCCCCTTATTTGCACAGTTACCAGTAAGTGCACCAGCTAACCAGACTGAAACTGATGACATCGATGACAATGATGCTGAAGAACAATGTATTTAGACTATGTTTACACCAGAGCAAAAATATCTGGATCCACAATGTTTTTTAATTCCCATGAGGATGAAAATCAATGTGAATCCGGATACTTTTGCTCTAGTTTAAATATACTCTTAGTGTGTCTTTATTAATTTTATATTTTAACAATTTAATTTGTATTACTTTCAGAGCTTCATGGACTCAGTCCAGATGTCAGAGCTCCTACCTGCAAAGAATGAGAGGAAAATGACATTGGCCATGCTTTAAATTTTGCTTGAACGAAAGGTTCTTCTGCTTAATCGGTGACCGGAAAAGGCAAGGAAGGCCGCCCAGCCCTTGATCGAGAGAAAGTACAACAACAGTAATTACATGTAAGTTTCAAAAAATTTACAATCGGCGTAATTTATGAATAATTATTTAACTATATATATGCTTATATGTTAACCAGCCTCAACACATGAAGCAACACGTACTTTTATTATAAACTTTTAGCACACTTGAACACACTGTCTTTTCTTTCTGAAAAGTAAACTTGACAACAACCACGCGACCCCCCGCCGCACACTTCGAGTTCACTTGACTGGATACAAGGGTCCCATAAGAAAGCCGATTTACAAGCCTAACACTCTCCCCCTCTAACATTGTTCTTACATGAACATCAGGACTACAACAGTTTCTTATTTGACATATTGTTATAAATGTCACCAGTGTACTTGTGGTTCAGGGAACCAGAACAGATAAACTGGTATCCAGTGCGGGACTTGATTTTCAAGATAGTAGTGGAATACAAACATTGGGCTAACCGTGCGTTCATGGTAGGCTACATTGCCAAGACGACTGAAAGTTAGCCTTTGCGGAGGTTGCCTTATTCGCTGTGGTCTTTTTTTCGCCGATTGGGTCAGGCTGTTCTGCTTCTTCCATAGGCTCATCTGCACATTCTTCCTCAAACTCTTCCGGAACACACTGACAATTTTAATTAGCCGCTAGTCGCTGTTGAGGTAATGGAGCTACATTGTCTGGGACGGACGGTTTTCTTGTATATAGGAACGGTAATTCGTCATCTGTACTGTTGTCTTCACTTTCGGCTCCCACAGATTGTTGGTTAGGTCGCAGGTCGTGTACAATCACAAGGTAACAGTAGATTTCGGTGGAGGACTCGGGTGCGCCCATTTCCCTGCTCAGGTCTAACCTCATAGACGGGACTGTTATCAGCCATTCTCCTGGTTACTACGTGGATTCTATCTTCCCAATAGCCTCGTAACTTCCCAGGCCCTCCTCTTTCACTTAAGTTCCCGACGAGCACACGGTCACCACAGCCATTCCATATAAATGACACATTGTTGAAAAAAAATTAAATTAACAGAATAACACATGCAATACAATTTTTGGGTGCTACAATACCTTGCCCTTCTAGAATGTGAATTTTTTTACGGCAATTACTCATGGGCATTGTGGGAACGGAAAGAAGAATAAGATAATTATGCATCAATTAGAACAAACATTGTTACTTTTTAAGAATAGTGTCCTACTTCATGTATCAAAACTAAATTTCTTCATTATTTTATGTATTCAACATGCCATTGCTATTAAATAACTTATTTCAAATTCTAAATTTCCAAATGAGGTATTGGCTTTGTGTTAACCCACAGTGAAAACACCCTCATTTTAAGGTCATGCGAGTCACAATATTTTCACATAAAGTATTCTCATTTCCTGTAAATTTGAGCAACTTCTTTAAGCCTATCACCACTTGGTACTCTTAGTCAATGAAACCAATCCAAAAAAATCTAGGAAAATATTTTCAGTAGTGTCGGAGAAAAATCACCCTCAATTCACGTCACGCGAGTCAGAAGCATAGAATTCAAAGCCGTTGAGACGTTCAAATCAGTCAAATGGAGTGGAGCAAGGAACAAGTCAACACAGAATGTTAAACAGATGTATTTAATTCAAATTCTATTCTTAAAATATTGATTTGGCAGCTTAAACACTTTTACACAAATTCTCATATAGTGATCTTGGGGCCTAGTGGCATTTCTACAAATATGCTTCCAGTTGTCCAGCTTTAAGTCTTGTTCTAAATTATTACTGCAGATGGTATTAATGGCTCCAACAAACAATGAGAAAACAAAATCATTGACTTTTTATTATCTAAACTGAGCTTTTATTATGTTATTTGACACTGGTCACGCGAGTCACATTTTTATGTCACGCGAGTCACATTAAACTTGCGACATTATTTCATTGACTACAAATGTTTTTGCTCAATTTTCACTGGAGTGTCAATGTATCTTGCCTAACTATATGTTTTATAAAAGTTAAAATAAATATAATTGATATGTTGCCAGGAAAATAAATAAGAACACCAATAATTGAAACTTTCTCATTTCTGGCGTCACGCGAGTCACAAAACCACAAGTAATTAAATCGAAGGCTTAAAATATAATTATTAGGAATTACATTACTTTGAATATCTCCTCAGTGCTTCCTTATCTAAATCAAGCTTGCTCTGTGCTGAATTAAAAGTGGCATAAAAAAAAACCTAGTGGTCTTCCCTTGGTCTTCATGCATTTTTCCAGAGACGATATGAATAGGTAGTCTTGGAGATCTTCCAAGCAACAAGAAAAATGGAGCGTAGCCGGTGGCATCATTTCGCGTACTATTGTAAGCATGAACAACTTTATTTAGATAATCTGGCCATCGAGATTTACAGTTCTCAGGTAATGTTCTCAGCATTGATAATAATGTTTGGTTGAACCGTTCTACTTGCCCGTTCCCCTGTGGGTGGTAGGCGGTAGTTCGTGAGTGTTTAATGCCACAATGTTCCTCGAGATATCGGAACAACTGGTTTTCAAACTCGGGCCATTGATCGTGGTGGATTCTTACCGGAAATCCGAACGGTAGGACAAAATCGTTATAGATTTTTTCTGCTGGCATCTTCGCTGTTCCGTTTCCGTTTGTGACTTGGTCGTCCTTGCTTTAGGCACTGGTAAACTTTGGTTATGTGGTCTTCAATGTCACGCCACATATGTGGCCAGTAAAATCTTTCTTTGTCCAGTTGGAATGTCCTTTCTGTTCCGAGATGCCCCATTTCTTCATGCAATTCACTGTAAACTAATTGATGAAAGCTTGTCGGTAGAACGAGCTGTTGGTTTTCCCCGATTCTTCTTCTCAGAATACCATCTTCGCCAACTTTCAGTCTATTCCATTCCCGCATCAGATCTTTAGTTGCTCGGTTTTCTAAGTAAGGTGGCATTGATGGTTTGCTGGCTTATTTCTTCGCTGCAGCTTTTCATATACTTTTCAAACTCCAGTGGTAAGCGGGAGAGACCGTCTGTATCTTGATGGTTTGGTCTGTATCTAATCTAGAAGTTGAAGTCGTTCGGTTTTGCTGATGACAGAACGTAAGTCAATGGGTTGTTGTCCGTGAAAAACAGGAATGACGGGGCGTAATACAAATAATTTCTGAAGTGTTCGCATATGGCCCACTTTAGTGCTAAAGATTCAAGCTTTCCTGAGTGCAGGTGATAGTTTTTTTCAGCTGCTGTCAATGCCCGCGATCCATATCCAATCACTCTCATTTCCCCCTTCTGTTCTTGATACAGTACAGCCCCTAGACCAGCTTCTGATGCGTCGGTGTGGAGTACGAAAGCTTTACTGAAGTGAGGGTATGCCAAAATGGGCGGGTTGACCAAATGATCGATGAGTGTTGTCAGTGCGTCTTGGTATTTGGGTTGCCAGTTTACCGGTTTTGTTGACGGACCTTGTTTTCCACTTTTGGACAAGCCGGTTGTCGTAGATACACGTCGCGAAGATTGCGAGGAAGATGGATCACATAGTAGTAGTTCAAACAATGGGGCGGCTCTTTTGGAGAAGTTAGGTATGAATCTTCTGTAGCCCAAGGAGTTTGCGAACTTCCCCGACGTTACGTGGTGATGAGTTCTTCAGGGATGTTACTGCTTCCAAATTTGATGGATCCATACGATAGCCCTCGGCTGATACCACTCGTCCAAGATAGCACACTTCCTTTTGGAACAATTTACACTTTCGAGCTTTTACTTTAATACCGTTCACCCGTAGACGTTGCAAAACTTTTCGAATGTGCTCAACATGTTCTTCAAAGGTTTGACTGAAAACGATTATGTCGTCCAGGTAAAGGATACAGAAATCGTCCCATGTTCCTTCTAGGCATCCCTCCATGAACCTTTGAAAGTTCGCCTGTGCATTAGTTAAGCCAAAGGGGATCCACGCCCATTCGTACAATCCCCAGCGCCCATTCGTACAATCCCCGTGAATGCCGTTAGGTGTTTACTCTCGGAATGCATAAACCCCCGATGGTAAGCTTCACCCTGGTCAAGTGATGAAAACCATTGATTTCCACCAAGCCCATCTAAAGTATCTTGTACTCGCGGAATTGGGTGACGGTCTTGTACGGTCCTTTTGTTAAGCTCTCGATAGTTAACACACAGCCGTAGATCACCGTCCTTCTTTCTCATACAAACTACAGGCGAAGAGTAGCACGATTCCGACTTGTTAACCCAGCCACGGTTTAAAATTAACTTCTGGATTATGCGGGCGTGGGATTGATGAAAACGTCTTTTGTAGAGGAGTGGTAAGATCGGTAAAATGGATTTTCAATTTCAGGTTCTTTGCACCACCGATGTCTGCATCACTTTCCGAAAAGGATTGGATTTCCTCGCCAGGAAATCTGTTCCACTATTTTCCTCCTATGTATTCAAGTGTCCAAGATCAATACCCTCCAGCCGTTTGTCTCTCTCCTTTCTACTTGGTAGGTCCTGTGTTGTAGTTCCCTTTCTTATAGATTATGGAGCACTGTTTCCTGCTGCCGTCGGTTGCTTGAAGCTCTCCTGATCTCTAAATTTTACCTTTAACCGATATCTGAAGACCACTTGGTAGTTGTTCCATATCAGGTTAAAACAGAACTGGAATCTTCCTTTCAACTGGTCCAGTGTTGGCGCGACATGGAACAGACACTGTTTGATTCTTAGGAATGACCATGTCTCTTTTGATTGTCCTTACATTACACAGGTCACCATCCGTTGTCTTTTTCATAAGGTTTACCAGTGTCTCTATGTTGTTGGTACTGGTATCTGTGATGGCTTTCGTCAAAACATGGACTATCAGGTCTGTAGAATTTCCTGCCATTTTTCTTGTGGTTTTTCACCATTTCTTCAATGACATTGTGCCCTATAATTGGTTGTTCCATCGTTGCTTCCGTTACTAGCATTGGTACTTGAGTACATGGATCTAGCTTCGATGCCCACAGTAGAAATGTGATTGCTGCCCAGCCTTTGTAAGGTATCACAGTTCCATTAGCAGCCTTAGTATTCAGCTTGGTGTCACCATCTAGTAACGTTGAGACAGGGTGTATTTGAACATTCGGCAGGTTTTCTTTGAGGAATTCTTCAGAAACCAGGGAAACTTGGGCACCTTAATCCCACAGGGTTTCTGTCTTCACATCCTCCACGACACACTGTTTCGAACAGCGCCCACCAACCAGTCTTGCTATTGTTGAGTGTTCCTTTGGAGTTTTAGTGACTTCATAAGCATCACTGTTTTGGCCTTTCCCCTTTCCTTGGCTGTTCATTCCAGTGAGCTTGCTGACATTTCTTTGAACAATATTTAAACAATTGCCAATCTGATTAACTCAACATATTCTGATTGTCTTCCCTATGGCAATATGAACAAACATGGGGCTCCAGGCTATTATGGACTACTTCCTGTCCCTTGGTGGTAATCCTTTGTCATTTCCCGAATAACTTGATCTTGCTGCATTTGCACGTCGACATGCACTGGCAAAGTGTTCGCTACTACCACATCTGTAGCAGTGATCACAACTTGGACAGCCATCCTCAAGGCATTTCGTGCAGGCTCTTTGATTTACTCGTCTTTGTCGGGTTGGTTCTTCCCCTTGGTAGGGTAAGTTGGAAGGATGCTGAGATAAAGATGCTTGCTGGGCTTGTATTGCCACTTTCAATTCTGCCATTTCAGTCTTCACTTCTTCCAACGTAGTCTGAGATTTCCCCTGTTTTACTTCATTCTTGGCTATCTCCTTTTCCGGTTCTGTAGAAGTATCAAATGTGGTCATGTTTACTCTGGGGCTCTTTAGACGCGAGTTGGCATTAATCTTGCTTTGTCGGTCTGTTTCTGCAGATACTGCAATATTCATCTGCTCAAAAAACGTTTCATCTGTGACTGTGGCATCTTGTAGGTAGGGTCGTAAATTGGATCGCACACTTTCATCTTGGATACCAGTCTCCACGGTATGAAGGCGAAAACTTTGCACCAAATTGGGATCATACTTGATTTTTACACCACCTTTTCATGCAAATAATATTTTCTGTCAGAGACCCTGGGCTCTGGTGAGGAAATTTTGGGGGCTTTCTTTGGGCTCTTGTACCAGACTGGCAAGCTGTTGATATAATAATGTCGCATTATTTTCTTGAAGATGTGCTCGCAGGATTCCTCAAAGTTTGCCAAAGGCAATTCAGAAAGAGTCTCCAAATAACTCCTTAATTGTATGCTTCAGTTTATTGCTCTGATCACAGCATCATAAATTTCCGGTTCAGAATACCCTCTATGGACAGCATTATCAATTTGTCGCACAAGACTGACAAAAGTAAGTTTATCCTGTTGGCCGGTTGTCCAATCTGCCCATTGATCTTCAGTTCCCTTCGTAAAGCTTGGTGTAAGCTTCCTTCAGCTTCGGTAACGGATGATTTTGATCTTTGATCTTTGGCAGAGGTGCCCTTAATAATGCTGGCAGGCATGTTTCAATATCACCTGGTATTTGCAGAGCCACAGTCAGTTTAAATAATTGTTGCTTCTAAAGTTGACATATCTTCGCTTCGATGTTCAGTTGTAGGTCTTCGACTTCGTTCCGAGTTATTTCCATTGTTGAGTTGATTATATTAACTTTCCTTCTCGTTTCTTAGACTTCACGGATCCCGCCGCTGCCACCAAATGTTAACCAGCCAAAACGCATGAAACAACACGTACTTTTATTATAAACTTTTAGCACACTTGAACACACTGTCTTTTCTTTCTGAAAAGTAAACTTGACAACAACCACGCGACCCCCCGCAACACACTTCGAGTTCACGTGACTGGACACAGGGGTCCCATAAGAAAGCCGATTTACAAGCCTAACGTGATATACAGTAGCAGCATAGTCAGTTCCATATTTTGCTAATTGAAGGAATTTACAACTGGAGAGTATACACAATTTTAAGTCGGTCAACAGTAATATCAGCTAATATGATATTTATACTTTCTTTTTCGTATTTCTTTTTCTAGCACATGTTTCAGAATGATTTCCAACAGCCTCGGTTTCGGTAATAAAGGCGGCAATGGCACAGAAGTGCAAAGATGCGAGAAATGCTACAGAGGCAAGGAAGACAAAAGCAGGAAAAGTTTAACTTGGATATACAGTTTGTTATATCATACACATAAATTATATATTTTTTATAAAATTAGTTTTTATATATTGTTAATTTTATTATTAAAGTATCATATTTGTAACATTTGCATCAGCTCCATCATTATTGAAATTATAGAATTTTATATATGATTACATTGTCTTGTTTTTGTGCATAAGTTACCAACTGCATGCATGAATTTTTCATGTGTACTGTATATAAATATATGCAAATACAGTCACATGTGTACCAATTTTGAAACATGCGAAATCACTTACATGTGTAAAAAAAAAAAGATTTGTTTCATATGTTATTTTGAAACACGTGAAATTAATAATATGTGAAAATTAACATGTGATATCATGTGAGAAATCACATGTTTCAAAATAACATGTGAATATTCACATATTATGTGAAATCATGTGGAATTTTTGTAAGGGAAATAAATAGCCAGTTTTGATAACACAATTCATTTTCTTCTGATTTGTGAAGTCACTTACTAATTTGGGAGAGTGGCAAGGTTCACTGCTATTGTTATATTAATTGTTAAACATTGTTGATATATTGCTTTATCTTACTGAGAAGAATTTTCTGAAGTAGCTCTTACTCTGAACTGCTCATTTGTACGAATATTTCATTTTGCGTATTTGGCATTCGGGAGAATTTTTCATTAGAGTTGGTTTTGCATTGCATTTGTTAGTTTTATTTGGATGGGTTTGGCATTTGGGTGAATTTTGCATTCGGACGATTTTTGCATTCGAGTATACCAAGATTCTTTGCAAACCGGGTGGTCGAAACGCGTGATGATGCACAAGAAGCTTGTGTGGGTTTAAATGTTTGCTTTCTGTTAGTAAAATGACTATGTGGAAAGACAACTGTGAAGTACGCACCACATTTAGCCTTCGATACAGCAGGGGCGGATCTAGGAATTTTTATACCTTAGTCAAAATGGCGGGGTCCAGACATGTTGGGGGGTCCGGGGGCACCCCCCCCCCCGGAAAATTTTTGAAATCTGGGTCTCGGAAATGGCATTTCCCGCGATCTGATAGCACTTTTGAGCATGTTTTCAAACATGTTTTTTAGAAACATTTTATTATTTTTCAGATTTTGTTGGGTTTTTTTTGTCCAATTTGAGCTGGGATTTAATTATGTAGTCACATATCATAAAAAAGATGTCAGACTGTTTCGCTCTATATCAGAGCTCATCAGCATGCCTAGGAAACACATCAAACACCATAACATGTTGTTGCAGTCAGTGAATCCGACATGGACAGCCGGACCAACACACAAGTGAAGCTCCAAGGGTTTGAAATCAGAGTTTTCCTTCTCCTAGGTGGGCTGCCTTCCATGGCTGATGAGCCCCACCTACCCAGAGCTGTCTGGTTTTCAGGCGCCAGATACTCGCCTTTTGCACATCAACCCAAGCAGACAATGTCTGGTTAGGGAAGCTTTGATTAGTGACCATAATGGGACATTTCATGGACATAGAGGTGCTCAACCCTCTACACCATCCCACCCAAATTAACCCCAAATAAATGAACCACCACCCCCACCACCCCCCAACCCAAGTACCTTTGAGCTGTCTGGTTTTCAGGCGCCAGATACTCGCCTTTTGCACATCAACCCAAGCAGACAATGTCTGATTGAGAGAAGCTTTTATTGATGACCATAATGGGACATTTCATGGACATAGAGTTGCTCAACCATCTACACCATCCCGGCCAAATTAACCCTTTAACCTCTAATTAAGCTAACATCTAAGTAACCCTTGACCTATTAACTATCACCTAAACTAATGTATTAACTATGCAACAAAGCATCTGACTTAATGTGTTATCTCCCCAACATTAAAAATAAGTAGGGAAAATTAGGTCACCACTTAATGTGGGTATCTCCCCAATATTATAAACAAAAACTAAATAAAAATAGCTAAATAATGACAAATAGAAACTAAATGAGTGACTAAAAAAACGAAACAGACATCTTTAATATACTGCATACCTCAGAATCAGATATACATATCACAGTTGCCTAGGCTTTATAGAACGATGTGAAAGATCTATCCAATAGTTAGGTAATCAATTTTTATTATTATTTTATTGATTTTTGGAATTAAATTATTTAAATGTAAAGTAATCAAATCAATTCAATTCTTCTGTTGTCAGCTGCAAATTTGTCAATGACTTTCTGAACAGAAGGCTTTATTTCTTGATGAATTTCCATCAATGCTAGGCCATTAAAACGATCTTCAACCATGGTGCTTCTTGTGTAGTTCTTTAACCTACGCATGGCTGAAAAAGATCGCTCACACTCACAGGAAGTGACAGGAAGAGTAGCTAATATTCGAAGAGCAACTTTAATGTTAGTAAAAGAATCAAAAGTAAGAGGCTTTAGGGTTGTAGCAACACTGCTGGGACGTGAACCTGTGTAGGCAACCCAATATGTCTGCCACAATTCTAACTCAGCATCCAAGGCAAGAGAGTTAGGAAGATCATCCTCATAAAAATCAGAAAACTTTTTAAAGGTCTGTTTCCAACTTACATTACTATTGTTAGCCTGAGCAATCATGGATATCATTTTGCTAGGCACAATGCTTAACCCATATATAGCATTAACACTAGTGAAGTCAAATCTGGTCTTGAGATCAGTAATTAGATGGTCAAGAACAGGTAGTGTAATAGTAAGCCTGAAATACTCAGAAGCATTAGTAGCAGGAGGATTATCTCTAGTAGTTTGTCTGCGAGCTATTCTTGGCATAGATTCTTCAACATCAACTTTCTCAGCTAAAGAAACAGCTTGATTATACCACTGGGCATGGTAATGATCATTGTGATTCCGTGCTGTTGCAGCTAAATTCTTAAGAGCCTGAATCAATTCTATACCATCTAAAATATCATTACTCTTAGCTTGTAGTAACTGAGTAACAGGAAGGGTCATATCTAGAATATTTCTAGTAATAACCAGAGCTACAATGAACTGGAAAGAAGAAATTAGAGCTGAGTAAGATGTAGCTTGGGAAGATGTGTTAGGGTTAAACTTCCTCTCTGGATTCAAACTCATTTCCCTTAAAGTAAAAAATATAGGCACAAACAACTCTTCAAATACATCCATTCCATCTACACGCTCCACCCATCTTGTGCGACATACATCTTTCAACTTCTTTTTCTTGCTATCTGGACTATACTTTAAAACATTGCTTTCAAAAGCCAGTTGGCGATTTTGAGAATTGTTAAAGAAATATGACAATTCCTTTATTTGTACTAATACATTCCTTACTAATGGTACAGAACAACTATCACAAATTATTAAATTTAATCTGTGGCTATAACAATGAGTGTAAATGGCTTTTTTGTTAAGCCGCAAGATGTGTGCAGAAAGACCATTAATACGACCAGCAACAGCACCAGCTCCATCATAACCTTGACCCCTACAATCCTCAATATTTAAAGAAAGGTCAGCTAATGCTTTTAAAATAACAGTTGCTAGATCTGCACCAGTTAGTCCCCATTTACAATGTAAAAACCTAATAAAATCTTCTCTTATGTTCAAATCGCTATCAACAAAACGCAGAACTAAAGACATTTGCTCCTTATTTGAACAATCTGCTGCTTCATCTGCAAGAATTGAAAAAAATTTATTTTGTTTTACCTCAGCAATAACCTCTTCACTTATTACCTCACCACAACATTTAATGAGTTCATTCTGAGTAGTCTTGGAAATATAAGAAGCATTCTTTGGGCAGGTCTTAAGATGTTCTTCAAGACTAACATCACCTGCACGGACCCTCATGTTGAGTAACTCAATGTAGTTTCCAATACCCCCCTCAGAATAACTTCCAACCTCAGGATGATATTTTGAATCATCACGATGCCCTCGAAAAGACAACCCCAAACGACCACAAGTTATTATTGTATCCACAATAGGAATAAGCTTTTGCCTGTTCTCTGCAATTGTCTTTCTTCTACTTTCACTCATCATCAACTCAATTGGTTGGCTTTTTCCTGACAATTGACTAAGAAGAGATGTAAAAATAGCTGATGTATTTTCATGCAAGCATTCTTTAGAACTACCTTTGGTGCCAGTGTGATTCTTAAAACAACGAGTGGCATCATTCCAATATTTAAATGGTTCAGCAAATAAATTTTTAATTCGCTGAGCTTTCTTCGGGAACCTGTCCCCAAACAAAACACAGGGAAGACAAAAAGCACCATTCACACTTGGAGAATAACATAACAAAGGATGTAACTCAAGCCATTTATAAAGAAAACTCCTCCCATTGGTTTTTGGAAAAGGGTATGACTTATCAGGTCTAAAAACATTCTTAACCAAAGCCTCAATTTGTAAGTTGCTCATACCTTTGACTCTCTCCCTATAAGAAGCAACATCGTACTCACATTTTGGATCTGTTGAAGGGGGAGCACTGGTAGTTGTAGATACCCCAGGAGTAGATATAGGTGCAGAAGAGACTGTCTTATTAGGTAAAAGGGTTACTGAATCAGAGGAATCAGTAGGTTTAGGGCCTGGAGCACTAACAGAAGTAAAAAATGAAAGTTTGGATTGAACCATATTATTTGTAGTGCAATGTTTTTTTGACTTTGATATAGTAGCTGTAGATGTTGTCGTAGATGCACTAGTAGATGCATTTTTATGAAGGGTGCCAGTGCCACTAGCAGTACTGGTAGGAGGAACTGTTGGCAGCTTCCTCTTTTTTCCTAGTCCTGTTTCATCGTAAAACACAAGTGAAACAAAATGATTTGATTTAAAAACTTCACCTGATTGAACTTCACCTTTGAAACAAAATAATATGTGAAGATCCAGCAAGGCCTGCAAGGGTCTCAAAGGTACAGACTGAGAGGGCTCAATTTTACAATTGAACAGTAATCTAAATTTATCTTGCCCAAAATCAGGATAATATGAAAAAATGTTTCTGTTTGTAACAGAAGCTAAACCAAGAATACACAAAAAGCTAGACCATGTCTTATCATGACAATTTAAAATAGCTTCTTCCCTAACTAGTTGATCTCCAGAAAGACCAGAATCAAATGCTCTGTGAGACACAGACAGAGGCAAAATATTTTTTAAAGTATGACAAACCTTTTCTTTATGTTTATCATATGCTGATAAGAAATATGGATGGTCACAGTAAAATTGAGCATTAAGATACAACTCAATGGATGTTAAAGCTCGAAGGTCCATAGTAAGCGAATTGTCACCTACCATTGCCAAAGAAACAGAGCTGTATAAGCAGTTTCCAGAGGCTTCAGATCTAAACACAAAATACAAAATCATGTATTTTAATATTCAATCCAAGTCAATCGATATGGAAAGAAAATACAAAGAGACTAACAAAACAGCACATTTCTATTAGACTATAAGTGTTATCACTATTTTGTATACTAGGTAGGCTAAAATAGCTGGTTGAGATGTAAAATATTGAGTTCGAAATCAACTTTGCCTGTAGCTATTTTTTTTAATATTCATACAAATTTGAATAATATCAATAATAAATGAGTTGACTTTCTGTCTAATTTAAATAATTCACGGTACATAGACTGATCATAGTTAAGTAGACTAGTAAAAGTAATAATTGAATGCGAACGCTTAGATAATAGATTATTGACTCACCTTAGAGCAATACAAAACTTCTTTGACTTTCCAGCATATTTGGCATACAGAGGAATGTATGACTCCGCACCGAAATCTCTGTGCAACGTTTTCCCAATCTGCCCCAAAATCTCTCGATTAGAAAGGACGGCACAAGAGTTGATTTTCGATGACAAATCGCGATAGATCTGTTGCAGCAATTCATCATCCTTAGCTTTAAAAGCGTTTTCTACACGTTCCATGACATTCGTAGAAGCCATGATACGAACTCCGTCTCAAACATAAGCTTGAAGTCGAGTCAGAGCAGTTGAGACTGCTCATGCTGCAAGTTAGTCAAACCGTCCTGTATCAGCCAATCAAAAGCCAAGTGCGTCAAGAAACTTTACTTCCGACGTACTTGCCTGCACTTCCGACTAACTTGCAGTGTTTTTAACCAATCAGCGCTCGTTATTTCGACGTAGTCGGCCATTTTGACGTACTCAAATTATCCATATTTGTAAAGATTTACACCTCTATCCCTAGTCCGAGCGTACAAGTATGCTCTAGTGGCCTGGTATATAAGTAGGTTGACCGAGTAGCCCACAGTCAACACGGCGGACTGGGACGTGCGGACAGATTGCGCTCGCATTCGGCGATTCGCTGCTCGATATTGGTTTTAAAATAAAATTTCAAAAATCTGGAAAATAATAAATGTAGTCTAGTTTTTTTTTAAAAATTGAATAATTAGTCGACTATTTTTTTGAATTAATTAGTCAATTTTTTTGAATTAATTAGTCAAATATTTTTGAATTAATTAGTCAATTTTTTTTATGTTAGTCGCTTGACGTGTTTGACGTACCCTAAATCCGCCCCTGCGATACAGCCTTCGATTCAGCTTTGGATTAAATTATTGCCACTTTTGGCGAAGTTATCTTCATATTCATCAGCTATAGGTGGTCGCAGAATTACATACAAAACCACAATATTTTCAGACGCTACTCGATAGGATTTTTTTAAATTTACTTATGTTATAGAGCATTTCATGCTTTTACATTTAGTATAAGTCTGCAGGGTAGCATAGACCTATTATGAACGACTCAAGCAAGCTTTAAACAAGTTGCGGTACGACGTCATGAACAAGACTGACCGGCCGTTTGAGTCGAGTATTTCAGATAAAATCCCAGATGAAAACACAGTTTACTCGCACGCTAGTCTATAAGATTTTTTTTTTAATTTGCATATGTTGTAAATATATGCTAAATAAAGAGCATAAAATTCTGCACAACATATGTATATTTAAATATATCCTATAGAATAGTGTGAGAAAATTATATAACTCCACCCCCGCATCAGTCGTATTAATGACTCCGCGCGGCAATTTGTCTAAAATTTTTCTGAGTCGTTCATATTCAGTATTTCCCGAGGGGGAGTATGCTAGTTGTATGGTTTGCTTAATTCTCTTCTGTGATTGCCTGACGTGTTCGTCTCCTGCCTAACGGAATCCTTGAAGTGCACCTCATATTCAGAATGGCGGTGACAGAGCAGAGCGTGTGCTCATTTGGACTCTTTTGAAACTACAGCTTACATTCTCGACTAGTATTAAAGACTATTATGCCTTTCAAGAGAGGTCACAGCCCGATATTATTCCAAGTAGTACCCTTCGTAAAATCAACCATTGTTTACTCAGCTGTATTTTAAAGATCGTCGATGCACTGATGATCGTACATATGGAGTCAAATCGTAACATGTTTTCTGGCCTAAAAAGCCCGTCGTCTCCAGGTTACTTGAGCTTACACGCATAATTTTTTTATTTATACTTCATTTCCAGGTGGTACCTATTACAAAAACGACAAGCCTGGTAGGTTACGGGCATTTTGGGGCATTTACGACAACCAAATTCAATCAAACTTGTGGCTCTAACTTGCCGTTAAATACTATTAGGTTCCCGGATGTGACTTAATATTCTACGCCATGATACAGTGTTATAAATTATTATGCTTTATGCGTTTATTCCGATTTTGATCTTTTCCAAAATTATCGGCAACAGTAACATTATAGTATCACGAGCAAATAGTGTTTTGTTCTATTTTTTTATGCAACGTTCTTTTTTTCTAGGGTACTTTATTTATACAGCACAACCAGCATACCTCTTGACCGTTATCCAGAAAATCATGGCGGAAAGATTTCAATGCATGTCATTCTGGTTTTTTTGCAGTGGTCAACCATTGTTAGTTTTCAGTAAAACTGAAAAAGGAAAGAATTTTCAGCAACAAGATATTAACTTGACTTGCGATATGTCTAATAGAATGGTTGAGCTGCCTCTCATTCGAGGTTTGAAAGAATATACGGTATGTAAGAAAAAAATTGTGACACTTTTACAATATTATAAATAATTTTACGTCGTTAAATTTAGAGGATTCCTACATTGCACTGTATGAATGATTGAAAAGTTGCTCGAGCTTTTGTACTCAAAAAGATATATCGTAGCAGATGTTCTTTAAATTTGTTCTATTTTACATTACCTAATTTCTATATTTTTTCTAGAAATTACTTAAAACTCTAGACAAATTTTTTTGCATTCTCTTCTGCCGTTGCCATTAGCAATGAGTCTGCTCAGTTTCTTGAAAAATTACACAAAACATGTTTCTTTATAATGGAAAGTAGAGCATAATTATGTCGAGTATAGAGTAGAATTACCTGTGTCCGGCCTCTAAGTTTAAAAGCCCGTAGCCATTTCATCCAACACAAATAACTTGACATAGTTATATGTCACTATATTACATCGTCAAACTTATCAGTAATTGATTAAACTAACCCTATCTAGACTGTTTTTTTTATTTGTCTTCTGGGGTTGGGGGGGGGGGGGGGGGGGGACGGAAAGTGCCCGCGGTTAATATTTCAAAAAGTATTTATGCTACTATCGAAGTGAAACTTAGTATGCTAATAAAACATTCAAAAATAGTTTAATTTTTATTGGTGAAAAAAACTCTCAAATCCATTTTTTATTATTACTGTTGTTAGAGCGAGTAGAAACAAGATAAAACTATAAAACTTAAAAATTTAGGAAGAATTTGGTTTTTTTTTTGTTTATGACCGTCGTTGTGATCTTCTGGGGTGGGGGGTGGGGAGGGGTGGGGGGTGGGGAGGGGTGGGGGGTGGGGAGGGGTGGGGGGGGGTGGAATGTGCCCGCGCATAATATCTCAGAAAGTATTTATGATATCGAAGTGAAATTTGGTATGCTAAGAGAACATTCAAAAATATTTTAATTTTAATTGGTGTCACCCCAGATGTTACGTATCTATGACGTCATACTTAAAAATACAGCAAAGTGAAATACAGCCAAATAATAGAGAAGAAAAATTCTCAAATCAATTATTTTAATATTACTGTAGGTTGAGCCAGTGGCAAGAAGATAAGACTATAAAACTTAAAAATTTAGAAAAAAATGGTTTATTTTTTGGTTTATGGTCGCTGAGTGAGTTGTTGTGATAAGAATGTAAATTTTATATTCATTAATCAAGCTTTATTGTTCTATTTTCTATCTTTATGCATTATCTGAAGTATCTTAGGAGCATCCGTAAATTTAAAAGCAATTTTTCGTAAATATTCAATTGATGACGTCAGTGTATGACGTCATTGTTCGGCCACCTTGAATTCCGCCATATTGGAATTGTGCCGTCACTAGACGAACTTGAACAACACTAAATTCATGGAATAACATTAAAAATACTAAAGTTAATGAAATACACCAAAATAAAACCCAAAAAAAACTAAATTAAACCAGAATTTCAAACTTTTTGCCAGAAACGTCACCAAAAACGTCGTTGTATGGCAACACTAATCAGTGTGAAAAACAATTTACAAACAGAAACGTTTCTCAATACTAGGTATGAAAAGTCACAAAATTTCGTTAATTTATTTTAAATACTCAAGAGTTACGAAACTTTAAATTCGCCGCGGCCACTTTCCGTCCCTCCCCCTGTCTAGTTAGGGTTAACGAAAGCAAGCAACACAATTTGTAAAATGGAGGAGAATTGATATACGGTAGAGAAACCACATAATTTTGTTATCCATGCAATCAAGTAATATCTTGAGATCCTCTGCATTATGATAGCCAAAGAAGACACAAATGAAAAAGCCGTGTACTTTAATATTAGTTTGGAGACAGATCGAAGAAAAATATTTTCATTGAACTTTTTTAGTAGAACAGGCAACATAATGGAAATGTGTGTTGTTATACCGATCAAGCTGTTATTGCTGTTTCTTCCTTGAAGTCTTAGTATATATTTTCGCTGTTGAGAGGGGGTATTCTCACGCTCTCGCTCCTCCAATATGAGAACAAGGCTGCACTATAAAAATGCGTAATATCATGGGAGAATGTTGCCAAACGTGTAGGATATTAATAGCAATTATTTCTTCTCAAAGCTTGACATTGTTGATGTGAATATTAAGTATAGACAATAGGTACGTGGCAACTCATGTGATTCAATAATAAATATATTTGGTGGTCGATTATATGGAGATTTTCAGCCCGGGCTGAAATCAAAATTTTAATCAATATACATGGAGGAAATTTAAGAATTTTTGTTTTGCAATTGCGTAATGAACGATCGACACCGTTCACAAGTTTAGTTCAGCCTGGGCTGAAAATTTTGAGCGATTAATGGGCCATTTCAGCTCAGTTGACCGGTCTGAAAATTCCAACCCGGGTAACGCGACCCCGGCTGAACTTTCAAACCGGGCTAAACTTTGAGCACGGGCTGGAAATTTTTCGCATATACGTATTACAAGAATTCAATAAGAAGACCGGGTTAAAAATCTTGCCCGTTTAACAGGGTTGAAATTTCAACTCGTGCTGGAAATCTCCATGTAATCGGCCCCGTAGTGTGCCTAAATTGTTGAAATGATGATCTGCGTTATTTGTTTTTTGAATGCAAGTTTTGGATAATGTAAAATGTCAATTAACTATTTTTTAATTACCATTATATATAAGATATAATAAGACTATGAGTTTTTATCGTGATGACGTGACTAGATGGACAGCCTTTACTAAAAAAAGATATTAAAGTAGAGACATATTAAAGTGTTAATATTTTATAAAGTATGACTGAAACAAAAACAAACATCGATACATTTGAAATTGAGTATTTGCCTTACTGAAAACATTTTTTATAGTTACCAAAGAAACACACTTAATTCCAGACGCATGTACTCTCTTTCTATAAATTGCAAGTTATGAGGCCGCAATTATAGATTTTGTTGGTGATCAAGTATATATAGCCTTCTCTGCAGGCAGCTCTGAAGGCTGGAGACAAGAACCGAAAAAATTATTTTGAAGAGTTGTCTGCCAAAACTCGATATAAGTGGACCACCGGATGTGACCTTTCTGGACCAGCAACTGGAAGTTTGGACCGGGGTGGGACAGTAGCAGTATCACACTTAGACTCCGTTTACAGGATGCCGGTACAATTTGAAAACGGAACAAAATCATGCTGGTGTGTAAATACAGGCCAAAAAGTCTTCCGTTTACACGGTGCCGGTATAATATAATGACGGATTAGCATGTGACTACTCTCTTCCAATGAGAATTGAGAAGACTTTGTGAATACTGTCGACCCGAATACTGTGGTCGTATATATCGTGATTACCGTCATCAAACTGTTACGGCATGGGCGTTTACACGATACCGGTTAGTGTTCCGTTTTCATTTCATGCCGTCAAGGAACCCGTCTTCACTTTGTGCCGTTTTCATGTAATTTTTGTTCCTGTATCGTGTAAACGCGAGGCCTAAACGGCATTATTTTGTGCCGTTTTCAAATTGTACCGGCATCGTGCAAACGTGGTCTTAGTGGTGTCCCCATGTTACGCCGCACAATAAACAGCTACGTGGAGAAGATTAAGACCCCGTAAACGCGATGCCGATACGAAATGAAACCGTAACGAAATCGTTACGGTTTGGCCTTGTGTTCACGGTAAGCACTAAATGCCATACCGTGAGGCCCCTTGAGCCCGCATTCGACAAATTTTGTCAGCGGTATAACCGGTATAGTAGCAACTGTGGCATCTATATTAACAAAACAATGTTGTCATTGTCATCGTCCAGAATTGAAGAAGTATATATAGGGTGTTGCGTAGGCAGTGTTGAAACAATCGAAATTCAAAATATAGTAAGCGGTCGAAACAGAGAACGTAGTATTCTAACGTTTCGAGCGAAGGCCCTTCGTCAGAGAGAAACGTGTAGAGTGCTCGATACAGAGATGTAGAGCTTAATATACAATTTATTTGAAACTATCAAATAAATATATATAGGTCGTCATTAATACACTGTGTTTCACAGCGTGCTCAGGCCACAGAGTGCTTAACGCAATCATCAGATGACTAACGGACCAACGATGTATCACTGAATTTAAATTTAAATTTAAATATGCATGTCTGCGGCGGAAGTGTTAAATGTCTGGTGGTATTTCCTTGAAGTTACACAATAAGTGCTTGTTGACATGGCGACAACTTGATAAAAGTTCATTTCTTTTATTGAGTGAAGAGATATATCATACAGAGTGTTTCACCAGGATTTCCAAACACCGAGGTGTTTGGAATCCTGATGAAACACTCTTCCGAGTGTATGATATAGCTTCTCAAACAAATCAGTATTTTAAGAGAAAATCGAGGCGAAAGTTGGCTTAATTTATGTAATTTCTTCGATATCAAGGCATCCGTCTCGGTACTGATTTCCTTTGTTTTCGGTTCATGAATTATTAATGATTTGAGAAGGGAATTTCTGAAATATAATATGAAATTTCTCAGTAAGGCAGAGTTCGCATCTTTTTTATCCGTTTTTAAAGACGGGACAAAAAAGATTCGAACTCTGCCTTACTGAGAAATTTCATATTATATTTCAGAATTTCCCTTTACTCAATAAAAGAAATGAACTTTCATCAAGTTGTCGCCATGTCAACAAGCACTTATTGTGTAACTTCAAGGAAATACCACCAGGCATTTATAATTATTATTATTATTTAACACTTCCGCCGCAGACATGCATATTTAAATTTAAATTCAGTGACACATCGTTAGTCTGTTAGTCTTCTGATGATTGCCTAAAGTTGGTTTTCCACTGGCGAATTTTCTTGCGCGAAGCGGCCTTTTTCTTTTGTCTTATGAGCTCTCGAGTGGACCTAATTAGACATCTATTCCAATCTATTAAATTTTGACAATAGAAATGTCGCTTCGCGCGACAAAATTCGCCAGTGGAAAATCGGCTTAAAGCATGAAACTCATTGTAATGACAACCTGTATATATATATATATGTATATTAGATAGTTTCCAATAATATATATATATATATATATATATATATAAGATAATTTCCAATAATATATATATATATATATATATATATATATATATATATATATATATATATATATATATATATATATATATATATATATATATATATATATATATTCTCAATATATATGTTTTTATATGTATATATATATATATGTATATTCTCAATATATATGTTTTTATATGTATATATGTATATGTTGTTGTTTTTTGGCATAAAGGCTCAGACGCTCACACCAATTGACCAACGCGAATGCCCAGTTTCTGTCTCAAATACAAAGCGAAAGCTTATAGCTTTCGGATAGCTATTCTTTTCACAACGAGTTCGGTTTGCGATAAATTAGAGATTTCTTATAGAAATCGAACGATTTTCCAGTCATCAAGCCGGACTTCCTTCTCACGAATAAGTGAACTTTTAAACGTAGGTTGCTACAGAGGTTAATAAGGGAGACATCGGCAGCACAGTGATGTTAACTACAACACTTGCCTAGATGACCGTAGTATTGCGGACTCAAGGGGCCCCACGGTATGGCATTTAGTGCTTACCTGTGTTCACGCGATACCGGCATGAAATGACATGAAACCGTAATGCTAACCGTAACGATTTGAAACCGTAATGCTAACCGTAACGATATGAAACCATAACGAAATTATTCCTTTATCGGCATCGTGTGAACACCTTACCGTAATGATTTCATCACGGTTTTACGAAACTTTTTTCTTTGCTTAAAAAATACGGGGTAAAAGAAGCGTGATGGCGGGAAGTTACTAAAAATGGAGTTAACTAAAGTGTAAAAATAGTAACGGAATGAAATGATACCGGTACCGTGTAAACAGTTTCCTACCGTGATGATTTTATACCTGCACAATTTCGTACCGGCATTGTGTGAACGGGGTCAAAATGACCAGGATGCTCTTTTTAAAAGAACCTAATACGCATATTTAATAATTGACTTGATGACTTTAAACTTGCTAGCAAAACGTTAAGCCAAGTCGACGAACCGCAGAATAAGTTGTACTATATACAATGGCGCCGCTCCACAACTCTGCCGAAGTAGCATATATATTGGAGTACCTCTATAATCACAGAATATATATTTGCTTGAGTTAAAAACAGCAGAAAGTCTTTGATCCGAAAAGCCTTTGTACCGAAAATATTAAAGCGTGAAAACCAGTGGAAATCATTGTTGCTATTTCAAACGTCATTTTCTTGGCAGTTGTTCTTTTTTTCAAATTTTCTATTTGCCTTAAAAATCACAGCCGTATGTTGAAAGACCTGTAGGGTTTGAGTGAGGTTTTAACCTGTCGATTTAGGTTGAATATTTATAATATACGTTACATTTGATCTAATATTTTAAACGATTAACTGACCTGACTTGTTGTCAAGTAATTTAAATTCACGGGTTTCTTGGATCAAATGTCAAAGAATTTTGTCTACAGTGGTACCAACCTCGTACCCAGGGCATTTTGCCTCCACGTCGGGAGGTCGGCGAAAATGGCCCTGGCATCGGCTGGTCACGTGACACCCAGAATTTTGGGGTGTTATGGCAAGAAAATTTATGCGGCTTTTGTGTTTTGCTCTTTGTATAATACGTATGCATGAATAATAAATAGAAATATTCAACGCTTTGTCGAGTCACTCATGTGAAGCCTTCACCAGAAAAGCAACTGGGCTAGCATTATTCATCATGATACTCCCACGATTATCCAGAAGACATGTAAATGTCATGAACAAACATACATCTAATGTTGTTCTTGACTATAACCAAAGCTATCGTTTCCATTCTTTGAGTAAACTTTGCAGAGTGGATCCCATTGCAATTCAAATTTCCTGAATAAATTATATTCCATCTGAATTAATCGGGTTCTTAAACCGGCCAGTCAGATTATAGAATCGACCAGCCGATGCCAGGGCCATTTTCGCCGACATCCCGACGTGGAGGCAAAATGACCTGGGGACGAGGTTGCAGTGGTACGCGAAGAAATACTTCATTGAAAAGCGAAGTGATGTTTTTATACCAGTATCACATTCAGCTTTAAATTACCCTTGTGAAACTCTTGTTAATAAGGTTTTAGGTCGAAACCAATAGTCGTTTAATATAGCTCTATTGTCGCACTTTTCACAGGTGGAAATTCTCTTAACCCTATCTAGACTGGGGGGGGGGGGGGGGGGGGGGGAGGGGAGTGCCGGCGACGAATTTAATGGTTTGCAACTTTTTTAGTATTTAAAATAAATTCACGAACTTTTCATACCTAGTGTTGTGGAACATTTTCTTGTGTAAAATGTTTTTTTACACGTATTAGTGTTGCCATAGCAACCACGTTTTTGATGACGTTTGTGTAAAAAATTACGAAATTCTGGTTTAATTTATTTTTTGGAGTATTTTATAACTTTATATAGTATTTATAATATAATTCCATGAATTTTGTGTTATTTAAGTTCATATAATGACGTCACAATTCCAATATGGTGGAATCCAAGATGGCCGAACAATGACGTCATACAGTGACGTCATCTATTTAATTTTTACGAATAATTGCTTTTAAAGTTACGGATGCTCATAGGATACTTCAGATAATTATTAAAGATAGAAAATAGAACAATAAAGCACGGTTAATGAATATAACATTTGCCTTCTTATCACAACAACTCACTCAACGACCATAAACCAAAAAATAAGCCATTTTTTTCTAAATTTTTAAGTTTTATAGTTTTATCTTCTTGCTACTGGCTCAAACTACAGTAATATTAAAATAATTGATTTGAGAGTTTTTCTTCTCTATTATTTGACTGTATTTCACTTTGCTGTATTTTTAAGTATGACGTTACCAATGACGTCATAGATACGTAACATCTGGGGTGACACCAATAAAAATTAAAATATTTTTGAATGTTCTATTAGCAAACCAATTTTCACTACGATGTCATAAACACTTTCTGAGATATTATCCGCGGGCACATTCCATCCTCTCCCCCCCCCCCCCCCCCCCCCCCCCCCCACCCCCCCCCCCCCCCCCCCCCCTCCCCCCACCCAACCACAACCCCAGAAGACCAAAATAAGCCCAGTCTACATAGGGTTAAGTGAAGATTCAAGTTAATTTAAGTCTGCACTAAAGCAAATTTAAAAAGAAAATAGAAGCCCAGTCCCACTCAGCTATTGAGAAGCTGGCAAACTAAATTTTTTTTGAAAAAGAACTTAGATTGAAGCGACTGTGATCTGCGCTCGAAGAGCACCAGAACGTTTTTACACTTCTAAAATAGTTTACTACAAAGTGTACGATATATAAAATTTGACACGACTTCAACATTACCAACCAGCAACATCAACCTATGCGTTCTATTGCCCAAGTGTTAGTCAATTTTAACTTTGATAACCGGATCAAAGCACCTAGGGTCGATTTCCAGCCTTATCTCGACTCGAGGGACTTTACCCGCCCTCTACGAACGGATGGACGCGTGAGCGGCTTGTTATCTCTGTGACGTAATGCATAATTTACACACGGCAAAGATATTTTTTGTCATGACGATAAATCGCAGATGTTTGAAATGGAAGAAATGCAGCAAATACACGATTTATAATTCAGCGAGCTTCGTGAATTGAAGCAAGGTGCAATCTTTTCTTATGGACCATCACCTGAAATTTTGGTCATTTGTGCCGCTGCTCTCTGTCGCAAAAAAAATAAATTAAGTATTGTAATGCGTTTGATTCTACTGTATTCTAGTGTATTTCATTATTCACGTCATATTATATTTGCCTAAATCGTGCAAGTATGTATATGTAAACAACCTGTAAACGGCTATAAGAACTGTGAAATCAAGCAAGTTCAAACGCTTTTGGAAGTACTGGAAGTAAAAATCAGGATTTTTATGTGCTCAGGAAGTAGACTGACTGATGCCGAATGCATCGCGATCTGGAGACTTCGCATCGCCCGTAACGTTGTTGGTCAATTTCTAGCACCTGTTTACAAAGATTCCTATGGCTAACACTATGGATAGTGGCGCTTTAGGGCAAATAAGACAAGCTAGGGAAGTATTTTGTCGTCGAGCTAAGCAAATGTTTTTTAGTTAGAACTGTTGCTTAGTCCATCCTGAAATCAGATGAATCTGGGCAAAGAAGAAATATATCACCGTTTAAGCAGAATTTGAATTATTGTGTGCTCTCCTTATTATTTACTGTTGAGAATCCCAATTATTATGGTCGTTAATGCGCACGCGCGCCACCATATTGTCCCAAATTTCTGGCAAAGCATCTTTAATCAACAAATAGGCCCGCCATTTCACGAAGACACAAACGGTATTAAGGTAAATAAACAATCTGACATTCACCAGGTTCAATTCGCTTTTTAGCATCTTCGTCGTTCTATAAATTGTCGCCGAACTCTGCCGTAATTCAAACTGACATAGAAACCGCATCTGATCATCTTCCATGAAAGAAATCAAAGGCGAAATCGCAGTTGTGATTGATTTCGAGTTAGGTTTTACGATATCAACAGACTATTGACGCTGACTGAAATATCAGTGGTTTTCCTGACCTAATAGTCTAAATGGCAAACACATCTTGGCCACTAATTGTCACGTTGCAAATATTTTAAAACAATAATCTTCAAA
Organism: Paragorgia papillata; assembly: GCA_035771165.1. Lineage (NCBI taxonomy): Eukaryota > Metazoa > Cnidaria > Anthozoa > Scleralcyonacea > Coralliidae > Paragorgia > Paragorgia papillata. The sequence continues at coordinate 218,788 of JAWNZC010000031.1, read as the reverse complement.
AGTTTCGAAAATTAGGTCGTACACCTCACTTGTTAGGGAGCTTAAGCAACCTAGGACGACGACGGCAATGTAATTGCATATTGAACGGGGGCGGCGTTACGATTACTCTTGGGACTAAAAATTCTTCATTTTCTTTGTTGTGTGAAGAAAATTATATTGTGTTAAGGACGTCGTCCTTGACGTTCGCGTTGTATTTGCTTAAGCTCTCTAACAGCTTTCCATTGACCGCAACTTTGGGCTGTCACGATAATTTATACAAATGTTCAATAATATATGCCTGCTGAAAATGCAGGCGCATTTGTGATTGGTCGAAATTGACAATGACAAGCTCACGAGCCCAGCCGTGATTTCGGGGGCGGGTCTGCGATCCGAAATAAGGCTGGAAACCGAGCCTACATAGCACCGCAATCTTCACTCAGTGCCAAATTAAATGGAAGGTTATCTCTCCTTTCTTAAATTCAAATTCGCGATGCGCGGGAACATTTCCGCAAGTCCAAAAATATATGTCGAGTTTTGGCAGGCAACTCCCCCCACTTTTCCATTGATACCAATTCCTTGATCAGTTCCCTGCGGAGGAGACTAGGTGAAGTATTACATATCATGTGAAGCTGTGTTTTTCAAAATAATTAAGCTAAGTGTTGTTAATCTCTTAAAAAGAGCGATGGAGCTCTAAAAATTTGAAGTATCGAAGTTAATATACATAGTTTTGGGATCATTGGGCGCCAATTCACCACTGCAACGCTAAAACCACGTGTCACGTGTTGCAAAACGTTAACAAAGTCGAAAAATGGTGGCCACTAAGATGCGCTTGGGGAACTTGTAAAAACGATTATCGATACCCCCATTTGATTTTCAAAAATAAGAATGGCGATCCTGTACACTTCGTTCGATTCCCTGCTCCGAATTCCAAAAAGATTCGTGGATATGCGACTGCGATGAATTGCAGCTTGTCATCGCCGCGATTCGTTTGTCTGCTCAAAAGACAGCTATATTTGTAGTTGGAGAGAACGGACCCACATCAGAAAACCCAGATTAAGTTTCAGCCGAATACCTAGCAAAGAAGAAGTAAGTTGTCTTTTTCTTCAGTATATATATACTTGTATTTTTTTTAGGTTCATAAGGCTCTCGAGCATTGTTTTGTATAGGCAAGGCGACTTCAAATGAAACGCAGACAGCTAGTCCGAACAGATCTCCCAGAGAAGCGAAAAGACGATTGTTAGTGGAGAGACTGCCCAATGGCCCCAAAATTTCTGCAATAGAGAATTCCTCCATTTGTTTCGGAACTTCGTTGTGAACAGGTTCAGCTAATTTTAAAAGAGAAAGGGCAGTCTCTCCTTCGCTTCTCTGTGGGGGCGTGCAGACTCAAATTGCACATTATAGCATCAACATGTAATATGAGTCTGCACGCCGGCTTATCTGCGTTTCTTACTTAACAAATAGATAACATTTTCCCGTGCGTGTGTACTGTAATAACGCATAGATGACGTCACAGCGTGAAAAGAACAAAAAAGTACGCCACGAGACGAAGTCGAGTGGCGTGACTGTTGTTCTTTACACGCTGTGACGTCTTCTGTGCGTTATTACGGTACACACGCACGGAAAAATGTCATCTATTTGTTTTATACATAAAATTTTATTATTTTAATAAGAAATGTTTGATATTTTTGAATCGTCGAAACGGCAGGGCTATTGAAAAGGAGGTAAAATTTTCAATTCAGGTTTAATTACGTCATAAGTGATCTATACAAATAAAGCAATACGATTGGGCGACAGAAGAAATAAGGCTGTCCTGATTGGCTAATTTTTCAGATTCCGGTTACGTCACGTATAATTATAATTTATGCAAATCATGATCATGACAAATCGATTGTGATTTACAAAATTGAAAGTTTATTCCAACTTCGTGTCTTCGTCGGCTTTTCTAGCCATGATATTTATCGTTGAACAAACAGATTAGTTCTTTTGCACGGGATCTTGCTGTCCATGTATATTTGGACACTTCTTATGCTTCAAATTCAGCTGGGAAAGCATTTATCGTTGTAGAAGGCCGAGAAGCACGCGTACTAACCAACGAAAAAATATGTTCTGTGTTTGGAAATCTTGTTGACATTAATATGGCTGATATATCCTGGATTTTTATGGCTGAACAGTATTTCCATGAAGAGGAATGGAAATTGTATGAGAAAATTTCTGAAGCTGTGGAGTAGATAGCGTTGTGCGCCGGAGACGAAAGGTATTAAGTGACCATATTTATGTATTTTCGATAATTTTAATGTCTGTGTCGTCGGACAACGACATGATGGCCGTGTCTCTCATCACTGATTGATATGTGTAATCCTCAGACAGTTGAAATTCACTTTATTTTGTACCAAGTTGCATCTTCAAACGTGTAATTTGATCAAATTTTAATAAATCAAAATTTTTTTGCGACTTCGTTAGGTCAGCTGTGCATGTGTACTTTAATAACGCATAGTTCTTAGCCATTCAGATTGTTTGTTTTTCTTAGGTTGTTGTATAAAATGCATTACAATACTTTACTTGATCACTCCCCAGAGAGCTTTTCAGTTAACAATTACAAAAAAAGATAACAAAATTATGAATATTAAAATTAACTACGCTATATTACAATATATTAAATACATTGGTAAACTATACTTCATCCTAAGAATTAAACTGTTTAAGTAGCTGACTTCGCAACTTTCGTTTAAAGGTATGCACAGATTTGCTCAACTTTAAAGAAGTGTCTAAGTCGTTCCATAAATTCACAGTGCGATAATAAAAAGATCTTTGACCAGTAGCGGTCTTAAACAACGGAATATTTAGTAAATATGATCGAGAGCCTTATGAACCGAAGAAAAAATACAAGTATATATATATATATATATATATACTGAAGAGAAAGACAACTTACCTCTTCTTTCCTAGCTATCACCGAAACGGAATCTGGGTTTTGGTTCTCTCCAACGGCGTGCAAATCACAGATATAGCTGTCTTTTGAGCAGACAAACGATCGCCTCAATGACAAGCCGCAATCCATCGCAGTCGCTTATCCACGAACCTTTTCGAAGCAGGGAATCGAACGAAGTGTACATGATCGCCATTCTTATTTTTGATCATCAAACGGGGGTATCGAGGATCGCTTTTACAAATTCCCCATGCGCACTCTTAGTAGCCACCATATTGACGTACCGCACTGAATGTCCGCATTTTTCGACTTTGGTTACGTTTTTCATACGTGACACTACACGTGTTTTTAGCGTTGAAGTGGCGAATTACCATATGGACTCCTGGCCGGGCGTAGGGCCGAAGGCCAGGAACCCAGTGAGGGTGCTAATCTCCACACGCGTGGAGTCCATTTTACACGCGTGTGTAGTAAGCTACAAAAGGAAAGTAATAAGTGGCAAATAACGCCAAAAATATGAATATTTATATGTTTACCTGTTTGCATGTCTAGATATAATGTGAGTGCCGTATTTATACATTGGGAGACATGTGTTTCGAAACATGTTTTCTGTTTGCCCAATTTAAATAAATTTTATATCGAAATAATCGCTTGAATCTGCTTAATCCAGCGCTGTAGGTTTTGTCTATCGAAACTGTTGGGATCCGTTGTTATTCGAATATTTGCTCTCTACGTCCGGCGGGGAACTTTGAAGTGGTACCGTGAACGGCGGACTTCCGAGCTTCGGAGGTTCGCGGGTTCGTTTCGAGGTTCGCAGCTTGATTGGATGTTGCGTGATGAATGTGCGAAGCTCGTCGCCGGCTTCGGAGGTGGCGGGCGAAATTCGGAGCACGGTCGGCACGGGTTATGTGAAATACTATGTAGTTACATTATATATTTTGTAATTAGTAACCTTATATATTTTGTAATTAGTTATTAATATACTTTGTGTAAAAACGTCCCCTTGGAAATCAGTAGCATAAGTGCACTGAAGGGCCACCGTTTTCAAGTAAGTTTAAATAATAATAAAATACTCATAATAAAGCAAGGAAGACGCAATCTGAAAAATAGTCGTATATATATAATCAGTCGCCCGCAGACGAAACTGCAAAATTTTCAACTCGTTGTCTCCAGTCTGTCCATCATTAGGTCTTTTATTTCTCTGTCTGATTGAAGTCCAGTGTCTTCCTTCAGCATGGATATGTATGTTTTATTACCAGCCCCTCTCCCCTTCTTTCCGTTTTGTGATGTCGAGAAAAGAAGGTTTGTGACAGACTGGTCACTAGCTCTTGCACAATGGCCAGCTAATCCCATACGACGCTGACGAATGGTGGAGGAAAGTTTAGGAAGGTTGTCATAAAGATCTTTATTTGACATATGAAAGTGACCTCTTGATAGTGTCATCAAATCTTATCGAAGCTGCTCCGCGTATTTTTATTTAAAAAACTGAATCTGGAATACATTCAATGACGCTATTGCCATGACGATGTAAACAACGATGCTGTATGCACGAAGACGTTAGATCTTGCCACGGAATTCCTGAGCTGGCTGTATCGAGTTGGAGTAAAGGTTCACCACAATGTTAAATCTGTGCGTGGCCATATCTGCATAGATGCGTTGATTTGTCTCTGGTGGCACTGGCAATGTGATTAAACCATGTGAGCTGTCTGTGACAAATTATATCGGTAAGCTGAAAAAGACAAAACAACTCTTTAAGATGTATATTACTAAAATATTGAAACCAGTTTGTCAATGCTCGGTGAAGAGACAGAAGATATACAAGGTTAAATTTACTGTAAAAAACAGTGACAGGCGTACAAATCTTTTCGGAGCAGCACAGCAATCGGGCCTTATAGATGTTAACTACAATTTTATGAGGAAAACGCCAGAGCCCTTTCAGAGAAAGGCAGATACCAATGCCGTCCTAACAACACCAGAATAAGTGGAGTTAACCATGGAACTGATTATCAGGAAGTACAAACGTGTTTTCAAATGACTTGGACAGCTGGGCCCCATGCTCTACATGAAAGTCATTAAAGCATTAATGCAGTAAAACCACCAGCGCTAAAGATTTCCTAAATCCGTAAAAGACCCGCTTAGAGTCATCTAGCATAACTCAAAGATAATGGTATAATTAAGAATTTTATATAAGAAAGTTTGTTGTCTTACACCATGTTATGAAAGTTTTTATTAATTTCTAAAAATTATAAATTAATAAAAAACTTCATAACATGGTGTAAGACTACAAACTTTCTTATGTAAAATTTTCGCCATGCAAAGTTTCAAACAACATAATTGAGAACTGTATCAACCTACATGCAGACTGGATTAGTTCAATCGTAGTTGCAAGAAAATCCGATGGGAACATCTGAGTCTGCCGTGATTCACGTCGACTCAACAAAGGACTAAAAAGGTGCCATTATCCCATGCAGACCATTGAAGGTATTCTACCTTTACGTCTTTTGACACGCCTTTTGCTTGCTACAAATGGAAACGCATGCCATTAGTGATTTCAGATCTCGCCGAGCAAATATTTCAAAGCCGCCCAGATCAAGTCATCGACGATCTAAAGTAAGTCAAGACAGTCGCAGAGTCGCGGGTGACATATTGTAAGTGAAGCTGTCGAAGATCGCGATGGGAAACCGGGGAAGCTTTTTGAAAGATGCCTACAGCGGAGAGTAAAACTTAACAAAGACAAAGTCTTGTTCAAGAAAATTTTAGTTTCTTACATAGATCACATTCTCATATGTCAGGAGTGAAGGCTGATCCTGTCAAGATAGAGGGAAGATCCGTGTGCGAATACTCCGACAATAAGCTACTAGAAACCATCTTCACGAAGCAAATCGTCACTGCACCCAGGCTGTTACAGAGAATGAAAACGAGGCTCCGCACGTATGACTGGCACGTAAGTTACAAGGAGGTAGCAGAGTTACTTGTAGCTAACACACTGAGCAGGCATAATATGGCTACGGTGGAAGACGTCAAAAGAGCAAAATATATCCCAGCTGATGCCATGTTTGTAGTGTCATGGCGGTTAGACATGCTTTGTGTTGCTGCGTAGTCTTTTGAAGCCTTTGTCCGCTGCTACTTCGATTCAAGAATCGAAATTCCTCTAAACGATTTATAAATGTTTATTGCCATCATTTGGGACATTATAAATCCAATACGGATGGGTTTGAGTTGTTGGCGACTTCTCCATCGAGTCAAGTGGGTGGCCATCGTATTATGCTGTGTAAAAGAAAGTTTAGAAAGTCGAGAGTGGCATATTTTGTAAACTGTACAGCTTCATTCAATCTTGCGGAATTGGTTCTAACTCGAAGTGGAGATATTTATCCTTTACCTGGTCCAAACAAGGTAAATACAAACACTATTAACATGAGGAAACGGGCTTGTCCTCCAAATTGTAGCCGTCAGTTAAATCCTAAAGGAAAATCGTTGTCGGTATTTTATACTAATGCCAGAAGTATAGTAAACAAAAGACATCTTTTGGACCTCGAGTTACCACAAACACAACATGACATTATTATCCTAACTGAAACTCATCTAGACGATTCTATTCCTGAATCAGAAATATTTACGGCCCGTTATACAGTCTTTAGACGAGACCGAACCTATCACGGACGACAGGGTGGAGGTGTCTTGATAGCAGTTACTAACTCTTTAAATGCATCGTCACGAGATGATTTACTGCGCGACTCCGAATTGTTATTTTGTTGACTTCTACTCTTCGACTTTATCAAAAAAGCTGTTTACTTTAGGATTTATAACAGACCTCCAAATAGTAATTTAATTTAGCTTTTCAATCATTGCGGGGTCGTAATGACGTTGTCATCAAACCTGCGGACAAAGGTGGTGCCGTTGTTGTCTGGAGATCTGACTTGTACCGACAAGAAGCTCTTCGTCAACTCAGCGATGCCTCCTTTTACACTAAGTTAAATTCCGATTCCACCCCTACTCACCAAAAAACTGTCAAAACTGGCATTAACAATCTTATTCAAGCCGGTAAATTGCCTGCCTCTGCCTCCAACCTGATAATCACCACTCCTAGAACACCAGTTATCTACTTTTTACATAAAATTCATAAACCCAACAATCCTGGCAGGCCGATCGTCTCTGCTTGCAGCTGTCCCACTGAACTCATTTCCAGCTTTTTAGACAATGTTATGTCACCTTTGGTAAATACAAAAACATGCTCTACAGATTTTCGACCAAATACATTTCAGCGGTTCCAGTAAATTCATTTTCACTATGGATGTTAAGTCTCTCTACACCGTCATTCCTCACCGCGATGGTCTGGAAGCTTTGAAGTCTTTCTTTGATCAACGCAACGTTTTGGAACCATCCACCACTACATTACTTCGCTTGGCAGAACTTGTACTAACCCTCAACAATTTTTCATTTGATGGTGAACATTACCAACAGATTAGTGGAGTAGCAATGGGTACCAAAATGGGCCCTAGCTACGCAAACTTATTTGTTGGTTATGTTGAAAAACAAATCTTTGAACGATACACTGGACCCTTTCCTGATCTCTTTAAGAGATACATAGATGATTATTTCGGAACAGCATCGTGCTCACGTGTGAATTTAGAGAGATTAATTAATTATGTTAATGATTTCCATCCAGCTCTCAAATTCACATGGGAAATCAGTGAAACCTGTGTGTCGTTCCCGGATATCTTGGTATCGATTAGTGATAATGCGCTCATGACTTCTGTCTCTTACAAGCCGACCGATTCACATAGTTACCTTTTATTTTCATACTCTCATCCCAAACACACTAAACAATCCATTCCATACTCTCAATTTCTGCGACTTCGCCGCCTATGCAGTGATGACAAAGACTTTGAGACCAAATGTTTGGAAATGAGATCCTTTTTTGTCCAGCGTGGCTATCCCACCCACATGTTAGACACTGCTATTAACAAAGCATCTAGCATTCCTCGTCCTGACACTTTAAAACAACATTTAGAAAGAGTTTCTGATAACAAAATACCATTAGTTCTCACATTTCATCCTTTCAACTACAAAGTTAAGGATATCATTAGCCGCAATTTTCATATCCTAAAGAATGATCCTGAAATGTCAGCTGTTTTCACCGATAACCCTATAATCTCTTTTCGGCGTAATAAAAATATTCGTGATGGTTTAGTGCGTAGTGCCCTTAGAAAAAATCTGGCACCTGCGGGTACCTTTTCTTGTTCCCGAACCCGTTGTTAGACGTGTTCCTTTCTTAACTCCGTTACATGTATTTCGGGACCTAAATCTAATTTTGTTATTCAGCATAATTTTACTTGCATCTCTTCCAACATCATTTACTGTATTTCTTGCAATAAATGTTGCATGCTTTACATCGGTGAAACTGGCAGACGTTTATCTGACAGGTTTGCTGAACATCTTCGTTCCGTGAGGAACAATGATGTTGACAAGCCTGTTGCCCGACATTTTAATAGTGCCAACCATTGTATTTCAGACATGAAAGTTTGTGCCATCTCACCCATTTCTGGCGGTAATATCAGCCGCAAAAGACTAGAAAAGCGTCTCATTTTCCAAATTGGTACCATTCATCCTCACGGACTCAACGAACGTTTTTCTTTTATTTAACACCTTTGAAGATGTTGTTTCTGTTCAGCAAGGGCGGACATAAACAGCGTTTTCACTTTATTAGTTTATCTATTTTTACTCTCGCTCATCCTCTTTACACCCCCTCCTTTTTGCTCATCGACGATATGAATAGCAAATGTCTTTCGCATCTCATTATCTATTTGTTATTGTTATTTTTCTTTGATTGGCTAATTTTTCGCATCTCATCATCAATTTGTTATTGTCAGTTTTATCTGATTGGCTTATTTTTGGTCACATGATCACCTTTCGTATATATATATATATATATATATATATATATATATATATATATACTCTCAACTATTCATTTGCCTTTTATTCTGGAAAACTGATGTGCACGTCAGCAATAAAACGTTAATAAATTTTCTTTAAGCTTTTCTATTCATGTCTTGAATTTATTATGGGTTTTCACATTAAGATACTAAGCTGGGCTCTTATATTCATCTTGAGATAGTGGCGTACACTTATGGGATTCTCTCGCACAATCTATTAGAGACACCAAAATTTATCGTACGCTTAAACAAAAACTCGAGGACTCTTACTTAAAGAAATTATAATTTATTTTAATGTAGGATTATAATTATTTATGTAATTGATTTAACTTACAATATCTAGTTTAATGTTGTCATGCGTTGTAAATAATTTAACTTAGTCTGTGATAATCTGTTGTGATGGGGGTGTAGAGCTTCAAAAGCTTTGTTCAGGGGGGGTGGAGCTTCAAAAGGAAACTTGCACTGAAGTACATGTTTTGTGAAAAAAGGGGAATTTATGGCAAAGTTGGGGGGAAGGGAACGTGCAAAATGGCCGGTGCGGCAAATTCGAAGCTCCGTATTTATTTATTTCATAGTATTTAGACACTCTACGAAGAGATGGAACTATTGCCTTTGGAATATTTGGAACTATTGCCGTAAACATCATTCCACTGAAACCCTGAAACTTTTGGTAATGGAAAACGTCTACCAAGCTATAGATAGTAAGATTGCAATAGCAGTTATACTACTTGATCTCAGCAAGGCGTTCGATGGCATTAGCCATGTTATTCTCCTGGAAAACTGCAACATTTTGGAACAAGCCCATCGGCAACCGCTTGGTTTAAAAGTTACCTTAATAGACGTTTTCAATATGTTCTAATAGGAGAGCACCTATCGAAATCCCAGCTCGTTACTCATGGTGTGCGGAAGGGATCTATATTGAGTCCACCACTCCTTTTCAAGCTATATATAAATAAAATCAGTTGATGACTTAAATCTTTTTGTGTCCTTTTCAATTAAAGACATCAACACCAAGCTAATATAAGCTAACTGCAGATTTAGGAACAGTTGCTGCATGGTTTTGTTCTAAATGTCTGCTCATTAACACACACACAAAAGTATTTTTTGCTATTTGGCACTAGATAAGTCCTTGCCATGATCAATGTACCAGCAGTACATTTTCTCGGACAAGAATTAGCACCGGTATCTTGTGCAACAGATCCCAGAGTGTCATTGGACTCTTGTATTTTTTTTAATGAATATGTTATTAACCTAATATCTAAACCTATGGGGTAGTTGTGCTAAATCAATAGAGTTAAACATTTGTTTGAAAAGGAAACTTTAACAACTATAATTAACTCTTTCGTATTTAGCAAATTATACTATTGTTTGACTATGTGGGTAGGGACATACAGAAACTACAACAAGTGCAAAATTTTGCGGCTAGGATAGTTTCATGTAAGATAAAATTTGATAATATCACACATACTTTTAACCCAGGGGACCATAACTGAATTTCAGTGAACTACAAGAACTTAAAGCCAACTGTAAGGATCTATTTGGGGAATTTTGATAAAATGAGTGAGTCAGGAACAATCGTTGAATGAATTGAAGCAGTTTAAGCCTGTTTAACGGAATTACCGGGGATTTGTGGACGAACTGGTCTGGATTATTACTCAAAGCAATAATAAAAAGGGAAAGGTAAGAAGATTTATTTCGGAGGTTATTTATCTTCGGTTAGGAACAGAAGATATCGGAGAAACTTAAATGATTTGGATAATTAAAGAAATTCACCAAAGGCACAATTGTATTTACAATTATTTAATTGTCGTAGACTATTTGTATGTAAGAATTATCACCATTTTGATTTTGTCATGGGCGAAACCGCTAACGTACTGCGGGCTCTTGTGACCAAAATTTGTGGCCATGGGCTTTTGAATTAAGGTTGAGTTAAATTAGTTTTTGTAGACTAAATTGCATTTTTAAATTTGTAATTCATATTATTCCTGTTATATTCTCACATTGTAAATGTATTTAAGATGTAAATAGACATAAATTTAATTAGACCTGAAAAGCCCTGAGGGGAGGATCTAAATAAAATTGTATTGTATTGTACGTAAACTATTTGTTACATGGAATCGTTTAAACCATCCGTGGCTGAATCGGGCCATGCTGTTTAAAGAGTGAAATAAAAGAAATGTGCTGCGTGCACAGGTTGTACGAAACTTTGCTTTATACTTGACTTTAATTCGTTCTCAATCGCCTTTAACTTAGCCGTAAAACCCCTGTACAAATTGGAGTATTTACTTACTACACTGTAAATTCAAAAGAGTCGTTTTGACCCCAAGGAGTCATTTCAGCTCTTTTAATCTGCGGGTCGTTTCGACTATTGCAAGGAGTCATTTTTACTCCAGGAGTTGTTTTGACCCTAATGTGGAGTCAAAACGATTCTTTGCCGGAGTCTCTGCATTCTATTTAGAGTCATAGGACTCCTGGCGGGATCGTCTGACTCTTTATGGAGTGAACAAAAAGTCGCGTTACTCCTCGATTGCTGCGGTCGATTCACCAAAAGAGTCGCTTTACTCCTTGATAAAGTCAATTCATCAAGAGTCGTTTTACTCCTTGGTGGAGTGAAGAGCATTAGCTATGCTTTTTGTTTATGCATGTCACGCATATCATTCAGATAGAAGGAACGCGGTAAACCGTGGCGTACCGATGAAGTAAAAAATGTCATATCGACAGTATATAGTATATAGTCTGTATAGACCAATGCTGCTTGGGTTAAGTGATGTATACACTGTAAATTCAAAAGAGTCGTTTTGACCCCAAGGAGTCATTTCAGCTCTTTTAATCTGGGGGTCGTTTCCACTATTTCAAGTAGTCATTTTTACTCCAAGAGTTGTTTTGACCCTAATGCGGAGTCAAAATTATTCTTTGCCGGAGTCTCTGCATTCTCTCTTAGAGTCATAGGACTCCTGGTGGGATCGTCTGACTCTTTATGGAGTGAACAAAGAGTCGTGTTACTCCTCGATTGAGTCGATTCACCAAAAGAGTCGCTTTACTCCTCGATAAAGTCAATTCATCAAGAGTCATTTTACTCCTTGGTGGAGTGAAGAGCATTAGCTATGCCTTTTGTTGATGCATGTCACGCATATCATTCAGATAGAAGGAACGCAGCATATCGTGGCGTACCGATAAAGTAAAAAATGTCATATCGACAGTATATAGTAGCTATGTAGTCTGTATAGACCAATGCAGCTTGGGTTAAGTGATGTATACCGAAAGAATATATCACTTGAAACTTATTTATAATAATCAATTATAATGGTGAGAACGTCTAAAAGAGCATCCAGTAGAATAAAAAGTCATTCCATAAAATACGAATAAATCAAAAGGAAACTATATTTTTGGGCTTAATATCCGTATTCCATTTTTAAATTGCAATACTCTTGACAATGCTCTACTTTTAGCAATTATATTTCAACGGAGCTTTCACAGTTCTTTCCGAACCAAGCGGATCAATCTCAGCCAATCAAGCGACGCTTATGTGACGGTTGAATAAACAGCACTGTCTTCGCAGAGGTCCATCCTGAGGCTCAACCAATCACAAGACGCGAATTTTGATCCACTTAATTTATTCATCAAACTATGGTTGATCCGATCATATTCATAATAAACTTGGTCACGCTGTCGACAAAAGAAACGTTTATGTCAATGGAGTTCAACAAGAGATTTCCGAAAGAAATTCAACGAATTACTCGGATAGATATAGCACTAACGATGTAAAGACTTTTGACGAAGGAATACTGAAAACGACAACAAAATATTCCCTTCTAACAAACGCCGTTGGCGTTGTATATTCGCTGGATATTGTATATTCGTTGTATATTCTAATGGCGAAGCTAATCGTCTAAATGCTACTATATTAATCGTTTCATGCTATATTTGTTTTAACTATATGATTATACTTTGATCTTGACTTGTTTTGGTCTTGCAACTTTACATGTTGTTGGTGTCTAAAGTAATTCCGAGTTAGGTTTTTCTAATATATTTGATTTTCTATAAGCCCGTTTTCAACTGTGAAGTGTTGGACGAATATAGCATAGAGAAATTGCCTTTGGGATTCAAGGTTTGATAAATGACCATGTAGGACTGAATAATTGTCGAAATATTAAACTCAAAGTCACAGTAGAAATTACCCCATATAAGAGTAATAACGACCCCAAAATAGAGTAGAAATTACCGAAAATAAGGGTCGAAATGACTCATGCAAAAGAGTAGAAATGAGTCCAAAAGAAGCAGAATTGACCTTGCAAAAGAGTCAAAAGAACTCCTCTGAAGGGGTTTTAAAGTACCCTTGAAATGGTCAAAATGACTCCTTCAAAGGAGTACAAATGACTATTCGAAAGAGTAGGCTTAGAAGGAGTCAAAACGACTCCTTCGGAGGTGTCGTCCTGGGGTCATAAAAACGACTCCTTTGAAAGGATCGAAACGACTCTTTTGAATTTACAGTGTATACATTACATAACAGTTAAATACATTAAACCATACCTCGACTATATCTGTCGGTCGGTTGCCAGAAGGATCTTCTTTATACTTACGCGTTTGGAAGGTTGGGTAACAGTTCCCCCGACTGGTTCCTGCTTGTTGTGCCTTGGTGCTTGGAGAAGGATCAGGTTGACTGGTCCTGTTGAGCCTGATCCGCTCACCGGTCGGAGTTTACCTGTACCCTTCAAACATCAGTTTAGATAACTGATGGAATTACGTAATTTTGTTTATGAGGTGGGACGGTGGGTGCGAATTTCAAGAGCGTTTCGCTGTGCTCCTTACGCTGTCTGCACCGCTATTTCGTACTATGAGATTGCGCGCTATCGGTTTCGCTTACGTTGCATACCTTGTCTGTCATCAACCATGTGTTGCGTGCAGCGCAGCATGTCTCCTTTGGTTTAACCTTGGTTATTTCATAACCCCATTTAAACCATACCTCGACTATATCTGTCGGTCGGTTGCCAGAAGGATCTTCTTTATACTTACGCGTTTGGAAGGTTGGGTAACAGGTCCCCCGACTGGTTCCTGCTTGTTGTGCCTTGGTCCTTGGAGAAGGATCAGGTTGACTCGTCCTGTCGATCCGGATCCGGTCACCAAACTGAGAGATCACTGTTGTGATATTCTCAGCTTCCAAGCATCAATGGTATTCGTGGCCCGACTGTAATGACGTTACCCAACCAATCGTCTGATGGATGGCTAATGGGTTTGTTCATAAACTCGTGCAATCATGAGCTGTACGCCATCAATAGTTTAACCATGAGCGTTGCGCGATTAGCGAGTTTCAACCACGAGCGTTGCGTACCGGTTTATTCAACCATGAGTGTTGCGTCATAAACTCGTGCGAGCATGAGCTATACGCCATCAATAGTTCAACCATGAGCGTGGCGCGATTAGCGAGTTCAACCATGAGCGTTGCGCGATTAGAGAGTTCAACCACGAGGCTTGCGTACCGGTTTGTTCACCCATGAGCGTTGCTTCATGAATTCGTTCGGTCATGAGTGTTGCGTGATAAACTCATTCGGCTATGAGCGTTGCGCGATTACCGAGTTCAACCATGAGCATTGCATACCGATGCGCTCAGCCATTAGCGTTGCGTACTCAACTCGCGCAATCATGAGCGTCACGTCATAACCTAGTGCATGCCTGAGCGTTACTTCCAGCGAAATGCGCCAGTTAAACCCATGCGTTGAATGCGACATGTGCTCGTCATATATATCAATGCGTCGGAAACGAAATGGGCTAGTTATCCTCATGCGTCGAAAGCGAATGGGCTCGTTATTACCCATGCGTCGGAACCGAACTGGGCTCGCCGTACCCGCATGCGTCGAAATGCGAAATTGGCGCGTTATACCCATGCGTCGGCTGTGAAATAGGCTAGTTGTACCCAAGCGTCTAAAGCAAAAGCATTGAGCATTAAAGTAGCGGTCTGTTCAAACATGCGTGTTGTGCCATGAATTCATTCGACCATGAACGTTGCGCGAATATCGGCGAAAAGCTAGTTCAACCCTGGGCGGGATGTAGCGGCACGTATCTCACCCAACCAAGCGTGTTGTGCAGTGAAACTGGTCAGTTATATATACGCATTTCGCAGTGGGGGGAGTCCACCTGCGCGTTGCTCGATCAGCCTGTTTCGCCTATACTGCGTACCTGGGTTAAGCATAATCAAAACCGTTGACAGCTAGGTCGCTTAAAGGAAGCACGCGGTTCACCAGAGAGAGTATCGTGTTTATTGTGCTACCTCATAAACAATAAAAAAACAAACCGCGAACAGGAAGCCTTAATTTAGTGGCGTTTAGCCATTAACAAACTAGTCGCGAAGCTACACTGTCCAAAGCACTCGAAGGAGTTTTAATGTATAGTTGATATGCATTGCTTTTCCACCGGCCGAGCGTTTTGATGAGATGGTCTGGTATTCCTTTCTGGGCGGCGGTTGTCGCTGCACCAATCCTAAAACTATGGCCTGAAAAGTTTCCCGTACATCCTGCCCGAAGAGTGGTTTCCTGTAGCCATTTTGAAAGGGTAGAACGAATTAGTGCCCGTCCGTCCTGATGGATAAAAAGAGGACCTGGTTTGTTACCCCGAAAATGGAGATAATTCACCACAGCACCCACGTGCGCCGTGCAGATGGACGAACCCGATGTCGGCAAGCGAAGGGTTATCCCTTTACGGAATTGGTCGGTTTTTGAAGATTTGATGTTCACCAGCATGTGCCTTAGAGATTGATGTCGATCCACTTTTACATCGTCTATGCTGAGGTGTAATTCGGGATTAAAGGCTGTGGAAGAAGGAACTGTGAATTCGCCCGATCTGAGGAAACCAAAAAATCGAAGACAACATGCCGCCCAAAACATCGAATCGTTGTGGCGTGTTAATACTACGTAACGTTCCAACTTTCGCAGTACGGCAATCGTTACGGGGTGTCGGTCGCGTTTCTCGCTGCCTTGAAGACGCTTAACCCCTCTAATGACTTGTTCCAATCGTAAGCGATTCTCCAGGGGATTTGGGAAGCCGTGTTCCACATGCAGCGATCGGAAGCCAGCCAAGTAAACTTTGATTGAGTCGGCTTTTAGGGAGTCGGCCAGGTGGGTTACAAAAAGCACGATAGTCCATTCAGATGCAGGGCAAGGAAAACCTGACGAGGAGAGTCGCTTCGTCTGATAGCAAAATTAGATAAAACGTCGTTGAGCCGTGCTATATGTCCATCGCGTGGATGCAGCTATTCCATTTGCCATGAGAGTCAACGTGCGCTCTTCGAGAAGTTCGACGTCAATCGGTCTAGTAGATGCCGTGGGATTGGTGTTGGAGATGGCAACGCTGCTGGGGCCAGGCTGAAGAACTCCTGCATACCGAATCGAGATAGTGCGTCAGCGATAGCGTTCTGCTATCCCGGGATATGCCTGTTCACTAACTGCGAAATTGAAGCGGGCGGTAGAGATGAAAAGGAATCGGATCAGTTTGTTTGGTTTCCTTGGATGTGCGAGTTTGTAATATCGCTACGACGCTGGTGTTGTCGCACTGAAACTGCACGCGCTTTTGCTGCCAGAGATAACCCCATAGAGCGCACGCGAGAACAATCGGGAAGAGATCCTTATAGGCAATGCCCAGAGGAGCCTGTGTCACCGACCAGGTACCATTAAACCACTCGTTGTTATGGAAAACTCCATAGCCCAATTTTCCCGACGCGTCTGAAGCGATGTGGATATCCGGGGCTGGTTCCCATTGCGGGCGCTCGAAGAGACTCACCCCATTCCAATCATGCAATAACTCGTTCCACCATGCAATATCAAGTCTGCGCTCCCGAGATAACCGTTAATAGTGTTGGGGAAGTCGGAGCACGCAAAGGGCATCACAACAGAACCTGCGTACGAATGTTCGACCGGGTTTAACCACAGCACTGGCGTGATGCAGTTTTCCTACCAATGACTCCAACTCGCGTCTCGTGCAAGATTTCTTTCCCAGCCATGTTGCGATAAGACCGCGTAATTCGGTTAACTTGTCGTTGGGCAGGGGTGCGCACAGTTGGATTGAGTCCAGCTCTATGCCCAAAAACACGATGCAAGCGTAGGACCGACGCATTTTTCAGGAGCCAGGGGGACACTAAGTCGAGCACAAGATGGCCTCGATCGTTGCCAAGTTGTGGCTGCATTGATCTGAGTCGGGTGGACCCAGAGTAAAGTAATCGTCCAGATAATGGATAAGGTCCGCAATGCTGTAGTTATTCCACCGAATCCACTCGAGCATGTTCGCAACGCTGTTGAAAATATAAGGTTCTGAGCGCAAGCCAAAAGATAGCGCACGATCAACATAACTGTCCACGCCATTTCATGCCAAGAAGATGATGATCATCAGGGTGGACTGCGAGGAAACGATAGGCGCTCTTAATATCAAGCTTTACCATTTGAGCCCCCATGCCCGCCGACATTATTAATTGTATTGCATCGTCCACTTTCCAATTGTGTGTATGGCATGATTGGTGGCGATACCGTCATTGACGCTAAATCCCTCGGGGTGTGACAGATCTAGTATTAAGCGCCACTCGTCAATCGATTTCTTTGGGTTCACACCAAATCGACAAATCTGAAGACCCGGAATCGGAGGGGTGTCAAAGGGGCCTACCACACGGCCTAGTCTTGTCTCTTTTCCCAAATAATCATCAATGACTGTAGGGTGCTCGCGTGAAGATTTGCAATTGGTGGCGGCTGCTTTCAATTCGCGCCAGACTTGAACATTAATGAGAAACCGTTCTCCAAACCGTTTACTACATATTGTGCTTTTGTGCGATCCGGGTGCTGTGCTAACTCGATTTTGAATTGTTCAACATTAAGTGGTGACGTATACGTAGAGTAAGAATTTATCGGTGTTTATGTGCCAGTTAGTTCTCTCTGAGCATAGGGAAGGGTCGTGGGAGGTTTATCGTGTATTACGGTCGGTGCGGATAGGTGACCTCGAACGGCGGCGAGCTGGGGGTCGTCTTGTATGGGTGCGTTGGCAGGTGATTCGGCGATGAGTTCCGCCACATCCATCGACATCACAGATGTGTTGGTAGATACATGAGGCAAACCGTCTGACGCATCTTCCACGGTTCCATGAGCGACAAATTTCCCCTTGGCGCTTGGAACCCACAGCTTCGCTGCGCCGTTGGCGAAAAAATGGGTCGGATGTTTGGCTGCCCGATGTGCGTGCTCCAGCAGTGAGATAATTATAGAGGTCTGCTCGCATGACGCTCCAATCTTGTAGATCGGTGGTGGCTGCTTCTTGTCGGAAGGCGCGGTCATAATTGAACCAGGCATGGCCTCCAAAGCGCTTTGCGGTACGTAGGATCAACGCCATGTTAGCTAATAGGTCTCGGGCTCGGTGGGGCTTAAGCGTTGTTAGCACTGACATAAAACTAACGAAACACTCGACCCACGTCACCAGATCGTCTATTTCCTTTCTCTTCGGCCTCACGGTGGGACTGGGAATAAGATAGGGCCCGCTAATGGTAAAACCTTGTAGTGTGGTATCAGGGAGCTCCAAATTCTCTGGAATTAGATCAGTGAGGTCCACAAACTGCCCCGACACGATCTTCAAAACCAGTTTAGCGGGTATAGGTGTGTGACCCGGGCCGAGCGAGAATGCGCTAGTAACACCGGGTATTGGAATTCCGGCAGTAACACCCGAGATTAGGTTTTGGCCAATAACACCATCTACGATGGAACTGTCTGTGGGGAGAACTGGCTGTTCTAAACGTGCACCGCCTTCGGTCACTGGGACGAATGAAGGGGCGTTAAAAGATTTAAATAATGACGTACCTTGCCGTTGATCATACCCGTCTCTTGGTTCTCTTTCGCTTCGCCTTGTTTCTGTTGTTCGAGGTAGGCCACGAGAGGTGCTTCATGTACGAGCATTTAGGGCATTACCCGCTTGTTCAAAGGTATGAAGGCGTCTTAACTGGTCGGTAGAGGTGGTTGCGGTGGTTGCTCTTCGTTGATGGATAGGGTTAGCTTAATAATACTCTGGGATAAGGTTTGTGAGACCACTTCTTGAATGGCGGCGATAAACTCCGGGTGCCTCCATGGCATCTGTTCGCTAGAACTCGGCTCCTTTGCTTTATCTGAGCCTGATGTTTCTTCTCGCAGTGAGTCCTTGCTCTGACTGTTGGTTTCCTACGGTGGCCCACAAGTATCACGGCAAAAGTTTTAAACAAACGATGTCAACATTAATTTTACAACAATGACAAATCTTTTAAACTAACAGCAACGGTTCAAAATAATCTTAGACAAAAGATTTAGATCCACGGCAACAATTTGATACCCACGGCAACAATTTGATATCCACGGCAAAAGTTTTCAACCAGTGACACATTTAAAACCCACGGCAACAATGCGACATTGACGGCAAAACGTTTGCGGCGGAAGTGACAAGGGCGGAAGCAGCTGGGCGCTCTGGGCGGAATTAGTGCCCAGGTCACTCACGCATCCTCTTAATTTACGCCATGTTTTATACATGTTTGGAAGAGCGAATGTAGCCTAATCAATCCCTGACAATCCGGGTCGTCTTTAATGATATGGAAGAAAAGGATTCAAAGAGCGATATAATGTGAGTAACTTATAACTAGTTTAAACAAATTGACGTATTTAAATTTTAAAATAAGTTGTATAAGACGTCATACATTTGTAACATTGAATGGTGTTTCTTTTTCGTATTTATATTAAAGGAAGATCGTACAAAATTATAATGAAAAGTTAAATGTCATGATGGTTAGCTTAAATTCTGCCTTCTGCTTTAGATTCTGTGGTATGTGCTCTGTCAGAGTGAGAAAGCGAGTTAAGTATTGCTGGAGCTGCAACGCAGATCAAACAGCAAGTGGTCCACCTAATGAATTACTACAACCTGGAAGAGCAGATACATCTTTTGGCAGACCACAGCTTCCAACTCCAACACATGCAACTGAACTGAAGAGAAAGGCCATGTCTCTTAACAGCTATATGAAGGCTAAATCATGTGAACGACAATCTGGTAGTGAATTCCGCTCCAACAAAAAAGCCAACAATAAGGAAGACAAAGAAGTGGTTATTAGTATTGGCCTGAAAGAACTATGTGACTTGGGCCTTAAGACAATCCGTGGTAAGCGCTTACCACTTCGTGTTCCTCAGTCTGCGACATATGATGTAATACTACAGAAGGCAGTGCAGAAATGGAGTGCATATGACAAAAAATTTGATGCATCCAAACAGTATGTTTTGTTGTATGATGATGAGACATATGCTCGATTTATGCCTGGTAAGTATATATAGTTTTAGAAGTAATGCACAAGTCAATTAAAAAATATCGCGGGCTCATCGTGTTTTGTATCGTCTGTGGTGAAATTTTGAAAATGTGGAGAAGGTATGACGACCAAGATATCAACAAACTGTCGGTCAACCAGAGTTTTAAACTATGTTGTCCAATTAGTGGAGACACTGACATTCTTCTGATAGGTGAAAGAAGACATTTAGCCAGGAAGGTGTATAAATATCGAAGATGAAGTGATGGTACGAAGAAGCCGCTTTGGAGTCAAATTGATAGCGAATGTTCGATCGACTATAACTCAAAATCTGCTTTCTTCCCCAAAATTTAAATGCTGGTTTCATTTTATGATTGCCTCAAAATATTTTTTACTGATTGTCAGTCTTTAGTTGATTTTCTTAAATTTTAACGACACTTTTTTGTTCTGAAAATTGTTGAAATGGGGCTTTGAGCTTAAACCTTAAAACGTATAAACCCATGTGGTTTTCATTGGTAAATCATGGGTTTTGTCGGTAAATTTTGAAACACCCCCTAATCAAAATGACCTAGGTGTGCCCCTGATAACACATCCTTTGTAAGTAAATATAGTGAGTACTGTACATCTAGGTTACATTGTAGTATTGATATAGAGAAATTTTGTGGGTTTTAATTTTGTGAGAATTAAAATACATGTAAATACTACATCAATGCTAGACATGGTTCTCAGTCATAGAAGTACTGAAAAATTATTGTCAGTTAGTATATAGGACCTGAAGTATACAGCCAACTTATTGAAATGTACTGTATGTTGTACCCACAAGTACCCACTCAGAAACCAGATTGATATATTCGGGTAGACTACCCATTATTATTACTGTGAGTAACTTCGTTACAAGTAACTAGTTACAGTAACTAGTTACATTTTTATGTAACTGTAACTGAAGCTAGTTACTTTTTCTGAAGAAGTAACTGTAACTATAACTAGTTACTTTTTGAAGAAGTAACTATAACTAGTTACTTTTTTAAAGAACTGTAGCTAGTTACACTATTTGGTTTAAAAATGTGACTATAGTTACTGATGTTCAGTTGAGGATGTCATTCTTCCTTGATCAAAAATGGTTTTGATATATTAATAAAGATACATTATATACAATTTGACTATTTCTGCTTAGTGACAACTATATTTAGCTGTAAAAACGTAATCATGGTACTGGCATCTAAAAAACAGTAATTTCTTTGTTGATTCTAGTAACACGTACAAAGGAATGTAACTTTGTAACTAGTTACAAAATTTTTGAAGTAACTTTGTAACTGTAACTAGTTACTTTCTTTTCATTGTAACTTTTATCGGTAACTAGTTACTTTTCTAACGATGTAACTGTAACTGAAACTAGTTACAAAAATTATGTAACTTTTACAGCACTGCGGGTAGTACTATTTCATGATACAGTGATACACTTCAAGTCAAGCAGTATAACGCTTACTTTGAATAATAAGCATAAATTGGCATAAATAAACATTTGCTTCAGGTTCCTATGTTGCTGTATCATGAAATAGTACTAACTGATATATTCAGGTTATTTAATCACAACTTGTGACACTGGATAAATTCATAATCAGGAACTACTTAAGACAAAAACTGTTTTCTATGAAGATTTCCTGTGAATAATGGGCTTATTTCCTGTGAATAAACTTGGCATTGAAAATATTTCTTTAATAAATTACATATTAACATGAAAACTTATTTTTAGGTGAACCTAAGGAATTCTTCTCTCTCAACAAATATAAGATTGAAGTTGGAAAAGATTTCAAGCGTATTGTCTTTTATTTGTGTAAAGTGGATGAATTTGACTCCTACGAAGAACGAGAAAAATCACCTGCAAAAGAGAATCATTTTGATGTAAATGAGTTCTTTAATGCCGATTTTCCTGATGATGAGATTTTTGTGATTGATGATTTTAACGATGGAGGAGAGAACGATGGAGGAGAGAATGGTGGAGGAGAGAACGGTGGAGGAAAGAATGATGGAGGAGAAAGAGATGGAGGAGGGCATTTGACACAAGAAGATCAGAAGAGAAACGAGAGTGCTTCCAGTCAAGCTAGTGCAGGCACGACACCAGAATTAGTTGGACATGCCAGTCACTTAGATGTTATAAAAGAAATCAGCTCAAGAGTGAATTATGGCAGCCAATTTTTCCTTACCACAAGACGAAAAGCACCATTTTCTCGCATTTTGAGCCTTTGGAAAAGGCAAGCTTCAAAGTGTGACCCCATGGACGTTTTGAAGGTTCATTATTGTGGTGAGGATGGAATAGATTCCGGTGCCTTAGCCTTAGAGTTTCTGGAAGAGTGTATATCAGAAATGGGAAAAATTATGTTTCCAAATGGTTCACCAGTTTACTCATCATCACATGTGGAAAGTGGCAATTTCCGTGCATGTGGTCAGATTGTTGCTGTGTCGCTGGCACAAGGTGGCCCACCTCCTTGCTTTCTGGAGCAATGTAGTTATGAAGCAGGATTCTCTGAGGTAGATATGATGAATATTGGTAAAGAGAATCTCACCGCAAAAGAATTAAAGCTACTTGATGAAGTGAGATCAGATTGTGTGAAATACACTGAACTGATTCTGGATCATGGGTACACTGGTCAAATAGGTAATGAGCATGTCGAGGCAATTATCCGATCTCTGAAAGTAAGCTTTGTCTCCCGCCGATGCCTGTATATGAAAGAGTTTATGATCGGGTTAAAGTTGTATGGCCTGGATGTAATAATACAACAAAAGCCATTGCTTTGCCAGCCACTCTTCGTGAATGGGGATCTAAAGAATGGGTTGATTCCCAATGCTGACTATGTATTCTCTTTGATGGTCCCTCATTATTCAAGGAAAGGAACTTCAAGAAGATGCATTGAAGAAGATCTTATGGACCATCTGCAAGATACTCTGATGGCTTTTGAAGATGAAAATGTCACAGGACATACAGGTGCAGTAGCATGGAACTACAAAGATGGTACTGCTGAAGAAGCTCCAGCCAATGAACCTGCTGGTAATGAAGTGTTGGAAGAATTTGAGACCCCTTGCGTGAATATTCCCGGGGTGATGGGTTGGCTAACCGGAATGCAGCACAAGCCTCTTAATGGAGAAAAGCCCAAAATAAGTGTCTCTTTTGACCACGAGTGTTTAGAGAGAAATCCTAAACATTCGATTTGTTTTCCCATTGTCAGTGCTTGTGGAAGAACTCTGACTATCCCAGTCGTGCATATGAGGGATGCAGGGAAGTTCAAAGAAATTTTCCTTATGGCATACTGTAAAGGCCAGGCATTTGGAAAACCTTAAGTGAACTACATGTGTACTCGTTATTGCTATACAAACAGAGTGTTTATGAGGCAATTGATACAACAGACATCCCATATTTCATTGGACTTTATTACAGTTAAATACAAATGAAAACATATAAATTATTTATGTTAGATATTTTTTTCATTCCTGCCTAAGACTATGGAGTTACATGCACACTATTTTTGTAATTTTGTTAAATTCTTTATTCATTTTCAGAGCACAATTTTTACTGGCCTACAAAGCAATGGCAAAAATAACAGATTGTGGCTACCAAAGTAAATCTGTGTTTTGGAATGTGTTCAATGTCCATGACATTGTAAAATCTAAGTTTGACAAGTTATATTAATATGTTTGAGAAAAGATCAAACATGACAAGTCTTATTGTTGTGGTAATTGAAGCATTTATAAAATATTGTTGCAATATATTCCTCATGTTAACAAATTCATTTGATAAGATTTGTTGACAAGTTCTGTTTTGAATTCTGTTTTGAATTTGATTGGTGTTTGGCAAATAACCTGTTTCTTGTTGGTAAACCAATCAAAACAGGATGTTAGCAATAATTTTCATCAAATGCATTGATCAACTTGAGGAATATATTACAACAATATTTTGGGAACACTTCAATTGCCATGACAGAAATGACACAACTCTATGTTGAAAATGTGACATGGCAGACATGCAAGTTTTTCAGTATGTCTTACCAGGGAAAACACTTGTCAAAAAAATTGCATTTGTGTAAACTTGCCTTAATTAAATCATCTTGTATTAACAACTTATTGTTATTTTTGCAGGCTTTTGCAGGCAAATAAATGTGCTCTGTTTTTATACTATGAAATATGTAGCAAAAAGGAGTTATTTTTTACAATATTGTTAATTGAGTTACAAAATTGAGTTTTATTAGAGTTAGAAATAATTTGTGATCCTTAGCTTAGCAAGTACTTTGGCTACTACTCTGGATCCAGAGGCTCTTGTGTATGTTAAAGGAGGAAGAACTCCTCAAAGTTGAATTTTATAGACAAATGTTATATATAGTTTATTATTATAGTTCATGCATTTATAGTTACAGTTCACTTTATAGAGTAAAGTGTATTATTTCACACATGATTAATAATATAAGTTACAAACCATTGTTGGCATAATCTAACAGTGTGTGTTATAAGTTTAAGCCATCTCTCCAGTTTTCAGGTGTGGTTAATCCACACGTACTCATTAAATAATGAAAATATTCTTGGAAATTATTTTGTTCCACATTGTCAACAATATGCAACCTTGCATACTGCATCTCGTGGTCAGGAACAGGTAAGAGGAGGTTAGGGACACCGCCGTTGGACTCAGGCAAAAAGTACAATGAATCTGGCCGACCAGACACTGTATCATGCCTTGACTTGCGTATATAGTGTGTGTTCCAATGCTCTTTAAGTTTATCAATATCCACTTGCAGAAGTGGTGCGAAACAAAACCAAAGGCACTCTGACTCTAATTCACTGGCCCGGTTAAATGTCCCACGCTCTTCCAGGTCTTTAAAAAAATTAATCCACCAGTTACTTCGGCTTCTTCTGAAATAAGACCACCAACTTTCTATCCTTTGGTTACGTGGGGAAGGAACATAACGATGACCATTTATATTATCACGAAAGAATGAGTGTATGGATGCCATAATCCCATTTTCAGTGCCTAGATCGGTAACCAATTTCTGGGGGCATCCACCAAAGTGCTGAACTGCATCTAGATAGTAGGTTGCAATGTTATGGGGGGAATTATTTGAACGCGTGATATACAACCATAAAATCTTCCTGCTCCACCCATCAATGCAACCATGGATTGGGAAACCAAAAGGTTTCAACTTATCGTACCCATCACAGTGCCAGACATCATTTGGGCCATGGTTGTGATAAGTTCTCCTCTTCAGTTTGTGTGCTCTTCTTTCTGCCGTTCCTTCCGGATCTAGTTCTTTCAAAATATTCTGCACGATATTTCGAGGGACCATTATGCCTTGCATCTGGAGAGTGTGCCACACATGCCTGTAACCGCCAATGCAGCCAGGACCGTCCAAGATGCTTGTAATCTTCGCTCGAACAACATGGATGTCGTAGTCGGGATTTTCCCGTTTAAGTCCGTAGGCTTTCACGCGCCTTTTCAGAGTTGCAATGCTCATAGCTATAGCATGGTTCTTGTCCAAAAACTCGCGAATTTCATCATATTTAAATCCTTTGTTAAAGTAATCTCTAATCAGCTCCTCTTCCGACATTCTCTCTCCTTCCCCCGCCATGTTTTTTAACTTTATGTAATGCGTGAGTGACCTGGGCACTAATTCCGCCCAGAGCGCCCAGCTGCTTCCGCCCTTGTCACTTCCGCCGCAAACGTTTTGCCGTCAATGTCGCATTGTTGCCGTGAGTTTTAAATGTGTCACTGGTTGAAAACTTTTGCCGTGGATATCAAATCGTTGCCGTGGGTATCAAATTGTTGCCGTGGATCTAAATCTTTTGTCTAAGATTATTTTGAACCGTTGCTGTTAGTTTAAAAGATTTGTCATTGTTGTAAAATTAATGTTGACATCGTTTGTTTAAAACTTTTGCCGTGATACTTGTGGGCCACCGTAGTTTCCAACATTATTAAACGTTGGTTGATTAAATGTACCGATGTAATTGCGAATTTCAATAGCGTTTCGTTGTGCTCCTTACGCTATCTGCACCGCTATTGCGTACTATGAGATTGCGCGCTATCGGGTTTCGCTTACGTTGCATACCTTGTCTGTCATCAACCATGTGTTGCGTGCAGCGCAGCATGTCTCCTTTGGTTTAACCTTCGTTATTTCATAACCCCATTAAATTTTACTTATAAGAATACAGATAATGACAAATCAAAGCATATATATATATATATATATATATATACAAAGTATGAAATATAGTTTTACCTTAAAGTCTTCGCTACCAGAGGTTTCATCCTAAACGGGATCATCAGGCGACTGAAAAATATTGGTTAGTGGGCTGCTTAAATGTGTTACTGTAGTTGGGGCGTGGGTGTGGGCGTCGAAACGTCCGGCGCATTCATTTGGAGCGTGGGTGTAGGCGTCGAAACGTTGCGCGCATTCCTTTGCTTGTTTAGGTTGTTGATTCGAAATCTGTTTTTGTGCCGACACGTCGAAACTATTTCTGATCTTTTGTTTAGTAAGAGTTGTTTGTCTGCCTTCATGATGAAAAGTTTTTCGTCCAAACATAAATTGCATCTTTTTGATCCTCCCGTGTAAGAAATTGAGTGTTTTAGTATAGACCAGGTTATGTCGAAACTTTGGGTTTTTTCTTTTATATTCCAAATGTATTTCGAAAGTCCCGTCTCATTTGAATACTTTTTATTCTGGAAAGATTTAGTATGGTTACGATATCGCTCTTTAAATGTACTTGCTGTCATGCCAATGTATTGCTTAGTGATGTTCGTGTTGCTTATGGAAATAGATGCCTTGTATACTATGTTGTTTGTCATGCATTGCCCACGTAGGGGGCAATTGTCCTTAATCCTGCAATTGCAACTGCTTGTAACTATGCTTAGTGGCTTGCTTTTCCTGATTGTGCGTGAATTATGTTTCGTGATAATAGACTTGACGTTGTTCATGCAATTATAGCTAATCTTGACTGTGTTTCTGTTAAAAAGTTTGTGAAGCTTGTGTCCTGGTGGAAAGTGCTTGTCAATAAGCCTAAGAAAGTTGCGGCCTAATGTTTGTTTTGACATTTTTGTTAAATGGAGGGTTAAACCAGCTGATATTGCGGTGTCTATTTCTGCGTGTTTGCTGTGGTGCTTCTTGTGTGTAGTTTAGCTCATGGTTGAAATTGCTGCGCCTTAATGCATCTTGGTAAATTGGTGCGGTTTCATGGAATGTCCGCTCGTCGGACGAGAGGAGGGAAATGCGCTTGTTGATTGATGTAGGTAGCTGTCTTAAAATGCTTGGTGGGTGGTTTGATTGCGTGTTTATGTATAATGGATCGTCATTGGGCTTTCGAAAAGGTTTGTATTTTCCATTGCTTAGGTCGAAAGTAACGTCTAAAAAGTTTACTGAAATTAAATTTGCTTCTGCCGTGATTTTTAAGCCAAACTGTTCGAAACTTTTGTGAAGATCTTTTCTTGTTTTGTCTGCCAATCGTGCGGTCTTATTTTTTAGTATTGCCAATCTGTCGTCTCTATATAGGCCAATATTTTGGTTGCCAAACTTTTTCCCTAGCTCGTTTCGGATGAAAAGGCCTACTAGTTCGCATACTTCAGCGCCGTCATAGCTACCCATGGTAACATCAAATAAACTGTTGCTGTCTTTTTTTATGCACGGTTTTTCGTTGTTGAAAAGGAGCGATTTTCTAGCGTGTTTTACAAATTGAAATGTCACTTTCGGTAATGATAGCCAAATTTCTGGCCCAAGATAATGCTTGGTCCAGAAGGTCTACAGAAATTTAAGGGTAGAAATTAACAATGTCAAACGAAATGAAGGTATGTCTGTTTTTCTCTTCAATGTTGCCAAACCATTCGATTAGTTCTTGTGTGTTTCTCCATTGGTTTACGTTCAAAATGTTCCTTAACTTAGAGTTGATTTTATCAAGAATTACTTTGCTGAGCTTTCCGGACTCACTTTTAGCCGGATTAATTAATCGGCATGTTGGGTTGTTTTCGAAATTATCCTTATGGTCTTTGAGTGAAATAAATGTTTCGCGTTTTTTCATGTGTTCAATACGGTCGCCAATTCCCAAGTTATTCGAAATGTGTTTCAGTTCAAATGAGACGGAACTTTCGAAATACATTTCGAATCTAAAAGAAAAAAACAACAAAGTTTCGACATACCTGTAACCTGGTCTATACTAAAACACTCAATTTCTTACACGGGAGGATAAAAAAGATGCAATTTATGTTTGGACAAAAAACTTTTCATCATGGAGGCAGACAAACAACTCTTACTAAACAAAAGATCAGAAATAGTTTCGACGTGTTGGCACAAAAACAGATTTCGGATCAACAACCTAAACAAGCAAAGGAATGCGCGCAACGTTTCGACACGCACGCTCCAAATGAATGCGCCGGACGTTTCGACGCCCACACCCACGCCCCAACTAACGCATTCAAGCAGCCCACTAACCGATATTTTTCAGTCGCCTGATGATCCCGTTTAGGGTGAAACCTCTGGTTGCGAAGACTTTAAGGTAAAACTATACTTCATACTTTGTATTTTGCCCTATCTATATATGGTATGGAGCACTCTCTAACATTTCGTGAACCAAAACTCACTTATATATATATATATATATATATATATATATATATATATATATATATATATATATATATATATATATATAGTTCAATCTACAGACACGGTGTTTCGCTGTACAACAGCTCATCAGTGTAGCTTGGAACAATCTGAATGAATTTCATCAATTACTTATACACATGCGATCGTCGGTGACAACCGCATGTGGGACAGCATCGGTGAAATACATTCAGATAGCGTGAAGTGCGCATGGGCCCAGAGTGCTCAAACTTCCACAAGGGTAGTGAGCGTTGCATTATCGCTAATGGGTACCCACGGCAACTTCGCAGAGTGCTCAACAACACCGAAGTGAAGGAGCGTACATAGTTCAATCTACAGACACGGTGTTTCGCTGTACAACAGCTCATCAGTGTAGCTTGGAGCATATATATATATATATATATATATATATATATATATATACAGATTTACCAATTTTGAAACAATTTGGAGGCTAACCTTCGTACATAACTTGAAATGGTTACTTGGATGACTTTTATCTCAAACTGCCTTTAGTTCAAGTTGTGCACCTTAACTTATAGTGTAAGTTACAATAAATTTGAATATGCAAATTAAATATCCTTGTTGGGGCACTTAGCCACAACATCCTCACCCCGTTAAATATACATAATTTAGAAAATATTCTATTAATAAATCATACTAAATGTTCTTTATGACTAGGTAAATCGTCACTAAATAGATAATATAAATATATCGTCATTGTGATTCTTCCAGCAGACACAATTTTGCTATTGGGCGGATAAAGTTCGTATCCTTTGTTTTGACTTCGGCGGTTCGGACACGGCCATCACTACCAACGAAAACTCTTGTGACGCGGGCAATTAACCATCGTTCACGTGGGATAGTTTTATCCACCATTTTTGTCCATTTTGCACGTGGGTAAGTATTCTTGCACCCATCTAGACCAAAAACTATTTGCCAGAAATTGTGCACGTCGCCAATGCTTTCGAGAATATATATCTTCTTTTATGAAGATACCTGGTGATAAAGCAATATTTCGACTTTGCAACAAAAGATGGATGGGCGTTAATGCTTCCATATCATTGGGATCATCGCTGCTTGCATAAAGAGGGCGACTATTTTGAATTGTGACAACTTCAGCAAAAATGGTACGAAATGTTCCCTTACTAGCAAGTGCGTCTGGATGGCCAATAACTGCCTTCATTGACTTTCGGACACTCCGGATAAGACGCTCCCAAACGCCATTCATATGGCTTGCTGTCAGCGGCTGGAACTTCCACTGAGAAATTGGACAAATCTGCTAGTCGATTTCTTTTGCTTAGCCATACGCATGTCGGAAAGAGTAATCGTGGACCTTTCAAACTGGTTTCTGGGATTTCTTAGATGCTGAATAAAGCGCAATAGCCAGGCCATTTTAATTTGAAGTCGTGACCATGAATAATAACGATGTAGAAATTGGTGCAAAGGAGATACCGAAGCGATGAGAGATACTTGGTTTACTATTTGAACTTCGTTGTCATCATCTGGAACATCGCCCACACGACGGATTGGCCGACACTCTTCAGACTGCCAAAGAAAGGCCGGGACACACAACAATCTACATCTTGGTTGAAAGGCGAGAATGTTCATTCCTCTTGAACCATCATCAGCTGGATTAAGGGAACCAGGAACACGTATCCACTGATTTGGTGATGAAACATCATGGATTTCATTTAATCGGTTTGCCACGAATGTTCGAAATCGTCGTTTCTCGTTCTTGATATATTGCAAAGTTGTCATGGCATCTGACCAAAAAACGATGCAGAAATGGTTAAATCCAACTCATCTTGGACTAATTTGTGCCGTCTGGAAGATAAGACAACTGCTTGCAATTCTAATCAGGGAGTCGACCAGTCTCTCAAAGGAGCATTCTGTTTTTTTCCCATAATAAATGCACAATGAACTTGACCAGAACCATCAACCATTCTTAAGTAGGATACTGATGCATAAACGAGTTTAGACGCATCAGAGAAGTGATGGAATTCGTAAGGCTCAGTTAAATAAGGTACTTTGTAGAATCTTGGGATTGTTATGATACTGAGATTTGACAAATCTTCCATCCACTTCTGTCATTGTACGAGGGGAGGGCCTTCGATCGCTTGATCCCATTTAACTCCCATCCTCCAAAGATCTTGCTATAATAATCGGGATGGATTGATGCCAAGACTTTGCGACTATTACTAATAAAGTTCGTAAGATGGAATTTCCATTCAGCTAACAGCTGGGTTAATTTCCTCATCAACCATGTTGCCTTCCTAACTGTTGGAACAGACTTTAATACATCGTCAACATAAAAATCCCTTCGGAGAGTGTGGATAACTTCTGGACAACATTTACTTTCGGTGTCACAGGCGATTTGCTTTAACGACTTATTACCACAGCATGGTAAAGAGGAAGCTCCAAATATGTGGACAAGCATTTGAAATTCATCAGGAGGGTTGTCAAGATTTTTTCGCTCCACCATAAAAATCTTAGAGCGTCGGTATCCTTCTGGATAACTCTGGTCTGATGGAACATGGCTTCAATGTTACCAGCAAAGGCCACCCTTTCATGGCGAAAGCGCATTAGGATACCAATCAAATCAATTGATAGATCTGGGCCTTCGAGAAGCTGATCATTCAATGATGTACCTCGAAATTTCGCTGCGGCGTCGAAGACAATCCTTACTTTCCCAGGCTTATTAGGGTTAAATACAGGATGGTGTGGGAGATACCACGTTATCTTATTCTTGATCGCTGCTTCTTCATTAGTTAATTTTTAGCGTATCCTTTGACAACGTAATCATCAATAATAGCTCTGTAATTCGCTTGTAACTCTGGATCCCTACGAAGGCGATTTTTTAAGTGGTTGAGCCGCGCTTCTGCAAGAGGTCGATTGTATGGCAATTGAGGGTCTTCATTTCTCAACAATAAACCCATCTGATGATGGCCATCGGATTTGGAAATTGTTTTCTTGATTATTTTCAAGGCAAGGTGATCCTCCAAAGACATTGACTTCGTTTCGGGCTTGTTTGTATCATACGATTCTATTCGCCAGAAACCTTGCTGTTGATTATCAAGGGGAAGCTCTTGCGCAACATGATTCAGCTGTGCACGTCGTTTGCTGTTATCACTACTTGTTGAACAATTACCAAGAATGCTCCAGCCAAGATACGACTTTATAGCTATTGGCTCACTTGGCATTCCTTTCTTGACTTCTAAAGGTATGAATACTTCGTGAACATTGGTACCAACAAGGAGGAATATGTTACTTCGTTCTACCTTTGTAAAGGGTACTTGCCGTAAATGGGGTCATTGGAAAACTTCACAATGAACTACACAGCAAAAAATCATTTTCTTATTTTAAGAAAAAAAAACTTAAAATAAGAAAAAATTTCTTGGGAGAGTAATAAGAAAAAATTTCTTACGAGGTTTTCTTAAGAAAATTTTCTTAAGAAATTTTTTCTCAAATTAAGAAAAATTTTCTTTAGAAAATCTGGACAAGAAATTTTTTCTTACTCTCCCAAGAAAAACATTTCTTAAGAAAATCAGATAAGAATTTTTTCTTATTTTAAGAACAATTTTCTTATGGCAAAATCTTACATTCTCCCAAGAAAAAATTTCTTAAGAAAATCAGATAAGAAATATTTCTTATTATTCTTCAAAATACACAATTCTTATTTTAAGAAATTTAAATTTTGAATTTTCTTAAAATAAGAACTGTATTTTGACGAATTTGAGAAAATGGTTTATAATATGACATTCATGAAGGAGAAATAGGTTAGAATATAACTATAAATATATTGATAGAAAATTATTGCATTACAATTATTATATCCCAAAATAGGACTTGCACATATACAGGTGTAACGCCTACACTCTTATCAAATGGTTAACATAGAATATATATAGATATAATATAGTCAAGTTCCGTGTTCTACTCTAATTCAGCCTTGAATTTTCTAAAACTGGTTAGCGCTGACTGAAACGAACCAGCAATATCTTGAGGCACATCAATGTCTTTAAATATATAATGTTGGAGAATATTTAATCCAATCTCCAGATAGCGTGGATAATCAAAATCTAAAAGATAAAAACTTGCCAGTAGTGCAAGCACTCCTTCATTCAGCTTTGTTGCCTCCATCTCAGCCAGAATGATCTTCCCAGTGATGAGGTAACACTTGCTTTTTTCCACCACGAGGACAGGCACATTACCAGACCGTTTGGAGCACCAAACTTCGGGGTCTTCATGATCCTTACAAAGAATTACATGGATATATATATATATATGAGATATGGTAAATTACACTCTTAACTATAAAGTAATAATACATGTAGGTTTTGATGTGGGCTATGTTTGCAATTTTGATCACTACTTCCATGAATATACTGTACAGTATATCGCACCTATATATTATCACACTTTAACTACTTTTCTCCTAAGATGCAGTGATAAAGAGAACACAATTGCAGCAAAAGTTAACTCAATATATATATACATGCTAATTAGCCTACATGCTTAAAAGTTTTTTTATAAGGAAAAGGACAAGGATGCAATGAAAGTGTATAGGCCGTGAATTTATGCATTCAGCTTGATAATTAACAAACCTTTAGTGTGTGGATTAAGTCCATCAGTTTCTTTGGCTGCTTCTTTGCAGAGCTGAATATTGAATACAGATTTTGGAAAATATGCATGATCTTGGAATCTGTAAATAAATTCAACATATATTCAATTCTAAGCAAAACAGGGATGGGTGTGTAATAGTTGGCCAAGTGTGCATGCAGGAGGGGTGACAATTCCCATATCAAATCCTTCAGCATGCAGGGGGAGACATCAGTGATGATACACTAATGTTTCCACAAAATTTAGTTTAAGTAGAATTATTACAAATTTGTGTTAGTGTACACATATGAATAAGTTGGTATACATGCACTTACTTGGCTTTGGGCTTTTTGGCGGGCACAATCCTTTGCTAATTCCATAATAGAGTACACTTTCAATTTCATCACCCAATAGCTTGAGGCAATCATTTTTATCCAGTACTTTCAACCCCCAAGACTCTCCTGGCTTCCTCAATAATCTGTCAAGTAAATGGCAAAAAAAATTAATTGTCAAGAAAAAACATCTTATTACATTTGTCCTTTGTCCAAACTTGAAGTAAATAAATTGCACTTTTACCTCTACATGGTCTTTAAAGCATGGATAAGCTTTTAGGAGTTTCTCAACCCGTTCTGCAGCAGGTAGATTTCTCAGCCAATCACGCCTTGCTGTAAACTCCATGTTAAGGTAAGTATTTATCACTGCTGTGTTTGGCTTCTTTTTTGCCATCTCTTTCTGTAGCCCAAGATAATGCCGCTCCATCACTTCTTTTCCATCAACAGGATCATCTATATTTAAGATTCATAAAAAAACATAAAAGGTCTTTTCTGGCTACTCTTGACTGGCCATTGTTTCCTCTTAACTGACAGAGGATGAACCCGAATGCACCTACTTTAGTATTTTACTCTGTCTAACGCCAGACGATTTTACTCGTCAAGGGAAGAGTCTTGCACGTTAATGGGTTAACAAAACTATCTGCCATTGTGTCCTGTTAACTGACGATGAGCCCGAATGCACCTACTGTACTTTAGTATTTTACTCTGTCTAATGACAGATGATTTTACTCGTCAGTGTCCAGAAGAGTCCTGCCAGTAAATGGGTTAACATAACTATCTGCAAGTGTCCTTTGTTTAAACACCCATTAACTGGCAATGAGCCCGAATGTGTCGACTTCAGTATTTTACAGCCAGTTAATGGGTTAATCCACTAATGTGCAAGAACCCTTCCCTTGAGATGTCAAATTGTCTGGATTTACCAGCATATTTGGGCACATTGCAGAATAGCACCTGCAGAATGAAATGACTTGCAGCATCATCAAGGTCTTACCTTTCATATCAGTATTATCAGGCATTTTCCTGCCATTGTTACAATGTTCTTTTCCATTTTCCATTTTTGACACCTCACCATCTTTGCTAGCATTTGCAATCTCTATGTATTTTCGTTTTTTCGGGCATGGTCCCTGTGGTTTAACAACAGGCTTGATATTGCTGAGCCTTCTTTTCAAAGCTTTAAGTACAACACCCTATGGAAATAAAAAGATGCGAAAAATAGTCTTAAATTTATTGTAACAAACTGACAGTAGTTCCTTTGTTATATTAAAGTCACATGTCAGACAACACATTCCTGGTCATCATGGGTTTTATAGAAAAAGATGTTGGGCAGATAAAATAGTCAGTTTGATTTCCACCTCGTAGATGATGGTTACCATTGAGTTGGCCAAAGATCCTGGTAGACGCTGGTCACGTGATCTGCTAAAATCTAGCAGATTTCTAATTAACTATCTTGGATTCCTTTACAATAATCATACAAAATGCAAATTATAAATTAAACTATAAAAATCATCCAAATATCAAATATTTATTAACCTCATCTTGGATTGCTAATTAAAAATCTGCTAGATTTTAGCAGATCACGTGACCAGCTCCTACCAGGGTCTTTTCTCCCCAAGAGGAAATTTAGACCTGGGTACGAGGTTGGGTTGCCCCTCCCCCTTTACAAAGCACAATAGTTAGCTCTTAACCCATTAAAGCGCAAGACTCACCCCTCGACAAGTAAAATTGTCTGATGTTAGACAGAGTAAAAGAATAACGTAGGGCACATTTGGCCGCATTGCGGCTTAATGGGTAAAGAAATCATCTAAAATGCTTAATATATTATACTTACATGACCAGTTTCCTCGTCCTTCAAGCATGGGTAAGTTAGCACTAAAGATTTTGCCATCTCTTCAATCTCTGTGGGAGTCGGAAATCTGTTGAATGGGGGAGCAGACGAAGCAGAAACCATGTTATTCATAGTGCCTCGTATCAGCCTTTCTTGAATCCTTTTGTCCATGTTTCCTTTAAGCCCAGCAGTTTGAGTTGAGGGATCCGAGTAGAAGATATATGATGGAGCATTCAAAACCACAGGTTTTGTCACATTCTCAAAACTTTTAGAAGAAGACAGGCTTGGTGGGTCATTGATGGGAGTTATTAATGGTGATGGCGAAACTGGTTTAGGTTTGGTGATTGGCGAGCACTCAATATCTTCAATGAAGAAATTTGAATCATCAGATGTTGATGGTGATGGGGAAGACAGACGGGTACTAGATGATACTGTGCTAATTGTGCTTGTCTTGGCACTGACTGAAGAATTATCATCCTAAAAAAAAAAATTTAGTGGTAAGCAATACTTATGGTAGATGTATGGCCTTTTACCGAAAACACTAAAAAACTATGTTGAGGATGATTCACATTGGCACATAATGATTTACTTCTGTGCAAAATTAATCATTATACCTTGGTCAACAACATTACAGTATATACAGCTGTACTGTAAACTACTCCTATAGCAATCATAGTTACTTACATTTAAGGTTGCTTGAATGATCTTCCAAACCTTTGACCTTAGTCAACAGATATGTTTCTATATCAAACTATCAAAGTAATTAAGCTTATTTTCTTTGAGAAGCCTCAAGGAACAAGCAATACAAGCTATCTCTGGCTGACGGCTATATAAATCAGGCGACAAGTTTCTATTAAAGGAACAAAATCTAGTTTTCAATAGATACTATACTGCATGTAGTTAATAAAGTAAGTTAATAAAGTAAATAAATGTAGTTAATAAAGTAAATCTAAATATGCGACACCCAACTCAGACAAATTTACGAATTTATAACTGAACTTACCTCGGAGAATATCGCCGATATCATTCGACACTCGAGTAATTGCATCAACAAGGGGCTTCTTTTCAATATCCATGACTTGCTGGGGCTCAAAATACAATATAAATATCAAAAAAAGCTCTTAAAAAATCGCAGTGATTCAAATTTGCCTCCCTTGAGAATAGCTTTTGTCACATGTCACATGTGGTCACACCGGTGCGCAGATGCATGATGGTAATTTGTTGTATGTAAACTAGGCTAGGCATCAATACGAGGCTAATATTTTGTTCCGCAATGCATTCGGTCAGCGGTTGTCATAATAGAATTATAATTCGAATTGAATGAAGTAATATTAATTTGAAGTCTGTCGGGATATATTAGAAAACACGAGGAAAACACACATTGGACGGTTTTTATAGTCAATTTTAGTGGATTTTTGGCAGCTTTGCCAAGGCATGGATGACATTCAGTCATTAACGACTTGGAAATGCTTTATTTGTACTACCTTCGTCGCTCTTACACTTAGAGCACTGATGGGCCACTATTACACAGAGCACAGCAATAGTCCCAATTTTTTCGTGAAATGCGAAGTGAATAGTTGTCCTGCTACATATCGCAGGTACCATTCATTCTATAAGCACCTTGTGAGAAACCATAGTCTGGAATATTACGGTGGAAATGAAGCAACGAAGGATCAAAGTACTGATGAAAATCTGCACGAATCCAACTCTCGGACTGAGCCAGAAATAAATATTGATGGGGGCTTTGCTTCTGACAGTGAAAGCTCTGATAGTTTGATGGAATACGACGAGAATGAGGCTGAGATAGAAAATGGATATCCCCAAGCTGAGATTGCAGAGGTAACTTAAAGCATTTTATACTTTGTTATATAAATTTTTATGTTTTAGTTTGCATACATGTGAAAGGAATATATTTATGATAAATGACCCACTTCATGTTGTGTAACATGTGGCACTACAGAGGCAGTGAGCTCTTTATATATCTGGAGTAAGAACTGCAGTCATTCACCCATTCAAACATGGCGGACATAGAAGTCTGATTGACATCCAACATCCAGTCAATATTTTGGGTGTTTTTTTCTCTATGCCCTTCCCTTTCTCCTCGCAGAAAATGACTTTGGCTGGTTAAAAACAGGGTTTAGAACAAGATCTTAGCTAGAATTTTGGGCATGTTTCTAATTTCTAGGCCGTGTAACAGCTAACATGTTAGAAGACAGGGTTCCAAATCAAAAGCATTGTTCCAGTTATGCTCACAGCAAGAGTAAATAAATACAAGGCCAATAAATACAATATCGTCATACGCCCCTATGTCACACTGATATTCTAGTGAGTAATTTTAGTGACTCTTGGCATTTAAGGCTATTTTGAAACAAATACGGTTGCCATTAGGCATTGCATGTATCCACCTGAACACGAAAACATCACAGATCACTTTAACAATATCCACAAACTAGATTTATTACATGAATAGGAGCAAATTATGTCTGTTGTAAGAAGCAAAATCCAAGGGGGAGGTACCGTATTGAGCTTGGTCATGCATAGTTCATTGTACAGTAAAATTACCTGATACCATAACCTTTGTATTTTAGAACTCCGATTTTCGTAAAAATGAAGCACTTTTTATATTGAAGGTGAAGGAAAGGAACTGTTTAACTCAGGTTTGACAAAATAAATCTATTTTTTTAGTTTAACCCATTAGCTTTCAATGTGCCCAAAAGCTCCCTACTTTGGTGTTTTACTCTGTATAATGAAAGGTGATTTAACTCCTCCGTAGTAGGGTACTACCAGTTAGTTAAGGTTTCCCTGTATTGATTGAAAGACAAACATTTTACTCAAACAGAAGCTTGTGTAATTCTTGGTCAAACACTCTCTGAAATAATATTAAAGTATTTTTATTCCAGAGATGCCATGGTTGATAAGATAGTCTACCTGAAAAATATGATGACGTAGAAGTGACAACAATGGTATATTTTTCAGATAGACTATCATATCAACCACAGCATCTTCAGACCCACACTGGCACCCCATGTTTGAGATATTTTTATTCCATTAGGTTTTGACTACCTAATGCCAGACAGTGAGTACTTGTTACAATAAAATGTTAAAATCAAAGAGTGTTTAACCCATTAATGGCAGTACTCTTCCACTGATGAGTAAAATCATCCGGCAATAGACAGAGTAAAATATAAAAGTAGGTGCTTTCGAGCTCATTGCCAGTTAATGGGTTAACGAGAGGCACTGGAAGATAGTTCTGTTAACCCATTAACTGGCAGTACTCTTCCAATGACAAGTAAAATAGTCTGGCATTGGACAGAGTGCTCATTGCTAGTTAATGGGTTAACCCATAATATATCCTGAATCTGGATATTTGTGCTTTGAAAGACAAACTTTATATTTATTGACATTTTCCATTTAATCCCACATAAGATGCTTAACCCATTAGCTGGCAATACACCCAGATGCACCTACTTTGGTATTATACTCTGTCTAATGCCAGAAAATTTTACTTGTTAGTGGAAAAGTAATGCCATTTAATAGGCTGACAAAACAATCTGCCAGTATCTCTTGTTAACCCATTAGCTAATTTGGCCATTAGGTTATATGTATTTTTATATTCACTGGACAAGCCTCAGTAAAATCAGTCTTTAAACAGGAATAATCATTGCTAAAAGTAAGTTTTTTTCTTTAGGTGGCTCTTGATAATGTTATTGACAGCACGTCTACAATAATAAATAGTGCCTTGGAACTTGCGAAAAGAAGTTTAATTAATGCATGGGAGAGCCATGAACCTGGAAAGGACTTTTTAGAAACTATTACAGATACTTTTGGCAATGTGCAAAATCCCTTCTCCTCTCTGAGAACAAATTATTTACAGGCATCATACATAAAGAAAAACCTTCATTATGTGGAAATGAAAGAGGTTATCCTTGGAAAAAAGATTTCGAGAAAGAAGTGGAAAAATAAGCGATCACTTTTTGAAAAGGAAGAAACTTTTGTGTACATACCACTGATCAAGAGCCTGTGTCAGCTGTTATCCAACAAAAAGATAGCGAAACTTACCATAAGAAAACCTAACCAGTGTGACGAGGACATTTACTATGATATCTGTGATGGCCAAGTATTCCGAACTGATAAGTTTTTTACTGAGCATCCAGATGCATTGCAAATCATCATCTACCATGATGCTGTTGAAGTGTGTAATCCACTTGGAAGTCAAGCAGGTAAACATAAGCTGGATATGTTTTATTATACCCTAGGTAACTTTAATCCTAAAATAAGGTCAAGGCACTGTGCAGTTAGACTGCTGGGCATTGCAAATGCAAAATTAGTAAAGAAATATGGATATGATGCTGTTTTGAAACCCATTATTGAGGATATCAAGAAAATTGAAAGTGGATTTCCATGTCTTGTCAATGGCACAGAGAAACTTCTATATGGAAAGGTTGTCAGTTGCACTGGTGACACAGAAGGCCAGCATGAATGGGGGGGATTCAAAGTTGGTGTTGTTTTTGCATTTCAAAAATGCCGTCACTGTCAATGCCAGTATGAAGCCATGCAGCAGAGTTTTTATGAAGAAGATTTTGTCCCAAGGACAAAGGAAAGTTATGAACGCCAATGCCGTGAGATTGAAGAAGCACCAACCGAACAATTAAAGAATGCCCTAAGAACAACATATGGAATTACTAATCGCAGCCCACTGTGTGATCTCAATTTGTTCGATGTAACCAAGCAACTGCCGCAGGACATCATGCATACCTTATTAGAAGGAGTAGTTCAATATGAACTCCGTCATATATTGGCACGTTATATTTCTCAGGGACATTTCACATTAATAGAGTTGAATGCAGCAATTG
Organism: Paragorgia papillata; assembly: GCA_035771165.1. NCBI lineage: Eukaryota > Metazoa > Cnidaria > Anthozoa > Scleralcyonacea > Coralliidae > Paragorgia > Paragorgia papillata. The sequence continues at coordinate 178,439 of JAWNZC010000031.1, read as the reverse complement.
GCAGTCATAATTATGGCTACAGTGAAGTTTCTGACAAACCTGGCCCTCTAAGGGAATCTGTGTTCCATGGTGATGAATCTTATAAGTTAAAGTACAAGGCTGCCCAAGCACGGTTATTTCTCCGCCTCTTGCCATTTATGCTCTCCACACTTCTCTCTGATAATGATGAATGCTATTCTCTGATTATGGAACGGATTGAAATTTGCCAAATAGTGTTTTCACCGGTCATTAGCCTGTCTACAATTAACCTGCTGAAATTGAAGTTCGGTACACACCTAGGAAACTTTAAGGAGCACTTTCCAGAGGTTAACATCACACCGGAGCAACACTACTTAATACATATCCCAACAATGATAAAAGAGCTTGGTCCCCTTATTCGGCATTCATGTTTTGCCTTCGAGTCTGCGCACAATTACTTCAAAGAACTGGCACGCAAGCAAAACTTCAAAAACCTGGCAAAATCTTTGGCTGAACGGTGTCAGTTCAAAGAATGCGGAAATTTCGCCGATGTCAACGAAGCACCACAGTCACACCCATTGTTCTCATCTGAAAAGAACTTTGGTTCCCTTACCTTGGCTAAAGGGCACGAAAACCGAAATTTGAGAGAGAAGCTAAACAGCTCTGCCTTACTACCAGGCATTCAGCTTCAGCACGTGTACAGGGCAAGTTGGGTTTCCTGTTACGGAACGAAGTTTAAAAGTGGAGCTGTCGTTATCTGTGATGTTGATGATGAGTTGGTTAGACCAATCTTTGGAACTGTTTCTGTAATCTGGCTGATCAATGACTATATTTACTTTGAATATTTTCCATTAGACACACTTTGCTTCGATGAAAGGTTTCAGGCTTACCATGTCAAGAATTCGGAGGAAGTTGAGACAAAGGTTGGTTCATATGAAAGCCTGGTAGACTTTAATGTCCTTCACATTCATGAAGACAATGAAGGGGAACTGTATGTTATTGTTAAATATGACATTCTAGACTTAATGGAGCAATATTTGAAAGGGAGTAATCCTCTTAAATATTAAGAAAAACTGAACAATGTGCTGGCAAGATGATTAAATGTAGGATTTCTAATACAGGATGATGGGATTTCTAGCAGCTCTAATGTGAAGTAAGTTACTCAGTATAAATACACCCGTTTTTATAATTAGGTCACAAATACCTCCTTGGCGTGAGAATACCTTTCTTGTTCTAATGAATCAAGAAAAAATGAGATTTGCTTATGGTCGATGCATGAGAGTGACTTGTTCAGGCCAGGGAGTGATTGGTAATGCAATTATCGAATGGGTGTATTAGCATGCTTCCAATGTGCATAACCAGAAATGACCCTTTTTAGTCTGATAACCATGATTTATCATTCACTGCATAAAAAGAACCCATTGCCAACTGTTAAACCCAAACTTGCCATTGATTTCTGTTTAATTGAAATTTGCAATCTCAAAACTATGTATATATTGTTGTACATGAAATAAATTTGGAATCTATATTTCATCCCAGCATTATTTTAATACATGCAGTGGCAAACACTTATATATCCTAGTCTCCTGTCTAATTGCCGACAGGGAGGTTTATTAACCTCCTTAGTGACTGAGTTGTAACAAGGTTTTTTCCAAAGATTTTCCCCTAATAACCTTTAAATTATGCAAATAAGCATTCAAATTAGCGATTTTAACATAGTCATTGGAAGGGTGTATGTATTGCATATAATTATTGGAAGATGTGAGCCATTTAAAAAACACGTCCCCCATGTATATATGGTAATTCAAGAGGTATTTGGATTCTGGAATCCACTGCCTTGTTTCCAGATTCCAAACCGCCAGATTCTGGATTCCAAAAAACCGGATTCCAATGGTAATAAAAGTTGAATTCCAGATTACCCTATATGGGGCGAAACACACCGAGAATGCAAAATGTCTAAAAAGTTTAATCTTGTTGGTTTTTCTCACCATCTGCTAGAAATCCTGAATAATACCCGACCTGCAGCTTCTATTAGTATTATGGGTGAGAGATGTATATACCGTGTGTTTATATTATAAATGATACAGTATACTACATTTCTTAATTGTTACTATATTGATCATTGTGACTATGAATGATTTTTAATATGTAAATATTCTTTCTCTATTTTTTGAATAAACATCATTATACACAGACTATAAAGCATTTAATGGGAATCACATATAATTGCATGGTGCTATTTTCAGTATAGTTCTGCAAGAAACCTGCAGAGAGCCACCTTAAGTCATTTTTAGAAATTTCTTTATTTTCTTGTTTTAAGAAACTATCCTTATTTCGCACAAGTTTGAGCCTAATTTTACTTGTTTTAAGAAAATGTACGAAATATATTCTAATGACGTTCAGGCATTTCTTACTTTAGAGACAATTTTCTTATTTTAAGAAAGGCTATAAATGATTGTATTTCTTATATTGAGAATATACTGGTAAGAAATTTCTTACTACAAGAAAATTAAATTTTTTTATTTTCTTGTTTTAAGAAACTATCCTTATTTCGCACAAGTTTGAGCCTACTTTTTCTCAGTAGCTTAAGAAAAATTCTTAGCTTTACTTGTTTTAAGAAATTGTAAGAAATATAATCTAATGATGTTCAGGCATTTCTTACTTTAGAGAAAATTTTCTTATTTTAAGAAAGGCGATAAATGGTTGTATTTCTTATATTGAGAATATACTGGTAAGAAATTTCTTACTACAAGAAAATTTTCTTGTTTTTTTAAGTACTGCATAAATTTGGGGGAAAACCCACAAGAATTTTGTAAGAATTTTGATTAAAGGTTTGAAAATCCATTTAGAATTCCTTTATACACTTTTGTATCACAATTTTGAAATTTTGTAATTTTCTTGTTTCCAGAAAAATAAGAAAAAATTTCTTATTTTATAACAATTTCTTATATTAAGAAATAGCTTTCTTATTTCAAGAATTTGTTTTCTTATTTTAAGATATATTTTCTTAAAATAAGAAAATAATATTTTCTTAAGAAAATGATTTTTTGCTGTGTACTGTGTGCTTGAGTGGAATAGTAAGATCTGGATAGCCCACGCACCACGATAATGGAGTTCTTGGCTACCGTCATCATCGATGGAGGCGATCTTAAAATCGACTTTAAGTCCAACTTCTTGAGCATTACTGGAATTAATTGTTGAGAAGAAGAACTTGTCTGAAATTCCCTTGACATCCAGTAGTTTGACTAAGGATTGGTCAATTAGAGTAACGTCAGAACCAGAATCAATCAGGGCATATGTCGTAATCGCGTTGCCTTTGTCATTAAGAATCTTAACAGGAATTACTTGTAGTAGAACCTCTTTAGAATTACCGACAGTTGCGAGCGAATGTGAACCCTTTTCTGTGAAATCTTGAGTATCAGTACCAACTTCAGCTGCACAAGTTGTCTTTCTTGAAGGTGGATTAGTGCGGTGTAATAGCGTATGGTGAGGTTTACCACATCACGAATTGCCGATTCACATAATCGTGACGTATGCGTAGTCGAGTTAATGCAATTAAAACAAATTCTATTCTGTTTGACAAATTCACCACGGTCTTCAGCTGACTTAGATCTAAAAACTTTACAACGGTACAAAGGATGTGGGTTGGCACACATTGGACACAACTCTTCTTTCACGTTGCCGATTGACTTGTCACTGGTTTGGAAATTAGTTGTCAGAATTGTTTGCCATTTTTCTACAGGTTTATCACCGCTATGTTGCCTGGGCTTCTCCTCGCTACTTCTTCTCTCCAACGAGCTATACTGAGGAAGGGATGATTGGCTACATCTGCTCGGTCCTTTAGAATGTCCACCACATATTGAAAAGTAGGCATTATTCGAAACTCATCCTTCCTCAAGGATTCTCCAAACTTTGACTGCATTTATAGATTATAAGTATTCATTTCAGTAAGGCAATTCATCAACTGTAGGGTATCGAACATTACTTGGGCTTCATCTGCAAACTTCCGCAAACCCTCTTTATCCCCTGATGCTATGGCTCTTCCCTTGGTAAGTGATTATACACAGGCGCGCTCAATTTGGCATGGTCGGCCTTACCGGTCCTCAACCAGCTCTAATGCCTTAATGAGACCACCAGGAACTGTCTCATATCTTCTTACAGCTTCTAAAGGAGGTCCTTCCAAGAGATGTAACAGTCTCGACATCTTCACAGAATCATCAATAAACTTTGAATCAATCATTTGATTAAATCGTTGTATGAAAATAGGGTGGTGAACCAGGAAATTTCTGTATCTGTGTTGCTGGTAAATCATGTGAAATTCCTATCTTCTCCACCGTATTTACAAGGGAACTAAGAATGGTATTACCACCAGTTTGAGAAAGTAGATTATCTTGCTGTTGAGAAGTACGTGGAGTAGCTCACGAGTAACAAATGGAGAATACTGACGTGTTACCGCTGCTGAATCTTGAGCGAATACTACAGCAGCAGGTCCTTTCCATGCATGTTTCGATTTGTCATACAGGTTATAATCTTCCTTGACTTTCTGTGAATTGAACATCGTTTTACGTCCTTTTCGGCATCTTTGTTTACTTGTAAACCTGACAAGGGTAATACAGTGGTTTCAGAACCCAATTCGTCCGGGTGAATTAACGCAGAAAGCTCATGCCTCGCCATCTTAGCTTCAAATTCAGCTAACTCCGCGCTGTCCCTTGCGTCGACAACTTCTTCCCCGACCTCAATCTTGGCCAACTCTAAACGTTGCTGAAACTCGAATTATTTGCGTTCGAGGGCTCTTTTCCTTTTTTTTCAATGCTTGATCTTGAATTAACGCCGCCTTGCGTGCAGCTTGTTTTGCTTCACGAAGTTTTTTACTTGCCGTGCTGACGCTGGAACTATTGCTAACCCCCGACTTTACTGAACAGGCAGGCTTGCTAACCCCATACTTTACTGAACAGGCCGGCTCTTTCTCCAAAGACTGAGCAAAATCTTCTACTCCTTGTCCATTAAAATAAACAATGGCGTCGTTTAAATATTGTTCGAGTTTTATATCGTAGTCCCCTTTCTTGGGAGCTTGCTCCCTATGTTGCCCGCTCATCCTTTTGTATTGATCACTTCCTTTATTATCATGTGCTTATTTCCATATGTTCTTTGACCTTTGGTTAATCATGCGTAAAATTCATGAAGGTTGAACTTCACGTTGAGAATATATATTTTATGCTCTTAAACGTGCTTGTAGGTTCGCCTTGCTCCTTTTCGTCGAATAAACTCCGGTATAATTGGAGTTTTACTATGTACAGGTTGTACGAAACTTTGCTTAAACTTGACTTTAATTCCTTCTCAATCGACTTTAACTTAGCCGTACAACTCCTATACAAATTGGAGTATTTACTTACTATACATTTCATAACAGTTAACTACATAAATTTTACTTATAAGAATAAAGATAATGACAAATCAAAGCATATATATATATATATACCGACTTACCAATTGTGAAAGAATTTGGAGGCTAACCTTTTTACGTAACATCAATCTCGTTCCCAGAGCCCACGTTTCCCTTACCGAGCTGGCGGGAAAGAGAGGCTCTGGGATAATCCGTTCACGCCATCACAGGATTCTTGTTATCTGGAAGAAGAGTAATCATGTTCATTATCCAATGAAATGTCGATGTGAAACGGATTATCCCAGTGTGTCGTTTCCCGGGTGGGGAAGGTCGGCTCTGGGAACGAGATTGACATAACTTGAAATGGCTACTAGGATGACTTCTAACTCAAACTGCCTTTAGTTCGAGTTGTGCACCTTAACTTATAGTGTGAATTACAATAAATTTGAATATGTAAATTAAATATCCTTGTTGAGGCACTTAGCCACAACACTGCGTATGCAGTGTTGAAATACAAATCGAAATGTAGTAATCAGTGCTCGAAAAACACCAGAACGTTACACTTTTGAAATAGACTAATGTAAACGATTTTTAAAATTTGAGACGACTTCAACACATTAAAACAATTTAAAATTATCATGTAGTCTATAGAAATCCTCGTAAATGTCCGGAGGGAAAATTTGCGCACAGTGATCCCCAAGCCTATGCCTGTTAACTTCGATACTTCAAATTTTTAGCGCTCCATCACACTTTTGAAGAGATTAACTCATAAGGAGGAGTTAAGGAGTTAACTGACACTTATTAGCAGATAAAGTTGATTTTCTTTGATCTACCGCGGGATATATATCACAAATATCCCGAAAACCGGTGTTATAACTTATATACATCACTCTTGCCAATTCCTTACCAATTATTTTAAAGTTGAGTCGGTTTTCTTTGTTCTTTCTAGAGCTGTATCTACGCTAACATAAACATAACATATTTAATATTTATAAAGCGCTTAAACTATGAATATTCTAAAGCGCTGCCTAGATAATACAATCATGTCTCTTAAAATGACTCTGAAACAGTCAACGAAGATAAATATTCTAACGCACAACCTAAAAAGTACAATCAATAATTCGTAATAAATAAATTATAAAATATTAATACTGAATTTAAATACTAATAATAAGAACTACAAAATATAAAAAATAATGCTATATGATATACGCATTATTGTATAAATATGTCTTAAGGTGGCTCTTAAACAGTCTACGGAAGGCGCACAGCGGATCTGATATGGGAGTAAATTCGAAAGAGTGGGGCCGGCCCCGGCAAAAGCACGGTCACCAAACGTCTTCCGGTGCGTATTTGGCACAACAAGGAGATCCTGCATGTCATATCTCAACGAGTAGCGACCCTCGGGTTTACAAATTAGCAACTCGCAAATGTAAATTGTAAATGATAAGAAGGATCTTAAACATCACTCGTTGTTTTACACGTAACCAGTGAAGCTTCATCAATGTTGGCGTAATATGATCAAATTTAGGTACCAGACAAACGACTCGAGCAGCCGCATTAACCACTTTCTGTAGACGATCAGATTGATATATTGGAATCCCATACAGCAGCGAATAACAATAATGAATGTGGGATGTAATGAAAGCGTGCACCAAGATCTTGGTGGAAACCACTGATAGGTACTTTCTTATCTGTCTGATGTGGTATAAACCGCGAAAGGCCTTGCTGCAAACTTTGCCAACATGAGTGCCCATGGACATGTGCACATCAAACCATGCCCCAAGATTGTGAATAACATTCACCGGAGAAACGTTCATTTCTCCAACCCTCTGCAGCTTGTCAATGGACAGCTTAGTCAGCTGTTGGCGAGAGCCGATGATGATAAACTCTGTCTTACTGCCTTGAATAAAGAGACGGTGATGGACCATCCATGCTCGAACTTCATCAATACAATCTTCCATGGCCTTCACTGCAGTATCCTGAACTGTTGTGTCAGTGGGGTTAAGTTTGAACGACAGATACAGTTGGGTGTCATCAGCGTAGGCATGAGCAGAAGGGAGGTGCTTGGATATAATTCGAGACAGCCCAGACACATAGATCAGGAATAAGACAGGACCCAAGCAGCTGCCTTGGGGAACTCCAGTGGGCAGGTCAAAAGCAGCAGACTTGCACTGATCAATAACTACTCGTTGCTTTCTCTCAGAAAGAAATGACTTAATCCACTTCTGTGCATTACCAATCACACCAAAGTCCTTTTCAAGGATGTCTACAAGGACACTGTGATCGATCGTGTCAAAAGCGGCGCTAAGATCAAGCATTACAAGCAACGTAACCTCTTGGTTGTCCATGTTGGTAAGGATGTCACTTTGTACTTTAAGAAGAGCTGTTTCCGTAGAATGGAACTGGCGGTAAGCAGACTGATTATCAGGCAGTGGAGCATTGGCAGTGCAATGAATTAGCAACTGAGAGATCGCTGCCTTCTCAACCGACTTAGCAACAAAGGGAAGATTGCTCACAGGTCTAAAATTTTTAAATAATAAATCCAGACCAAATTTTTTAAGAAGAGGCAGTACAAGTGCAGATTTCCAATTATCAGGAACTTGGCCCTCTTCAAGAGACATGTTAATCATATGAGTAATAATGGGGGCCAGCACGTCACAACAGTTCTTCAGCAGCCAGGTTGGTATTGGATCTAATTTACAGGAGGCATTAGTGGACATCATAATAATACTCCGCACTTCCTCCTCCAACAGTGGAGAGAAGGATTCCAACTTCACTTGAGGTAATCGATATTCCACACCAACAGGGTCAACCTCAATCTGATCAATCTCCTCTTTGATAAGTTCAATCTTGCGACAAAAGAATTCACCAAATTCATTAGCCAAAACGAAAGGGTCGTCGTATGGTGGCAGCGCACTACTCTGGTGCTGTTTAGTTAATGAGTTAACAATACGAAACAGTTTCTTGGGATTTCCCGCACATTGATCAATCATATCCGTGTAATAAGTTATCTTAGCTTCCTTAAGAAGGGCACTGTATCTGTCTCTTGTCGCGTGGTATGCCTCTTTATCAGCAGGTAGCCCAGACTTAAGCATTTTCCTCTCCCGCTTTCGACGTTCAACTTTGAGTTTCCTGAGGCTCTCATTGTACCATGGTACCCTAGGTCTAACAACCATTACTTTGGTCTTCAAGGGTGCATGCTTGTCAAGGATATTAGACAAAGTTTCCTCATAGCACCTTGCAAGCTCATCAATATTCGCCCAAGATCTATTGTATAGTGCAGATGAGGAGATGTCAGTTTTGAAGGAGCCAATATCAATGTGCTTGAGTTTTCGAAACTGAACTTCCTTCACAGACAAATTTGGCCGAGGAATGTCTAGTTTACACTCAACAAATGAATGGTCTGACAAGACGAGAGTGGGTTACAGAGCAGATATGATTACATCATTGGTTGACCTTGAAATTACAAGATCAAGGATGTGTCCTGAAATATGAGTTGGAAATGCAACATGCTGGATAAGTCCAAATGTCTCCAAAAGATCAAAAAGCTTTATGGAATCACCATTTACAGTGCAATCAAGATGGAAATTAAAGTCACCAGCAATAAGTAGCAGCTCAGGCGACATAACAATGTTTTCAAGGTAGGTGGAAAATTCTTCAAAGAACAAGCTTGAGGATACAGGATGGGCAACTGACGAAGGCGGACGGTAAACAGCTATCAATTTGATGACATGCTTCTGTAAGGTGATATTCCATTCGGAGAATTCAAAGGATCGATTTTCTTTAGCATCAATCAGCTTTACTTCCATCATATTCTTATACATCACTCCGTTCCCCCTCCAATTCTGTCACTCTGTCTGGGGAAGTTTTTAAAACTATAACCCATTGGAGATAAACCAGCGACACTGACAGAGTCACGATCCTTCAGCCACGTCTCAGTAATGACACAAATATGTCCCAAGAGAACCGATAATTAAAAATTCAAGGCGCTGTATATAGTAATAACATGACTTGAGGGAAATTAGCGATTAAATTTCCATGCCGCCGAGGGAAACTTTTACAAATCTTCCCGAGGCAAAAGGGAAATGTAATCGCTAATTTTCCGAAAAGTCATGTTATTAGTTTTTAATATTATGATCGCCGAGGAAAACTTTGAGAATCTTACCGACAGGAAATTTACACGGTTGATCAGAGAAGTTGCATCTAATTTTCCCGTGCATGTTGATGAGGGAAAATATATGCAAGCCGGAAATTTAGAAGAACACAAAATATTTCTTTGTCTTCTAATTTTCCCTCATCAACATGCACGGGAAAATTAGAAGACAAAGGATAAATTTCCCCCTTGCATGAGCAATGAGTTAAATAGGAGTTTTACATTCCCTCGGAGAACAAAAGAATCCGAGGCGATCATGGTATTACTTATAAATATTGCCTGGTCAACAGGACAATATCTACATATTGCCTTGGTCAACACGGCAATATATAGTAATTAGATGTTTTTTCGAAAACCTCCTCACTATTAAATAAGTCAGTTACTAAAAGCCTCGGTTCTGGGTAATTAACTCTTACTTTGTTCATGATCACCTTGGTTTTCTTTGATATACCGCGGTTGTTTATTTATAATAAAAACTCCCAACCACGCAATAATCAATAATAATGCACCGGGCTAATATATATTAACCCGGGGCAATTATCCCGGGGCAATGAACTTGATTTATACGTGGTTAGGGAAATAAAGGTTAATCAATGGTCTCGAATGTGATAAAGTATTTTTATATTTATATTTTATATATTTATAAGCTTCACCAGTACGAAATTATAGACAAGACTTAAACTAAAATGCACAAATACACTAAAACAGACATATACATAGACAATGGCAGGAAATACCCACAGAGGCAAAACTTCCAATAAAGGGAACCCGGAAACAGTAAAGGAAAAGTAAGAACCCAATAGATAATCAAGTTAAATTAACATGATTAGTAGCAAGAATAGAATAGAATAGAATAAAACTTTATTTTACGAGGGAAAAGACATATTAATCGTAAAGGTTATCTAACATACGGCCCTCACAATATTACAATATTTACAAATACAACAGACATAACTAATACATTATATATGGAAATAATGTCAAGTGATAAACTAGTCAAGTAGAAACACATTTACAATTCAATAAAAAATTACTATTGACGCAAAAAAGGTCTTCCAGATGGTTGATACAGGTAAGTTTATGAAGAAAGTAATTACGGAGTTTGCGTTTAGTTGAAGTTAATATTAACGTCAAAGCATCAGAAGTACATGCAGGTGACATGGCAAGCTGTTTGCAATCACTATCTAAGGCGTTAAAGAGAATTGAGGCGCTGTAGAGAAATGTTCGTTTATCAGAATTAGTGCGCGGGTAAGGAAGCTCAAGGTCATATAAGCAGGCTCTAGTACGTGCGTGTTGTCGAGTGGCAGATAAGAAATTGAACATAAATTGAAAAGACGGTGGAGCATTAGGATTGATTAGTATATTTAATAGTAGAAGAAGCTTCCTAAACTTAATTAGATAAAAAATTGGAATCCACTTAAGTTGGGAAAAAAGGAGAACAGAAGGAGTAGAATACTCAGCATCTAATATAATGCGTGCTGCAAGCTTTTGAAGGCGAAGAATTCTTTGCAGAAGTGTTTTCGAACAATTACCACAAGTGACAGAGCAGTAAATAATATTGGCATGAATGCAGCAACACGGCTTAGAGGCGACCGTGCACGAATGACAATTGTAATACAAACAGTTTTAAAAGTTCTTGAGTCAGAGATATGAAAAATTGTCTTAGTCAGATCATATTTATCATCGGGACTGAAGTGCTTTTTAGACGACCTCTGTGATAACGAACTCAGCTATCTCAGTTTTCTTAGGCAACCTCTATGATCTTGAACTAAGTATAGGTTAGTTACCTCGGGTTCGGTAACTAACCTATACTTAGCTTAATATATTTTTGAAAAATGCAGCTTCACGTGATATGTAGTACTTCACCTAGTACTTCATGAGTCGATGCATATAACTTAGAAATACATTTAGATATAAAACAAATCAAATAGTAAAATTATATTTTAATATTTATTTTATTCTGCGTTCTATCGACGCAAGAAGTATTCCAACATGCTGCTACCCAGTAAAAGTTGTTAGGTGTATTCTAACAAAGTGTCTTTTTAGATCAAACTGGAGTTTCGTCGAGTCTGGGACAAATTTATTGCTGAAATAAATTTCTACGTAGAACCATGCTCAGGTACTCCACAAGGTTAGTCATATCAGCAGAAATAATATAACGTAACTACCCTTAACGGAACAACAAGGCGTTCGACGTGTATCTTTTAATAGAAACACCTTGACTGAATCAGGTAAATATTTTGATTTAAATTTGGCCTGTATTTTGCAACGGTAGTGTGGACAGAGGCGGATCGAGGTCAGTGCAATTAAGGCCTAGCCCTCAATTTCAAAGTTACTACATTTCAAAGTGACTACGCATAGACTTTGCTGATTAAAGACTGTGAACAAGGGTTGTATTGGTATCATATCATAATTGAAAATAGAGAACAAAAATAATTATCATTCATTTGGTTTCTATCCCGCATTCTGATTGGTTAATTCACTTGCAAATAACTGAGTACAAATAGTTTTCTGCTGCAAATAATTTTATGAGCGGCGCACTAGCGATAGCGCTGCTGACTGCAAATAATTTTCGTAAACATGGCGGTGATGGAGGGGACTAATCGAGAAAGTAATCGAAAGTATTTGGAAGCATCCATAACGACAATATACTTCAGAAAAGAAATAGTTAAATGGAGATTTAGAGAAATAGAAACAAGACTCGTGCCAACAAAAAGTAAGTTTCACGAAGATTTTAGTATGCCGAAGACAGAGAGAAGAATGGCGATATCTAACTTCAGGCATTTCAAATTTCTAACTATTTTATGAATGATAAATCAATTATTGATCTCGTCTATGGCAAAACATCATGATTTGTCAGTGTCTCGCTACCAGTTATTTGCCTCTGCAATGACTAGTAGCTCGCCACTGACAAATCATGATATTTTGCTCAGACTCGGCCAATAATTAATAATTACCAAGTTACTTATTTGTATTTTTATGTCACGTTCCATAGTGTACTGTCTCTACAGCTACAGAGTATTAACGGTGTTTATTCCAGTCTTTCAAGGAGACCATCCGAGAACTGAATTTCCAAGTATAAGATCTTTTCAATGCACAACTTTCGTACAACTCAAAATTCTCGTACAGGAAAAGTAATACTGTAAATAATTTGCAGAGGTACTTATTAACCTAAACTAAGCTTTTTTGGTCTTCTGGGTTTGGGAAGGAGAGGGGAGGCGGAAAGTGCCCGCAGTCTCAAAAAAGTATTTATCTCATTCCCTTTTTTTTTTAATTTTTCTATGTGTATACTCAAAACCAGGAGGGGCAATTAAAAAAGGTAAGAGTTGTAGCTATGGTGAAGACAATCATGCATACTGAATAATTTATTATGTATGCGTTGTGCATGGAGATATTTAGAACATTTAAAATATTGTAAAAACTTTAGATTTATACTGTAATTTAAAGAAAAAATATGTTAGCTTACCACTAAAACTCGATACAGCCAAATATACAAATTTTTATTGATTTACTGCTTTTGCAGTAATAAGCTAGTGTATTTTTAATGACAATTTTTATCAATAAAATTAGAGTTAACGTACAATACGAGGTAAATGCAGATATGCAACAATTAACATTCATCGTCAACAATTGGAGGTCTGTATAAACTGTCAAACACTGAAATTGAGTTCTATACCCAAATGAATTCGGCAAAATGTTACCAATATCAACATCGTAGACTCAAGGTATTTTAAATTGCACTTTTACAGACAAAAATTTAGAATAAACGTACGATACGAGATAAATGCTAATATACAACAATGTAATATCAATTCCACATATTTCATGGTATTCTTGTCTAATGGAACAAGGTGATTGTTCAAACAATGCCTTGTTCTAACATAGATGGCTATAGAAATCAGTGATTGACAGTACAGATAACAAAGTTATTTCACTTATTTGGCTGCTCTCTATTAACCATTATTGACTCAGGATTGTTGACTGTTCATTCATATCCAACAATCAACCTTAGTCAAAACTATTCGGCCTAAAGCTAGATGCACACGCTTACTTCGTCATTCTTACTGAGAATTCAAACAGTAAACGTCTGCTTAAAACATTTTGTATCTTACGTTCTCGTGTGCCTCTGCTCGTCGTTTATTCCAGCCATGCCAAAGACACGAACGCGCTCTTCTGCTCGTCGTTCTCGTGTGCAAGAACCAAATATAGCCAACCAAGCCAGGCCCGAGATCGTGCGCCCAGGTCCTTCGACAATGCCTTTTCCTGACGACGTTGAACGGCTAAACACGCCGCAGATGCGGCAACTCTGTCGAGAACTCAACCTTCCAAACCACGGCGGCAGAAAAGCACTGAAAACCCGTCTAACGAAAGAACGAGAGCGCCGACAAGCAGACAGCATATCTCATGTCGATGAAGAAGTAACCGTATCAAATGACAATCCCGTCATTGTCCACCGACGACAACCGCCATCCACTGTACCCACCACGTTCAGCGACGACCAAGTTGCGCAAATAACGAACATTGTCCAATTATCTCTTCAAACCTACTTCCAAGACCAATCGCGCCCGCATAGCGACGTGGTAAATCCTTCTGTGGCCGTGGAAAGACCGATCTTAGACGCTCCGCCATCGCGTGACACTCCAAATGTCGTCAACCTTGCCTCTGGTCGCGACGTTAATCCTCTCGAACGATTGGAACAGCTTGGACAGTCATTTCCCTTCCTAACGTCCTCTGCACTTCGTCCAGTGGAACCAACGAAGAGCCAGACGTCGTCAACCGTGGCTGATGGTGGTTTTACACCCGAGATTCCAGCGAAATTCATCCGAGGCATCGAAAGCGGTGAGTTTTTTGAGTTATCTAAACTTTTGCCAAAGAATCTCAACCAGTCCACCCACGGCTCAGATAATCTGAGCTTTACGGTTTCCGCTTCCGGGATCTCCTTGACACACCGAAAATCACAAGTCCTTACTGATATCCAAGATTGGACAACAGCTTTCAACACGTATATGTTGATTGTTGTTCATAAATTTCCTGCTCGCGCTACAGAACTGCTTCAATACATGGAAACTATACGCCATGCCGCGAAAGCTCATGGGGGTCTTGGGTGGTGTATTTATGACCACAAGTTTCGACACAAAGCTGCCAACTGTCGTACTCTCTCCTGGGCGGTAATAGATACCCAACTATGGCTTCGAGTGTTTACTGCCAGTCCTTCTCAGCTTCGAGATGACTATTCTCTTTTTTCTAATGGACCCTCAAACAAAACTGGGGCAGCGAGGGACGCAACCTGCCACAGCTACAATCGCGGGTGGTCCTGTCGCGACAAGACCAATTGCCCCTATGCACATAGATCCAATCGAAACGGATGCGGAGGAAACCACCCCGGCTACCAATGCCGAAACCGTTCCGACGACTCCCTTCCATCAACAGAGAGCCGCAACGACAAACCAAGTTCCAAACACCGAAAATAGTAAAGTTATTATTGACAATATTAGTTATGATAGAACTGTAGTTACTCCACTTCGCGTTAATGTTTTAGAAGATGCTCTTTGTGAACATCCAGATCAGTCATTTGTTTTGAAACTCTGTTCGGAATTGCGCTTCGGCGCCCGTTTAGGCTATCAAGGTCCACGAGTTTCGAAAGTTTCGAAGAACCTAAAAACTGCCGTTGAAAACCCTACTATAATTTCGGATAACCTCGCCAAGGAAGTCGCTCTTGGTCACACTGCAGGTCCTTTCACCAAACCTCCGTTCACTAATTTTCAGATTTCACCAATTGGCATTGTACCAAAAAAGCACTCCAATAAATTTCGTACTATCTTTCATCTTTTCTTTCCTAAATCGGGCGACTCCGTCAACTCCTTTATTGAAAAAGATGATTTTTCCCTTCAATATATAAAAATTGACGACACAATTTCCGCGTTAATTCGCCTAGGCAGAGGTACCTTTTTAGCTAAAACCGATATTGAATCTGCCTTTCGTCAATACCCAGTTCATCCCGACGACTGGGAATTACTAGGTATGCAGTGGAATAACCGGTACTATTTCGATAAAGTCCTTCCATTTGGTTTGAGAAGCGCGCCTTATTTGTTTAACCAATTGTCAGACGCCCGTGAGTGGATCCTCCTTAACAAATGCTGCATAAGTTACGTTGGTCACATTTTAGACGATTTCTTAATTATGGAGCCCCCTTCCAACTCTAAGCCCTACTGTCAACCTTGTCAAAGCAGCTTGACCAGTATGCTACTCACTTTTCGGCAGCTAGGCGTACCAATTGCAGAGCACAAAAGAGAAGGGCCTTCCCACGTTTTTGAGTTCTTAGGCATTCTTCTTGATTCAAACAAGATGGAAGCCCGGCTCCCTGATGATAAGCTCCACCGTCTACGATGCGATCTTTCGCTTTGGACCACTAAAAAATCTACCACTCTAAAAGAATTGCAGTCACTTATTGGCACTCTTAATTTTGCATGCAAAGTAGTTCCCCCAGGTAGGGCGTTTTTGCAACGAATGATACAACTTACTCGCGGTATCCAGAAGCCACACCATCACATCCGTCTAAATCATAGTTTCCAGCAAGATATTGCCATGTGGAAAACATTCCTCTGTGAATGGAATGGTACAAATCTTTTTCTTAATTCAACCTGGGAGAACTCTGACACCCTTTCTTTGTTCACAGACGCGTCGGGGACTCTTGGGTTTGGGGGAATTTTCCAGAATCAGTGGTTTCAGGGATCGTGGTTGCCCCATCAGATACTTAGCTATAAAGATATCAGTATAGATTGGCAAGAGCTATATGCGATCGTTGCCGCAGCATACATATGGGGACACAGATGGTCCCAAAAGCGAATTATTTTCTATTGCGACAACCAAACAGTTGTGTCAATTATAAACGCAAAACACTCAAAAAGTCCCAGAATGATGGACCTAGTTCGGGCTCTAACCCTGCAAACCCTGAAATGCAATTTTTATTTCAAAGCAGCGCATATCCCTGGACATCTTAATAATATAACTGATTCAATATCTCGTTTTCAGCAAACCCGTTTCCGCCGTCTGGCTCCTCAGGCAGACCAGTCGCCTCAAATCCTACCAGAAATCCTTTACGATCTCTAGAAGCCGACTTGCAACGTTATCAGGTTGCTTCCTTAGCGCAAGGTACTTCAAGAACATACAGCAGCGGAGAAAAACAATTCCTGAATTTCTGCTATCAGTTTAAACTGCACGAAACACGAAAACCTTATTTACTTTGCAGTATTTCTTGCTCAAACAGTCAATCCAGGGACAATAAAAGTCTATCTAGCTGCTATTCGTAATCTTCACTTAATTAACGGTTTTGATCTCCCCCTTAGTAAATTTCTGCGACTCCAGTACATCTTAAGGGGCATTAAACGGGTAAAAGGTGTGGCTACTAGGCTCCGCTTGCCTATAACCTTGGTACATCTAAAATTATTTTTCCGTCTGCTTCATTGCCGTGCAGTTCCTTCACATAATGATCACATGCTATGGGCTGCGATTTCACTAGCCTTTTTCGGCTTTCTGCGGATTGGTGAAATGACCTGTTACTAAAATTTTGATCCTTCCATACATTTATGTCCAACCGACATAACCTTCCACCCATGTTCAAATGAAACCATTCGATACATGTGTTTAACCATAAAAGCTTCAAAGACTGATCCATTTCGTTCGGCTGTTAAGATAACCATTGGAGCTAATGACTCCGAGCTATGTCCGGTTTTGGCCATGAAAAACTACCTTTCCCGACGCGTAAATTCTTCAGGACCACTTTTTCAATATTCAAACGGCACAGCATTGTCTCGGACGCAATTCACTAACGAACTGCGTTCACTGTTGTCTCTTGGTGGCTATACTAGCTAAAATTTATCCGGCCACAGCTTCAGAATTGAAGCTGCTACAACAGCTGCGTCTCAAAATCTACCTCATTGGCTTATTCAAACACTCGGTCGTTGGTCCTCCGACTGCTATTTAAGATACATACGTACTCCTGTGCATATCCTTGCAGATGTTTCAAAACAACTCATAACTGATCTCGGAAAGTTTTAGATTTTGGTAATGTAACACTTTATCAATGAGTATATAACGTAACCCTTCGTCTATGGGTCTATGGGGATCACACACGAGCGTGTGATTGTGGCGGAAATTGCTCCAGTTTAGAGGTCACAATTGTCCCATAGACCTCGTTTTTTGTATGCTGATATACATGTAGAATCTTGCCTTAAAGTCCATTGGAGAAAATTTATCCCAAATCACTTTAGGGCCCAATTCTCAATGTATATAGGATAAGAGAAACTTGTCCTAGAGCCCATTGCGTTATCGCAAATTGCTCTAGGGCCCATTTCTCGAATCTTCCTAAGCAGTGTTTGCCCTGACCAATTATATCAGGGCCCAGCTGCCTCGATCAAATGGAGTGTTTGCCCTGACCAATTTACTCAGTCAGGGCCCAGCTCCCAACGATCTTTAAAAAACAGCTTACTGGAGCGTTTGTCCCACACTTCCATAACCCCACAAGACTGTTGTCTATTTTCTTAAATAAAATAACGGAGTATTGATCGTTAATTGAAAGAAAATTGGAAAGAAATTCGTCCTCTTAGTGGAAAGGAAGGTAGAGGTACTGTAGCCTTTTCTTTGTGTAAAGCGTTCTGAATTTACAGTTGCTCAAACAACAGGAAATTCTGATAATAAGACAAAAGAGCGATGATGAAAGTAAAGACGCATTCACTGGATTGACTTGAACTTATCGACAACTAAACAAACAGGGAGGATGTAATCAATGCACGTTAAATTGAAACATTTATGTATTAGCTGTGCATTCAAAGGAATTTTTAAATAAGTCAAGAAAGAATCAGTACCGTCTACCATAGTTTCCTGTTAACCAAATAATAACGTTTACTGAGCGTTTTACAAAAACATGCACGTTTGACAAAACGTTGATTTGAAGTAGATCTACGACGTAATATACCGGAAGATTTCTAAAGTTTGTTCCTTTTGCACAAGTGGCCAATGCACTTTAAATAGCGTACTGTCGAGCTGCTATTTATAGCACAAAATGCGGAAAAACAAACCAAAATTGACTTTCAAATGATTGCATTTGAGCCATTATCTATTGTTCGGATTGCAAAATTAAGGAAAAGGAACATATGCAACTTAAATATAGTGACGGCATCATGATGTAGCGCTATGTTGGTAAAGTGTGAATATGTCGGAAGCTTAGAGTGGAAAGTTATCTTGACCAAGGCCAAACGGTGCGCTTTCCAAATTTTATGACTTGTTTTGAGTAGATCAAAAATCATACTTCTCATACATTTAATAATATTCTTTCATAGGTTGTTTTATGGGCTAGCGATCCACGCAAGCGGTTAATATTTTAGATATAGAAAACAGTTTCCGTGTTTCCATATAGAGTTATAGAAACACGAGTGGAAGTTTGGGAGAACGAGAAATTGTAGTGGGAACACCAGCCGGCAGGGCGAGTGTTTTCACGCTATTTCGAGTTCTCCCAAACTTTCACAAGTGTTTCTATAACACTGTGGGAACACGGAAAAATGTTCTCTATTTCCTTTATAAAATAACCAGTCGAAAATAGGTATAGAACGTAAAAATAATCACTGCATCAAAGCGTAAATTCTCCTTACTCTTCATAATGGCGTACGATGGCGTATCCTACACCGTAATGGTGGCGTAGTGAATGGCGCGGACCTTGCCGTTTTTCCATAAAGTTATAGAAACACGGCTTTCAACCAATCGCCACGCTTGTTTTCAAGATGTTATTTTATAAATATATATATATATATATATATATATATATATTATATATATATATATCTTATCTTTTCATATACTTTCTATATGGTATATTTTCATTGCTAGAAATTGAAACTAGAGAAGTAAAATATAACTCACCATAATTTATATAATTCTTACAAGAAAGGTTGCACAAACCCTTGTACCGTTTAATAAGTGTGCTGTGCAAATGCAATATGGTATAGGATGGTAGCAATGGTACGAGACAATTTGCTATAATCTAATAATCGTAACACGGACACGAATCGTATACGGATGGTTCGTAAAATTTGTCTTGCAACAATTACTTTGACATTTATTTTATTTCTCTACTAAGCAGCCAAGTAGAACCTCCAGTCTAGCAGTTGATGTACTATTTCAAAAACGAGTTCAAGTGTTTTGATACTCGAGGGGCGAAGCCCCGAGAGATTCATTAGCTTTCGAGTGTTTTGATACCGTGATCAAACACGCAGAACGAGTTTTTTAAATGGCTTCTCAAGTCAAAGACAATGAACCAATGAGCCACAGTTGTGGGACTTGTGGATGTTTTGTGATACAATTTTACTCAATCGTATCGTGTTTCCTGTTTAATTAACATAAATGAAACTCTAGTGTTTGATGGAGAAACAGATCAAACACTAGTGTTTGATGCAGTGCTTTACCGGTGTTTCACAGCCCATTCACGTGACGAAATGGAGCTGTCTAATTGAGTAAAATTCTTATGAATTATTAATGAATTTGAGAAAATTATATCTTATATTTCCTTGCGCGGAACAAACTTATAAACAATTTGATTTATAAACTAATGGCAAAACCTTATTAATTGCATGTACTATGATTTTAAATCCACTTTACAAAACAAGCAACAAAATATAACCGCTTGGCTTTGATTAAAATTTCTCATTCTATCTAAGGCTTTTGATATGCATCAAATACATTTTAATGTTACCAACGCATCACGCTAATCACATGCATGTACGCGTGTTGCGATCTCAGCTGAATTGTAGGTTTAATAGGGTTCGCATGGAAGTTAGGGAACAAGGTACTGAATATAGTAAACCGATAATGGGAAGGGTGTGTGTACAAGTTAGTGTTAAGGTTGTGAGTTAGAATTCGAGTAGGAATTATGGTCAGAGTTAGGACTAACCTGGTAAACGAGGGAAATAATTTTACTTGGGAGGTATTTAAAGCCCTACTTTGAACAAACATTATCATTACCCATGCGTGTAATGTAGTCTTAAAAAAATTAGTAGAAGATGTTTTGAGCTGGCTTCTTTATGGTTTATCTAATAGTGAGCTTTCCTATTTTAACTCATCGTATACTTGTCCATACGTGCTTGGCTTTGCAATATGACCCAGTTAAAATTGATAATGGTGATGGAAATCGAAGGAAGAATGAGAAAAAGGTTATCAAAAATTATGTAGACGACGGTTGCGATCAGAAATAATGTAGGACAGATTGGACGATCCGGCATTTAAAATATGCCGGGATATAGTGGACTTTTTTGCGATTCCGGTGTTTCACCCTGAACGGGCCGTTAGTGAGAAAGAAGTTTATTTAATTATATATATATATATATATATATATATATATATATATATATATATATATATATATATGTATATACAAAATATAAAGTATAGTTTTACCTTAAAGTCTTCGCTACCAGAGGTTTCACCCTAAACGGGATCATCAGGTTGATCCCACAATAACACAAGTTTATTTTTACCTAAAACCCGAGCTATTATTGCTATGAAATTTGTTGAATATATCGTTTACATTTTTTGCGCATATAGTGAATCACTGCTTCCAATACAAACATGAAATACGCCGTATAATTCATTTACGTATTTAGCTAATTCAACCGACAAAGCCTTTTAAGCTATTTAAATATTTTTGTTTTCATTAAGTAAGGTTTCAAAGTACATGGGCACCAGTATTTTATCTAGTTTAAAAATCCTAGGGCGCATTTGTGCTCTTATTCAATTGCTAATTGAGATGACATTTTTATATAAAATGTTTTTATTAGTAGTCTTACATAAAATTCTATCTTTTTAAAATATTTTTTAACAATAAGTTTTGTCAGGCATACAACCATCGACACGGTAGAAGTTTTTTGTATTTTCCTTATGTAATAGTTCAAATACGAGACGGAGGACTTTACGGGGATTTCAAAGTTCGAGTGCTTTTTGAAAAGGCGAACCAAAGGCGAGCCTTTTTAATGCACGAGGGGTTTGTAATCCCGGTAAAGTGCGACGTCGAGTATTTGAACTAACTGACTTCTCAAACTCAAAACTCCGTAGAAACCTCTGAAACGTAATATAATTTGCCTTATTTCAAAGTCCCAAGACTTTGAAAACGTATTTTGCATTATTTCAAAGTACTAGTCCTTTTGCTCCGATTTCAAAGCACTGATTAAACATTAATTTATTTTGTTTTTGGTTCTTGAATTATTAATAAATTTGAGAAAAATTAAAAATGAGTTTTAAAGGTAAAGAAAAGAGTTGTTTAATTAAACATTAGTCTTAATATATGAGAAAAAACTATTGTATATGCTTTAGTTCGTAATCTGTCGCAGATTATTAAAATTGGACATAGCAACCGGGTTTTTTGGTTTAATTTTAACCTTTTTGCGGCAAAATCTTAATTTCTGATTTTTTATGTTATTAGCAAAAAGTTGGAAAACTAATCAAAACATTAATTATAACAGAGTAATAGTGATATTTATTCCAAATCTAAGTTAGCAAATTCATTTTGCTCATACAGCCACAAAATTAATATTTTGTTTGCTTATTGTGGGCAGTTGTTCTGCAATGTTGTTCTTTGTTGTCTTAGAACAGTATACATTTTGATTACTGTTTTCAGTTCCGAATTCTTGTGATTTTGAAGAAAACTGGTGTGGATGGAAAGCAAATAGTTCGAATATAAACGAATCTCAGTGGCAAAGAAAATGTATGGGAAAAAACGTGTCATCCCAATGTGAGTATATGTACTATTTTGCTAACCAAAGGAAACAAATAAACTTTGCCGCCTTTCTGATTGGCTACGTTAATATATATTTCTACCAAATGAATGTGCACTTAAATTACGGTTACCACTGAGTAAATTATTAAACTGCAAAACAATGGACACTCCGAAAAGGGTTAACATTACCATCAGGAATGATACTGGTGTAACGCGATCTACTATAAATAGAAGATAATAACTAAATGATGATGTCATACATAATTATACTGTACAAGATAACTATTTAAAGATGACAAGTTCCTTAGGAGCTTTTGTCCCGCGCCGGGTTATGCAACGGTTTCTGCCGATGGATCCAGAGGGTTTCTTCAAATAGTACCAATGACCATTGTATAGCTTTGCTATTATTTCACAGTTGTTAAGGATTAGTTGTGATGAAATGGTAGGCTCGTTAAGATTAAGGAAGTTAGAAGACAAATTTAAGAAATTATTTAAATATTGAAACTGTTCACAAGAGTTAATGTGATTATGAGTTTCAGAGTCGTTTTCGTGGGCGCGTTCCTTAATAATGGTAATCAGGCAACGGTAAGTTTTTCTAATATAGGAGGCATAGCACCCAGGACAAGTAAGCTTGTATACTACAGACTTTTATTGTTCTTTGGGAGTCCGGTCGTTTAAGTGCTGTTTAATAAACGAGCAGGAGTGCTTTATCAGATATAAAGACACGAGGCGAAGCCGAGTGTTTTTATATCTGATAAAACACGAACTGCGAGTTTATTGAACGGCTTCAAAAACGAACCACTTGGTAAGTTCATTGGCGTAGTAAGTTTGAAAAATAACCTTGTCTAAGCCGAGAAAATGAAAGCTAAAGTTTATGTAAATCAGGAGGTATCTTTATCACATTTAAAGACACTGATTAAACTTTAATTTCTTTTGAATTTTGCTCATGAATTATTAATGAGTTTTTGAAGGATAATTAGAAGGCATTCGAGTTAGTGGTGTCCCAAAGTGTGATAAAATTAGCACGGTCTTTTAGGAGTGGTAATATTTTTTGGTGCAAGCGTGAATTAGATTAGTACCTCTTTTCCCCATAAAAGGAAGATGGATCCAGATTTTGTTGGTCGGTGTTGTCGTGATTGTCGTTGTCCGTGATATTAACGTTGGTTGTTGCCATAAACGTTTGGATTAGTTTATTGACCAAGTGACGACGAAAACCGTTCAAAGAAGCAAATATGGCGATGATTTTTAGCTCATTGTGGAGTAAATTATAAGTGTTGCATATTTTATGCGCGCGATACACAAGTGCTCTAAGCCAAACAGTTTTCCTGCACCTATAGGGCTGAAACTGAATAAGTGGACATATTGGCCGGTGTGTGTTGTTTTGCGATAAATAGTTGTGCTAGCTGAGGTTATTTTACAGGTAATGTAGAGAAAATGGATGTTGCTATGGTCAATAAATTCATCGTGGGTAAACTTATTTGAGGGTGAAAGGAGTTCAGTTTTTGTATTATTGCTGGGATGGCAGATGGTTTGGCTAGTACTAGTGTGTCGTCAACGTAGCGAGCGTAAAATTTTAACGTGCCAGAGGAGATGAGAGGTCGGATAATTTCTTCTTCAAGAGCAGTCATTCAAATATCAGCTAGAGTGGGTCCTAATGGAGAACCCATGGATACTCCGTCAATTTGTTGATATAGTTGGCCATTAATTGAGAAAGTTGTTTTAGTGCAACAGTCTAACAACTGTTTCTTTAACGTACGTTTTCTAAATGAAGTCGTGATTATCTTGCCTTTGTAGATTCTGTCCAAGATAATGTTGACAGTTTTTCGTAAAGGAATGTTAGTAAAGACAGACGTGACATCAATCGTTGAGAGAATATATTTTGTGGGATGTTGCGAATTCGCGACACTGTGTCAAAACTGTCCCGTAGTTTGAAGTCATTGTGAGAAAGAGGACTTAGTAATTTTGAAAGATATTTAGCCACGGGCTGGAAAGCGGTGCCAGTAGTACCAATAATTGGACGGAAAGACGGTAGATTATCAAATGATTTGTGTGTTTCGGGGAGGCCATGGGCCCTAGCTGGTCTGGTTGATTCTGGTCTGATGTTCTTGCAGGTACCGTCGTCGATTTCTTCAACTTTATGAATTGTCTATAGCTGATAGCTTTGAATAGAAGAGAGTTGGGTTAAAGATGGGTCGGTTTGAAGCTTTCTGAATTTCTGAGGATCAGCAAAGACGGCTGTCATACTTTTTTGATAATCAGTTAATCTGATAAGAACAACTCCGTTTCCTTTATCTGGCTTAAGAATAGCGAATTGTTTGCATAGGTTTTTCAAAATCTTAATGTTTGTTATCGTCCGTTCTATATCTTGCAGGCTAGTGCTTCAATAGAATTCTTAATTTTCTGTTGTTTAATAAAACTGTCCGGAATAAGATTGTGGCGTTGTAGTTGGTGCCATATTGATTCTGCTGAAGAAATAAAATCGCATTTATTTGGTCGAGTTGCTACACCGTGTTTGAGTCTAAAACGTAAAACACGTTCTTGTTCAGAAGTGAGAATGTCGCCGGTTTTCCCCATCGCTTGGTCAATAAACTAATCCAAACTTTTACGCCAACAGCTAACGTTAATATCACAGACAACGACAATCACGACAACACTGACATACCAAGAATCTGGATCCATCTTCCTTTTATTGGGAAAAGAGGAACTAATCTAATTAACGCCTGCACCACAAAAATATCACGACTCCTAAAAGACCGTGCTAAGTTTATCACACTTTGGGACACCACTAACTCGAACGTTTTCTTATTCTTTAAAGAGCGGGCTCCCAAACAACAACAAAGCTCTGTGGTATACAAGCTAAATTGTCTTGGGTGCCATGCCTCCTATATTGGAAAATATATATAATCGCTGTTGTCAAATAAATCCTTGTCCTTTAAAAAGTCACTGTAAACGTCACCAGCGCTAATTTCATACGTTAAGCTATTAGTATCTGTAAACAACTTTCTAGCTTTATCACCGTATTTAATTTTAATGTATTTATAATGGAAGTTATATATCAGCATCTTGCTCAAGTCTAGAATGCACATGCCTACGTATGCAGGTCTGTTTAATGTTAACGTCTCTTTGCTTTTGTGAACAGGTACCAGATCCTCGTTGAATATTTTGCTGCTAACAAATGTCGGCTTTAACACTAGCTTAAGCAACTTATCAGGCAAAAAATAATTTTTCTAAGTAAATTAATATTGTGCATCCAAAAAGTATTTTATTGCAATAAACAGAAAAATTGTTCAATTAGTCACCCTAGCACACGCAGCGGTCTGCACTTGAACATTATATGAACAATACAAAGCAAGGGAGCATACCGGAAATGAGTACTGTTACTGTTGACAATATGTTGTATTGGGCATTTATTCTGGTTTGCTCTTATATATAAATCTTAATCTATTAATGGAAACAAACAAACAAAGTGTTGTCTTTTGAGAGTTTTCTGCCTTCAGAATTCTGTAAATTCTTCCCCCAAAATGCAGGAAATGGCATTTCCGAGACTCTAGATTTCAAACATTTCCGGGGTGGCATGCCCCCTGACCCCCTCCCCCCAATGCAAAACTCGTTCCGCGGTCCCTGCTTATCCTTGTTCGTTACCAGCTTAACATCAATCCTCTTTCTGATGTTCTTCATGCTTTTTCCAAAAACGGAATTATTCATCAGTCTAAAAACGTCCATCTCAAATGAATTGGCGGCATATTTTCGTTTCTCGGTGTTGAAATACAATATATTGCTTCAACCAGGTTGATTGCTTAAACTCGAGCGCTATATGGATCTTAGTCACTTTTAGTCCAAGCTCTTTGTACAATTGAAGATTCCTGTAATGTACAACGTATTTTGTTTTATCTATTAGATTAGGAATAAGCTTGCAGACATCTCCGACCGATATTTTGAACTTCTTTTGGATCTTATTGCAATAGGCTGATAGCATTTCGCCACTTTCTTTCATCTTTTCTGGAGCCAACTCTTTCGTGTATTCAAGATCAACTTCAAGTATCAATCTCT
Organism: Paragorgia papillata; assembly: GCA_035771165.1. Lineage (NCBI taxonomy): Eukaryota > Metazoa > Cnidaria > Anthozoa > Scleralcyonacea > Coralliidae > Paragorgia > Paragorgia papillata. Next base: position 152,132 of record JAWNZC010000031.1, on the reverse strand, counting down.
TGTCTCTGTCATCATTATGCTTTGCTAGGTCTAAACTGTTGATCTGTTGATCCGTTAACTGTTTGAAGTCACCAGCTGGTAAATTTTGTGACATCGCCAATCCGTACAAGTTGTTAGCATCTAGATACATGATGTACTTTGATGGTTCCTTGTTATTGTAATTTTGCATGTATTTGTTGTTTGCTTTTGCGTATCCGTGAGCAATATATGAGACTCCATCACGCATGCCTTTCTCGATAACTTGGAACATATCAATGTCTGTCATTAATTCTAACTTGATGTTGGTCATTTTAAGGATGGCATCCCACGATAACCAGGGCTAGTAAAATAATGACATGGATTAAATCTGTAGTACTCAAACAGGTGCTTCTGAAATTTTCAAACAAGTCAGCTAGCAGTGAGACATCAGATTTGAGATACAGGTCATGATACCCGCCCATGTTCTTCAGTTTGAATTTGCGAGGTTTTTTGCGTGCTTGCAAGCGCCAACAGATATGTGCTCATCGTTGAGTATGCTGTAGAACTCATCTTTCAGTCGTAGCTGTGTTTCGTCAAATCTGTTGTAGCTATCCATATAGTCATACGGATATACTCCTTTTTGTTTCATCAGTTTTAGCTTCTCATCTTGGAATTCTTGGCTAGTGTATTTGAAAGCGTCTTCAGGTAGGTTGCTCACTAGTTTATCAAGGCTTTGCGACATTAATTGGAAGCTGTCTAGGAAAATAAGGTGCTTACGCAACATCGAATGCCATGCATTTTTTCATGTTGTTTGGAATGACGTTTATGTCCATCTTGAATTTGTCAATCTCCTGCATTATGAAGTGGCTATCATAACCACGCAGATTATGGAAAATCACTGGTATTTTACCTGTTAGTCTAAATGATCGGTTACACGTCTGATGGACTGATCCTCTGTAAATGCCTGTGATATGGCAATGGTCTCTCACCACGATATCTCCCTTCACATATTTGCGCTCACATATGTGACACCTCTTAGCGTTCCTATAGTCCTTTTTATCGACTGGCGTCAAAATATGTCTTTATTAAAACGCTCCTTCTTAATTCTCTTACAATAGTCTACCTCGTCAAACATATCGTGCATGAACCGGTTTACTGCATTCTTACCTCGGAACACTTTTACTTGCTTGCTGAGTGTATCGTCATAGCAACAGACTAGCTTATAACCGTATCCACAATCGTTATGCTTTTGATAGGCATCGGTGTGTGATTTTCGTTGCTTTGTCGACATCCGCTTATCTTTTCAGTGATCGCTTCAAAGTCGGCGTATATTACGAACGGCACTTGAAACTGCTTATAGTAATTGTTATATTTCAAAATGTTTTTATCCTTTTCAGGCATCTTGATATAGCTTGCACCTGTGCGCAGTTATCTTTGTGGTCACTCAGTTCTTTCTCTGAACTGAAGCATTGTAAGCATCTCATACAGAAATGCTTTTTGTCCTTGTGTTTGGACTGACTGTACATAAAACGGTTGAAGTCAGTTATGAGAACGTTGTGCTGCTTTTCACCCTCTGTTATCAGTAGAAGTCTTATGACACTGTTGTTGCTTTCTTTTGAGATATAAACTGGAAACAGTTTGCGTGTATTCATAAACAATACGCTAATATTGATAGAGTTCTGTTTATCTAGCTTGTTGCTACTTTTGGCTGACAGGAAATTCTACGCCGGAGTAGTCTAGGTTACTGAGGTAGGCTTTATCGCTTTTACTTATACGCTTGGAATGTATGTCCTTATAGGGTTGATATGCCTAATGTGACACCATCTGAAGCACTCATCGTCTTTGTTCTTGATGTTGATCAGGCCTTTTCGCGGGTTGCTTAGTTCTGCAGGCAATGGGGTATACGATGACCCTTTTAATGGTTTGTAAACAGATATATTCACATATTGCTCATTAATTTCATCAATGACCCAGCCACTTCCTTCTGAGATCCATTCACCAACTCTTTGTAGTGTTTCATTTCCAGTCCTAAATATCTGATCCGTTTATCGCCGTCTTAGTTTTACTGTTAAAATAAGCGGTTTTATAAGTTGTCTCATCATTATTAAGCTGCTTTTCGAATATTATTTTGAAAGTATCAGAGAATTTGAGTCCCTTCATATATACAAGGTCTTTCTCTAAAGTTTGTGAGATAGGTTTGCGACTAAGGTTGGTTTGGATTATTAGGCTAAACTGGTATGACTCTCGGAGCGTGGATAGGTAGAGTTGGCTTAACACGTAGCGCTGCTTTCAACTGTGGCGCTTTTATTTTTCGGATAATGCTATTGTACTTAGTTTCTCTTTCATTATAATCTGTTTGCTCAACATAGCATTGTCTTTATTGATGTCGCCAAACACCTTCTCAAAGCGTTTGGTTTCACGTAATGAAAGCATTGACCCAACCTGCTTTTTGATATCTTCACGTAGCTTAACTAATTGCCGTAACTCGCTGTCGGATAGACCTGACAATAATTTATGGACTAAATCGTTACGATCACTCTTCATATACTTATACTATAGACTATATTTTTGTCTCCGCTATACGCGGTTTTTGCTCCTGGCCGCTCAGGTTGATTTTTATACTGGTCTCCAGATTTGGGCTCGCATTTCTACTCATGTATTGTATCCAACGTGAGACCGCCTTAAGCCTGTTTATGGTTAAAGACATGGTAGTGCTTTAAAAGAATGCTCCTATATATTTTTACAAATAGATAAGGGCCATAATAATGGTTTGAAAAGTATTATTCATTACGCTTTATCCATAGATTGGTACATTTTTTTGGTACCAGACAGACGATCACAATCCCATTTTAGTGTTGAGTATACTGTAATATACAGTCTGTCTTCAAACTGCTTCCTCCTGCCCGGCATGTCATTTGGTTGTTTAAGCAACGGTATCCTAAATCTTGATGCCAGACGGATAACGTAAAAGTCGTAACAACTGATATTATGCAATTTACAGACGCTTCTGAGTATATTCGCTATTTTTAGGAACTCATATACGACCCTACTTCTATAGTTTCTATGGACATATCCTTTGTCAAAGAGCAACTTGGCCATCTAGCGTCTGTAGCTATGCTAACTCTTCTTCTTCATCCATGCATCGGGATCTCGTTCGGGAACCATGGGAACCATCTCGTTCTGGCAACACCCACTGCCTAAATTCAAAGTTGGTGACACTGTTAGGATTTCAAAGTACAAAAGCACATTCACGAAAGGATATGAGGCTAACTTCACTGAGGAACTGATTAAAGTAACGGAAGTCATACGCTGTGACCCTAATGTGTACGAGATATCTGATCTGCACAACGAGCCTATTATTGGTAATTTCTACGAAGAGGAGCTATCAGCTGTGGATAAAAACGACGACGTATGCCGTGTGAAAAAAATAGTCAAGCGAAAGAAGATGAGAGGTAAAAAGATGGTACTGGTGAAGTGATTAGGCTATGACAGTAAGCATAACAGTTGGATTCCAGAGAGTGACATACAAAATCTCGGTTATTGTATAGAATGGCAGAAGGAGGCTTTGCCGGCTTTGAAATGGAAAATTTTGAAATTGACAAACTAGAGAATTACAGTAATGAACAATTAATTGATAATTTCAACAATATTTCTATAGAAAAAAGACCGTCTATATAAATAGTTCGGAGATAACGATGAAACGCCTGAAGAAGTTAGGGTAAAGCGTACATAAACTTTAATAATGCGCTTGAGAATATTGAACTTGAAAGGGACATGCGTAAAGAGGCCGAAACTTCATTTACTGATAATGATAAAATGGTGACTATCAGACGACGCGACCACAATGAAACCGCTTGGATTGACGCTGATTTAAACTACTATCAGAAAGACAGAGCTGTGGTGCAAGAGCTTGGAACGAGGGACAACTTAAACACCTATATTAAAAAAACTCGTCAACAACCAAGGTTATTCCAACAAAAGGCTTTCAGAGGAAAAATGTTCCAAAAGCGTTAAATTCCTGAGATCGTTTCTAGCCTTCTCTGTTGGCTAGCTCAGGCTCCCGACCTCTACTAAATAACAAGGGTGGTCTTAGCATGCTGAAAAACACTCACTTCGCAAGAGGAGGCGCCGTAAAACAAGGCGGCTTGACCACTACTCTTGTCTATAATGGTGTAGACGTTAGAGAGGACAGCACTCAGAAATGGACAGTGAAAAAACTAAACGAGAACACGACCGAATCAATAGAGTTTGACAAACTAACCGATTAAATTATTAAGAGCACTGGTGACACTGTTAGAGAAATATCTGAGGATACGAAATTAAACCCAGTAACGGTCCGAAATGTGATAAACGAAGATGTAACGTACACTGCAAACACACGCCCGAACGAATCGAAATGATGGTTAGAGAGAAAAGCAAAACGTACAAGACACCGAAACCAGGTGAAAGCCGTTAACCAATCTTAGGAGACAACTAGAAGACAATAGTTTATGGCAAGGCGGCGGTGGCGAACAAATAGACATACCATCACCTCCTGAAAGTGCGCGCAATGTGATACTAAAGGACTCCGTAAACAGTATCCACAATCGTCCTCATGAACGTGCTTAGAAGATTTAAGATTTAGTGATATCAGACAAAGAGCTTCGTCAATTCACAGGAATGATGGACCCAAAAGGTGACGCTGAAACTAAAATACAGATAAATACAGACTGAAAGCTATTAGGGAGACTGACACTTGAAAGGAACAGCTGTACAAAAACATTCAGGAAATCGCCGAACTGAAAACCGACTTAGGGCGCTTTCCAATTGACAAGGTTAGACCGATCAGTCCGGCCAGAATGGACTTGCTTTTGATCAGGACCAAATTTTCCAGTCAGACCATCCCAGGTCTCAAACGAATCGTGTTCCATTTAACCGGACTGACCAGTCTAACCGTGTAAATGGAAAGCCCCCTTAGTTTACATTGTGGAGAAAGGTGAGCCGCCCTAGAAATAAAAGAGGCTAAATCAATATTTCAGGAGTAGGTCATGCAGAAACAACAAGAGCGTCAATGATCTGTCAAGATTGGAGCGTTTCAAAAAATGGATAAAGGATAATTGGCTTGGCGCTAGTGCACTAGGATTAACTGTAGCTTCCTCAATAACAACCGTTATACTTGGCGCACGTCATGCTATCAAAAAAAGTGCACATGCTACGAAATCATTTGGACAATCCGTTTACAACACCTTCAAAAAGCTATCAAAAAGGCTTGGTCCCGTTTTAGGTCCCATTATCACCGCCGTTGTCAGCCTATTAGTAGCCCTATTAAAATACGGTGCAGTAGCTTTATCCTGATTAGGAAGCAATCTATGAGTACTCGCCCTTCCTGCAACATGGTTCGCGCACGATTATTACAAGCAGATGAGACAAAAAACAACCCTACCTAGTTTATGATGCAAGAAACACAATTAAGCTCTTCGTTAAGGTTTGCAGGGTCATTTCTGTAAAGCGCTCTCAATTCGTCATAATTTATGCCAGAAAAATAAAATAGATATCATTGGAAATGTATTAATTTGTAGAATACAATGGTGTCTTTGCATGGTTTCGCGATAAACACAAACCGTTAATAGTTGTGAATTTTTTAATTAAAACCAAGGGGCTTCACTTGGGGCGACTTAAGAAAAAAGCGTTTTATTTTGATCAAAATCTTTTTTCGCAGTTCGCTTCTGAGATAAATTTCCAGCAAAACGGTTTCAGCGTTTTTTGATATGTTGAGTTTTTCCGAATTTATTGACGATCAAAGTTGAAAATGCTGTTTTTCGACCAACATCCAGACAAAATAAGTCATAAATTCGAAACCAGGCGATAAATAAAAAAACACTGACACCGTTTTGCTGGAAATTTATCTCGGAATCAAACTACAAAAAAGATTGTGAACAAAATAAAACGATTTTTACTTGACTGGCCGCGGGTGAAGCCCTCTTGTTTTTTTTAGAAAATTCGCAACTATTAACGGTTTGTGTTTATCGCAAAGTCAAAGACACCGTTGTATTCTACAAATTAGTAGCTTTCTAACGATATCTATTTTATTTTCCTGGCATAAATTCTGACGAATTTAGAGCGCTTTAAGAAATGCACCTGCAAACCTTAACGAAGACCTTATTCCAGGCTTCAGAAGGAGCCATATGATTTCTCTAAGAGGTAAACGATCGAACTCGACACCTATAGTAATCATGAACCCGAATAGTGCAATAGAAGGCGAGGAACTATATATTAACGTACCTTCGCTATCACAAGGTGTATGCGTTGTCCCAGGAAGTATTAACCTAGTATTTGACTTCAAAAATAAGAACACTAAATCATGGTTCCTAAACAACCTATCAAAATATATCGTATCACGTCTACAAATCAAGTTCGCTGGTGAAATAGTGTACGATAACAATGCAGAGTCCCTGTACGAGGTCTACAAATACTTGTGGAGAACTAAAAGTGCGTGAACGCAATAACATGCCACAGTATGGAATCGCAGTTGAGAACCTCAGAAAACTCATTTGAAAAGATGACAGTGCAGCTAACTCAGGCGACGCAGCAAAAGTAAGTGATGCACTAGTGTATGCTATCCATGGCACCAAACAAAAGATATGCATATCAAAGGTGCTCGCTGACCACGGACTACACGCACCATACGCTATGAACAACGATTTCGAATACATCTTAACCCTCGCCAGAGCTTCCGACATCATGGTTGCGCAGGGTGGACAAACTGTGGCTGCATGCTACACACTGTAGAACATGCAACATGAGTACGAAACAATAGAGAGTCCATCATATGACGAAGTTGTGTCTCTCTATAGCACAGGCCGAAGTCTGTCTTACGCGTTGCCAGAAATTTGCGACAAGACGGTGGCGCGCGTGCGCATTGACGACCATAATAATGGAGATTCTCAACAATAAATAATAAGGAGAGCACACAATAATTCAAATTTTGCTTAAACGGTTTAATATTTCTTCTTTTCCCAGATCCATCTGACTTCAGCAACAGTTGTAACTAAAAAAACGTTTGCTTAGCTCGACTCCCTAGCTTGTCTTATTTTTGCACTAAAAGCGCCACTATCCATAGTAATATTTGTAAACAGGTGCTAGAAATTGGCCAAATTGACCAACAACGTTACGGGTGATGCGAAGTTTCCAGATCGCGATGCACTCGGCATGAGTCAGTCTACTTCCTGAGCACATAAAGATCCTGATTTGTCCCTAGCATAGTACTTCGAAAGTAGCGAACGTGAAATGCAACATATTCGTTGTGAGTGACGGATTAATCAACCTAATTAACCACGATTTACAAAGCATCCAATATTAGTTATAATATAGATGGAGACACTCTTCCGTATGCCAATAGTTGGAATGACATCTTCTGGTAAAACACATTGCCTTTTAACAATGCTTGAACAAGAGTATAAGAACCATCTTGATTATATCATCCTAATTTGTCCGTCTTTCGATTGGAATAAAACATACCAAGAATGCAAATATCTAAACGATCCAGACGTTATTACTATCCAATGTGAACAGGACCATGTTGGCATAATTTTGAAATACGTGTCTGAAATATATAGAGGTTCAAATAGTGTGATTATACTAGATGACTGTGCAAGTGGACAGGATGTTAAAAACAGAACAAGCGAGCTCGACAAGCGAGCTAGTTAAATTAACATTCAGTGCGCTAGACATTGCGGTTTGTCAACTATCGTAATAACCCAGCTGCTAACGTGTATAGCGAAACCATATCGTGAAAACATCAGTAAACTCATTACATTCTACAACCCAAATAAAAACGATATGAAAACAATATATGAAGACAACATGAACGGCGTTGATAAAAACGAGTTAACGCATATTAACCAACAGCTAAGAGATAATAAATAAGCCAGGTTAGAGATATCACTCCGTCATCCATACGACTATAAAATCGTTATGCCGCAATGTTAAATAAACATACTGTATACTAAGCAATGCCAAAACGCAAGAGTAAGGAAGTTGAAGCGCTAGACGAACTAGTTCATGAATTACAAAATGCAGAATCAGAAATAAGAACCGCTAGTAAAAACATTGATGGTGATAAAAAATGAAACGGATACGCCCCAGGGGACACCAGACAAAAACTCCACCACTGAAGAGAAGCGCGCCGAACTGATAAGGGAGTCGGAGGACGGTAACACCACTCAATCTGTGGCCTACCTTAAGAAAGCGTCAGCTAAAGTCATTAATAAAGTCCACATGGAATTCGAAAGGAAAATACTTGATAGGGCCAACCAATTTGTCACAGACCTGCTTATAAGGAAATTCGCAGGAATGTTTGGTGGACTAGATGCTATTGAATGTAGCGAAGAACTAGATAAGGAGTTACAGAATGATAGGCTTCTTAAGAAAGACATAGAGATTATCGTTTCGAGGATATCACCATATCTTCCAACGTTGGGAATTATAAGCGGTGGTATCACAATTGGAAATCATGTCGTTTCCCATTACATGAGCCAGAACACGAAAGCGGGCCAGCTAATGAAACATCAAGTGTAGTAGAGTAATGAAATCCAATAGACTCATAGACGAAGAGACTAGACGTATGTACCTGAATATTCACAATGAGATCATCAACGCAAACACTCATAAGGCTCGGATCGTAGTGGACTGTATAATATCAATCCCATTATATCCGACCAGCACTATAGACTCTATATCAGTAGACTAATCAACCACGCGTTAGCAGGAGACTTAGAGTGTGAGATATGCTGTGAAACTAAAAAATCATTCATTAGCTGCTCCTGCTGTAATAAAAGGATATGTACAAACTGCTGTCTTAATATAATTAGAGCTAATAGAGGACTCATCAAATGTCGACTCTGCGGGTACACAAGAGGACGTGAACTACATGAGATATTTGTTGAACTACTAATAGAACGGATAAGACAGCTGTCAGCCTTCTAGCAAGAAATAAGACTCCGTACACACCAATCATACTATAGGATACGTCACCTAACTATTTTCAGAGTCGACCAGATAGTAGGATTACATATTTTTTTTAACGAATAAACAAGCATCCATATATTTGAAAGGATATATAGATCAATTTATTTTTCTATAAAGCGCTGGAAACTTTGCAATAGATTCCAGGCTAAAATGCCACGCTAAGTAAGAAAGGGTAATAAACTGCGCCTATACCGAAATTAGTATCAATATATAGATTCCAATATTTGTAACCAGAAAACAGCAAACCACAATATTTCACCATATACTGGAAACAGTGTCCTAGCACGCCCAAGTGCTATACTGCTTATGAAATCATCATTTAGTTATTATCCTGTATTTATAGTCGATCGCGTTACACCAGCACCATTCCTGATGGTGACCGCAAGTTAGTTGGAGTGTCCATTGTTTTGTATTTTAATGTACACTTGCTTGCAATGTTCTACAATTGTCAGTAATACTGAATCGTTTGATAATTATGTACACATTTGTTGATAGCTATCGTTGAACCCGCAAACCTGGGAGGGCATGCGAGCGTTCACGCGTGCGCACTTTGGTGGTTGTTGGAGCAAGGAGAAAATGAAAAGCTACACGTATATTTAATGCTTTACTGCCTAACTTATTCTACCAATAACATAATATATTTTCAACATGGTGGCAGGATATTCGCCTAAAGATTCCTGACATGTATATTGTGATTAAATTTCAGTAATTTAAAGGTACATTCCACTCCGTTCTGCGCATAATCCGCTATCTGATTTTTGTGAGCCTCACAAACCTGTCATTCGAAGATAATTATATCAAGTACTCTGCTCAGTGTAAACCGTTCGGAGCAACGTGGCAGAAAACCAAGGGTTTCGGTGAGGATATATCTTTGGAATTATTCTGATTCTTCCAAAAATGTTTTTTTTGGTGTACAAGTAATGCAGAATAATAAAAAAAGCTTACAATCTTGAATGAGGTATCAGTATTTCCCCCTGTAAATATAGAAGTAGTGATACCCCCCACTCTGGCTGATTCATAATTAATTAGGTAAATTGAATTTTTAATGAGCTCTGTCAATATCCTCCTCAGGCTCCTTTGAGACCTCCTAACCCTAATCTCATTATTTATGCATACGTCATTCATTCTCAGGCTCCTTTGGGACCTCCTAACCCTAATCTCATTATTTATGCATACGTCATTCATTCTCAGGCTCGTTCAGCACTTCCTAACCCTAATCGCATTATTTATGCTTGCGTCATTATTTCTCAGGCTCCTTTGGGACGTAGTAACTAACCCTAACTTCCCCCCTAAACCCTAGCTGTTACTCAACCCCCTGGTTTTCGCTACGTCATACAGCTTATTATTTATGCATCGTTATCGTTAGCTTTCATCCAACCCCCGTGTAATACGTCATCGCAACCGATAGCTCTCCGACTGATTCCCGAAGTCACGTCATCAAAAGGCATTCGACTTATATTCCTTGTAAGTAATAGTAATTACCTTTTCATGTATACACTTTATCCTACTACCAGTTAACACTTGTGGGACATGTAAGCATACAGAGCATGCGTACAATAAACTCAAGACAAAATAGACGTTCTTTACAAGGAATTAAAGATAAATTAGTAGACACACTTTATATTTTTATCCTAAATCTTGTCTAGAGGAATATAGTGGGTTTCGAACATTCTAAATGACTGAATCTGGTGAGATAAAGTAACTCGAATATTATCTGAATAAGCTATGAATATTATATTAGGGTTAGAACCTAACAGAATAAATCATCCTAGAATCATTCCTAACTAAACCCTCGTTTATAAGTGAAGGAAGATAGAACGAAGAATCACTTTGAGAAGCTGAACTTAAGATATGTACGAATCAATCCGAAAAGCCGTGAGCTCAGAAAAAACGTATCGGCACATAGCAATGAAAAGCTTATATATGAATATTATATTAGATATTTGGTTCGCTTTTGAATATTATATTAGATATTTGTGTCGCTTTTGTGATGTTTATACACATAGGAACCGTATGAAGTTAAAAAGAGTCGCCTTGAATGGTAGCGAATCGTTATTGTACACTTAGAAGAACATTATTCGACAGCATCATTGACCAAGCACTTTGAAAAATTACAGAGCTTGGTTAAATAATTCGTCGCTATGATCTAGTATGTTATAAGATTCTCGCACGTGCAGAACACAAAATGGAAAAGTCATTAAAATTACTAAGCTAAAACATAACCGGATTTGCATATAAGTAGAATATTTAATTCATTTTATGGGGGTATTAATGCATGGGCAAGTTTAGGCGAGGCGTTGGTGTAACCATGGAGAATGTACAGCGTCGCGTCGTCTCATAAGGCAGAATTCAAAGTATTCAGTTTAAAATATTTATTTCTTGGTCCAAAAAAATCAAAGCATATAGTCGAAAGTGTTATCGTATTTGAAGAAAACGCAGTTAATCAACCTGTTGGAGACAGTCCTGTTGTTAGTTTGGCAAGCGAAGAGTGTGTAAATGATTCTAGCTTCCCCCCTAACCTTAACTGGATAGAGTAAATGATGCTTTGAATGAAACACCGTTCGGTAAGCTGTTCGAAAGACATTGAAACACTTTCTTCAGAGGGGTTTGCCAGAATATAAACTGTCAAGGGTTAAATGGCTGACTCGGCTATTTTTATTAACGTCGTCAAGCATCTTCTTAATGTTGCTAACACGATGGTCGGTTGCTAAGGAGTTTTCCTCCGGAAGCGCGGGGTCGGATACCATAAGCGGTCATTCCCAGGGGAGTAGATTTCCATCGAAATTTAAAACTTTTCAACATGGCGAATTCAGAGGCTGAGAAAATTATAGCCGCGCTTTCCACGCTTAAACTAGGGTGATCTGGAGATGACACAGAGAGGTCAGAGAAGTTTTGGAACCCCGCGCTAGTGGCAATGAAGTTTTCGGTGGAGAATTTGTGGATGAATGCCGTATGGGAGTGCAAGTCGAAGCCTAATTATGGAATGCGAGACCTCGATCCCATCTTAGAAGAACGAGCTTCTAACAAGTTTGAGCTTACCGGGCCTCTAATCGACTCGTATCTTCGAGAATTGGGGAAAGCCATGTAGTAAGCTTGGCCGTTCCAGAAATACTGGACTAATGCCACCTGTAAAGTTGTTTTTGCCATATAATATATTTCGGCGTTTATGCAATATTGCTGTTGGGTATGGCGGGTCGTTAAAGAACACCAAAGCTCAAATGTTGGTAACTGTGGATCGATTCGAGACGGCGTCAAAGGTGTTCTCGCCGGTCAGATTTGGTGGGAATAACTTTTTAAAGAAAAGACACTTCTCCAAAGTCAAGGAGAATGGTCGCACACTGCTACGATATTCTGGAAGAGCAGCCATAGTTGTTGGAAAGTCAACACCACTGATTTTTGAATACAATGTCAAGCAAGAAAAAGTGACACTTACATTTTATGTTCAGCGATACGACAGGGAGGATTTTTCACTAGATTTAAGACTTCAAGCTGTTATTAACCAGGAAGCTTAATAGTGAATTGAACAATACATTACTTGCTTGGTAAGCATCATATTGAAAATTTGCAAAAAATCACAATTGGGACCAATTTGAAGTTAACATCCAGTGTCCACCTTAGCCAAGGGGAAACAACTTAACCCGGGCGTAGAGAGAGGTTCGGCTTAAGGTTATGTGTTTGGGTAGATCTATAGCCATCATACCCGAAATCCTAAGCCGAACCTCTCTCTACACCTGGGTTAAATTGTCTCCCTATGCTACGGGTAATGGGTAGGGATTTTGACAATATATTCTACCATACAATAAACTATTATCTACTAGTACTGGGTAGTTTTGCCCGCCAATAGACCTTATTGATCATTCCGGCAGAATGAAAGCGAGGTGGCTGGGGTAAATTAGCCTGCAAACAGGCTCTCCTGTGGGTGTGAATGCAGGCTAATTTGGCCCAAACACCAAGTGATTTTACTGGTCAAGGGGAAAGTGTTTGGTGTTAATAGGTAAACCATAAATATTGTTTGCAAAAAAAAAAATTCTGGCAAAACTGCCAAGATCATTTTATTAAAGTTTTCAGAACAATGATTATCATTATTATTATTATCATTATTACAAGATTGCAGTTACTGTATTGTGGTTTATACTGTATTATAAACTGGATACATAATATTATAAGCAATGGTATTTTACAATGTTGGAGTTGTTATTGTTGTTCATTACAAACTGAACATAATCAGCAATGTATTTTAAAATATTTGTAGTTCATTCCTACAAGCCTGGAAATATATTTCTTTGGTACAGTCAAAATAACCAGTATCAATGTGCTTGTGCCTTTCAAAAACAAATGGCACATGTCAGGCTACGTGTGCTGAATGTCAGATAAGCATTCTTTACTGTTGGTGAGGAATTTGAACTGAAAATTTAATAAGATGCGTGCAGAGCTACAGTATACTGTAGTAAATTTAACTAGAAAAATCCGCAATGTGCAAAAATGCATAAAAATACAAATTTGTACTGGTCATTTTTCTGAACTGGATGCTTATTTGCAGGCTTTGTCTTACTCTTTGTAAATACCACTTAGTCAATTAAAATGCAAATTTTACACATTCAGATATTTAAATAATAATAATATAGTCTATTCACAAATTTCTCGTCTTGAAAAACAATATTGTTAAATAAAATTGTGAAATTATTTGTTGCTTATAATTAACTAGTTACAAATGAATCGTAGAGTTACTACATAAGTTTGACCATGCATATTTGTCACTAAGGATACAGTACATTATATGGGGTTTTTGTCAATGACCAACCAATTACATGATCTTTGCTTGGTACTTTGCTTGATTTGTGAATAAATGTCTCCTAGCTCTCAGTGGGGTTTATTAAGTTCCTCTCAGGACTTCATTTCCAAAGCGTATGAGACATTTATTAACAATCATCATCTCGGCCATGTGATTACATAAATTTTTAGGGTGAGGCGGTTTTTCCATAAACCAAAAAAACTATGAAAACCAATGATTAATCGAAAACCGATGTTGCTTTTTCAGGAAAACCGAAGAAAAATCTGTATTTTAATAAAATCAAACCATGCTTTTACAGGTTTGTTGCAAAATAATCAAATGTTTGTGTTTACGCACGAAAAACTAAAGAGATTTTGTTTAATTTAAGTCTTTAAAAAAAAGTAAATTTTATTTAAAAAGTCTTTGAAGCAATTTTTACTGTAGTTTCGAACGTGTTTTAAAAAAATGGTTCACTCGGTTATTTATAAAAACCACCTCACCCTATAAATCTTTTCACTTTGGGCAAGGTAAGTATCATATTTATTATTAATATTCTACAAAAATGTTTCTTTTTGCAAGTTAAAGTTAATAATATACTTCAGATTGCTTAACAACACACTGAACCCTTCCTGATACAATCGCTATTTTAGAAAAGAACAAACCAACAAGTTTGAGAAATAATTATACCTCTCCTGCCATTGCACCTTCTAGCCGTGTCAAAAGAATATTTTTTTTACCTGAAGTAGAAAGACCTTTCTCCCTCAAACGCCTTTTAAGTTGATCTACAGATAAAGATTTTAAGGATGTTTTAGAAGTTACTTCAGTGTTTGGTTGCCTTTTGTGTGAAGAATTTACTTCAGTGTTTGATTGCCTTTTGTGTGAAGTGTCATGATGCGCTTCCAACCCATGTTTATCAGCAAACCGCTTGTTGCACACACCGCAAACACAAGGTTTAAGCAAAGCAATAACATCAGATGAAAGCTGTTGTTGTTGTGCACACGTACTAACAAGCATACCCTCACAACAAACCTTGCATTGTGTATGCTCCACGTCTAATTTCTCTCTCCCACAATCACAATACCCAGGTGAATCACAATGAGGAGGTTTGCGGGACTTAAAATGCGACGAATAAGAGGGTGGAGAAGGTTGATGTTCTGGCAGATAAAAAGATCTAATATAATTTGACCTCATTAATTGCCACCACTTGCCCTTACTATCACTGCCTCGTGATCGGTTAGTCATGGAGAGCTCACCCTTTAGCCCTGCATGCTTTGATTCTTTGGCTTGTAGGGAGAGTATCCCAAAGCCAATTCCATACTTCTTATATATCTGCCTCGCATGACATGGCAAGGCATAATCCACTGTCCAAACAGTTACATTCACACTGCCAGGAAAGAATAAAACTAACAAATTGAAGTATAGTTGGCAAAACTCCTCCAATTGAGCTATTTCACCTGGATTTTTTACAGAAATTTTATTAAACAATCCTCCAGCATTTCGAAGGTAGTGTATAACTTTTACAAGTGCTAGCCGTCTATTTTACTGTGTCTAACACCAGACTATTTTACTGTCTAACACCAGACTATTTCACTCTGTCCAACACCAGACTATTTTACTGTGTCTAACACCAGACTATGTTACACTGTCTAACACCAGACTATTTTACTGTGTCTAACACCAGACTGTTTTACTGTGTCTAACACCAGACTATTTTACTCTGTCTAGCACCAGACTATTTTACTGTGTCTAACACCAGACTATTTTACTGTGTCTAACACAAGACTATTTTACTGTCTAACACCAGACTATTTTACTCTGTGTAACACCAGACTATTTTACTGTGTCTAACACCAGACTATTTTACTCTGTCTAACACCAGACTATTTTACTCTATCTAACACCAGACTATTTTACTGTGTCTAACACCAGACTATTTTACTGTGTCTAACAGCAGACTATTTTACTCTGTCTAACACCAGACTATTTTACTCTATCTAACACCAGACTATTTTACTTTG
Source organism: Paragorgia papillata (assembly GCA_035771165.1). Lineage (NCBI taxonomy): Eukaryota > Metazoa > Cnidaria > Anthozoa > Scleralcyonacea > Coralliidae > Paragorgia > Paragorgia papillata. Next base: position 136,379 of record JAWNZC010000031.1, on the reverse strand, counting down.
TCTAACACCAGACTATTTTACTGTGTCTAACACCAGATTATTTTACTCTAACACCAGACTATTTTACTGTGTCTAACACCAGACTATTTTACACTGTCTAACACCAGACTTTTTTACTCTGTCTAACACCAGACTATTTTACTCTGTCTAACACCAGACTATTTTACTGTGTCTAACACCAGACTATTTTACTCTGTCTAACACCAGACTATTTTACTTTGTCTAACACCAGACTATTTTACTCGTCAAAGAGAGACGTCTTGGAAAGCCATGCGGTATTTATTTAACATCTTTGACAGTCTTTACATATTGTGTCTATGTTGTCAAAGTGGAATGTAATGGCATCAACCAGGAGGCCAGTTCATTAAACGACCTCCAATGATGTGAATATGAAGATGATAAATTGACTGAGCTCAATCACGACCATCATTTATCACTACAGAATGAGAATTAAATATGGTTGTAAATATAATAGCATGGCTATCTGGTTGTGTGTCTAAGTGTGTGTGTCTGTCTGCCTGCCTGTCTGTCTCTGTCTATCTGTATTGGTCTGTCTGTCCATCTGTCTGTCAGTCTGTCTGTGCCTGTCTGTCTGTGCCTGTCTGTCTGTGTGTGTTTGTCTGTCTGTCTGTTTGTTTGTTTTTTTGTCTGTCTGGGTGTCTGTCTGTCACTCTGTATGTTTGTTGGTCTGTATGTCTGCTGGTCTGTCTTTACCAAGTCTGTAGCCTGATTCAGCAAGTCCCTCTTGTTTTGCAACTGTTGTTGCTGTCATCATCAAATGGCCAAGTAACTAAAAGGTAAAGAGAAATTATGTATGATGTACATGTAAGACAACCCATTCCAGCATTCCTGCCTGAGCTGGTCAAAAATGGTTCCTTTATTGTTTTACTCTGTCTAACACCAGATGATATTGCTCATCAAAGAGAGAACCCTAAGACATCCTAGGCAGCAATGAGTTAACAAGTGATTAACCCATTCCTGCCTGAGCTGGTCAAAAATGGTTCCTTTATTGTCTTACTCTGTCTAACACCAGATGATTTTACTCATCAAAGAGAGAACCCTCAGTCATCCTAGGCAGCAATGGACCAATAGCAAAGTGAAAATATATATTCTGTGTGTCTAGAACTGTACATTATAATTAGTACACAGTACCTGTGCATCGTCTGCAGTGGTCTCTGATAATCGAGCAATTGGTTTCCGTGGAATAATCAGCACATGTTTTGGTGCTACAGGGTTGACATCTCGAAATGCAATACACTATATAAAACATTTAGAACTGAATTAAGCCAGGTGGCAAAGAATTGCCTCTCACCATTGCAATCCAAAATTAAGCCCGGTTAGATGGGGTTAGTACTTGGATGGGTGACCATTTGGGAATAACCCTGTTGTCGAGCTTGGGAGTAGAATTATTGGGCCATACCAATTTTTACCTGCACCCCCTGTTGAGGAACCTCTTTTTTATACCATCCCCTTCGGAATTTCCACTATTTTCTGATATAAATTTACCCCCCCCCTGAGAATTCCAAGTAGACTCGACCCCCTCCCTTGGAAATTCCAAGTAGATTCAACCCCCTCCCCTGGAAATTCCAACTGGATTCCTCAAAATCACCCCTCCCTTTTGAAATTCCAAATTTCCAAGGTTCCTCAACAGGGGGGGGGGGGGTAATATATGGATAAAAATTGGAATAGCCCATTGTATTGTTCTCTGCTATGCCTCGAGGGGTTTTCACCGTGTTTTCCAGTTTTCCTCTCCGGAAAATCAACACCATAGTGTTCCCAGTTAATTCTACAAACTCAGTTCCGTAAAGGAGTGAGGGCCATATTTGGGTTATCTATCAGTCTCTAAATACTGTCATGTTCCCCACCCCAACAATGCAATAAAAGTTACATAATTTTTGTAACTAGTTTCAGTTATAGTTATATCGTTAGAAAAGTAACTACAGTTACCGATAAAAGTTACAATGAAAAGAAAGTAACTATAGTTACAGTTACAAAGTTTCTTCAAAAATTTTGTAACTAGTTACAAAGTTACATTGATTTGTCCGTGTTACTAGAATCAACAAAGAAATTACTGGTTTTTAGATGCCAGTACCATAATTATGTTTTTACAGCTAAATGCCTAAATATAGTTGTCACTAAGCAGAAATAGTCAAATGTGTACATATGTACCTTTATTATTATATCAAAACCATTTTATCAAGAAAGAATGATATCCTCAACTGAATATCAGTAACTATACTACTTGTAGTCACATTTTTGAACCAAATATTGTAACTAGTTACAGTTCTTTAAAAAAGTAACTAGTTATAGTTACTTCTTCAAAAAGTAACTAGTTATAGTTACAGTTACTTCTTCAGAAAAAGTAACTAGTTTCAGTTACTTAAAAATGTAACTAGTTACTGTAACTAGTTTACTTGTAACAAAGTTACTCACAGCACTGTCAATAGCCTGCAATACAACAGAATTGCAAGTTATTGCAACATAACAGCTACTTAATTGTATCAAATGATATACCTGGCAAGAAATATGAAGCAGGTTTTTCAAAATCGTTTGTACTACGCCAGTACTACGCCGTAGTAGCATGATTGCACTGTAGGTGCTTACTTTAATCTTTATATGCCATAGTCTGTATAACTTATCCAGAGAAAGGATTTAGATTGCAACTGATAACATTGGTAAAGTACCTTAGTACCAGGTACCTTGTAGCGTAGTAGAGACATTTCAATTGTGATATATATCGCAGACATACAGCGTAGTAGAGTAGTAGCGTAGTAGAAATATTTCTATTGTGATATATATCGCGAACATACAGCGTAGTAGCGTAGTAGAAATATTTCAATTATGATATATATCGTGAACATACAGCGTAGTAGAGTAGTAGCGCAGTAGAAATATTTTTATTGTGATATATATCGCAAACATACAGCGTAGTAGAGTAGTAGCGTAGTAGAAAGATTTCAATTATGATATATATCGTAAACATACAGCGTAGTAGAGTAGTAACGTAGTAGAAATATTTCAATTGTGATATATATCGCAGACATACAGCGTAGTAGAGTAGTAGCGTAGCAGAAATATTTCAATTGTGATAAATATTGGAGACATACAGCATAGTAGAGTAGTAGCGTAGTAGAAATAATTCAATTGTGATATATATCGCAGACATACAGCGTAGTAGAGTAGTAGCGTAGTAGAAATATTTTTATTGTGATAAATATCGGAGACATACAGAGTAGTAGCGTAGTAGAAATATTTCAATTGTGGTATATATATCGTAGACATAGCGTAATAGGGACTTTTAAATTGATAAATATCGTAAATATACATTCGGTGTTTATATTTTGTCATGATGAGGTGACATTTACATTTGTGGAGAGAATATCAATTATTTGCCGATATAGAAAACGCTTAAATTCAAGGGCTTAAGGGTAAAAACGGATTGCAGACGGTTGCGAAAATCACAGCGAAAATGTATAAATGAAAAAGGTTCTACTTTGTTTGCCAGTGTGCATGCAGCAAGCACGTGGCACCTACGGCTACGTGGCTTCATTTTGTCAGTTGCGCGTCGCGCAAAGGCGAAAAAAAACGGATTTAATAAAAATAGAGCAATTGTTATTTCCAATCGATTTTACTGTGTGGCTTCACTGGCGTGATCAAGCTTAAATATATACTCGGTACGCTTCTGTAACGCGAAACAGCAAATGTGATTGAAAACGACGTGAAACACGGGGCAGGGAAGGGAGGGGCCAACCGACTCGCGGTATCACCAATTAAACTTCACCGTCTTCACGCGTGGTATAAACCCCCAGATGTCCTTGTGGACGTCAAAAGTGTTCACGGAAGTAACCATCAATCATTCAGTCCAACTCCTTACCAAATACTATAGATATCCGAAAGGTTTTTCATCGATCAAAAATACGGATAAAACTATTTTCTATGGAATCTACATCACCAAATATAGCAAGGCTATAATGGGAATGTTGAACGTTCTGAGTAAAGTCTCTTTTAACGCACAGCCGTGGGCAGGATTATTTTATTAATGCGATTATAACCTCTTGTGCGGTGTACTCTTTGAACACTGAATGACTGAATGAATCAAGAAGAGCTTCTGACTTCATAGACTCAAAAAGAATAAAAGAGTCATTGTTCTTTTTGAGTCTATGATGTCAGAAGCTCTCCGACTCATTCTTCACAAAGCTGCTACTTTAATGGCGGCGTTGTAAAGTATAACCTTTATTTCAACGAATTTCGAAGTGAAACTTTATAGAATTATAAGTTACGGTATTATTAAAGTACTATTTACAATATGAGTGGCCGTGTTGTATCGGATATACAAGGTCGAGCCGAATGCAAGAGGTTGTATTATCCGACACAATACGAACACAAATATTGTAAAGTACTTACGATACTCATGCATGTAAACTTTCACATTAGTCGAAAATCGATGAAATAATAACGATTTTAACAGAAAATCAAATGAAAAGTTTCGGCAAATCAGGAGGATTTTGTATCGCATTTACAAAGTAAGTTTTTCATCGCAGCTAGAACCATGCACTTTAAAGTATATTATAAAAAGGAGCAGTTATTTATGTTGGAAGGGCTTTAATTTCTCTACAGAAATATTTTGTATTATTATTTTGTATTATCAATTACCATAGTGATTGGCTTGTTGGATATTTCTTGAAAGAACTCTTCAAAACTTAGCAGGGTCAGAGTGAAGGAAACAAAGTAAAAATATGAGTACTAAAAATAAGTCGTCCGTCAAAAGTTCTCTGTCTCTCTAAAAGAACAGTATATTATAAGACCAATATTGTCATTCACCATGGTAACAGTCACGACAACAAATTGTTTTATTTGAATATTACTGTGTAGAAGTGCTGTGTCACAAATTATTTTATAACCATGCAACAGTTTATAAAGTACAGTAAATCATTATCATGACAATACGTCTATCAACTTATCATCAAGCATGCTTGAACCAATTATTTGCAGGTTTTGGTACAATAAGCTGTTTCCCCACCTTGTAGCATAACTGGGTGATGCATTTCTTCTCTTTACCATTCGGTGAAAGAAAAGCATGTGGTGTATGTACGGCATGGCCACCATGATTCTCTTTAGCCTGCTGGCCCAAACATTAACCTGTTCGGCTGCCATCGTGTTGAACGATTTTGATAAGATATTATCAGGGTTATAATGGGCTTTGCAAGAAGGATCTTTGTGGTTTTGCAAATGCAGTCTACACAGCAAAAAATGATTTTCTTATTAAGAATTTTTTTCTTATTTTAAGAAAATATTTCTTAAAACAAGAAAATCATTTTCTTATAAAGAAATAAATTCTTAAAAGAAGAAAATTATTTTCTCAGTAAGAAAAAAATTCTTAAAATAAGAAAATCATTTTCATCATTTTCCTAGTAAGAAAAAAACATTCTTAAAATAAGAAAATCATTTTCTTAGTAAGATAAAAAAATTCTTAAAATGAGAAAAAACAATTCTTGCAAGGATCCAGATTTACTATTGTCTTAAAACAAGAAAATATTTTCTAGAAATGAGAAAACCAGTTTCTTAAACTAAGAAATATTTTCTAGCACATGTTGAACATTTTTCATTTTCATAAAACAAGTAAATATTTTCTTAAAATGAGAAAACCAGTTTTTTACAATAAGAAATATATTTTCTTAGAACATGCCGAGCATTTTCCATTTTCTTAAAACAAGAAAACCAGTTTCTCTAAATAAGAATATTTTCTAGCACATGCATGCATGCACATATGTGCCACTAGAATATTCTATTCGATTTTTTATTCATCTCTAAGTTATAACATTGAGCTTTAAATGCTTTTCCAAGCATTTTACCATTTGTCATATTTTGTTTATAAGTATTTCACTAATAATTCCACCAAACGTTAACTATATATACGTTTCTTGTCTTCAAAATTCCTGTGCTAACAGATATTTAGTGCAGCATGCTACACACTATTTGATTAGACACAAAACTTGTCAAATGACCTAAATATACTAGCCCATAAAGTTGAATTAAAAAGTAGAAATATTGATTTGTAAAACTCAATGTATGGCTTTCGACTTTATGGGCGAATTTACATAAACGTTTTGTGCTACCTTAAGACCACGCGTGGCTAACGCGGGATTATTAATATCCCATGATGACGCGGGAACTCGGTGACGCGTTCATTTTCGTTTTGAAATTTGAAAGTTCGTTTGCGATATTGTAATTTATTATTGCTTCTGGTTTATAAATGGTTCTTCGCTAGACGTATACAGACTACAGACGATGGATGCGATCACATTATTGAAGGTAAGTCATAGATTATTTAATCAGCAATGTTGTATACTGATTTGTATGTATTAAATTTGAAATAGTCGGCAAGGTTACTCTCGGGGTATTTTATATTTATTCGCTACAGAATGTTCTTAATTTATTCGCTAGAAATGTTCTTAATTGTCGGAATACAAACGATTTGCGGTTTGATTCTCACAAAATATGTTTATTTTCGTAGTTTATAAGTATTACAATTAAAGGATTTATGATTTGTTTTGGGAATTGACAAATTGTTTTGTGTTGATCAACAACGGCGGCAATTTTGAATATATATATACCCCCCTGCATACTATAGGTAATTAATTTACAAAAAGTCGACCATTTCATTCCCTTTTTGATTTATACAACTGTTATGTTTCAATATTTAATTTAAGAAAAGGCTTTACTGTGTCAACAACATTGCTTGAAAACTAGATATTCCTAGACAGCAATGTTCTCAGTGTTGGAATCTGGGGCAAACTTATAGACCACTTTCATAATAGTGATTAATTTGAATATTCTTTTATGTGCATCTTAATAAGCCTTTCTGGCCTCATTTGTGTGTTTGTAATTCAAAATAATCTTTGCTTCATCATGAGGCCATAAAGGCTTATTTAAATGCACATAAAAGAATATTTAAAATTGTGGCCATTATGAAAGTGGTCTATGCATGTATGCTATAAACCTTTTCAAAGAATATTAAAATTTAAAATGGGCTGGCCCGGTTAATAGTTAAAGATTTGTTCCGAGTAGCATGTATCGTCAAGATAATCTATGAATATGAACATTTATAGGTATTCTTTTGATAAGTAAGTTAAAATAATCACAGCCGATCTTTATGGGCATTATATACAATGGCTCACCTTCGGCTCACCATTGTAAATGCCCATAAAGCTTGTCTGCTCATATTTTAACTATTACTTGTAATAACATATAGATGGATTGATTATTCAGCAACCAGGGTTGTTAAAAGCCCGGGTTTTTAAAAAAAAACCAGCCCACCCTTTTTTTTTTTAAATAAAAACCCAGGTTTCTGGGGGAATTCTCAAGTTCAATTTGGTAGACTGTATTGCTTTTGTTTTACTGTTTTATCTGTAATTATGCTGTAATACAGTAACATTATAAGACAGTCACAAATTTACATCAGTCAAAATTAGGCTAAATGCCAAATTTGGTTAATATTTTTAATACTGTATGTCTGTATCTTGTACTGTTGCACAGGTCACTAGTCCTTTTGGTAAACTGCAAATGGTGTATGTTACTACATTCTAGTATTCACGGGTATTTTACTTCTTTCTAGGTGTTCTAGCACTAACTTAGTAACTTCTCTGATGTTAAAAAAATTGCAAACATAAAAAAAATACAATTTGGGTAAAAAACCTGGCTTTTTCCTAAAAAAAACCAGCCCAGGTGGGTAGGTACCCGGGTACCCTGGCAGCTACCCATGACAACCCTGACAGCAACCAGGAGGTTGTATTTTTGCCTTGGTTTGTCTGTCTGTCTGTCTGTCTGTCTGTCTGTCTGTCTGTCTGTCTGTCTGTCTGTCTGTCTGTCTGTCTGTCAGAAGGGTAAATGTGTATAGAACAGTTTGATCTGAAAGTTGTACACCAGTTAAGGACACATCTATCAAATTAGGGTAGAATTTGGATGAAAATAAATATATTCTTAACACATTAGCCTTGTGTTGTTGGTGTAAAACCTATATGAGTGCATGCATATAATGCACGCAAGATACAGCTAAATCAATTAAGGTTGTCCTCTGAAGGTCAAAACCCTAACCACAAAACCTCTATACCTATAAACGTGAAAAGCACACTGGACTTACTTACATACTTTATATCTCTTTCTTAATGTCTCTATTTGATCATGTTTTGCAGTAATTTAATAAGGTCATGGAGTGTGTTGTGCAAAAAGCTACGATAAATAGAGACATTAAGAAAGAGATATATACAAGTCCAGTGTGCCTTTCGTGCTTAAAGGTATAGAGGTTTTGCGGTTTTGGCCCTCAGATGACAACCTTAATTGAATTAGCTGTATCTCAAACATCACCGGCAGAATTTCAGGAAAGTGTGTTATGTATTCATGTGAATTTTTTTCCTTGTCTTTCAGGACCATGAGGATCCAGATACGTATTGCTTGAAGCAAGTTGGAAATATGCCAGCACTTGTTCTTGATCATGAGACTATCTATGTGATCGTGGGCAAGAATATATTGTTTTGAACAGAATTAGAGAATGTAGCAGAGGCTGTGGTGGCTTTTCTTGGTTCATTTTACCTATTGGACTTCGATTATCCCCAACAGCACGAGTTTGGTTTGCTGATGCTCCAGACAATAGTTTTCAAAGATGAAAGAATACCAAGTGACGTTTCCCATGCCTTCGAAGGGATTACCAAGGCTTTCAAAAAGTACAAGACTGGATCTACTTGATCGGGAGATAAGTGGAGATTTTGATAGACTTTGAACTGCACTTGTTCATTACAAACTTAAATGTTTATATTTTGTTATATTAGTTATAATATTTCTATATATATTATGTATTTTTATATATTAATGTTATAATGTGCTATTTTTTTTAAATTAAGAAAATACATTTATTTTAAGAAAATATAACTTATTTGAAGTAATTATTTTCCTAAAATAAGAAAATTTTGACAGAGAATTATAATAGCGAGAAAAAATTACTAAGAAAAAAATTCCTTGTTTTAAGAAAATATAACTTATTTTAAGTAATTATTTCCCTAAAATAAGAAAATTTTGACAGGGATAATTACAGCGAGAAAAAATTACTAAGAAAAGATTTCTTGATTTAAGAAAATATAACTTATTTTAAGTTTCATTTTCTTAAAACAAGAAAATATTTCCCAAGAAATATTTTCTTACTTAGTAATTTTTTCTCGCTATTCTCCCTAGTCAAAATTTTCTTATATTAGGAAAAAAATTACTTAAAATGAGTTATATTTTCTTAAAATAAGATTTATTTTCTTGAACTTCAATAATTTTTTTCTTATTTTAAGAATAATTTTCTCATGTTTTCTAGCTGGGAATTTTTTTTCTTATTTTAAGAAAAAAATACTAGAGAAATGCTTCATTATTTTCTTGAATTAAGATGTATATTTCTTAAAACAAGAATATATTTTTTCTTATTTCAAGAAATATTTTCTCAGATATTTTCTTGGTTAGAAAATATTTCTCGCTATTCTCCCTAGTAAGAAATTTCTTATTCCAAGAAAATAATTCTTGAAATAAGTTTTTTTTTTCTTAAAACAAGAAAACAATTTTTTGCTGTGTATCAATCACCTTTTCAACACTCTGCCACATATTGTTAAAAGGATGGGGTAGAGGTAAATCTTTGCGTGCAGCACGAAGTGAGTTTAAATGACACATATTGTCATATGCCAACACTGTTTCCTTCATAGCTTGACAAACCTCTTCATCGCTCATACCATTATTCTTTAATTCAAAAAACTTGTTGTATAGCCACACAATAGTAATAATAAATGCTTGTGCTGGCGACTCTGACCTGCAGTAGAACAACAATATAAGTTATATAAGCCATATTGCCACATGTCTATTTACTGTTTATATATTCTGAAATTATCTACACTGGGTATTATGAATAAGATTTTCCAACAACGAATAACATTAAATTAATTTAAGACTTTAAAATTGGAAAAAAAACATACTGTATACATAAATATTAAAGCCCAGAAGAATATCTTCATAAAAGCCATTGAGTCAGACACGAGAGTAAAATCATAACTTTATTTAATAAATGTTATGATTTTACTCTCGTGTCCAACTCAATGGCTTTTATAAAGATATTCATAACTACATACTGCACCTCGTACATGGTTTGTAGCTGCGGTTACAGTAATTAGTTGACCTGTTTGATTTTTAATGAGTAGTTCATGCATGTTTGTCAATCAAGCTAGTTCAGTAACTAAAATGCTCTGTAACTTTCAAAAAATTTTGGCAAATACTTTCAAACCCAAATCAAAATGGGAAACTCTCGGCTAGCATTACCTTGATATACTGCTGCATTGTCTTCATTGGCATCAGGGGTTGCAGACCCTAGCTCCTTGAGTATATCACTGGGGTCCATTAATTTAAATTCAAGATTCATATTAACCTTTTAAGCAAGGATGAAACTTCCCTCACTAAATATTAGAGTTACATATACATTCCCAAATTAACTTTGTTTTTCTCATTACAGTACTCTAGGAATGGTCTAAGTTTTGTTGGCAATCCTTTTTGTTGCACCAGGGGGGGAATGTCTATCACAAAATGCTGATTTGTTTTCAGGATTTCTTGGACAAACATCTGGATAATTTATTTCTCCTTCATACCCAAGAATAGTTACTGGTACAGGATACATACAATGTGCATAGCACAACTTCCAATTTCCATCTAGTACGTATAACTTTCCACAGCCTTAAATAAAATACCAGTAATTACAAGGTTATCATACACAAACCTAATTTTGGGCAAACCCTAAGCTTTTCCGCCAAGCTGCATATCATCAAGCATAAAAAAATTGACTGTACTCAATGTTGGTTTCCCTTGATTACAGTAGTATACATCGGAGTCTTAGCTAGGATTTTATATTGGAGTGTTGTTTTTTTTTAAATAAAGGGAGTGAAAATATGGAGATTGTCAGATGAATTATCTTGCTTTCATATTACTATATTGTTGATAGGATTGCAATTATCCAATGAAAATGAACATTGTCTCTGATAACACAATTTCATTAGATAATTGCAACCCTATCAACAACATAGTTGCTTCCTATTACAGTATATTTGTGACTGTGAATATGCTACTCTTCAAAAAGCTATGTGAAGTACTGTACCTTTGTTTTGACAACCTTGGTAGCATTTGTGCCTATATGATGTTGATACTCTGTTTCTCACAATAAACTCAGCAGCAGCATCTTTTGAACCAGCAAAATTGTTACAGATATCATCTTTTGTAAATGACCATTTGTCTGCCAAACTCATATCCAAGAGCTCCTCATAAAGTTCGCATTCCCAGAATGCAGCAGCTACAGATTTACGGTGAAGCTCACCAGGAATATGAGCTTTAAAAAAATATACATGTTATATTATTAGAGAAGCTGACAAACTTGATCACAAAAAGGTATAAAACTATCTGCCGGGTGACTCAAAACTGAATACAGTTTATATATATTGAATGGTTTGACCGATAATACGGCCTGGTATTTTATGAGTTTCGTACATATTTTTCCGAGCCCTGAGAGGACAAGGTAAAATGGGGAAAACGATTAAAATGCCGGCCATATTATAAGTCAATCTATTCTAAGGGATTATATGACTACTAAGTTAAAACACATCTAAAATAATGCCATTGTCATATAATATGCACTAACTTTTTCAGATTTGTGTCTCAAAATTTTCTTGTCACTGGGTCCTAAAAGTTAAATAACAGAATAAACATTTTCATTTGCTATGACAGGTCCAATATATTTAGTAAATCTTAAATAACACACTGATAAAAGTAAAAACTCTCATTATTTTCCATATCAATACCTGAACTATCAGCTGCAGAAATCATTTCCATATCAGCATCCACTGTCCCATCATCCATCACTATATCATTGTCAATGAAATCTGCAGATTAAAAAATATTCAACATTACAGAACAGTCTTTGAGTAGTGAAAACAATATTTAATATGAATGAATGAGCAAAATATTGTTTTCACCATAATAAGATAAAATTCATATATTCAAGCCTGTAAAATCTATAAAATAAAAAGAACATTAGATGGTTTGAATGTTCTTTTTATTTTATAGAAATAATACAACTAAAGTTCAATTTGTAAAACAATTTCATCAATACTTTCACTGGTGAAGATATGGAAAAGTACACCACACCATTTATATTTCCTAGAAAAACAGTTATGTTCATACCATTTATATAATGTATGTATAAATAAAACAGCATATACTGTAAACATATCTCACACTGAAATTGAAAATGTATAATTTATAAATACCATTTTAAAATCCAGCAACCAACTCAGGTTGGTTTTCCTCATTCGTATCTTCCGTCACAAGCATATCTGCCATTTAAAATAAATAGTAGTTGAAAACCACTTTAATATATACATGTGTAACACTGCATACTGCAGATATATCAGTTGCTGAGAACCACTTTACCTGATTCAAAGTTAATTTTTATCTACTCACGAAACGTTTCGTTATACGAAACAGAAAACCCCTCAAAGGACACAAAACAATGGTTTCTGCAAAAGATATCAAAGGCAGGGTCGGATTTAGGGTACGTCAAGCACGTCATGCGACGTAGACAAAAATCCCAGACTAATTTATTCATGAATTAATTAGTTGGAAAACATTTAAAAAAATTATTTAAAATTTGAAAATTTCAAATTTTAAAAATATTCAAATTTTTAAAAAAATTATATGAATTTTTATATTTTTTAAATTTTCATTTTCGCAAGTATTTAGCGCTATAGCGAGGAAAATTGAATAATTATCTGACTCAGCCCCCCTCCTCGGCTGGAGGACACTTAGTGTCTTCGTCTACTTCATATAGCCTGAACGAAACTGTTCATACGGTAGGGATAGAGAGGGATTTTATTTACAAATGTGGATAATTTGAGTATGTCAAAATGGCCGTCGATGTCGAAATAACGAGCACTGATTGGACAAAGACAATAGAGGTACGTCGGAGGTAGATAGTCTACGTCGGAAGTAAAATATTTTGACGTTCTTGGCTTTTGATTGGCTAGCAAAGGATATTTCGACGTACACGGACTAGGCAAGAGTGCAAGACTACGGCCATCCTCGTACCCAGGGTCTTATCTCCGCTCCCCCGCGCTGCGAAAAGACCCTGGTTGTGGCTGGTCACGTGTTTCAAGGGCAAAAATATAACTTACTGGGGCTGGGTTATTTAGAAACGTGGCTAAACTGAACACGAAAAGACAATGTTTTTATAATGGCTTATTTTATTCTGACAAGACAAGGTGTACGTTTTATAACTGTCAAGAAAGCCAGACTCAGAGTGCCTGCCCAAATCGATGTTTAGTTACGTCAGTTTACTCAGTGCTGTGCGATGCTGTAAACTGTATGTAGAAACAGAAGTCGCCGTCCTGAACTTGAAGGCCGCTATGTCTCGATTGGCTTTTTGAAATAGTAAAATACGTGTAAATCTCTCCGGTTGAATAGCGCCTTGGGTTTTATTCGTCGAAGTCTACCCGAATACACCTCCAATTTTTCGTTAGTCGCTTTGTGTCCCGCCGCTTTGCCTTTGTTGTTTTTTATGTGCCAACTGTCAATGTTTTCAAGCGTTTCGTTGCGCGCGTCTCACTTTTTGCGTTTATACGAAACGGTTGCCTAAAAAACAAAGACAATATCAGTAAACTATATGAACATTTATAGAATACATGATCAAGGTGATATTTAAAGGTAATACAAATGTGCCTGAGTTGTTTAAGGAGTCTGAACGGCGAAGTAAACATATTTATTAAAATATATTGAACTCAGTTGAACGGTGGTCATGCCATAATTTGGATCTTTCGGAATTTAACGTTTATAACGAAGTATTTTCCATAATTTAGGAAACATAGAACGGTATAACATTCGCGCTGCGGATTCAGTGGTGAGTTTTGGCTGTAATTCTGTAAAATACAGTGACAAGAAAAACATTGAACAAGCAACAACGTTCAGCGGGCGATATAATAATACTGTAAAATGTTAACTGATAGGTAGACAACTTTAGTGAAATTGAGGCTAGCAATTAACATTTGACAACATGAGCTTGTGGCTCCTTTTATGAATTATGATGAATGTTATTAAATAAGGTTGGCTCAGTTTAAAAATAAGCAATATAGTTCAAGTATAAGTGCCTACTTTAATACACCGGCCCGCCGCTGCACGTTACGAAACGGCATGAAATTGTTGTATGCGATGTAGAAATTAAAGAGTGGGTAAATGTGATGAACTAACCTCTTGGACTTTCTAAAGCACAGAATAAGAATGTAAAGCCTTGTTGACAGCTGCAAGCCCAAGGTGTTGAATCTGTATATGAATTCCGCGAGCGTTGGCCGTTGCAAGAGATGCAGTGGGATAATTTCCACACTTTCTTTCGAATGGAGGTTCAAACGATTGTCAACCAAAATAATTTGTGAATTTCGCATAGTCTTGATTCAGTTGATTGTAAGTAAATTTAAATCCGCTTACTGTAAAATTTAAAATCTTCAGGCTGCTAATATCAGATCGCTGATGAGTGATGACTGTAGAAATCCATTCGAAGAATATAGAATCTCGCTGCTCGTCGGATTGAACGACGGAAGGCTTTTGTAGAAGTTCAGAATTGTAATTCAATAATACCAGGTTGTTATCCATGGAGTGTTTAATTTGCGTAATGAGCTTTCCTCGATATTCAGAGCTCGATATTGTAAATATTCTTGATTCGACGTACTGCGACAAATTTTCAAAACAACCACCCGACCCTGACAAGAAAAGTTTGTTATCTCCCATATTCTTTGAGACACGTGACCAGCCCCAACTAGGGTCTTTTCGCAACGCGGGGGAGCGGAGATAAGACCCTGGGTACGAGGATGGACTACGGCATAACTAAGCTATCTGAGCCGGCAGTCAAACTTCTGCTTGAGACTGTCACGGAACTTGTAGAGAATGCTCTACACTACAGAGTGAAAACGATGAATATTTGTTGAAGACGATCTGTTGCGATTTGACAAAGAAACTCTAATCGTGTGGTTTCCTCGTGGGTCAAGAGTTTTCGGCGCAGATATTTGGCAAGACATTACATACATTGGGATATCGACGCGGAGGCATATATTCCTCAGTATGCTAAAGCTGTTTCTTGAAAGAAAGTTAAGAAACGTTGTATTGCTTTAATAAGGTGAGTGGATACTATCTTATCTTTAGTTCCTCAGACTTGTGCAACCGTGAAAAGTAGAGCTCTCGAGTATATTTGTGAATAATTCATAATTATTGAGATAATGAGATGTGTTACAAATATAAGTAAGTAATCCATCACTGAATATTATAATTAAATCTTACTGTAGCCGAAAGTTTGTAGCAATTTTAGATCAATAGCAACAGAATGTAAATCATTTTTCAAATTTAAAAAAAATTGTAAAAAAATTAATTTATTAAAAAAAGGCAGCAATCAGGTTTATATATTATTTCATCATATATATTATATGTGAAATAGTAAAATGTACTTTAAGCAAATACAATTTTCTAGGCTATATCCGAGCTAGCATATTCATCTCTTCTCTATACCAACAATGTTATATTATGTTAATATGACAGTAAATACCTTCTTGGGCTTATTATGCAACCTCGATAATTTAGATGTTGTGTAGTGACAGTACTCGAGGGGGTATATATTGTGCATAGTTTGTTAATTATTAATGTATACACCAAACAAGCAAATTTTGAATTTTGCTTTCTTGTAGATTCCCCATCATTGTAAATTATTATTTTCTTCTTTCATATCTATTTGTACTATCTATATTATCTTACAATGAAATAAAGTATTTATATATACAGTATATATATATTTCTGGGGGGAAAAAGAGGAAAAAAAGTACTTGGTAGTTACTAGTTATAGTGTGTATAAGTATGACTTGGAATGATGTAGAGAGGTGAGCTTCTCTATATGTCCATGAAATGTCCCATATGTTCTTTTGATACTAAAATGACTTCTAATCAGACAGTCTCTGGCTGGATAGAGGTATTAAGGCAAGTATCTGGTGCTTCAAAACCAGTATAAAAAGGTATTAGTTAAGATGACTAGGATGATGTAGAGAGGTGAGCTCCTCTATGTCCATGAAATGTCCTATATGGTCTATTCATAATTATTCTTCCAATCAGACAGTATCTGGTGCCTCAAAACAGACAGATCAGGGTAGATAAGGGGTAAAGTATTAAGTAGTTAAGAATTAAGATGACTAGGATGATCTAGAGAGATAAGCTCCTCTATGCCCATGAAATGTCCTATAATTATGGTCTATTCATAATGCTTCTTCTAATCAGACAGTGTCTGGCTAGTATGTGTTAAGGCTAGTATCTGGTGCCCCAAAACCAGTTTGCAATTGACCTTACAAAATATGTCGGAGCCTTGGCTGTCCATGTTGGATTCACTGTACAACAGTGATTCATAGGCATGCTGATGAGCTCTGACATGGAGCAAAACAGTCCTAAAAAGTTGTCTCCAATAATGATAAAAAAATACAAAAGCACAAGTCCTTAAAAATCATAAAATGTTGTTTAAAAAACACAAGTTAAAACTGTAAGATTTTGCTAAATAGTCTTGCCAGAATGCAGGAAATGCCATTTCAGGGAACCAAATTTTAAAAAATTTCCGGGAGGCCATGCCCCCGCACCCCTTAGAAATAATATTTCCGGGTTTTGACGTACTCTGAAAAATTCCTGGATCCGCCCCTGTTCAAAGGAATACAGTTAAACGATTTTCTTGTATTACCTTTACCACTAACGTATCAATCACTTTATCCATTGTTTCTGATCAATAATCAATTCAAAATCTGCCAATATTTATCATAACATGTACTTATACATAAGCGACGGTATCCATCTGTATAACTTTTTTTCCATATACACAACATTGGTCACTTCAACAATATCATCTTTGGCGGCTATTTCATCGGGATAGTAGGATGAGGTCCCGTTTGTGTGGGTCATCGAACGACCATACGACACCTTACAATCTTGACATGGTAAAGTGATTTTGGTGCATGGTTTTGGACCGCTAAGGGTATATAGCGTACAGCTACTGGTTGGATTCCGGGCGGATAATAACGCACCACAAGTTAGGCAAACCGTCACTGGAGGTGCAATGAAACCACCGTAGTTCATCTTTCCTTTTTTGGTGAGACGTTGTAATGCCTCGTCGAACTGTCGACCATATTGATTTCCCAATACAGAAAAATCACGCACGAATTCTTCAACGATACCAATGATCTCCTCCAACAGCGGCGCTGTAAGCTTCTTCCCTGGATTCTTGCGTATTAACAATTTCGAATATGACATTCGAACGACTGTTTTTACGTCTGGCAAACACTTGGGGGACATGTGAATCGCAGCCATGATCCACATCACAGTGTCGAACCCAAACATAAAAGCCAGCAGACCAGCAACATCAAAATGAACGTCTTTCCGGCGCATTCTTATGGCTTCTGACACCTTCTTGACACTGAGTTGACTATTAAAATTATTTATCATATTTAAAAGCTCTTTCACTTCCCGAATTTCGTTCAATATGGCTTCTGGCGAAAAGACGACTCTTGCTCTTTTCGACGCCATTTTGACTGACTCATTGCGGTCACATTTATAGGTATCAGTCCTCCACCGGCCACTACGCTACTACGCGGCCATATAGAATAACTATTTGCTAATCGACTACGTAACTACGGGTAGTTGAACCGTAGCAGAAAAAAATGCAATCATAAAATTCGCCTCTCATGTTATATTCTGGCAAACCCCTCTGAAGAAAGTGTTTCAATGTCTTTCGAACAGCTTACCGAACGGTTTCTTCATTCAAAGCATCATTTACTCTATCCAGCTAAGGTTTGGGGGGGGGGGGGGGGGGAGCTAGAGTCATTTACACACTCTTCGCATGCCAAACTAACAACAGGACTGTCTCCAACAGGTTGATTAACTGCGTTTTCTTCAAATACGATAACACTTTCGACTATATGCTTTGATTTTTTTGGACCAAGAAATAAATATTTTAGACTGAATACTTTGAATTCTGCCTTATGAGACGACGCGACGCTGTACATTCTCCATGGTTACACCAACGCCTCGCCTAAACTTGCCCATGCATTAATACCCCATAAATACCCCATTAATACCCCATATGCAAATCCGGTTATGTTTTAGCCATTAGTAATTTTAATGACTTTTCCCTTATGTGTTCTGCACGTGCGAGAATCTTATAACATACTAGATCATATAGCGACGAATGATTTAACCAAGCTCTGTAATTTTTCAAAGTGCTTGGTCAGCGATTCTTCTAAGTGTACAATAACGATTCGCTACCATTCAAGGCGACTCTTTTTAACTTCATGCGGTTCCTATATGTATAAACATCACAAAAGCGACACAAATATCTAATATAATATTCAAAAGCGACCCAAATATCTAATATAATATTCATATATAAGCATTTCATTGCTATGTGCCGATACGTTTTTTCTGAGCTCACGGCTTTTCGGATTGATTCGTACATATCTTAAGTTCAGCTTCTCAAAGTGATTCTTCGCAGAGGCGGATCCAGAGGGTCGCTATCGTTGCTCAAGCAACGGTCAGAATTTCCAGATTAATTTATTCAGTCTTTTGGCGAGTATTTTTGCGCACCAACATCTTTAAAATTAACATATTCAGTCAAATATTATAATTTTTAGTGCCTGACCACGTTAATAAAATTCGCAATCACTTAAGGGGCGATACGCGATTATTTGCGCGAGGAATGCCGTGAGTTGCGTGTCTATTTTTGCGCGCCCATATTAAATCCGCAACCCGAGAACACCTGAGCCTACCTAATTAAGCCTGTGTAACGGCCCTCATCTTTGGGTACTGACATAGTTAGCATCAGCTAAACGTGACTATGCAAATGGCGGGAGCAACGGTTGATGCTAAATTTGGTAATAATTCCATGTCCTACATAACCCAAGTACTTCATGAAAGCCTTACCCCAACACACAACCTAACCTAAGGATAGCAATTCGTGTAAATAGGACATGGACGTATAACCCTAAATTCAGCCTTTTCTGAGCAACAGCAAAGGATGCTGACCAATCAAATGATCAGATTCAGTATGCTGAGCAACGATGAGCAACGGTAGAGAAATAAGCCAATCACGTAGCTATATTTTTCGGGTCTCCAGTGATGCTTAGTAAGAGTGTACTCACCGACTATCACTCGTTCATTGTCGGTGTTTCTACTGTTTAATATTTTCAGTTCATGACTTCGAACAACGCTTAATTACAACGATTGTTTGATGTATTTGATGGGAGTTATTCATCTGCGATAAAATAGGATCTAAATGTTTCTTTGTGTTATTAAAGTTCGCGACGCGGTCGCGCGACGGCGACGCCAGTTTACCCACATCCAGGAATCGCACTACCAAAAACCACTACGAGTCTGCAGTAAGGTTAGCGTATTAAATGCTTATGAATAATATATATTAATGCTAATCAGCCAGGGCATGTTTAATTATTACAACTACACAACCCAGTTAATGTAAATGAGTATGAGTATAGATAGTATCAATGTCTGTCTGATATTTAAATATGTCTCGGTTTAAAGTAAGTGTAAATCTTGGTGATTTATGAGAACAGAGTGGTTGTTCTGTTTAATACTAAGCTATAGCTTTATACATTTCAGTCTGGCTAGTACTTCTATTTTTGATCTATAAAGCAGAGTCTGCTGAGATAATGTATATTGTATGTATTTTTAGTATAAACCAGCTACTCCAGTTAGATAAATTTCCACAGAATGTTAATACTGGACTATAAAAGAAGCGAGTAATTATACAAATTCTGCTTTCTGATTGGCTGAGCTACTCACTGTCTATTGATAATAGACCACTAGTAGCAAGAGTCAATTATTCACAAATGAAAAACAATGGCAGAAACTTGCAAATTTGTCGAGGTATAAATACTGTGTCCAACTTCAGTACCCTGGTTTATGCAGGAATACTAGTTGCCAACAATTAGACAACTTGCCCTCATTGTTTATGAGCGATAGTCATTAACTCGAGCTCACAGACAACTCGGGCTCATTTGGTTAATTATTAGTATTAATTACTTATACAAAGTGTGTCCTGATTTTGAAATTTTCAATATGTTAATAAAATGCTGTATGGTATTAATGTGGAATAATATTGAACCCTTTGTTTACCAGGGGTTTTCTTTTGCTAATAGAAATATTATCTGGTTTTAGCCATCTAAAATCACTGTAATTAAAAACTTGAAAGTTCTGTTGGTAAATAAAGGATTAAGCAATTCTTGGCTGAGTAAAGCGGCTGAGAAAACAAAAAAATTATGTATACTGTACATGTACATGTATATGATCACCAAGGAAATGTACATGTACTTAATATTGTGTTATTTGCAGTGCTGCAACCAAAAGCACAGGTCTTCACATATTTTTATATACAGTACAAACCTAATCATCAAGCTTGTTAGTGAAGAAATTTACTGTGATTTTTTTTTTGTTTGAAGCCATTTTGCAGGCTTTCATTGCAACATAAGTCGAGCAATTTATATTTTTAATTATTGGATAATTGTTATTAATGAATCATACAATAATTTATTGCTCTGGTGAGTCCTAATTTATTGAATACAAAATTAACTGCCTTCAGTTAAGTTAGTTTTACAGAATTACAGTTGTAAACATAAATTAATTTTGAATAAATAATATTAAAGCTTTTTATAGTATAATTATGTTGTGTTAAGTTTTATCTTCTAACACCCATATGTTTAACTGCCAAATTTCTTGATGTGCTGCTTATCCAACACAAGTATTAATTCCCTCAGTTTGTGGTGTGGTGTTCAAACTACTATACACTTTGCTGATGAACTATGAACTATGATATAATGCCCTTCACGATCTGGTTCTTTTTACAAATAAAAGTAAGTCTGGGGGTAATTTAGTAGTTATTGATTTAGTCATATAAGATTAATTTATAGTATTGCTTCCATACAAGATAGTATGTTATATATAAAATTTCCAAAAATATATACAGTACTTTGCAGTTACCAGCTGATCATTACTCACTTACTGTGAATCCGTTGTCGAGTTGGAGCTAATATTTTTGGGTCATGTAATTTTTAATTTTTTTTTAAGGCTACCCACTTCAAATCACTCTCAAAATGCGGGAAATGCGTTTTTAGAGGTCCTAATTTTCAAAATTTTCCGGGGGGGGATGCCCCCGTACCCCCCTAAATGGGTGTTCGAGTTAAGTTATCTCACCAGATTCAGTAATTTAGAATGTTCGAAACCCACTATATTCCTCTAGACAAGATTTAGGATAAAAATATAAAGTGTGTCTACTAATTTATCTTTAATTCTTTGTAAAGAACGTCTATTTTGTCTTGAGTTTATTGTACGCATGCTCTGTATGCTTACATGTCCCACAAGTGTTAACTGGTAGTAGGATAAAGTGTATACATGAAAAGGTAATTACTATTACTTATAAGGAATATAAGTCGAATGCCTTTTGATGACGTGACTTCGGGAATCAGTCGGTGAGCTATCGGTTGCGATGACGTATTACACGGGGGGTTGGATGAAAGCTAACGATAACGATGCATAAATAATAAGCTGTATGACGTAGCGAAAACCAGGGGGTTGAGTAACAGCTAGGGTTTAGGGGGGGAAGTTAGGGTTACTACGTCCCAAAGGAGCCTGAGAAATAATGACGTAAGCATAAATAATGCGATTAGAGTTAGGAGGTCCCAAAGGAGCCTGAGAAATAATGACGTAAGCATTAATAATGAGATTAGGGTTAGTGTGTCCTGACGGAGCCTGAGAATGAATGACGTATGCATAAATAATGAGATTAGGGTTATGAAGTCCTGAAGGAGCCTGAGAATGAATGACGTATGCATAAATAATGAGATTAGGGTTAGTAGGTCCCAAAGGAGCCTGAAAATGAAAGACGTATCCATAAATAATGAGATTAGGGTTAGGATGTCTCAAAGGAGCCTGAGGAGGATATTGACAGAGCTCATTAAAATTTCAATTTACCTAATTAATTATGAATCAGCCACAGTGGGGGGTATCACTACTTATAGATATAAACATTAGTTTCGTACATGCGCAGAAGGGAGTGTAATGCACCTTTAAATGGAATTGTCACAATTTCATTTACCTCCTACACTCGTTCTGACAAACCGTAATCCGGCAGATAGTTTTCATGCAGAAATGGAAACGTCAACTATAGATGTATGTTGAAGATAGGCGGGAATAATAACAAGCCCAAGCAGCGACAAACAGCTATCATATTACTCTGTACTGGACCCATAGAAATAATAGACCTAGAATTCGGGCTCTGTCACGTGACAGGGGTCCAATGGAAATTTTATTTTGCCATTATAAACCCGCCAATTTTAATTTTGCAAGGAGTTGGTATATTTAACAGTTATACCATGAGCTCGAGTCGTATATGAGCTCATAGCCAACGAGGCGCTTCGCCGAGTTGGCTATTAGTTCGTATACGACGAGAGCGAATGGTATAACTGTTTTATTATATAGCCAAGCACTGTACAAGAGACAAAATTACATGCAGCGAAATGTTTCAAACGACAAACTTCCGGCATAGGCAACTAATACTTCCGCCATGCGTAATGATGCATTCACATAGAGTTTCTCGCTGAGCTGTTCGGTAAACAGCTTTGAAATGTTGCATAAATGTTGCTCGAGAGGCAAAAAATGTGTTAAGCAGATCAACAAAAAAGATTAAAAGGTACCTTTATGAAGTCAAAAGGTGGGTCAGTTGTTTATATTAGCGTTGCTGTCGTGGAAAAGGTTTTGACTTCATGCAAAAATGAAACTGAAACACCTTCGGCAGTGAAACTAAATTACTTAGTTGGTTGTTTTTGAAAAAGAACATGCTTTTTACTACTCCAAATGCTTATCTAAATAAAAAATGTCTCTTTACTGGTGATCTCCTACGAAATGTGTGTTGTAAGCTTGATTTTAACTGTGAGTTTCTTTGTTTGGCAACAAATTAATATCAACCCGTTAATTTAGTCAGGTTTTTGAAGTAAAAATACGTAATTTTTAGGTGAATTTTACCATTTACCATGCTAAATTGTGTATTTGTTAATGTATGTTTACACAATGTTGTTTTTTATACATTGGTTTGAGGGTGTTGATGTTTTTCTGTATAAAAATCCGTCAATTTCAACTCTTTTCGGCAGTTTAAAAAACATGCCGCCATCTTGTTTTTCCTCTACTAGTAGGATATGAGCTGATAGCCTGGTAGTAGGGAACCAATCAGATTACGCAAAAGCTCATTTGGGCAAGGCCATGAAAATTTGACATTACAATGGTACCACAGAAAGAGAAAGTCTAAGAAATGTTCTGAAGAACTACAAACAAACACCTCATCCAGCAACCGGTGTTGCACGAGCAACCACGCTCTTTCGACATGGACAACGTCTGGATTTCCCAAGAAAACACTCAACAGAAGATGACGTAAGGAAGGCAAGAGAAACAGACCAAAAGTGGAAAACGGAAAACGATAATCAAGTGAACTCCTCTAAATACAGAAAGAAATCTCTTTTACAAATCGGCGACATCGTACTGATCAGAAATTACAACAAATCCAGGAAGTTCGATACTCTCTTCCTCCAAGAAGCATTCAAGATCGTCGATATAAACAAAGAAGGAAATAAAGTCACTGTGCAACAAGAAGGAAGTGGCCTCACTCTGTGCCGCCACCCGGATGACATCAAATCGTTTAAAAATCGACCGGACGAACCCCAAGACGAACGCGAACGTATCGAAGATCCAGAAATCCGATGACCAGAAGACGCGGAGGATAAAGACGATGACAGAAGCTACTGTGTAGGAAATAAAGATGCAACACCCCCACTGAGACGTAGTCAACGAAACAAGACACGCATCCCAATATACACATAGACACTAAACGTTTACAGACAGTATTTCACTGTATCTAGTTAAGAATAGGGGACGATGTATTGTTGTATATATTGTATATAAATAACATATGTTGCTGTTATGGATAATACGGGACAAGAGGTACATTTGAGGATAATGAAAAAAGAGCGGAAAAGAGAGAAAGGAGAAGCAAACGCGAGAGAGAGACAGTTTAATTAGGCATAGGCATTCTGATAGTATAAATAAAAACCAGTTTATATTTATACCCTCATGCAAAACTTGAAACTCAGAAATTGTCTGCATCGAAACCTGTTGAAAAGAAAGGAAAATAGTTAGATACGTAAGGGAAACTATGAGAAAAAAAACACGGATTTAAGATGTCAATAATAGATGATGTCGAAAAGACTGTGATGTACTTATGACAGGCGCATATACATATTTTATATTTCACAAATCTCCAGCCAGAAATCCCTATTAGTACTAGATTAAAAAACAACAACAAGACACTTACTGTCTCCTTGAGTAATCCTCCACATTCAGTATAAATCACTTGTACGGTGTGACAGATTGGCAAGTGGGAATCATTGAAATATATTAATGTAAACCATTCGTGAAGGCCACTATCGCTATCATCGCCATGTCTACATCCAGAGTTTGATTTTCGAAATGTTTTGTCGAAGGATATTGCACTTCACATACCTTTATGTTTAAATTCACTAATCCAGTAAGTTTCCTGGTGAAAAAAACCCAAGAAAATCAGTGCTAAAATATATCCATCGTTCACTCCCCAACATCACCAAGCACGGCCATGTTATAAACTGTTAAAAAGTCCTGTGGAGAGTTCCTATTGCCCTTATAAATCCGTCATTTTGTTCCGATAATTTTATGACTGACCAGAGAGAGGAGCCCGCATTCTAGGTATATTATTTCTATGGCGGGACCGCAAGTCCTCGAGGTTTATGATCATTTCGAATTTGATGAAGAAACGATCCAGCTAAAGTCCTTGAGAAACTAAAGGAGTATTGCAACACGTGGCAAAATGAAGTTCTTCAATCATTTCGTTTTTGAAAAGTACCTTTCCAAGAGCCTTTCGACACGTTTCTAACAAAGTTATACTCTTATGCTGAGTCGTGCAACCTCAAGGAGAAAGAAAGAATGATACGAGACAAAATAGTTTTTAGTGTAACCAGTAAGCAACAAGAACTGTTATTACTAGAGAGTAATTTAGACTTAAAGAATGCAGTAGAAGAATGCAAAGAAAGAAATTACCTAACCACTGTCGACTATTACTCAGGCTTCATAGAAGTTGACCGCCTAACCACCGCGATCATCAACAAGCTCAAAGGACACTTTGCAAGATATGGAATACCAATCTAAATGGTAAAACGTATGACTGGAGAAGAGGAACAGTGCGTGCTAGACCCAGTGACAGGTGATATATCATTGAGGTAAAGGACTGGGTGTACAACAGAAACCGACTACATATACGTCATACGACAAGCAACGTCAAACCGGATCACAAAAAGACGGAGACTTGACGACCGAAGATGAGCGTAAAGACAACATGACACAAGCGGATATATAAGCAAGACCACGACGAGTTCGAATTGATTGAAAGACTATAAAAAACATACAATATATATATATATATATATTTCTAAAACTCATTAATAATTCATGAGGAAAACACAAAGAAAATCCATGTTTAATGAGTGTCTGTATATGTGATACAGATTCCTCTTGATTTACATAAACCTTAGCTTTGATTTACTCGACTTAGACAACGTTTTTTTAGAAAAATTACTACGCCAATGAACTAATTACAGAATTCGTGTCCGTTCTGTAAATAGTTTATATATATTTATATATATATATATATATATATAAATGGTTAAATCAACCGTTCGGAATGTTTCCCAAGCCGCTTGAATCATTGACTATATAGAACTGTATGAACCTGCAACTTGAAGTGCACAAACGCATGGAAGTTAAACAGTCTCTAACGGTTTATAGTTTAAAAGCAATGTTTAAACTGTTTGAACAAATGCCCAATCTGGCTTGTGTTTCGACGATACGAACCATTGGGTTTGGCTCACGAATCAATCTTGCTTTGTTGAGTATCTGAAATGGTGTTTTTTGCGTCATGCAGTGGATAGTAAACACTGTCAGTCTGGCCTAATAAAGAAAACCAAAAGGCGAACAACCAGGTTGTAGACGCCATATTCGTACAAACAAACAACGAGCAAACAGGGTCGTTAGCATGAACTAAATCGTATCTATAGTGTGCTGGGTAGGGATTGTTATAGTTTAATTAATAATTTAATCAACACCTGGGCAAGCACTCCTCAACAAACGCTAATAAACTCTCTATAGCTTAAATGGTCATTCAAACGGCAACATCATAAAAATAGATACGCATGGCGTACGTGCGGATACTGGTATTTATTTGGTTCACTATAATAAATACCAGTATCCGCATAAATTGAATATTGTAAACTGTTCACTAAACCATACTAAATATTAATCCTTTAAAAGTTTTGTGGGACCACTACGTAAAATATGCTAAGCTTTCGGCATGTTCACTCAAGCCTTCATCAGCGCTATAACAATAAGCTGTAGGCCCACGTCATTAATAAACTAAGCTTTAAAAACGTCGTTTATAAGTTGCTTACGTGCGCCAACAACTTATTTTTATTGCTCTGATGAAGGCCTGCGTGAAATGCCGAAAGATTAGCAAATAAATATTTTACGTGATGTTTCCGGAAAACATATCTACATACTTAATATATTAGATAATCTGGTAAAATATTAGCATTTATTTTATAAAATAGATTAGTTTATTAATTTTCCAGCCATTAATAAAATCGATAATCTCTCATGTGTGTGTTTAATCACGATAATCTCACATGTGTCGATTATCATATGAAACGCATTAGAGTGTACTGCGTATTTTTTGTGAATCAATAGGACTATTTTTTATGCAATACATTTTTGCTCACTTGTGAAATATCGTGGTTAATTAACAATAATCATTAATGTTCAAATGCCCTCTTTTTAATTCTAGCTTTTACCCAAACTCCAAACAAATCCCTATTCCGAACCGTAATTCTATTCCAAACTCAACATTAATAGACTATGGGGATTGATTCGATTCTACAATGATGAACACACATTTTGAATTTAAACTTCTCCTTGTACATGTATATTTAAACGGATAGTTACGACATCATGACCGAGCGCTCTATAGGTCAACATTTGAAACAATTGCGGTATAGTTATAATAACACTTTGTGTGATTTTATTTCGCGAAGCTGAAATGACTAAATACGAAAAAGTATATTGTATGTAATTGTGTACTGATCGTGCATGTACTTTACTATGAAATAACAGTAAATACATACATAAAAACCTAAATAAGTAGTGGTACTATATGTAAGTATAAGGTTTAGAAACTAGTCATTTTGTTTTTTTACAAAAATTATGAAGAAAGCGTTGTTGGGTACCAAAGCGATTTCGCAACTAAATCACCTTCTGTTGTTCGCTTATTTACGAGTACTGAAATTCTCAGCAGGATGTGCTGCAGTTCATCCCAAAGCTTGCAGAATCTTTTTTGCATTGTTTTTTTACTCGCGTAAGTGAATTCCATGCATGGCAAGATTTTCACCTTCACTGGGCTTACAGACACATTGGTTGCCTAATGTTTCCGATGTGCTCTAGTTAAGTTTATCTTCATTTATTCTATAGGTTATCGCCTTGTCTACCGTAAGGATAATCAGGCAGCTTACTCTACTTCTTCACTAGTTTCTCCGTGGATGAACGTTTATTTAGGACGTTACGTTCTGGGCGTTTGCATGAAGTTCAGTTATCGTTTCCTGGGCAATTTTTCCGAATTAAAGTTGTCAATTCAGGCAAGAAATACGACGGAAGAAGTGTTGTGGAAAGTGAAGAACCAGGAAGAAACTTCACTGTGGAAACAGGGACAAGTTTTTCTGGGTTTTCTCGAAGTTGAAAAGAGGGTAAGATAGCAATATAGGTAAAGGACTTATTTTTGACAAACTTTTCTGGTTGCTCGGACTTCGACAAAAAATTTACTTGCTAGATAATTAACAAAATTGGTGGGCTTAAGGTGGCTCCCTACTGTTTCTTCAAAAGTGGAAACATTTAAAGATTCAACCTCAGAAACTGCTCATGAGTATTTTGGAAAAGGGTGAAACTAACATAATGCATATAGAGTAACGTTCAGGGCATAAAATATTGTTAACAGATAATGTGTTTCAACCGGTGCTATGGCAACTGTGACGTCTCAAAATGGCCGTAAATTTACATTCAATCCAATTTATTTTGAAAACTAGTTCGTGCCATCTAATTTTTTTTGAAAAATAGAAAACCGTAATTGGATCTACAGAATTTGTTAAAATTTGGCTTTTGATTACCTAAATTTAAAGAAATGTTTTAAGGCAAAATAATTGGAGGTCAACAAACTCGTTTTTGAAATAAATTGAATTAAATGTAAATTTACGGCCATTTTGAAACGTTACTGTTGTCATAACAACGGCTGAAACACATTACCTGTTAGCAGTATTTAATGACTTCAACGTTATTATATGCATGACGTTAGTTTCATTCTTTTTCAAATTATTAAATATTCATGAGCACTTTCTGAGGTTGAAAGTTGCATATATATTTTTTCAACTTTTGAAGGAACAGTCGAGAGCCAACCTAATAGAAGATATTTCTCTTTTATTCAGAGCTAAGATATATCCCTGCTAAATAATTTAATGGAGCTAGGTGATCGAATTAAAGAGGGTATAGATATATGTCTTTACAACAATATTTACTCTTTACTCGGATAGATCGGAGTGTCGAAAAACTTTCAGAACCAGAGTATAATAGACGGTCTGGACTTCTAATTGTTATGAAAGTTCACAAATTCACAAAAAAAGTTCACAAAAATTGTTATGAAATTTCACAAACTTTCAGAGCCAGAGTATAATAGACGGTCTGGACTCCTAATTGTTATGCAGTAGAACACGGAGAGAGTGTGCAAGTTATAGCTGTGTAGCTCAGCCAAAGAGCTGATTGGTTTAACCCGGTTTCCATATAATCGTCGACAATGTCCGTTGATAACCAACGATCCAGAGCAATCGACGGTGACCTTATTAAAACACTTTTAGCGACCCAACGGTCGTGAGCAATTATAAACGATCGCGAGCGATCATTTAGATATACAATCGCGCGATTGAGCAATCAAACGGTAGTCAGTTGAAAAAAGAATATATTATCTATCATTCAGGCAAAGCACCTCAAAGTGTGTGTGTTAGAGTCGTTGCCATTGTCCTTCTTGGAAAATTTTGTAAACCAAAAAACGATGCTTTCTTTGTTTATTGTACTGGTTGAGCTTTATTTTTTTAAGATATAGAAAAACTAATCGATCTATTTGCAGCAACAAGACCCCGCCAGTCTCCTTCTTTGGAAAGCGTGTTTGTGTGAGTCGTCGATGCGCGTACGTCATATAGACTTTCACTGGTTCAGTGACCAATTTGACCAATGGTTCGAGATCTGATATAACGTCTGCTGAATCATTTGGAAGCACGCTCTCGCATGCAATAAACGCGAGCGATCATATGTTCCATTCCATTACGTCCGCTTTGACCGAGCGGATGGGGCGTGCTTTATTTAGTTCGCTTTGGAAGTTGAATTTTCCAACTTTCAAAGCTCGCTCCGCCCGCGCGGGCAGAGCGGACGTAATGGAAAACAGCCTATATGGAAACAATTCCAGCGATTGCTAGCAACTCACAGCAATCGTTCGTTTTAACGATTCCAGCGATTTGACGATCAATAGCAATTATACCGGCGATTATATAGAAACTAGTCTTTACAAATAAAATACTACTTCCAGATGACACATCAACTTAATAGTAAAAGGCTTGCTACTTGTTTTAATATTCATTAACTGGATTTCCTCCTCTTTTAAATGTCGAATTGTCAATTGACAAGGATCTTTATAATGCTTTAGAAGGCATATTTTTAGTATAGTTATTATCGCAACCACACTCCCTGCACTGTAAAGTTGGTGCACAAGCTTAGAACAACCACCTCCTAACCAAGTCACAGCCACTACCGATGTAACAGGATCGGATGTCCAAAGCTTTCATTCGGTGGATTCCGAGTTCTTTCTGTAACGAAATGTTTAATAATTCTTCGAAGAAAAAAAAAAACACGTGAAAAATGAGTAAAAATCTTGCCTTTCTTAGGTCCCGTTCACACTATACCGGATAACTTTTGTGCCGGCACGAAAACCATACCAGATAAGCCTTCTGCACACACACAAAACGCCTCTTCCGGCACAATTTCTGTGTCGGAGCGCGGCTGCACCGCTCTGATCTCGAAAGAGGTGCATCTTTTATCGGATAGGTTTTTGTGCCGTTTCAGATCCAGTGTGAACGAAGATCGAAATCGTTTCGTAAGTAAATATAATTAATAGAATAGAGCTTGATGATTGGTTGCATCACGGGTTGTATCATACGGCATAATTATTTGCCGTTTTGTGCCGGCGGGAAAGCCTATCCTGTATAGTATGAACGGCGCCTTAAAATATATACACCAACAAGTAGGATTTTACTAAACGTTTCAAAATATCAAAGGATAATAATAGAGGTTCGACTGCATGTCAAACCAACCGACAGAAGAAGAACCCTAATGCACTTACGTGTGACGTCTTCGACTTTTTCTTTCTATAAGATCTCAGTTATCGGAAAGGGGTTGAAGTATAATTTTTGCTATTAGACGAGAACGAATTTTAAAACATTATTTATTATTTTCTTAAAATTCGGACCACCCTCAGGAACTTGTTAAAAAGATAATAAAACAAAAATAAAAATAACAAAAATAAGTTTTGGGAAAATATAATTTAATTTACAAACGTCTTGTGATATCTTTAGGGTGATAAATATTTACATGATATAAGGACGCGGGGGTAAGTAGGCAAAGGCAATAAAGAACAGTGGCCGAAATTAAAATAGTGCTAAAGGAAAAGATAGAATATTGTTATTGAGAGAAGGGTTCACTTGCCAGGTAAATGAAGTTTCCTTGATGAGAACATCAAGTTCAGATTTCCCGAAGCTAAAATACAAAAATCAGAAAAAATATATAGGATGGTCATTATTCCTAGCATGAGCCAATTGACGACTCGAAGCGGGGAAATCGGAAGTGTTTTCCCTGTGAGGGCCGAAATATTTTTTTTCTCAGAGGAAATGGCCAGTTATCATTCATTTATCTATTTACTAACATCGCTTTACATAAAACTATTAGTCCTGCGCTAAACGTCGCAAAATAGACGAATTTAATCCAGACGAGTTTAATTCTCGTCCGGCCCGATAGTCATCCGCTACCAGTGACGGATCGGGGACGGATCACTTTGATTTGTTGTGAACCTGCGAGGTTTTGACCGAAATTACCCCCTTAGGGCTTAAAACGATCCTGAATGATCCCTTTTTAAAATGAAGCCTTTATAACGATATGCCATGAAGTATTAACCGAGCTCTAATCTGAATTCCGGGCTGTTAAAATCCCGTGAGCATCATTGCGTATGGACAAGAAGAAAATGGCTTTTATTTGTCAATATATAAGCGAAACAAACGAAAATTTAGGCTCTAACAACTCCGAAAGTAAGTATAAGCATTTGTTTGTTGTAATTATTTCGTAGATTAGCAATAATTTGGTAAAATTTGACGAAAACCATCTCGGCCGATAGGCAATTATCGAACAAAATTTGCCAAGAGTTGTCGGCGAGATGTCAGCGAGTTGTCGGCGTTGTAATGGCAAACAGGAGTAAATATCACTCAAAATAACTTAAAATCTGCATAGCTGACTTAAATAAGTTATGCGATCGCGCGCGGGCGCACCATGGGGGGTTACAATGGGGGGTCTCAATGGAAAATCGTAAAAAATCAATATAATATTTGCTTTTTATTGTATTTCTTCAATTTTTTCAATTTGAATTTATGAAATGCTGCTTTTCATTTTGCATGATCCAAACTTTGGTGTAAAGTCATTTCTCGTTAAATATTTAACATTTTTTTTTATTATAATAATATTAGTAATAATAGTAATTAGCATAAATTAGCATAATTTGCAAAATGGGTTATCTGACAAGACCCAAAAACCCAAAAATGGAATAGTAGAGGTAAAAACGATTCAAATGATATATTGTGGTATTATTTTTGTGTTATTATGCCATGTTAATTCACAAATTGCCAAGACCAGCTGCTGTGACTGGTTTTCGCTCTGGACAAGAATGAGTTAATTGTTTGAATTTTATTCGACGAAACTGCGACGTATAACTCAATTAAATTCGACACATGAATTAAATTCATGTCGGCAAGTAAATTTGTCTGAGTCAGACGGATAATGCGACGATCATGCCTGTTCGAGTTACAGGACGAATTACCGTTACGTCGAATTAAATGTTTCTCTTCTGTCTGTGACAATTCTGCGCCATATTTTCAAGAAACCCTTTTCAGGCTCCACGAATCATGCAAGTAAAAACACTTAAATTCCACTGAAATTCGACGTCTAACTCGACGTCGCATTTCCGTCGCATTGCCAACGAAGTTAATTTGAATTTAATTCGTCTGAATTAAATTCGTCTATTGTGCGACGTTTAGCGCTGGTCTTAATATTATTTCTGACCATTTTTTTTGAACGCTACTTTGTTTTATGGTTTCTCTCTAATGAGTTTGCTGAATCCCTAAATTTATACGTGACGTAATTGTGTACTTCGGGTAATTAGAAAATCCTTCAATATGGAGTTTAGAGGAGAAGCGAAGAATGTTTACTGTATTTTGTGTAAAAATTTTACTTGAGTTTCAAGATGAAACGATAAAGAAAATTACGGTGGGATGGAATAATGTTTTACCAGCATGCTAACTTATTGCCGTAAATCTCTGTTCAACCTTATACTAGCTCTCATACTCGTTTTCGAGTGCCAGATGTTGATCAGGAGAATGATCACGACAAACGATCGAAGGCCAACTACAAACAAACTTTATTTCAGAGGACGATCGAAAAAGCTTAAAAAATTGCATTCCCAATACCTTCTCTAAAACATCATGATTTTGTCAGAGGCGGATTGGGTTTAATTTGACTATTTCTACTGTTGTGCGAGTACTCACAGCGCTGATGCGTTGTCATGGCATTGCAGCTACCGCACTACGGTGCAAAATGTGCGTTTCAGCTTTTATCTGATAGTCAGTGTCTAAATAACTACATTATTGAAACAGAGTATTGAAAGAATGCCTAACAATGATTCCTAATTACAAGATCGAATTCAGCGAAAGCAGACATGCGT
Organism: Paragorgia papillata; assembly: GCA_035771165.1. Lineage (NCBI taxonomy): Eukaryota > Metazoa > Cnidaria > Anthozoa > Scleralcyonacea > Coralliidae > Paragorgia > Paragorgia papillata. Next base: position 103,051 of record JAWNZC010000031.1, on the reverse strand, counting down.
GGCGTGGTCGGCGGCTATGGGGCACCGAACGAGACTTCATTGTAAACTTTGAATATTCGTTACGTATTCATTTTATATGATAAATTAACATGGTGGACTCACAATCTGACGTAAACTTGTCAATTATGATATCCTAAAGAATGCCGTAACATATCATAAACTTTCAGATTCCAATGTGGTGTTTACTTTAGTTTATGACGTACTTGCACTTCATGATAAACTTCACTTTGACGGTAATTATGATCCCATTTCGAAATTTTCGATGCCATTTCCTATGCCTGGCCGCAAAAGAAACTGGCGGGAACTCGCGGGAAGAGTTGTAGTATTATATTTCTTTCCGAAATGTCCAAACAGTCGGAGAAGGGGTTTAAATAACAGACCAAATCTTGTTTCGTTTTTAGATTCAGATTCGAGAGACAATCCACCTCAGGAAGCAGGGGCCGCCCTAAATATATAATATCCAGACATAAAATTGTTTATCTCCGAGAGCTTCACTTTCCTTAGACGAAGATACCTAATGTGTTGGGGATTAAAGTTACACAGTCTCCTGCATTGAAAAACGAAACGAGATTTGGTCTGTCATTTAAACCCCTTCTCCGACTGTTTGACATTTCGGAAAGAAATATAATACTACGACTCTTCCCGCGAATTCCCGCCAGTTTTTCGCGGCCAGGGAAATAGCATGAAAAATCGCGCAAAGGATCATAATTATCGTCAAAGTGAAGTTTGTCATGAAGTGCAAGTACGTCACTAAACTAAAGTAAATACCACATTAGAATCTGAAAGTTTATGATATGTTACGCCATTTTTGTATGTTACCTTCTACATATATAGCAGTTTAGAATATCATAATTGACAAGTTTACGTCAGATCGTGAGCCCCACCATGTAAGTTTATCATATAAAATGAATACGTCATGAGTATTTAAAATTTATAATAAAGTCTGATTCGGCGCTCCATGCATAGGCGGCTGTACGGGCCCCTAACGTGGGCCGGGCTCCAGGGCAGTTGCCCCACCTTCCCCCTTCTCGGCGGTCCTGCCGTGGAATATCCCTAATACAAAGTTTGGCCAGTCGTTATGTAAACCGTATCGTTACACCTGTGCGAATGACAACATCAACTATGGTCCCGACTTTATGTAGCTTATGCAGGCCTGTTTATGGGAAAATGTTCCTATTTAATGTCTATGGCCATTCAAAATTCTTTAATCTCCATATGATTATCAGTATAATTCGTGCATTGGCAAAACGTCGGTTGAGAGACTACGAAAATCATTCGCTTATAATCATGCACAAGTTGTTCAAAATCGGATAACGTAACCCCGCCTTCGTTAGCAATGAATTCGAATCATTGATGCGGGAACATGAAATTCGACAATGTCAAATCAGCGCCGTATCACCCGGCGATGGAGGGGAAAAGGGCTGTCTAAACTTTCAAGAAAGCAATAAAGAGACAAGACGGAACATTGCACGTAAACAGAATCGTTCAAATGCCTGCTCAAGTACAGAGTTAGACAGTGCACGGTTAGCGGCCAATAGCCAGCTCAGTTAAAGTGGAGAACAAAAATGCAATCACCTCTAACGCTGTTACATCCTTATATCGAAAGAACGATGCGACTTGCCAAAAGTAGACAGAAGATTCAACACGAAAATGTTCTAGACAAGCTACAATGCCTATATATTGGAAATGATCTCCTAGTGCGGCAACATGCAATTCCAAAACTGATCCTTTATCGTCAAAAGTAATGTTAAATGACAATATTGTAGCACGACGACGTTAAAACAAGACGTCACGGAACCTTGTGCCCAGGGTCGCTTCTCCACACGCCATAAGACCCTCGGTACGAGGTTGGACGTCACGTCGGATTTGGAACACATTTTAAAATGTTTTCATGGCCAGAAATTTTGATCCAATTTGATACGGGCAGTCATTGCGCGCAAGATGTGGGTTTAAGGGAATTGCGCGAACTACGCACTGACCAGGCGAATCCATTTTCTTTTTGTTCTCAGGGTTGCTGGAAATGAATTACAAGAGATAAGAAATAACGATAAAGCTGGGCTAACGCTTTGATCCTTTGTGTTTTCTTTAAATTTTGCGTGAGTTTTAGCGTTATTTCGCCCGTTGCTACAGGCACTATCGTATAAATTCCTATTATATATACAACGTTCTTCCCGCCTCCTGTCTCTTCGTCTTTTTGATTTGTGGCATGTGCTTCCAATATTTGCAAAAAATGTTGTTCCCGCAACTCTTGTTGTTGTTTCTTTTCCTCAAGAAATGAGCGTAAAAGATCATTCACCATACCTCGGTCTGATATTTCTTCTACGTTTCCCGATTCCTTCCCGCGCCTACTTTTCACTTTCTCCGCGATATCGAATAAAATCATCTATCCTGGTGTTAAAGACTATTTTAAATAGTCAATCAAAGGGATATTTAGACAAAGGAAAAACCGATCAATCCGCTCAGCGGTGATGTTTAAGAAGAGTGGTAGAAATGCAAGAAAAAGGACACAATTTGTGGCGGGGATTTGTTTTTGTATTTGATTTGCAAGCGTCGAACAACTTAAGAAAATATAGCTTGAAATCAAGCGTTTTCTTTTCCGGCAGGAGGAAAGAAAAACGGGGGAAGGAGAGGGGGGAGGAAAAGAAACGCCTAATACGAATTCTTGTGTCGTCGCTTTCTTACCGCTTGACACACGTTTGTTACCAATCAATCAAACGTCTCATACCGAGCTAATTAACATTTGGCGGAAGTAAAAATGCTTGCGCACATTTTGTGAGAATTGTGAAGTAAACGAAAAAGTGGCAGATCTGAGCATAATATGACTTCAAGGGAATTAAGTCAGACGTGTTTTCTATGTAAAAAGAACTTAAAAGAGAAATACGGCAGCTCCGTAATTGTGCAAGGAAACAAAAAGCTAACTTGCAATATCTCAGGCTATGGGTGTGCAATTGTTCTGGCCTCTCTATTTAAATGTGTTGGCTTAACTGTTGATTGTAGAAGAGATAGCGCTTCGGCGCTTTGGTGCCAGGTAGATTATCAACTGCGTTACAATTTGTAAAGAAATTCAAGATAGTTTAGTGTTATGTTTTAGGTTTCTTTAATATAGTGTGGTTCATACTACATTTTCCTGAAGTCGTCTTCCTCGTGGTTAGCTGACTATCTACCCCATGGGGACTGCTCACTAGTGACGTAATCACTACATTACTCCCCTTTTTAGAAATAAAAATCCAAACCTCATTAATAATTCATGAAGAAAACACAAAGGAAATCAGTACCGTGTCGGTGGTTTGGATATCGGAGGAAGAAATTGCATAAATTAAGCAAACTTTCATCTTGATTTTCTCTTAAAATACTGATTTGTTTTAGATGCTATATCAAACACTCGGAGGAGTGTTTCATCAGGATATCCAAACACCTCGAAGTTTGTTCAAAAAGCTCGGCTTCACCTCGGTTTTCAACAAACGTCTCGGTGTTTGGATATCCTGATGAAACACTCCTCCTCGTGTTTGATATATTACATAAAGTACATGCATATGCGTTATTAAAGAGTATATGGGTTGCCCATGTCGCTCAGCTTGGTTACTGTTTTTAACTCACAGTTCATATGTATTCTAAACAATGTCAAGTTATAACTGAAGAGTGCATAGGTTGTCCATATCGTCCGGTCTGGGTACGGTTTCTAGTTGATCTTCTCAACGATGGTTGATTGTCAGGCTCTTGTCGTACTTGGGCATGTTCTGGTCTTGATTCCCTTATAGATTGTTCATTCTCATCATCTGCTGCTGCTGCTGCCGAATGTCTTTTGGAATTCTCTTAAAGAATGATGAGTTTCTGGTGATGCGATGGTAGTTATTTTCTGCTACGATCTTCGACCCTTTGACCGTGACCACCGTGTATGGTACAGCTGCGAAACTGGTTGACAATTTGTTATGTTTTTGTTGCTTCATAGGACCTTATCACCAACCTTTATGTTGCTTGGTTGGGAATGGCGGCGTTGGTCTCCATATTTATTTCCTTTGGCTTTCCGTTTTCCTTGGTTGTCCTTCGCTTCGCTGTCTCGGTCAATTGGCTGGGGACGAGCAGGCAATGATGGTATTTTTCCTCGTACTTCACCGTTGTACAGCAGTTGAGCCTGTGGGACTTCTGTTGTTGAATGTGGTGTTTTGCGATAGTTTAAGAGAAACTTCGATAACTCTTGTTGCCACGGTCGTTTCTCGAGGTGTGCTGTTCTTATGGCTTTGCCAAGAGGCTTCATAAAGGCTTCAGCCTCAGCATTGCCTTGGGGCCATAATAGTGTTGATGTGGTGTGTTGTACACCCATTGTATTCATGTATTACTTGAACTCGTTACTTTGGAAGGGTGGTCCGTTGTCAGAAGTTACTTGTGAGGGAATGGCATGTCGAGCAAAGATGGATTCGAGCTTCGGAATAACCCTCTAAGCTGAAATAGATTTGAGAATTTCCACTTCGGGAAATCTCGAATAGCAATAGATTGCCACTAGCGCATATTGTCCTGATGGGAGGGGACCATAGAAGTCAATCTTGACTTTGTTCCAGGGTCAGCTTGGAATTGGCAGTGATTGGTGGTTCTGGTGGGTTTGGTAGTGATGTGGTTTGACATGAAAGGCAGTGTTCTAGTTCTTTCTTCACAGCTTTGTACATGTCTGCGAATCAGACATGCTATCGCAGAAGTGCCGATGTTTTGGCTTGGCCTTTGTGACCTTCGTGAGTGATATGTATCACTTGTTTTCGGAGGGATATCGGAAAGATGATTCTTCTAACTCTCATTGTTGTGGCGATCAACTGTTAGTTCCTCTTTGATCGGTTTATATGGTCGTAGTTGGTCGTTATCCCAACATCCAGAACGAATGGCTGCACTCAGTGCTCGGAGGCTTTTATCGTCTTCGGTGGCCTTGCTTACGACGTTGACGGTTATCGCATTTGGAACGGCGGTACATGTAATGAAATTGATGTATTCCTCAGCTATGCTGCGTTGATTTTCATTGACTGCAAAGGATGACGAGGCAGAAAATCTACAGGGTTGTCTATTCCAGCTTTGTGGACAACTTTAAAATTATATTGCTGTAGGTGAAGCATCCACCTTTCGATTCTGGCGCGCGGGTGGTTTTGACAAGGGATTGGCGTATATACGCTCTAGTGGTTTATGGTCAGTATATAGGATAAAAGGAGCACCATATATATAGGTATAAATGGAAATGTTCTATTCCCCAGACAATGGCTAAAGCCTTCTTCTCTGTCTGTGAGTATCGTTTCTCGGTTGATGTAAGAGCAGGACTACCACGGCAATGTTTTTTGCTTCTGTTGATCCTTTGGCACATTGGGATAGGATTGCTGATAATCCTACGGGGCTCGCATCTACCAGGATGATGGTTTCTTGGTTTGTGTCAAAGTAGCTCATGATGCACAGGGCTATTTATTAGTGCACTTTTCAGTTTCTGATATGCAGCTTGGTGCTCACTGGCCCATTTGAATTTACTGTCTTTGTGTGTAAGTTGTCGGAGTGGCTCGGTGATTGTCACGAAATTGGGAATGAACTGGGCACTGTAATTTGTCATTCTTAGCAGGCTACGAACCTCACTTGCTATCGTTGGGGTGGAACTGTTCGTAAAAGCGGGCACTTTCTTTGGATCTGGACTGACGCCATCTGTGCTGAACACTAATTCGAAAAATTCGAGGTTATGCTTCAAAAACAGGCATTTAACAAGGTTCAGAGTTAGTCCACGGTCTTCCAATCGTTTAAGGCATTCTTCCAACTCTTCGTTGTGTGCTGCATAAGTGGGTCCAAACACCAAAATGTCATCAGCGATATCTCGGACGGTTTTGATGCCTTGTAATACTTGTTGCAAGCTGTGTTTAAATGTCTCAGCTGCTGAGATGGTACCATAATTGAGACGTTTGTATCGATATAGCCCAGTGTGCGTGGTGAAGGTTGTGATCTGCCTGCTAGTCGAGGATAACTTCAGCTGATGGTACGCTTGTGATAAATCTAATTTAGAAAAGAACTTTGCACCGTTTAGTTCTATGGAAATGTCCTTTACTGTGGGAATTGGATGTCGAATACGTTAAATAGCAGTGTTTGCAGCTCTCATGTTAACACACAGACGGATTTTTTGTCTTTCTTAGGAACGATAACAATAAGTGAAATCCAATCTGTTTCTTCGGTGTCGGGAAACGTTTCGATTATGTCTTGTTGTTGCAACTGATTTTAGTTCAACTTCAACTTTCTCTCCAATCTCTCGAAGATGAAACGGTATTCTCCTTTGTTGTTGAGCCACGGGCTTGACATTTGTGGCAATTATTAGCTGAATTTCTTTGTTTTTCAGTTTTACAAGTCCTTGAAAAACACTTGGATGTCGACGTACAAAGTTTTGTACACCTCTGTCCTTGACAGGGATCTCCTTGACTGCGTCATGTGCGGTTCGTTTGGGAGTTTTAACTGTGTTCAGATGTAAACTAATAAGGCCCAATTCTGCGGCTGTATTTGCGCTGAGGAGACATCCTTCATCCACTGCTGTCACATATAAATTGTTGCCACGGAGATCTTGCGTCATTCGATTGTAGTTTGGAATTTTCCTTTCATTTTCACTGTTTCATACAGTGGAATGGGTAGGCCTTGATGTGTGTCTTGGTAAGGTCGATTTGTCCGAGTTGATTAAACGTGATATTGGGCATTTCACTCGATTACATAGCATGTTCTAAGGATTTTGGGTGAAGGAAAATTCGAGTGTGGAATATATACATTTCCCTGGACCGGGAAAACCGGGACCAGTTGCGAAAAAATGCAACTACACAGGCCTTCCGGCAGGAATTGAACCCACGACCTTGCGATTCTAGTGCAATGCTCTGACCACTGAGCCACGGAGGGCTTTGCCGAGAGCTTGATCGCGAGTTCTATATATAATAAGGTGGTAATGCCAGGAGAGAATTGGGTATATTATAAGTGATATTGATATTATAAGTGATATTATAAGTGATAATTCTACACTCGAATTTTCCTTCACCCAAAATCTTTAGAACATGCTATGTAATCGAGTGAAATGCCCAATATCACTTATAATATACTCAATTCTCTCCTGGCATTACCACCTTATTATATATACAGAACTCGCGATCAAGCTCTCGGCAACGCCCTCCGTGGCTCAGTGGTCAGATCATTGCACTAGAATCGCAAGGTCGTGGGTTCAATTCCTGCCGGAAGGCCTGTGTAGTTGCATTTTTCGCAACTGGTCCGGTTTGGTCTTAAAATGTATATATTCTACACTTGATTAAACGTATTCTGGTCGATAATGTTGATAGTTGATATCGATGGTAAATTCCACAAGATGTTTGTTGATCTTGACCTTGATGACCGGGTTCTTGTTACCCTTCGTTTATCCTTCATTTGGACGGCATTAACAATAGCTCGAGTTACTTGAATCACTGTCTGAAATCTCAACAACAGGGCGGATATTATCTCTTCTTTTGTACGTGCTCTTCGTTTCCGGCCTGTCTGGCTTTGAAGAGCAGCAGTGATTAGCAAAGTGCCTTTTGCGGGACAGTTTCCATTGTCGTGTGGCCACTTTCCACCACAATTTCAACGTCGGTTGTTGGACGTTGTTTCGACAATAAGAAGAGGGAAAATTGTTTGAAATTAAAGAAATCCTACTTTCAACTGGACAATTATTTGTTGGAGAAAGGAAAAAATTCACGATGCAGTATCTAATCTTAATAAATTATGAAGCTGCCAATCGCCGAAAATTAAAAGGAGACGTGTGTTGTGAAACTGTCAGTTTCAGTTAAAAAAATAATTTAGTCATACGGACAATTGAGTTCTTATATTAAACGCACGCAATGTGCTCTTTTGTTGTAACATGCAGTGACACTTTTTTCCGGCTCCCATTAACATATAGCCTGATTTTTCTTTGGTCAATATTATTATCGGTCGTTAACAAGAAGTCTTTTAGTACTTGTTTCAGTAGTTTGAATAGACTATATTGAATTCAGTCTCAGCCTCGTTTCTGTCTTTGGCTGCTGACGATCAAATTGAAAGCAAGCTTCATTATTAAAATGCCCATATTTTGTCTCCTTTTACATGCAGTTTTTCTTCGTGCCACAAGGACTTTAATTGAATGGTGATATTTTTTGAGACAGGACTGACATTGTGACACCCCTTCGTGCAAAATAGTTGTGTTTTTCTTTTTAAACGGTTGATCCGCGATACGGTTTATACGTTCAGACAAAACTGAAATATTAGAGATATTACACGAGAAAAGTAAATCATGTATAAGGAGTTTTGCTCGAATTTCTCTCATACTTTATAATCGTGTCGTCAGTATCGGAAATAGAACCGAAAGGCAAAAACGCTTATAAGTTGTACATTTCAAATTTGTTTATTATCACCCTCATTCGCATTGAAAATAAAATTAGAAAAATGGTTTTCTTACTTATCGATAGTTTGAAGAGAAGTTTTTAGTTACATTAGCTTTTGCTGTGTATACGCGCTCTATTAATATGTCAGAAAAACTCTGACTGATCTTCCATCGGTGACAAGAGTTTGGTTTCCACTCAGTAAAATTTTCCTCAGGACAGGAACGGAAAATTTGCTTTGTCTTGTGAGCTCTCGGTCTGAACTAATCACTTTAACACAAAGGAAACTTTCCTGTCCGTTAGTCCGTTCCTATTTTGCGGAAGATTTTTCTGAGTGGAAACTAGCCTTAAGCCATTGTTCAGCACTGCTATTGTATTTGCCATCAGCAATCTCTTTGTCACGTTCTTTCGACTCGCTTAATGCTGCGCCGCTTACCCCACATACGGCCCTTGACAAGTTCGGAACTTGCTGTTGCCTTACGTAGTTAAGAGGATTATAACTACATTTATTACGAATTGCTTCCTTTCACCTGTTTCAAGTACAGTGAGTGCAAGTTTTTGTACATAGTTCCCATATCAAGCTTTTCCCAAAACCCGTTAGTAAAAGCGCTAAAACGTCTTCACCACGAAGGATTATACAACTGAGGTGCTAAACTTCTTTTGAAGAGTTGTTGTGAAAAAGTTTAAATTATCTTCGAAGCAAACCAGCTTTCCTTTTAGCTCTCTACAGAGGAAAGGTACCCATGAATTACCTCAGCTTCATTCTTTGCCAATTGCTTTACCTCATTGTCTCATATAATTCTAAGTTCCTTTTCTTCAAAATTTCCAGAAGTTCATCACTTTTCACACATGTAGACTTGATGTGTTCTAGTGCTCGACTGGCATGACTGACATCCTTCACAGCATCTCCAAATACCTTTTGATCTCATCCTGTTTTCTTTTGGAATCAATCCTTCTTTATAACCACTCATATTACCTTCCAGGTTCCTGATCTTCTGTGTAACATCCCAGCGAAACTGTTGCTGGCCATTGAGATAACATACAAACTGACTCTGCTTTGCTATGTAGGCAGATTCATAGATTTCTCTTGTGACATCATTATAAAATCTCATCTTATCTGTCCTCCGAGGTGGTTTCAAAAATTTGTGCCATAGAGGTTTAGAATCTACAGTAGTTGTTCCTTTTTCCAAAACAAACTTTCCTTGAGAAAACGTCAGAGTTGTCTGTTTGACTTTTTTAGGTGCAGTACTCTTTGCTTGGGGTAATTCCTGAGCAGCTGGCCTCGTGTTTACAGGCGCTTTTAACTAACTCAACCACTTCTGTAATTTAAGAACATGGCCCCGTTTTTCAATGCTTAAAGACTCTATCATACCTGATAATTCATTTTCTTCCAAAGACGAATAATTACTCCAAGTCATTATAGTCATGATCCTCAAAATTCTTAGCGTATTCTGATAAATTATTAACAGACCGTATCCAATTATTAAACAACTCATTTGCGTTCATAGTTCTAAATATTCATGTTGTCTGACATTGCTGGGGATCTTCCGATTTGCAATTCTTGGAACGAGAGTTCCCAGAACCTAAACCACGCCAAGGTCAGCCAAGGTCCAAGGTCAGCCAGAACCGCGCTAAGGTCCAAGGTCATAGGGAAGATGCTACAAAATGGCTGATGCAGTTTCAAATTCAATCGATAGAAGAAGATTAGTTTCAAATGCTCTTAGAGGTAAAAACGATGCAAGAAAAGAGCTAACTGTCAATTACACAATGTGTAAGAAGTGTGATAAAATTAAAGCTGTTACCGTACATGCCCTAAGAGCTGATTCTACAGTGACCATTGAATAGAAGCAGAAAGTTTACAGTGACAACCATGAAGAGTTTCAGCCATGTATTAGTAGTGAAAGTGACTGTAGTGACGATTAATTGAATGATGTGGTTGCTACTTCACGAATGCCGACCTGAATTATGACAATGACAGTGGGGAACTGGAAGCTAGAAGAGGCATCACTGATTATAACAACCAGATATCATATGGCAGGAGTGCAGGAACATAGAGGCTTGGGAATATAATATAATATGAAGGTACATGACTGCATTTATATTCAGTTTGTACATCATGTAAGATTTATATAAGATATTTATATTTGTTTAATATATACATATACATGTACATATACATATTTATATGTTGTATATGTATGTGCATTAATGTATTTTATGTATAATTATGTATTTGTATAAACATAGGTTAGAATATGGGTTCGGTAAAAAAAGCCTCAGCAGGCGATGGTTGGGTAGGGAAAAAATCCATCATCCAAAGGGTTGGGTGATGCTTTTTTTCCCCTTAAGATTTGTTTCTCTTCGGTACCAACCCCAAGCATAAATAATTAACGGTCCCTTATTAACTTTTCCGCCTTTATTTTCGTTGGTTTTCAGTTTTGACTCTTACTTTTTGCTTCCTTCGAGTTTTGGTTTGACGAGTTTCCTTTTAGTCAAGATGATGTTGTACTTTAACATAAATGTTGATTTGTTTCTGTTATTTTGAAAGGGATGTACGTATCCCAAAAACTCCTTTCTCAAATCTTTTTGTCAAGAATATATTATGTTGTTTATATAGTTCAAACCTTTTTTGTCAAGAACTATATTGTTTCCAGTGCCCCACAATCTCAACCGCGCATGGTCCGTCCACACCACTGAGCTATATAAAACTGGACTGCATGCTCCTATTACCTTTGAGTCAGCCAAAGTGTCCTCAAAACTGTTCTCAAAATAGCAGCATTTATGGGTCCTTTTGCTAATGGTGAAGGTCGCTGACCGATACCTAAGAAGCGGACTGATGACACATGTTTTCCTCGGCAATAATTCAGTCGAGTTTATATATTAGTAGACGAGAAACTCGTCAGTTGTCAGGTGTTTTAAAATCTGGTAAACGATTAGTTTTCCATCTTCAATTCATCCGTCTATTTTCCCGTCATTAAAACGAGAAAGCCAGATGACAAACCATATCAGACTGGGACAGTGGAAGTTCGTCAAAATCCAACAATCCGTTACTCAGAAAGATTTCATCTTACAATATGAAGAATTTATCGGTATAGCGGTATACGTCGCCAAGACATATGAGATATATGTAACCATGTTTTAACGCGCACAAATTAAGGTTTACTCAAAATAAAACGATTTGATTTCCAACTTCTTTCTCGTAAAAAATATAAACACGTGCGGTAAAGCGCTGTGGTGCAATCTAAAATTCACCAATACCGTGGGCTCACTTAACTAAAATATTTACAGTACTTCATGACGATCGTGACGAAATGTTTTTCCTACAAGCGCCATACCGGCACACCGGGAGGATGGGGTCGATACGATCGCATTCTAAACTTTAAACAAAACATAAACAACGTGTTCGTAATATCAGTTCCAAAGTTTATTTGTCATCATCTTTGATATCCATATCCTTTGGTACCAGTAAAGCAAGGCGTTGAACACTTCGCGAAACAGTAACAGCTTCACTCACTCCGTAATAATCTTGATCACTGCTTCCCACATGGAAGTTTTATATGTGACTAAAACACGTCGAACCTTGCCATCTTCACCCGGGAAGACTTCTTTGACTAATCCCAAACGATATTCTCCTCGCTTTACGTTCTTATCAGCAACAATCACCACGTCTCCCGAACATAAATTACGAGTAATAACACTCCACTTTCGCCGCAACACTAGAGTTGGCGCGTAGAGTTGCACCCATTTCTCCCAGAAATCCTCCACAGCTGCTTGTATGAGGTGGAATCGATTCTTTGGATTCCGACTGTAGGTATAGGGTTGCCAACCACCGGGATTCTTCGACGTTGAACGTCCTAACAAAAGACTGTTCGGTGTAAGTATGTCCAAATCAGAATCGATTGAAGGCAACGTTCCAATGGGCCTCTCGTTGAGTAGATTGGCAACTTCTGAGCAAACTGTTAAAAACTCAGGCACTGAGAAACGTCGTCTTCCCATGGCTACGACAATTGCTCGTTTGGAAGCTTTCACGAGACACTCGACTGCGCCCTGGTGCCATGGACTATCTGCGGATCCGAATACCCATGTTAAACCACTTTGTACGCCATTCTTGTGTAACTCTTCTCGGTCAATCTTCTGCCAAGCTTCTTTGAGCTCTCTCTCCGCTCCAACTAACTGCGATCCAGGATCACAGTAAATGAATTGTGGCCAACCGCGTATACTTGCAAATCTACTGAGAGCCATGAGAAATGAACTTGTGTCATATCCATACACAGCTTCAATGTGAACTGCTCTGGAAACTAGGTCGGTAAAAATGACACCATACGCTTTACCACTTGTTCGTTTCTGGACTTCGCCACGTACGAGATAAGGACCAAACAAATCAAGCATGGTGTAAGTGAATGGTGGAGCAGGTTTGAGCCGAGCTTCTGGCAACCGTCCCATTTCTTGTTCTCCCAACTTCACGTCACGGAGCTTACATAACTGGCACTTACATCTAAACTGACTGGGCAATCTTGCTGCCTTGAGCTGTCCAATACTTTTGTCTAAAACGAGCGAGAGTGGCGTCACGACCTCTATGTACACAGTCTTTATGAGCACGTTTCATTAGTAATCGAGTTAGAGGATGGCGAGTCGGCAGTAACTTTTGCAACGACGCATCGGGTGTCATGGGGTTCTTTCTCTTTAACCGTTGACCAACTACATAATAACCATGTCCGTCTTTGCCAGGATTCAGTGTTGCATAACGGCCGCCTTTTCGACCTTTCTGATCAGTTTTTCCAATTTCGTTTTCTAATTCCTTCTGAGCATCTTTTACTAAGAAGCTTTCGGCTTCTTGGAGCAGCTCCGACGAAACGCATAACGTGTTTCCTCCGCGAAATGACTTATGCTTGAACATACTGAGAATTCTGGCAACGATCCATATGATCTTGTTGACGTTACTTGACTTCTGGTAATCTATGAGAGGAACATTAGATGACGTTGTTGTGGTATAACGTATTTTCTTTTCTCCCGATAGAACTTCGTCCTTTTGGATTCCAAACTTGAGACCCCACTCTTCGATGGGCTGATACAGAATGGGGGGTCCGTTCCACCAATGCGAATCTTCTCCCAACTCGTCTGGATTACGACCACGTGTAAGCCAGTCAGCTGTGTTATTCTCACCAGACATCCATGCCCAACACGACAGATCACCATGGGTAGCGGCTTGAATTTCCCCGATTCGAACTCCTTCGTACACTTTGAAGCGGGTACTCGTCTTGTTTATCATGCTCAAGACGGTTTCGGAGTCGACCAGTTGCAACACTCTTTCAAAATCAAACCGCATTTCGGATTCGATCACATTTTCTTCCACGTTTCGACAGGACGGCCGCGTTCAATTCCATTTGCGGGGTAGACAACTTGTTGATAGGCGCGATTCGGCATTTGGCCATTATCAGTCGACACCAAAACAGACCGTTTCGTAAGGACCATCGAATATAGGCAGCATAACCGTACGCTAGGTCACTACCATCGCTTAGAATTATGAGCCATGGACGACCAACAGCATCTGCAGGACGTAAACGACGTGGAAAACGCAACTGTTCGAGTTTGAACAACGTTGTAAAGAAACGGGCCAATTTAGCCATGAGATCAGCTGGGAGCGGAGTATCCCAATCAAACTTTCGTGCCCATATTTCACGTAGATATATCTTCGCTAACAATGTGAAAGGGCATACAAGACCAAGCCGGTCATAGATTTTCATCACCTGTTCGAGAACTGTTCGCTTTGTCATGACATCAGGTAAAGCATTTGGCAAATCGACTTCTTGAAGATTCGGACCAATACGTATCCCACGCCTCTTCTTACTGAAGTTTAGCGTAACTTCATACAATATGGTGTCGCTTTGAGGATCCCATCCAAGGCCAAGTACTCGTAGGTTTACGTCAGTTCCTTTCAGCAGACTCAACGATTTACTGCTTTCTCCTTCTGCATGGCCACCATGAACTCTCTTTTGATCAAAACTTGTACGAGGACTTGCTTCTCCACTCAACTGCCAACCTTTTACCGAGAATCCACCTTTTGCGAGCCTGTTTTCGGCTTCATCAGCAACTTTCAGAGCCGAACACTGAGTCGGACGCGAGTCGATAAGGTCGTCAACGTAACTCGATTTCTTCAACAGCTCAGCAGCTTCTGGGCTGTCTCCCTTGAATAGGTTTGCTGTCTTGTAGATGGATTCGGTACTTATAGCTGGGGCAGGTGTGTCTCCCATGTTGACCCGTTCCATCACGAAAACATCTGGTGGTCGATCAAGTTCGAGATCTCGCCAGAGAAAACGATGGCAATGCTTCTCCAATTCTTTGAGGTAAACAGAATTGAACATCTTTCTAATATCGCCTACCAACGCCACAGCTTCTTCTCGCCAACGCAGTAAGATGTCTATCAGATAATTCATATAACAATCCGGACCTTTGGCTAAACAGGAATTCAAGGAAACTCCTTTGTAGATTTGGCTGGAGTTGAACACGATGCGAACAGGTGTAGAGGGTGACTTGGGATTGAGCACTGCGAGGTGGGATATGTAAAACACAGGACATTTCCACTCCTCGATCTCCTTGGCTGTAAGCTGACGTGCCACTCTACGATCGACCATATCATTCATCTGATCTTTATACGTGTTTGCCCACTTATCATCCTTTTGAAGGGTACCTTCTGTCTTCTCCAAGGTTGCTAGGGCAGCGTTGTAGTTATTCGGTAGACTGTTCGGATCCACAATCCACGGATAACTGGTTCTCCAGCATCGATTTGATTCATCGTATTCCAGATTCTCTCGAATAACTTTCAGCTCTTGCTCTTCTTTGAACGAGTAGGTATGCCCCAGAATGGGACATTTACCGCAACGACATCCGCCACAACGGGGGCTTGTTTCCGTTCCAAGCTCTTCTCCGAGTATGAACTCTTCAGTCCGATTTGCTTCTCGTTTAGTGCTGACGGAATGAACGGTATTCGACAAGTTGCAGTGCACCTGTTCTTGGTACAATAGACATACAGCTGGAGGGGTTGGCAAAAACTGCGGGTGTGTCTCGACATGAACGTTATACACTTCAACTTTAACTTTGACATCGTGGATCGTCTTCACGAGGTTTGTATCACGTTTAGTACCTTCACTCAAATCTGGATGGGTACCCTGTAGACAGATGCCTAACTCACCACTCATAATACTCAGATTGTCTCCATACCGTGCTTCCTCCTGCTTAGGGTGTAAGCCAAAGTAATCACATCCGAGCAGGACATCGACATAGCTTGATTTTCTCTGAAGAGACTCAGCGTCATACTCGGGGAAGAACTTCGTAAGAACTTCATGATCTAGTTTGCTCACTGGACCAGTGATTTGATTCATGCCATATGCTACAATAGTTGCCTTCTTACCAGAATTTGTCCGTAAGGTGAACTCATATTGTTGAGTGTGGTGGGTCTTTTCTACATTGCCTATGGTAGTAACGTCCAAGGTAATGTTCCCAAGTTTCTTCGCTTTTATTCTTTCTGCAGCTCGGTGGGTAATGTAAGTAGCGTTCGAACCTCCATCACAGAAAACGGTTACATGTTTATTACTGCCATAGACCGTTGTTTGGTAGATGGGATACAGGGATAATGAGTCACTTAGGGAAATGTGTGTTTCTTTCCGCACGGCTGTTTCATTAGACTCACTTAAGGGCTTTTCTTTATGGCTCCTTGAATCGCAGAGTAACTGGTGGTGTTGACCGCTCCCACACACGCAGTAATCTTTCTTGGGGCAATCTTGTCTTCTATGGTTTCCAAAACATTTGAAACATGCGTCGATCTGTTTTAACAGTTCGTATTTTCCATTTCTCCCGCTTATAGGTAATTTCTGGAACTCATTACATTCTTCGGTGGTATGATTAATGGCGTCCTTTGGGTGAGACGGATAGGCACACTTGTGAAACTTCTTTGAGCCTTGTTTGCTTACATGATAAGCTTGTTGCTTTCGGCGGTCACTCTTGGGAACATCATTTCTTCTTCTTCTCGACTGAACTTCAGCTATTCGTGCAACAGCTTCTCGCTCACCTTCTAGGAATTTCATGAAGAGGATAAATGGATGCACCTTTTCCACTGGAGTCATCTCTCTGTACTTCCGTCGCCATTCAACCCTCAAATGACAAGGCAATAATTCCGAAATGAAATCAATGTCTCGCATTGTTAGAACTTTCAAATTTCCCAACTCTTCCAATTGACTGTATGCTGATTCGACCTCATCCACTAGTTCCACTAGACCTTTGTAGTCATCGTCAGACACTGCTTTCAGTTTGTGTAAATCTTCTAATGCCGCCTGAACACTGGCACCAACATCCTCATAATAACTTTCTAACTTTTGCCACATGACTTCGTAGGCTTCAGGCTTTGTAACATATACAGATCTTATACGCTTGCTTGCTTCGCCCTTGACCGATCTTTTGAGCTCATGAGCCAGTGCTGTTTTGTTTGGATATGCTGTTTCTGCCACTGATTTCCAAACAGCTTTGAATTCTGGCCATTCCTTTCTGTGTCCGTTAAACGTGGGTAAGGACATTTTCTTTACTTGGACCCGAGGATCAAATCCTGTAGAATAGGGCGTAGACTGACGTGTTATCTGTTGGTTGGGGTTGTAAGGCAGGTTTGTGGCCATGATGGGGCTAATGACATGTGGGTTAGGGTATAGCATACCATGTGGGTTAGACGTTGAAGGACTCACAGTAGTATCACTAATAGATGGACTGTTTGAATATATGTTTGATTGTGGTGAACCCATGAAATTCTGTTGGCGTGTACCAGCATTAAAATTCATCGTCCCTCCAAACTGGGGTAGGGTGGTAGTTGAGTATTGGGGTGCAGTGGTACTAGGAAATTGGGTGGTGCTTGGGTATCGAGGTAGGCTGAAACTCTGTGGTGGTACACTTGTAGTGGGAGTCATACTAAACTGGGGTAGGGCAGTACTGGTATTAGTATGTTGAGCAATGTTCATCAAGTCAACATTACTTGTTGGAGTATTAACCATGACATAGCTTTGGTTATCACCAGTTGAACTTGTTGTGGGAACAAACACAGGTGCTGATATACTAATGATACCAGCAGTATCGGACTCGGTGACAATGGGTGAGCTGTGGTTATTCACACTCTCTATATTGGTAGGGCCAATAGGGGGTTGGTTGGTCTGAGTAACAGTTATTGGTTCAGATAATATATGGGACCCATTTGGTGATGTAGCACTGTCTTGTGAAACATTTACAGTAGGGGGTGACACTGGATCACTTGCTACATGAATTTGACTCTGGCCAGAAGATACAGGGGTTTTGTCTGAATTCTGGCACTTGTGTAGATACAAGTTTATTGTTCTGACTTGATTGTAAACCATTCCACTTATCTTATCAATATCACTCTGTAATTCAATATCTTGCTCTGACTGTAATGATCCAACCAGACTCAGTTCAGAGGTTTTCCCATACATGACATTTAACATATACTGTAAATCTTGTTTGTCTAATAGCAAAGCTTGTATATTTGGGTTTGGAGAGTTAATGTTTTCGTCAACAACTTTAAGCAACTCACCTGTTCTTCGAATATCTTGCTTTAATGCGATTCTCAATGGTTTTGCTGCTTGATTCTTACTTATTTGCTCCTTATCAGTCTTTACTTGCAAAAATACATCTCTAGCCTCAATATAATTCTGTTTTACATTGTCTCTATATTCCATGATGCTTTCGCCATTTACTACGCGATGTTCAGAATTATCATCGTCCAATACAAGCAATTCAAACTCTTCGTTAACAACCCAGAAATCGTCATAAACCTTTTCGAGTTCGACCATTAAACTTTTCAATATTTGATACTCTATATCTCGGTGGGCTGCACCGATAAGGCGTCTTGAAGCCAGAGTCACCGCTGCTTTAGCTCTACTCCTTTCTAGTTTCTTATCTTGAACACTCATTTCAATGTGTATAAGATCTACCGATGACAAACGACAACTACTTCAAGTAACTCACTTCAAATCTTGGCTGGCCAAATTCTTTAAGTTGACTTCTTTCTAGCTTTGTTTTCACCGTCGATTTCGTTCACTAGCGTTTTACTATAGCGGTATACGTCGCCAAGACATACGAGATATATGTAACCATGTTTTAACGCGCACAAATTAAGGTTTACTCCACAAAAAACGATTTGATTTCCAACTTCTTTCTCGTAAAAAATATAAACACGTGCGGTAAAACGCTGTGGTGCAATCTAAAATTCACCAATACCGCGGGCTCACTTAACTAAAATATTTACAGTACTTCATGACGATCGTGACGAAATGTTTTTCCTACAAGCGCCATACCGGCACAATCGGCGAGTTATAAATAACAACACTTGGAAAAGGTTGATAAAGACACTCTAAAGAGAACTCGGCTACACATCGCTTGTTACTCGTGATCTTTAGCGATTCTTTATAGAGATGGCGACTTAGATTTCCATGACCATGTGTATTGTGTATTGACAGTCTTCTTTATTTTATTACCAAGTGTTCGTGCCGTATTGCCGTACGCCAGCTGTAACGTCTTTTTTAATTCAGACTACTGGGAAGCTACAACTGAAATTGTCTAGGAATTATGTTTTTTGGCCCTCGGGATTTATCTGGCTTAAAGCCAAATCCAACTTAAAACACGATTTAAAGATGTTTCCTGAAAGAAGTC
This sequence comes from Paragorgia papillata, assembly GCA_035771165.1. Lineage (NCBI taxonomy): Eukaryota > Metazoa > Cnidaria > Anthozoa > Scleralcyonacea > Coralliidae > Paragorgia > Paragorgia papillata. The sequence goes on along the minus strand of JAWNZC010000031.1, from coordinate 83,984 downwards.
CCAAGGGAGAAGAATACCTATATATTCATATAGGTGTGAAATTGTTTGAATGATTAGCATGAACAATCAGTATAAATAATGACCGGGATCCTTAGGCATGTGCATTGATTCAATATCAATCCCATATTTTATGTTCAACGGTTGGTGTAATTATATATAAAGTCCTGACTAAACCAACAAATTTTCAAGAAAAAAATAATCGCTTGTCTCTTGTATGAGGGCGTTCGTTTTACCAGCGTCCCAACTTAAGATAGGTAAAACCTTCCTCTGCTTCTCGTTTGGGGGTGCTACTGGCGTACTCCACTTGAGATAGTTGTGGCAGGGACCCTATGAATTTGGGAATTATAATTCATTGGGATTATATATATATATATATATATATATAATATATATATATATATATATATATATATATATATATATATAATATATTTATATAATAAAATAAAATAAAAGTAGCGTGCTGCGTGGGCAGTGTTGAAACAACAATCGAAATATAGCAAGGTTAGATATACTGCCGAAACAGAGAACATAGGAGTCTAACGTTTTGAGCGAAGGCCCTTCGCTCGAAACGTTAGATTCCTACGTTCTGTTTCGGCAGTATATCTAATCTTACTATATTTCGATGTATATATATATATATATTATAAGTCCTGCTACCTATGTAAATCAGCTAATCAGTACATTAACCCCTATTTCCCCCAGGACTATTCAAAGGCTGCTGCCAGCTTTTGAAAATGCTCTTTTGTTCTTGGCAGGTTTAATTGTTAGATAAAACCATCAAAAGAACAAAGAAAACCGATTTCATCATGTTTTAATGTAGTTTAGAACTATATACAATAAGTCTCTTATCATGAAAACGCCCCGGGCCGCTCAGCAACAAACATAAATAATATACATGGGAAAACCACCAAAATATTTTGTTTACACAAACTCGAGATCATGTTCTACTGATATTCCTATTTGGTCAGACAAATAATTCAGTAGGCCTCTTAAGTCGTTCCACAACAAATTAACAATGACCAACCGTGCATGCATTAAGTTAACTCTTTCCTGTCCGAATTTGTCTTTAGTATTTTATTCTGGCCAACGCCAGACTATTTTATTCACCTCTGGGGAAGTCCTCGCACAGGAACGAACCTCGACAGATTTTATTGTCTTATTTGGAAGAACTTTTAAAATGATAAGTAACTTCTTTGGAGGATTTTAGGTTTTTCTCTTTGTTTTTGGGATATTTCATTTTGTTTTGTATGCAAATGTCCGGAATTTACGTCACTTATGCATAATGACTTATCATGCAGAGAAGAGGTTATATAACTTTGCGTTCATCAAATGAAACACTAAAGTATGAATAACATGTGTGCGTATTTCTCCCACAACACCAAACTTCTCGATTTTAAAGGATTTTGTTCGAGAATGAAAGAGATATATACACAAACTGCTTCGATAAGACATCATGTATGTGTGATGTAAATTCCGGACATTTGCACATCAAACAAAATGAAATATCTCAAAAACAAAGCGAAAAAGCGAAAATCTTCCAAAAAAGTTACTTTATCATTTTAAAAGTTCTTCCAAATAAGACAATAAAAACTATCGAGCCTAGGGGCACTTTAAGTATTGTATAGAGATAAATGGTACTAGCCTCATTGTCTTGATTGATGTAATCCCATCCATGGGATTGAAGGCAGTGCAGTAATAATCAACAACGAACACGGTTCGCATTAATGTACTTCTTGTTAAATGTTACTGTTTAAACCATGTTACGATAGAGAATAAACAATAAAATAGACTTTAATAGTACGGTGAAATATGTAGTAACCGGGAAAAACGTTATGTCCTATGTGTATATAAATATGTTTGTATACTAGATTTTTCTCTTACCTCGTCTCTAAAAAATAGTGTAATAGCTTCTATATTAGTAGTGCTTCAAAAACTGCTAAAATATACCTTTCTATATCCACGCACAATGCAACAGATGCTCGTGGAAGAGAAATACTCATTGGTCATGGTTGGCGGCGCAACATTATTCATCCCGGTTAACAAACGTAAATAATTTAAGATAACAGTAGCTAAAACCCGCAAATTTAGCATAAAAACATTATGAATGTACAAACACGTTCACTGTGCTGTAATAATCTGTTATCCCAACTTGCCTTTTCTAGAAAACAATGCACCATCGGTATTCCAAACCAATACTTAAAGTATGCAGTCAGCTTCAATGCGAATGCATGTGCAACGAGTACTGTACCTGCATGCCAACCATTTTGATTAATGTAATGCAATGTTTTGTTAAAAAAAGTTTATAGGCACTCAAAACATTGCTCGTAAAGAGTCGTAAAAAAAATTGTGGAATGGTTTTCACACGGTAATTCCATAGTTAAAATATTACTGATAGTATTCTTCTTTCTTCCATTAAAAAAAGTAAACAATTTGACGTGTTTTTCTAGGTTCTTATTACCGCGACATTGAAAACGGACAACAGTGAAGCTAACGTCGATAATGTTTTTTACGAAGAAAAAATGATATGTAATCCCTTACCAACCCATGCCCAAGGTAAGCTCTAATTATCAACTGTTTTAAACAATTTTTAATGTCAGTAAAATGTTCTTAAAAAATTTTTTTGTCAACCATGTTTTTCCTAGTTCACATATTGTAACTCGCGTACTTGTTACTGGTGCTGTTACTTGTTACTTATAACGCTAAAGGAACACATTTACAACACCAAGGCTTTTTCCTTGAAGATAAGAGATAGAAAATGTGCTTCTTTATATAATTTGATACAAACACTCGCGACTACTCGAGTAAGTCTGTCGAAATTTGAAAGTTCTTTTGAGAACCTTTTCATACTGCTCAGGCTCACGAGGGCACTGTAATTTTTCAAAGCTGTGCATCTCCCTAGCTGTCCCGCTCTTATGTTTGCACGAACACGAGGGGACATTTACTATTTCCTAACTCTATCCGGGCCAGGCGTTTTTTGTAGTCATTATGGCCGGGCGGCCGAATCGGCCCTCCCATTATCAATTATTAAACCTAATTTAATAAAGCTTCGTAATAATACTTGTTATACCTGACTCTAAAAATCTATATTCTAAATAGCTCCCAATCGCCAATGACGTCATAGTGACGTCACTCAACATAATGTTTAACCTGTTTTTTATAACTCTGTTTCTGTTTGTATTTCTCTTAAAATGTTTGGAATGTATCACTCATAAAATAATCTATTTTTGTTTTGTATTATGACGTCGCTATGACGTCACAAGCATCTCATTTTTTATATTAAGTTTTACCAGTTAATTATTTTCCATTACTGACGTTTTTCAAATTAAATTTTTTTAATTATTTGCAAGTCTTCTTGATAAGGATATTCAAATACACCTTTAAAGATTAAAAAATTAAAAAGAAACACGCAGAAAACTAGTAAAAATACGTGAATTCCAGGAGGCCGCCATCTTGGATTTCCCAGAATGCCTTGCTCTCCACATAAGTCATTACAACCAAAATTTTAATTTGTAGTTGTAGCTAAACAGAAATAAACTTAAATTTGTGCTTACAGATTGTTTTCTGCAATTTAGTCGTAATAAATAGCTAACGTCTTTGTTACCATGGCAACTACAAAAATTCGTATATCTCTTTGTTTTTTTTTACATTTGTGAAGCGAAATTTTACGGATTTGCTTACTTAACCTACTACTATTAAACGAAACTGACTACAAAAACAACTGTTGCTACTTAAACATGCTTAATATGGCTATATTTTAACACAAGAATATACAGGGAAAAAATTGCAGCAAGAAAGACAAAAATAACCTACTGACAAAACAGACATGTATACGTAAAGACTCTGTGACAATTTATAGGACATAAGAAGATGAGTTTCTAAGATTTTGAAGCTTTTTATCCAGTTATTTCGCTTTTTTAAAACGTAAATGTAATATTTAAACACGGAGTTGCCAAGGCAACACGTTGATAGATATGGTCAAGTGCATTGGATCAGAATGTTGCATATAAAATTTGACGAAGAGTCACTAAATTTGGTGTCATTATCTTTAACCGATGAGAAGTTATCTGAAAACAAAATAAGTGGGGTGGGGGAGGGGGGATTTCGCCTCCCTCTGGCCGGATAAGGTTAAATATTACCAAAATCTAAAATGGGTAATAGATTGGAATTGATAAGTAGAATATCCGAACGAGAAACAAAAATCTAAAACAGAAAAGGTTACTGTAATTATCTGAGTATTGCGACAGGCTGCGTTCTCGTCTTATAAAGTGACCACAGAAAGAACCCAAATTAAACTATTAACAAGACATTATACCTACACTTAATTTAGATTTTTAATCAATATTCATAATCATAAGGCATGTTGTTAATCACAGCATGCAGCAGAACTTTGTTTACTTGGTGGAGCACAAAATTGTTTATGATCGTACCCTATTGCTAACGAGGTGTCTGTGGCACATTATTTATACGTTGTAACACAACTTTGTTCACGAGGTAAAATAAACCTTCACGAGTTACGGCTTAATGTTGTCGAAATATTGCTACGCAATTTATTTTCTCGCGGGTATTGCCAACCCCTTTCTGAACGGGATGAGAAAAGTCGTTATTTTCTGAGAGTTTTAAAAATTGTTCACATTTTATGACAACACACAATTGTCTATTTTGAGCTAGACAACGAGGGGTACAGCTCGACTATGCTCACATTGTGCATCTTTGCAATTTAATTGCATGGACAAGAATCCCGTTCACGCTCGAAACTGCCAGCACTGCAGCACCGTTTATTATTGTTTATAAGTTTTACGCAGAGAAATTATGCACGTTGGTTACATTTATTTCAATTATTGTCATTATATTTTTCTTATTATATAGCATTTGACACGTACATATCCGACAATTCTTCCGGGTACCTTACTTCCCCTTACTATCCCTTAAAGTACCTGAACAACATGAAACGACTATGGGAAATCAGAGTACCTAAAGATCGGCGGATTAAGTTGAGTTTCGTGATTTTCAATTTGGAGATAGACGACAACTGCAATCGAGATTATATCCTTATTCAAGATGGTATTACATCAAGAGACATTGCGCGTTATTGTGGGAATATTCTTCCACAGGATATCATTTCTACATCAAACATTTTGAGGGTCAGATTTTTGTCGAATGAAAAATATATTTTCACAGGATTTAAGATTCGTTACGAAGCAGTTGAAGGTAATATATTTTCACCTATATTTGCATTTTCCGTGCTGCAGTTAAAGGGGCGCTTTCACAACATGCGCATAAGCGTTTTTTCTAGGCAAAATCAAAGAGTTTCGGACGCACCTTTTCGATTTTAACGTATCCAGCGTAATCAGAATTGTGTTGGCAAAGGACCATGAAGTGTTCGTGTTGGCCAAAGAAAAAATTCCAGGCGTTAAACAGGAATGCAGTGTATGCTAAGCATGAGTAGAAAATAATGGTAGTAGCAGAATAATACATTGAGAAGTTTCACAAATAAATCTCCGTAGCAGAAGGTGAAGAATCATAATTTCAACATTTGAGCAACATTTCGACACTACAGTAGGTCGGTATGTGTCGAACCGTTGGTTCATGAAAAGTAACTTCTAAGCTACGTTCGAAAACATTTAAGCCAAATCAGTGCTAAACAATATCTGATTTAGAGAGTTATCTACAAGTTGTAAACAGAGGAACCAAATGCTGCATGAAAGTAATTACTATATTGAATAACAAAATGACAATAGGAATAGCGGAAATATATACAAGAAATTTCACGTGGTAGATATGTAAATGAATGTTTGGTTCAGGGGCAATAGTTGTTCTACATTTTCTAGTTTTAGCAATATTCTTGATTGAATTGTGTATACTTCTGTTGTTCTTATCAGTATTGCCGTCGATATCAAATCCGCTTATGAAATATGCTTCCAGATAATATTGGTTTGTAGTCTTGAGACGTTTTGCAAAACTAAAACCATAAATAAGAAGAACGCCACGATAAGCCAGTTACAAAACTCATTCACGTAAATAGAAGATACATCTTGATACATCTTACGCAAATTTATCACGGCCATATGCCTCTGTGCAGGGACTTTTGACTTCACCACTTTTTTATAACTTTGCCAGACCAAGACGTGGCAAAGCATCGAGCTAAAGGGAAAGAAAAAGTAAATTAATTGGCCTTTGTATTCTATAATACAGTATGAACTAATACATAATCAAACGGCATCCCCCAGTAGAACGGCACTGCCCAATCATGTATAATTATATCACAACTGAAGCAGTTACAACTTCTATCGCACTTGAACAGTGAAGTGAAGTATCGCATAATATTTCTTTTTAATTCAATATACTGTGACATTGCTTGTATAATTTTGTCATTCTTGTTGTCATAAAAGTGTCGAACCGCTTTTTCGCTTTCTTTAATGATAATTATTTGTTGCGGTATTTATTGCCTAGCCTCTATTCACGACACATAGGGGGCTTTCCATTTACACGGTTAGATCGGTCAGTCCGGTTAAATGGAACACGATTCGTTTGAGACGTAGGACGGTCAGACTGGAAAATTTGGTCCTAATCAAAAGGAAGTCCATTCTGGCCGGACTGACCGGTCTAACCTTGTCAATTGGAAAGCGCCCTTAGATTCCGTTTTGCAGAGTACGTCTTTTTTGTGTTAAATACCTTTTTATGCCTGGAATTTTTCGTTCTGTGGACGTGAACAGTTTGTTGACTTGTCAACATTGTTCTGGTGCCATAAAACACAAATAAAACTTGAAAAGATTGTATTTTAACAAAATGTTTGTACATGCGCCACTCGTGACAGTTTTCCATTAAAAACTGACTAAACTTTTTTTTTTTCAAATTACACTACCGTTGAGGGTTCCTAACAAACCTACAAATTCTCAACGAGTTCAAGACGGTCAAGGCCAGGAGAATCAATGAATCCTATTCTCAAACAGGAAAATCTAATGTCTACAGTTTGCAATTTTGAGACTCTATCTAGATGCCAACGATACAATCGAGTTGCGTCTTAGCATTGACGAATGAAACCCTTGTAGCAGGAATAAACGAGACCACCTAACAATCTTTGACTTGGCTTTGAGAAAAAATGCTTTACGTATTGGGCACTGAAATGTTAATTAACTATTACAAAGTTCGGTCAGAAAACAAACAAGAATTGATCAAAGAAGAGCTTAGACGATTTTCTTGGGCTCCTGTTTTTCTAAATTGATAAGGTTAACATGTTAGTTTTTTTTTTAAATAATTATTTAATGATGTCGTTAATTGAATATATTTGTCCATGGCGCGATAACAGTGTTTCAAAAGTGGCTCAGACTTCAATTCTTGCATGACCAAATCTGCCATAAAGCTGCTACATCAATAAATGCGTGCTTAAAATCACCTTACCTTTTTTTGTCGGAAATTTTCCTTCTGACAACTAAGATTGACTGAACTTAATTAAACTAAGACTAAACTAAAATAATCTTATTTATGCTAGTTTGCTCTATCAGTTATAGCTAAGTGTTCTCCCTAGAGGTTCAGTAAGGGCCACCCCTTGTTGATCCAGTGTTAATACAGGAGAAAACCGGAGTACCCAGAGGAAACCTGCGGTGTTTGGTAGAGTCAAACTGGAAGCACTCTTCTCACATGTGCTACCAATCGGGAAAACACTAACGGCTCCCCGCTCCCAGCTACCGAACGGACGCTGTGTCTTATGCTACGTGGTTGGCCGCGGATGTAAAACCTGCTACGATCAAAGTCTATCTCTCTGCCGTCCGAGCTCTGGATATTGAAGAAGCTTTTGGTGATCCTTTGAAATATTGCCTTCGTCTACAACGCGTTATTAAAGGTATTAAGCGGTGCAAGGGTACTTCGCCTGATAAACATTTGCCTATCACACTGGATATCTTGCGTGCTATTTACTCTCGCCTGGATTCTGCGGTATACGACGACATTTTATTCTGGGCTGCTTGTTGTTTGGCGTATTTCGGCTTTCTACGATCGTCAGAGTTTACCCTGCCTAGTGGCGCCAGCTTCTCTTCAGCTCTTCATCTCTCCGTGAATGACATTACCGTTGACCGTGTTTATAACCCGGCGTGTATCCAAGTCCGAATCCAAGTGTCAAAAACCGACCCGTTTCGCCAAGGTTGTGTCATTACACTTGGGAAAGGTCATCCAACGTTATGCCCCGTCGAAGCCATGTTAAATTACCTGGATCGTCGTGGTGGTGCCGCTGGTTCTCTATTTACTCGATCTAATGGTCTCCCACTTACACGTGCTTTCTTCACGGCGCGTCTACGCAAGTTGTTAGAGGCAGCTGGTGTTACCGGTCATTTTAGGAGCCACAGTTTTCGAATTGGTGCGGCTACGTCGGCGGCTTTAGCGGGGGTCCCGGAGCACCTGATCCAAACTTTGGGACGGTGGACCAGCACCGCCTACTTATCTTATTACGGACTCCTCGCACTTTGTTATCTAACATAGCAAAAATAATTTGCTAAGTGCGACTTAAATAATGGGATTAGTAATTCGAGGTTGTTCCTTCGTCTGTCTTCTTCGCGTGTCTGCTGAGTTGTGGTAGGTGCCGTTATCCTGTGGCCCGTTGGACAGCGGTCAGTTGTTGGAGATAGTGCCATGGCAATCCGCCAAGGCACTTCCTCTTCAGGCGCACAACTTGTATTGTCGTGCGCTTGAAGGGACTGACCGTCTTGGTGGTCTGCCTTGGCAGAGTTGTCATGGCAAACGCCTATTGCTTCTCTGATTACCCTAATTGCTATTGCTTAGTTTGCTGGCTATTTGCTCATGGCCCAATTGCTTACAGTTACTTTGCTTGCTAACAAGGCTAGATTGCTGACTAGCCTGGGCTAGATTGCTGACTAGCCTGGTCACCAACGGCACCTACCTCCAAACAACGCATATTCTGCAGTTAAATGTGGTTAAATATATATATATATTTAAGCGAAGTAAACTGCTGATGTAGTTGGCCTGCGGTTCCCCTTATTAGGGGAGTCCCTTACGTCAATTACGTTAAAGGGTTTCCGGCGCATTCGAGATTCATTGAGCGTCTGTTGCTTGCTGCAAGTAGCGTCTTGCTCAGCTTGTGCTCCCCCTTCGCCCTTTCCCCACCCGTGTTAGATACGAAGTATAGAATCCTATAGATCGTATATGTTATTCCACTGACTCGTCAGTGTGACTGGTGCCGGTGGTCTGCCTTGGCAGAGTTGTCATGGCAAACGCCTATTGCTTCTCTGATTACCCTAATTGCCATTGCTTAGTTTGCTGGCTATTTGCTCATGGCCCAATTGCTTACAGTTACTTTGCTTGCTAACAAGGCTAGATTGCTGACTAGCCGGGGCTAGATTGCTGACTAGCCTGGTCACCAACGGCACCCACCTCCAAACAACGCATATTCTGCAGTTAACAGAGTAAAATACATAGGACTTGTGAATCAGATCTAGCTTTTAACTCTTTCCGGGTTGCATCCGTCTAATTTGTCTTATGTATTTTACGTTGGCTAAGGCTGGAAGATTATATAAAACGTTTGAAAATGAGCAAAACAATCCAGGAAGTATCCGGGTAAGCAAAGGAGGGAAAGGGTTATTAAAGGCTTAAACGATGGAAAGAGTGTTATAGAGGATGATACAGGAATGGAAAATAAATTTCATGGATATTTGTCTGAATAAACAAATAGATAAACTTTGTCAAATTTATAAAGAACGCGGAAGTTATTTTTTTTATATCATAACTTAGCGAGGCCAATGCAATTACAATCCATCAGGGAATTAATTTTTATCAACCAACATGAGTTGATAAGATCAGCGCCCGTGTTCTGAGTATTGCTGCGCCAGTAATTGCTTCTTTTGTCTTTTCTTATTAACGTACTCCTTCGGCATTGAAAAATCATAAAGAACAAGCCCCTTCTCAAGCTAGACTAGTGACATAGAGAACGTCTCAAACTATCGCTCTATATCCCAGTTCTGTCCGTGTTACAAAAGAGAAAAGGAGAGTACGGGTGGCGCGCGCTGCTTCTTACCACTGCAGCTAAGCCAGGTTAGACGGATTTAGTACTTATATGGTTGATCGCCTGGGAATGACACCTGTTGTCGAGCTTGGGAGTCATGTGAGTTGAGTTCTTAGTTCATCTCTCCTGTGCTTCAAGGTTTTTCGCAGTGTTCTCCGGTTTTTACCCCTTGGTAAAATCAACACCTAGATCTTAGCTGTTGTCCTTGGTCAGACGTGTGTCGCATGACCGCTGCATGAAGCCACTGGCTGTATGTGACATTCAGCCACTGGCTGTATGTGACAATGATTAGTTTCCAGTCTTTATGAACAAGAACCGCTATACAATTATTTAAGCGATAACGCTTTAATGTGTTTAAGGGGGTGTGGATTTTCTGTAGTATTGAGACGGCATTAATAAAGATTGTGGATGATCGAACTATTATAATATCTCGACAAGAATATAGTGTCTGTGGATTTTGACATGGTTGATCATCTATTTTGTTGGAATAACTAAAAGCCTACGGCGCATGTTTAACGATGCAGCTCTGACTTCAAGTTTGATTTTACATATACAAGAAAAATTGTCAGGAAGAAAGGATACGGGTCTGGCTGCTGTTAACCATAGGACGCATCGGGTGTTATTCTCGGCCATTTATTGTTCATCATATTTATCTGCCACTCAATGTGACATGTTCCCCGATGGACTTGTGTGCAGCTAGTACGATGATAGTCATATCTTCCGGCTGCATGTAAACATGGCGATGAACAATGCAATGTTTAAAACAATGGTTTCACTGAGGTTGAGTGGGCTACGGGAAACAAGCTTCCGCTTAAAAAAGGAGAGATTAAGACCACCTTTCTTACAGAAAAGCACCTCGAGTCTAAGTTAAACTGTAGATGTGTTTTTGTTTTAAAGTTAAACGAAAAACAGCTCTCCTATGTTTCATGTTCCAATTCAATATGCCTCGAGATAGTTCAGGAACTTACGTTAAAAGCGCATTTGATAACCTTTTTAAAAAATATTTCTCGGCGTATAGACATACTTAAAGAAAATGCAGTTTTCCGTTTAATCAAAGGATTTTGTTTTGCAACTACATGACAAGTCCAATAATTGACTACTTTAGCATAATTAGGTCCTGTTGTGATCGAGAATCAATTGGCAAAGTTCTTAAACTTTAAAACGGAGGGCTGCTAGACCTATTTTGAATGATGTCAATCCATCACCAAATGTGAAGAAAAGAGAAAAAAGAGAATCATCTATTCTCAAGGCCCTGGAAACGAGTTTGTGTGTTACTCAAAGTTTGAAACTAAACACCCACTTCAAGCTTTGCAATATAGTCTCTCGTTGGGATTTCTCCGTACGTTTTAGTTTTATTTAAGTTTTCGTTTAATTAGGTGTTAGTTTTAGGTTTTTTAATAGGTTTGTTTCGAGTTTACTTAGGATCTGAATTGTCTGTATTTTAGTGTCATACTCCAATCGGATGTATGTCTTTTCGTTTTATATATTGTTGTAAATATTGTATTTATTGCAATGTCCCATAGTTTTCACCATTGTAAATACCGTACAACTACAAGTGCACGTATCTTTCGTTAACATTTTGCTTCGACTGGAAAATTCAGTGTCGTTCCAGACTAAAATTATATATTGTTTAGCAAATATCGCTAAAATTTTCTTGCATGAAATAATTTGAATTGATTTTGCAATTTTTTTACGAGAGTGAGTCTTGCCGTCTTCAAAAATTACTATACTTCCTTTTATCTTCCTCGTATCTTCCTTATCTTTCATATCTTCCCAGGAAGATAAGAAAGATAAGAGGAAGATAAGAGGTAAATAAAGGAAGATAAAAGGAAGATAAGAGGAAGATAAAGGAAGATAAAAGGAAGATAAAGGGAAGATAAGTGGAAGATAAAGGAAGATAAAAGGGGTGATTGTTGTATCCCAGGGGTGATTGGGGGTTTCCCCAGGGATGATTGGGGTATTTCGGGGGTGTTTGGTGTTACCACAGGGGTGATTGGGGTTACCCCAGAGGTGATTGTGGGTTACCCCCAGGGTGTTTGGGGGTTACCCCAGGCCTAGTGGTGATTGGGGTCCTCCTCCTCTTTCTCCTCCTCGTCGTCTTTCTCCTCCTCGTCGTCTTTCTCCTCCTCCTCGTATTTCTCCTCCTCCTCTTTCTCCTCCTTCTCCTCCTCCTCCTCCTCCTCCTCCTACTTCTCCTCCTCTTCCTCCTTCTCCTCCTCCTCCTCCTCGTCTTTCTCCTCATCCTCGTTTTCCTCCTCCTCCTCTTTCTCCTCCTCCTCTTTCTCTTCCTCCTCCTGCTCCTCCTCCTCTTTCTCCTCCTTCTCCTCCTTCTCCTCCTCTTTCTCCTCCTCCTATGGGAATCGGAGCCGCTCGGAGCCAAGAGCCGAGGGCTGGGAGTCGCTCGGAGCCAAGAGCCGAGGGCTTGGAGCCGCTTAAAGCCGGCAACGCGGTTTCGCTATGGTAAGACTGCTAATGACCTTCTCGCCCAAACATGCCCCCGCATTAATACCTCCTCATGCCCTAAACTAACAAACAATAGCATCGAAGTAGACTCCGACAATAAAATATATTTAGACTAACAACTCGCTAAGAGTTATCATCCAAAGCGAACCTTGATGAACTTTGCACAGTTCGTAAACGTATAAACACCACAAACGCGAACCAAATATCTAATATAATATTCACATACAAGCTTTACGTTGCTATGTGCCAATGTTAATACGTTTTAAACCCCTTAGCTCACGGCTTTTCGAATTGATTCCTCACACTATCTTAAGTTCTTCTTATATACGGCTTAAAGTGATTCCTCATTCTATCTCCTCACGAATTCTTCACTTATAAATAAGGGTAGCACGCAATGATTCTAGGATGACTTATTCTGTTTGAATATTATAACATGCCCCACAACTGCTGACTGTCGATCAGTAAGGTAAAGTGCATGAATGAAATTTGGTTCCTATTACTTATATAAGTCGAGCATCTTTTGATAATGACGATCTTCGGGAATTAGTCGGAGAGCTATCGGTTATGACGTATTACATGGGGGGTTGAGTAACAGTAGAGGGTCCCAAAGGAGCCTGAGAAGAAAGAAGGACGCGTCGCAGTTTCGCTATGGTAACACTGTTAATGACCTTCTCGCCTGGACTTGCCCAAGCGCTTAATCTCCTTAATGATCCCTAATGAGTTTCTCTTTTGTCTCCTGCACGTGCACTGAGGATAAATATGCAAATATCACACTTAGTAACAGAAAGCGTAGCAACGCTTTCAAAGTAATAAATCGCTTTGCCTTTAGTTAATATTTCGACATTTAAAATCGTTCTTTTCATAACTTTTCGAAGTAAATCCTCATTCTATCTTCCTACGATTTCCTCGCTTATAAATGAGGGTTTAGTTAGTAATGATTCTAGGATGACTTACTCTGTTTGAATATTTAGGCTCTAAACTAATATAATACTCATCATATACTATTAATTCAAGTCTATACGTTATCGCTGCCAATTCAGAACTTTAGACTGTTCAAAACTCTCTCTATTCCTCCAGACAAATGTTTAAGATAAAAAATATAAAGTGTCTCTATCAATTTCTCTTTAGTTCCTTGTAAAGAACGTCTATTTTGTTAGAGTTTATTGTACGCATGCTGTGTACGTGTATGCGTCCCACAACGGTCGACTGTCAGTAGGCGTAAAGTGTATAAATGAAAAGGTAATTACTAATACTTATAAGGATATAAGTCTATTGTCTTTTGATTATGGCGAACTTCGGGAATTAGTCGGAGAGCTATCGGTTATGACGTATTACACGGGGGGTTGAGTAACAACTAGGGTTTGGGGGTTGGATAAACGTTAGGGTTAGACGGTCCCAAAGGAGCCTGAGAAATAATGACGTATGCATAAATAATAAGTCGATTATGATGTAGTGAAAACCAGGGCGGTTGGATAAAAGCTGGGGTTAGGGGGAAGCGCTGCAAATTAACACTTCAATTAATACAAGACTAAAATGGTGACGCCATGGGTGGATCAAAAGATCCACCCGATCCACCCGCCGTATAACCCCCACTCTGTATACTACTGATGTGATCGTGTTGGTGTAGATGTTGTTACTGGTGTTGTCGTTTGTATTTGTTTTCATTCAATTGCTGATATAGCCTCCCCCGCCTGTTTTTCTTAGGGGGATGGTAAACCCAATCCCACTAACGCCTACTTGAGAGCAATATTGTGTTCTAAGCGATGGACCAATCAAATTTAACTTTCTAGAATCGGGAAAGCTGACCTTCACCTTGGCAGACCGTCTACCAGACAATTTTATTTGTCACGACCACGGGTATTAGCAAGAGTATTAAAAATAATCTGGCGTAAATAAATTCGTCTAACTCGAACGACAACAACGAACGCAGCGTTAAGTGTTAATTAACAGTATGGATGTACCTTGTTTCATGTGTCGCTTGTCGAGTCTCTGACTAAAATCGAATAAAATTGTCTGGCATAGTCGTTCAAGGTAAAAATATAATACAGTCGTCTATAAGGACAACGCGGCGTAACGAGTTATCAAAGATCAGAGATACGCCAGTTTCTAGATATTAGAAGTCTGAGTGATGATAAATAGATTGGAAAGAAATTTGGTACTCAAGCTACAGCGTACCACAGAGCTGTCGCCAGACAATGGTAAACAACGAACTAATAATACATTTTAATAAATTAAACTGTGTAATATCACTAACTTTCACGAGTAAAGAAGGCATCATCAAATGATCAAATGTGCATAAAAATGGAAAATTTTCACGAATAGCAATAAATAATAGACGGTTATAATCTCCTTGTGATTGACTGATCTATATTTGGCATAGTACAGTAGTATTGATTTGATTGGTTCGCGGTACACAAAGAGAACACAATATTGCTCTCCGACAAGCAGGCGTTAGTGGGAGAGGGTTTACCGCCTCCCTAAGCCGAATGACTGCGGGGGAGGCTATCGCTGATAGTGGTGGTCACATCTTTTTGTTGTTTGTTGTAGACGTTTGATGATTTATAGCCTAAGCCGAATGACTGCGGGGGAGGCTATTGCTGATAGTGGTGGTCATATATTTTTGTTGTTTGTTGTAGACGTTTGATGATTTATAATATTCACAGCTTTCGTTGTTGTTACTAGATTTTCAAATATTCTAATTTTTATTGGTCATTGCTATAATTGATGTTTATTTCCTTGTAATTTCTATGTTTAAAAAAGAAACAATTTTGACAAGTGTTTCTATATTTTCTTTAGACTGTCCACCAAACGTACGTTGTAATCGTTTGAAATCAAACAATACCAATATCTTTATTTCTGCTAAAGATTTGTTATATATGCCTTTGTATTTCCCAGAGAGGACGTCTGCAATGTAAGTTATTCAAAAAAAATTTTTTTGTTCTATATTGTAACGTTTCAAAAGCGTAGTTTTAATATTTGACCGTCAAAAAATATAATTTTGAATTAAAGTTGAAGTTTTGGACGCTTACGTATTGTTTTAATAGTTGTTGTTTATTTTGGGTTTAGCCATTTTGATGAAAGTCTTCTGGTGAAGTTGACGAAACTTGATTTCAAAAAGCTGACGCAATTAGAATACTTGTAAGTTTTTTTAAAGTTGTTTTATCATCTGCCTCTTTCTCAAGCCTTAATGTTGAGCATGACCCTGTCCTTCGCGTTGATTCCAGGACCTTGGATTCGATTACCGGTTGGGGCAATAAGAATTTTGGTGTTATTATTGTATGAAATCCTCTCTTAATTTCAAATTGACATGTTTAAAAAACAGTCAAATATATTTTTCCTATAAAAGCAGTTACATGTTCTAGACTGGAGGGGGGGGAGCGAATTTAAAGCCTTGTGGTGACTTTTCATACCTACTGTTGCGGAACACTTCCGTGTCCGAAATTTTTTACACTGATTAGTGTTGCCATAGCAACCACGTTTTTATTATATTTCCGGCAAAAATTTCGAAATTCTGGTTAATTTCTGGGGTTTTCTGGGGTTGTTTTTTTTTGAGTATTTGATTAACTTTAGTATTCATAATATAATTCCATGAATTGTGTGTTATTCAAGTTGATCTAATGACGTCACAAATCCAATATGGCGAAATCCAAGATGGCGGAACAATGACGTCATACATTGATGTCGGCAGCTTAATTTTTACGAAAAATTGATTTTAAAGTTACAGATTCTCATAGGATACTTCAGATAATGTATAAAGACAGAAAACAGAGCAATACAGCTTGATTAATGAATATAATATTTACCTTCTTATCACAACAACTAACTCAACGGCCATAAACCAAAAAATTAAACCAAATTCTTCCAAAATGTTTAAGCTTGATAGACTTATTGTCTTTCTACTGGCTCTAGCTACAGTAGTAATTAAAAAAAACAACATTTTTCTTGTCTATTATTTGGATGTGTTTCACTTTGTTGTATTGTTATGTATGACGTCACAAATGACGTCTAGATACGTCACATTTGGGGTGACACCAACAAAAATTAAAATATCTTCGAATGTTCTGTTCGCATACCAAGTTTCACTTCGATAGGGTAAATACTTTCTGAGATATTAACCGCGGGCACTTACCTCGCCCCCGAATCCCAAAGACCAAAAAAACCCAGTCTATATAGGGTTAAGAAAAGAACGACGATGTATTTGACTTTTTCTCAGTTAATTCAAAATAATTCTTCCGGCCCATTGTTTTATACGAAAAGCGAGGTAGTGCAATAGCGGCTTGTAATTATAACTAACAGTACGATGCTAAAAGCGTTTATTTGACCATGAACGCAAATTTATCAATTGTAAGTGAAAATTTTGACTAGAAATTTTGACTAACCTTGTATGTTATTGTCTATATTTTTATAGTAAGCAACTAATCCTTAAATAATTAATCATTTTATTTATTGTTTGTGATGTTTAGAAGTTTGAGGGGAAATAAAATACTGGAGATAGAAGAAGAGACGTTCTATAATTCAAGGTCTTTACAAACTATGTAAGTAACTCAATTAATCAACTTGTAATTAACAGTTGTTTTAGTATTAGCCTAAGCAAGTGTAGATATTTAAAATAAAATGTGAAGATAATATAAAATGTTACTGCTCGTTTAACTCATTAGCAGTAAGCTAGTGTATAGCTTTCGAAAGAATTCCTCCTAAATAATTATTCACGACACATATGACACCTATTTTCTCTTGAAGTGTCAATTCGTCCGTATTCCCCAAACATGGCTGTTATCTGTATTCAACCGACGTCTTCCGAACTTACTTAAATAGGTTGGGATTGCTTCAGAAGCAAAAAGTGCCGCCGTGTTCATGTAATTATAAATTATGCCCCTAATGAGAAAGATAGAGAAGGGGAATAGGAAATTAAGTAAAACAAAAACGTTCGTTAAAGGGAATGGCCTTAACGAACGTTTTTCTTTTATTTAATTTCCTACTTTTTTTTTCTTTATTTATCTTTCTGGTTATTATTAGTTATGCACTCTCATTTATTTTTAAGATTTTTGATTGCACCTTATTAGTATTTAGCTTTATTAGCTCTCCCTCTCCCACAATCTGGTTGCCGATCAATTGTAACAATTAGCTAATACCTAACATTTTTACATCTCATTACAGTCAAAATGGAACTACCTTCCCACTTCCGCTTCTGTAGTTGGTTGTGTATTACTGTAATTCTGTAGCCGCTAATGAAGCGCGAGGAAAGTCTGGCGATAAAAGTCGCCAATTCTTGATGTATATTTTTTTATCTGTATCGATTTGGGATAAACATTCATTGTATTATGATTAAATGTCAATTAAAGCTAAATTATACTATTTTTGTACATTTTTCAACAAAAATATTTCTCAGGCTTTGGTAACAGCTACAGAAATACAACAATACACAACGAACTACAGAACAAGAAGTGGCAAGGTATCTCCTTTTTGATTGTAATTATGATCAGTGTGTTTAACCTCCCTACGTTTGGCTATTTTAATTTCTTAACCCCTTTGGATATATAAGCCCTGTTTTATTTCATTTCAACACATTTTACTCTGATGAAGGACTTCGTCAGAAACGCCTTTATTTCCTTATCAAATATATTCTCGGCAGTTTACTACCTTTCACTTTGGTTATTTAAAACACTGCCAACGGAGCACTCTCTTTAACATTACATTATAACAGGGTGTTTATGACTGGAATGTTTCAACTCAGATGACTCATCCTTGGCTTTCTTCTTCGTCGCGCTCACTACCCTTATTTTATGCAAACATTTTGCATAATTTTGTTACGAGGGCAATCAAGCATTTTATTCATTCATTTATCTGTAGGTGTTGCATGTGAGCTAGCCTGGTTAGCAGGATGGCTGGTTTTCTTTTTAATCATCTCTAATAATAAACCCGCTGGGGGATATATACGCAATTTCTGAGTGCCCTCTTGTTACAGAGTAAAATTATTTGGTGAAAGCTAGACTGAAATTACAATACTATATCAACACTTGACTTTTGTTCTTAATTTTGTGGGATGCCAAATAACATTGAGTTAGAGATATATTATTGTGATATTGACAGTTTTTTTAAAGGACTTAAAGATCGGACAGTGACGTACAGTTGCAAATAATGCAAATTGAACACCAGTCTACTGATTACATAAATCTAGTGTAGCATGAACGAAGTAAATATGTATGAAAGATGGAGGGTTATTAATATTTCTTCTTTAATTTGATGTAGTCGCTTGTCTAAAAACCGTATTGAAAACATTCCAAGAAAACTGTTTAATGAAACTCGGTCACTTAAAGTACTGTAAGTAATTAATATTGCATTATAGAATTAAATTAGTCAGCAACAATATACACTTTGATTGTTTACTGAACGTGGATTAATCATAACTCGACAACGACACGTTTACATTATATATTACTTGATACGAGGGCTTAGTTTCCTGTTTCTGCTAATTACTCAGCTAGGCTACTGTGGTAGGTAGAGTCTAGGTTTCAGCTTGGGCTTTTTATTTGTCACGATTTTGCAGTTTTTCACTTTTTACTTTCGTTACTATTCCTACTTCCGGTGAGTTGCAAGCCGTGTGACTAACAGAAGCGGTGAGACATATTGTAAATTATTTTCTCCTTTCACTCTTGAAGTAAGTTGGACAAAAAGTCGAACTGCTTTCGTTTTTGATCAAAGTGTTCTTCCACGCTGTTGGTAGGTTTTGAAAGTGACTGACTCTTTGTAGTTTAATTAACAGTAATGTGACTGAAAACTCTCTTGATCGTAAATATGTTTACATTTGTGAAGTTTGCACGACATTGGATTCAGCCTCCTTGCCAGTACGTATCCCTAGTAAACACCTGACCCAGGCGTCTTGTATTTATGTATATATTATGTAGCGCTTGCAAGAACAAATTAATTCAGTGGGCGAAACCTCATCGATTCGTCGTCTAAAGAAAATCGAATATGCAAAATATGAAAATGCAAATCAGATCGACGTTCAATGGGCTTGTCTCACCACCAACCCCCAACCCCCAACCCCCCCCCCCCCCCCCCCACGTGACCCTGACCTCTTCCTTACTGCGATTGGTCAGTTATATCGTTTGAGGGCAAACTATTTAGCCCTCAAACGCTAATCGACCAATCACAATAAGGCAGAGGTCAGGGTCACTTGGGGAGTGAGACACGCCCATTCATTATTGACGTCGTTTCGACGTTAGATTATGGATCTTTTTTTGACAGTAACAACGATGAACCAGCATCAAACAGGCATTGTTTTAACGGCCTTGTACACTCTTTAGTTCTCAATTGAGTAACTGATCAACGTTGTTTTTTCAACCTTGAACGTAAAATCGGGAACAAGAAGAAAACCATGTCAAAGATTATCCGTCTTCATTTGCAAGTTAACTTTGCAATATCGATGTCGATTCAACGTCAAAACAACATCAGTTTTTTACGTTGATAAAACGCTGACGAAATAAAAACTTGATAACGCGACGTCAAAATATCGTCGATTTTTTTGTAGATTGACGTCGCAAGACGACTAATTCGACCACAATTAGACGGCAAAAGTCAAAACGACGTCGTGTACCGGCTGGGTATAATCAATGCCTACTTAAATACACTTAACCAAATTAAATGTCTTGTTTTTTTTCAAGCAATTTTATAGATATACTGTTATAAAAGCAGCGTTGTGCTGTGTTGTTGTTATGGGGCGTTATAGTAGTTTTACAGTAGGTTTATTTGTGTTTATCTAACTTTTTTGCAGTGGTGGAAAGTGCCCGCGGCGAAATAAAAGCTTTGTAACTTCTGAGTATTTCAAATAAATGTATGGCCCAAAATTTGCGACATCTGAGCCCACGCGCCTGTCAGCAGTATCCCGAATTTAACGAGAGAATTGCTCCAAAATTTACATGTAATACATAGAGAGGTGTATATATTTGTCTAAACATATCGAAGGAAATGTTTTAAATGGAAAATGTCGGGTTCACTATTAATTCTCAACAACATAATGCAGTGAAATGTCATACCTTTTAAGCATCAGCGCTGTTACGTTGCTCTGCTTTTGAAACGCGACGAAATCTACTTTGCAGCACCACTCAGTCAATGTATTTCAGAGTAAATCTTGCTCATGATCAGTTTTTAAAATCCTTGTATAAGCGAATTGGCGAATATTTTGCAAAATTATAAATAAATATATAGTTCGCATCATGGATATAACATATAGTACCATAATTAGCACTTAAATTCTGCTGTGCTTCTGCCGTAGTTGCTCTACTTTTCAATGTTGAAATATTTGTAATTCCGCATAATTCGCGTTGGAAGATCAAAGCGGAAGCGAAAAATTGCTTTGAGCAAAAATGCTGGGTTGTCCTGCAATTTCAACGAGAGTTTCCAACAAAATTCATTATCTTTGGTATCGTTCGAAAGCTCAGAAAATAATCTTTCTAGCCGTGCAAAGTACTCTGGGATTAAAACAATATCACCCTTCCTATCCCACACAATACCAACACATATCCAGCAAAATCCCTAACTTCCTGTTTGTTCATTCGCGGCAAAATTAAAGTAAATCGCGGCAATGCGACATTACTAATCATACTATGGGTATATTTCAATATTTCCTGCAGTTTAAAATATCATCAATGCCCTCTGTTTTGGATAAAAATAATTCAAGTCTATAAGTTTATCGACGAATCATTGTTTGAATTACACCAAACAGCAAGGAGTTTCGTCAGAAATAATTGATATTCCTCAAGAAATCCTCAAAGGCCTGGCTAAACTCGCAGGGTGGCGCTCCATCATTTGTTGAACTGTTGAACGACTTTATACCACAAAACTTCGTCGTTTACCGTGTCTGTGTCGTGTTAAAATATCCATGGCCGCTGATAAAATATCAATGGCAGCTGTTTTGTGTTTCGAAGGATAGCTGCTGACCACCTGAGGCTCAGATGTCGCAAATGTCTGGCCATGTGCACGAAACATTGTGACTTTTCATACCTAGTGATGTGAAACACTATCGTGTGTAAAAACATTTTTACACTGATTAGTGTTGCCATAGCAACCGCGTTTTTGATGAGGTTTCTGGCAAAAATTTCGAAATTCTGGTTTAATTTAGGTTGTTGTTTTTTTTGTTTCTTTGAGTATTTGATTAACTTTAGTATTTTTAATATAATTCCATGAATGTTGTGCTATTTAAGTTCATCTAATGACGTCGCAAATTCAATATGGCGGAATCCAAGCTGGCCGAACAATAACGTCATACAGTGACGTCATCAATTTAATTTTTACGGAAAATTGCTTTTAAAGTTACGGATGCTCATAGGACACTTCAGATAATGTATAAAGATTGAAAATAGAATTAACAATAAAGCTTAATTAATGAATATAACATACACCTTCTTATCACAACAACTAAGTCAACGGCGATAAAACAAAAAATAAAACAAATTCTTCCTAAATTTTTAAGTTTTATAGTTTTGTCTTCTTTCTAGCGGCTCTAACTACAGTAATAATAATAATAAAAAAATTATTTAAGAGTTTTCCTTGTCTATTATTTGGCTGTATTTCACTTTGTTGTATTTTTAACTATGACGTCGTCAAACGGGGGGGAGGGGATGACACCACTAAAAATTATAATATTTTTGAATGTTCTATTAACCTACCAAGTTTCACTTCTATGGCATAAATACCTTCTGAGATATTAACCGCGGGCACTCCCCCCCCCCCCCCCCCCCAATTAAATTACTCTACTGTTTCTTGGCTGTATCTTTAATTATTTTTTGGGCATCGTATACTACACTTGTTGCAAGAGGTTCTTCCATACAGAATACAGATTTTAATTACTTCTTCCCACAAGGGGCTTTTCAAGAGCAATTTACATTACTAAATTTCAAGTGGCAGAGTCGAAGGCATATTAAGGGCGCTCGATGCAGCCGCCCTACGACACATTTATGACACACATGTCAGACCACGAATCACAGACCTAGGTCTTGATTTTATGCATGTACGGATAACCGGGACACGCGAAAATGAAACGCGGTAATGTGGGAGGGGTCAACTCGGGAAGCAAGCGGAAAGAATCTCTGGAGCAGTTCGAGGGTTTCTCTGATTGTTTCGCACTAATCAAGATGCTGGAATAAGGCAAAGTACGAGTGATCCAGAATTACTGAAATATAATTGCGTAAATGCTTTAATCGGGCCATGTTATATAACTAGACACCGACTGACTGTCGGCTTTCCAAATATTTCATGATTCGTCTGAGTGCTGAAATTTTCGCTTGTAAACGCTTGATTATTCTTTCTAAACAAAATTTTGGGTGACTCTTTTACATACCTTTCGTTTACAAATTTTAGATGACAACGGATATCGAATTAACCCCCTCTCCCACGCCTCAATGTTTATTCCAATTCTAAAATTTACTTTTTCACTACATGCTAGCCCTAGGTGTGCATGAAACCTGAATTTTTTAGATCTCTTCGTAAATGTTGAAATATATTGACAAATACCAACAATTGTATCAACAATTTTGCTCTCGATTGCAGATGAGTGATTTGATACTAGCATCAGTCTAACAAACCGAGTATCAAACATACATGCCAATTACGCTAAAATTACAAAAAAATGATCGCACAAATCATCTAGTGTTCTTCGCTTCCAAATTGTTTCGGACGTTCTCATTGACTCGAGCAAAAGTCAATCAAAAACGTAAAAACGCTTCAACTGTTTTAGAGGTTCTTCCGGCTTGCTTCCCAAGTATAAAAATGTTCGTAAATTAACATTTAATTAACTTGACAAACGAGTTTGGTATAAGCATTCAATTTTTTTAGTTCATAATAAACAATTGAAATATGCACATTTCCACTTAGTTTTCAAAAAATCACACGCCGCTTTAACAAAAAGAAAAAGTTAATTAATTTTTTAGATTTTTATTTTTGTTACCGCGTTTAAAATGTTAATATGTCAATTCAACTTTAAACTTCGGTGGTTTAGTAAATTGAAGTAAAGTTTTTGAACATTTATCTATTTGTTATATATAACTTAATAAAACATTTAAAATATTATTTTATTTGCATATCTAGAGATCTCAGTATGAACTTTATCAAAGAGTTGGAAATTGAACTGTTTCCACCTGGAAATAAAATAAAAGTGTTGTAAATACAGAGTAATCATTTGACACAAAACTATAGTTTAACAAAGGGAATTATAATTGTATTTCTGTAATTACTGTTATAATGAAATTGTTCTGTTTAAAATTATTGACATTTAATTTTCATTTCCATTTCTGAAATAACAATTTATCCATAATTAGCACATACTTAGAAAACTACTTTTCATGTAATCTAATTGGCTTCTCACTGACGGTATATCGTGCCCTATTCACTTCCGAGAAAAACGAAATGGCGGCCATTTTTTCCCTTATGGGTCGTTTTCGTTGGGGCGGTAAATCAATACGAAATGTTTGAATAAGAATAGATTTAAATTCCCAAATGATAAGGATTGTGCATCAACATGGCCACAATTTCATTGTTTCTGTGCCCCAATATGGCCGCCGTGACGTCAGATGAAAACCAATGAAAACCAAGAATTGTTTAAAGCAGAGGATTTTGTTGATAAACATGCCTGATGTAGTATAATAACCTAATAGAACAGTGAAGAGAATTGAGTAGAACGTGACCGCAGCTGTGTTCCTTAACCCGTTTCTATTATAGTTTTTCTATCCTAAGCAAACATGAAGATATCACAAGTTACTGCCAAAACTATGCAAGTGAAATAATTTAATATTCTATCAGCCTCGGATTCACTCTTTCTGCACGACATGTTTATACATATATCTTTAACTTGCGCATTTTCCTCTTGTTAAACCAGAGACAATTTTACTCTGGTTAACATATAAATATTATTACTTGCCAAAACTTAATTTATAGCGCAATTCATCTCCGTCCACATTAGGAATTCCCTGAATGCTGCACGTTAACAGAGTCCATTTTTTTTATTAATGATATATTCTATTAACTTATCAGGCTTTTATATTAGGCGAGATTCTTATTTTGTTAATAAATTGTAGTGTTGGTGTTAGTGCGATTGGCAAGCGTGTTATCGGGGCAGATAACCCTCACAGAGGTCCCCATAATTTTATATATCACGCGAAAAACAAATCTAACGACCAAACTGGTCTTTCTGTTGGTGAAATCTTCACCTTGTTGAAACTGTTTAAATATTTTATATTTTTCAAATGGCGCGATCCATTTTACGAGCCAACAAAAAGGGCTGCAACGGAGTGTCCTTTCTTTCCTGTTTTGGCCAAACTATTTATGGAAAATTTTGAAAGAACAGTTTTTCATGGATTTTCATGTTTCAAACGAAGTTTTTAGCGGAAGTTTGTTGACGGCACCTTCAACATCTTCCTTCACGAAGAAGAATCTTTACATTCTTTCCTTGACTATCTTAACATGCAGCATAAGCTCTTCCATCAAATACCCCATGGAGGCACGAGATAAAAATCAATCCCTACTTTTCTTGAACATTCTAATTACAAAAAAAGAAAATAGCAGTCTTACGCACACTGTTTACAGAAAACCTTCTCGCGACGATTTCTGTGTATAATTTACAGTTCCTTTCGTTACCCAAAATTTAAGCCATCCATTTGTAAGAGTTTATAGAACGCGCCTACTCCATCTGCGACCAAGACCACTTCAAGTACAGCAAGAACTCTCTCACGTACAAACTGTCTCGAAGACAACTGATATCCGTCCAAGAACATCCAACTCACCATTCCACAACCACAATACAGACTAGACCTGCCGAACAACAACCTAAATAATCCGTTCAACTTCCTTACTTGGCGCTGAATCTCTGTCTGTAGAAAGAATTCTCTCACAAGCATCAATCAACCGAAATCTCATGGTCTGTATTAAAGAACATCTTTGTTGTTGATCAAAGGGTCACACAAAAAAATCTACCGTTGCTAAATACATATGGGTAACTGATCCATCACCAAATTCGTTGGGAACAAGCTTTTCTCATTTGTACGTAACGCAACTACTTCTCTCAAGGATTAGGGAATTCATAGAAATCTATCTCTATAAGCATCGTAAATTTCCAAAGAATGCTAACTTCTCAATCATGCAAATATTATGAAATATTTTCTATAATATTCTTTCTTTGATTTTTTATCGCTTATACTATTGATCATGTAATCTCATCAGTTTCTATGAAATTAAAACCAATTAGAATATTTAAGTAATATTTAACATTGTAACACATTAATGTTTAACACTATGATGACGTGATGAATCAGAATTTAGGTTATTCATCAATCTTTGTAATCCAGTTGCAACGTCTGGTGATGTCCTGAGCATCACAGGACGAAAGCTCTCCGAAATAAAGAATGTTTACATGGTTGTATGCTATCCGAACGAATTTACATATAATATTAATAGAAACTGAGAATCTCAGTTTTCGGTTGAGACGTCAATCGTTCTATAATTGATTTTCATTTTTAGACCATTTACGTCGTTTGTCCAATGATTATGTTCTATTGTGTTGATTATCAATTAAACTTATTAATTTGTAATTTATAAATAACTAATACTTAACCCCGTCCTTAGCGCAAACATAAATAAGTTCAGTACCTCTTTCTTTGTTCTAGCTCATTATGACTAATCTAATTGTTATAATCATACTCTTTAACCGATTATCTGAAACATGATATTTTATTTACTTTTTGTTATTATAATCTTAAAATCTATGCGTTCATTTGTTTCTTTAAATTTTTGAATTTGTTATTGTACTATTTTGACCGTTTGTAATATAATATTTGAACCATGTATATACAAATACTTAATTTTCCTTAAGCTTTCAAGTTGCGCTGATGATGTTGCGTTTCAAGCAACGAAACGTTAGCTAATTACATTTATTTTGTCTAAAAGTTATTTGCTGGGCACTTATTTTCATTTTCAAATTACGTTTCCTGCCTGGTATATCTATTGCAACAATATAAATCAACCTCGTTAAATATACCTCGGTTTTGAATTGTTTTAGGAGTCTACGGCTTAATCGATTGAAAGGTCTTCAAACCAACGTGTTCGAGAATCTTCAAAATCTTCAATACTTGTAAGTTCTTTACGACAACAAGCTTAATACATAGTACTGTAACGTATAACATTATTATATATTTTTAAAGATTTATCTCCTATTAGAAATGCAGTATTAAGAATTATTTCACCTTTTGAAATTGTGTAATAAATAAAATAAATTTGTAATTTTATATTGGAAAAATGGTTTTTAAATAACATTTTTCTCAGCGTTTCTGCTTATTCTTTCTTTCAGATATCTTGATTCAAACCGTTTGTTGGAAATAGATAGTAAAGTTTTCAGCGGACTTGGTGATCTTAAAGTTTTGTAAGTTTTTGGTATATTTTTGGAATAGATTTTTAAAATACTAGTGTTTTGAGTGGGTGGGTTGGTGAACAGATGGATGGATGTATACACATATTGATAGTTATGCAGATGGTTGTTATCTGGATAGCTAGATGGTTAGTTCATATCATGCATTAATAGATAGGTAGCTTGGTGCAATGGTTGGAGGGACAAGGTTAAGGCGGTGAATAAATCGGTTGGTAAATAAAATGGTAGATGATTGAATAGATGCATGCATGGATGGATGATGAATTGTGGTATGGACAAAATAGATAGATAGATTGATGGATGGGTGCGTGATCTCGAACATGCATGGACGACAGCTGGACGGAATGAAGTATAATTTCATATAAACAAAAGTATTAGTAACCTTCTCGTTAAACAGTTAAATAATCAAATATTTCAAATATTAGTAATGAAGTAATGAAGTAATGAAGTAATGAAGTAATGAAGTAATGAAGTAATGAAGTAATGAAGAAATGAAGTAATGAAGTAATGACGTAATGACGTAATGAAGTAATGAAGTATTGAAGTATTGAAGTATTGAAGTAATGAAGTATTGAAGTAACGAAGTAATGAAATAATTAAATAATGAAATAATGAAGCAATGAAGTAATTAGTTAATTAGGTGATTAAATAATTAAATAATTAAATAAATAAATAATTCAATAATTCAATAGTTCAATAATTCAATCCTTCAATCCTTCAATCCTTCAATACTTCAATTCTTCAATCCTTCAATCCTTCAATCATTCTATCCTTCAATCATTCAACCATTCAATCATTCAGAAACTTAATGTTTAATATGTGTCTTTAAACACATTCTTCTTGATTTAACAGTCCAAAAACAGCTAAATCTTATTATTTTTGAGTAATTGAGCAATGTTCTTCTTTTTCAGATTTCTTCAGCATAATAATATTCAAAAAATTAAACCCGGAGCGTTCAAAGATTTAACGAAGTTGGAGAAACTGTATGATTTGAAAAATATTTTAAATGCAGCGTGTATACCATAATGTGCTTTTGAGAACTTATATTAACATAAAATGCCACTATTTTTTCTTTTTATTTGTTTCCTTCAGTAAAGGATATGACAAGGCGTGTCACGTTTATTGATAGAAGATTTGAAAATTCGTTTACTGTTTCTAAAAATGCTATTTATAATAAAAAACGAGTTGACATTTTATCATTTTACAAACTTCGGGGAAAACGTTTTTATTCCGTTTTTTGACGCAATTGGCAGCGTTAATGATTTTATTAATTTGATGTAATATGCTATCGTTCAATTGCGTTTAAATGTTATTTTCATTTTATTATTGAGTCGGTTTTCTTTGTTCTTTCGAGGGCTTTATATCGCATAAAGCCCTTGAATAATAATTAGAAACGAAATGAAGAAAAAAAACGCAAGGAAAATCTTTGTCCAAGGTGGGAAAAAAAAGATAAAACTTTGTTGGAAAACCTCCTCAATAATAAATTAAGTCAGATAAATCCCTCGAATGTCGGGATGCATGCGATATAAAGTCCTCGGACGCTGCGCGTCCTCGGGTTTTTATATAGCATACATCCCTCGTTCTCGGAATTTATCTATTACTTAGTTCACGGTTACCTCGGTTTTCTTTGATGTACAGCGGTTGTTTATTTATAATAATTACTCCCAACTACGCATAAATCAAGTTTTAATGTAATAATCAAGTTAATCTATATAAGTATATATGTATAATGATAAAGGTTGTTCTCCGAGTGAACGAAGCCATACCGGGCAAGTAGAAAAGTTACTTGACCACGGCTGGATTCGAACCCGCGACCTTCGGTATACTAGTCCGACGGTCTATCAACTGAGCTACGCGGTCAATGCCGGAGAAGGTCGAGGGAATGGGGTAGTTTAAAGACTGAATTTCGAAACTATCTCGTTTCATCAAGTCAGCATCGAACTGTACTCAGTTCAGACTGTATAATGCGAAGTAGAAATTGATACTCGGGTAAGTAATGATGAAAAAGGTTGTTCTCCGAGTGCTGTTCTCCAATTTCCACTTCGCATTATACAGTCTGAACTGAGTACAGTTCGATGCTGACTTGATGAAACGAGATAGTTTTTTAAACCCCATTACCTCGACCTTCTCCGGCGTTGACCGCGTAGCTCAGTTGGTAGAGAGTCGGACTAGTAAACCGAAGGTCGCGGATTCGAATCCAGCCGTGGTCAAGTAACTTTTCTACTTGCCCGGAACAACCTTTATCGTCATTAATTACCCGAGTATCAATTCAACTTCGCATATATATATATATATATATATATATTTATAAAATAACCGGAAGTAAATGAACGACAACACGCACTCTGATTGGCTATTGAGTCAAACAAGCGTGCCATTATAACTCCATAACGGCACGGCACACGAGATACCTCGCGACGATTTTGTCGTTTTTGAATAATTTTATGTGGATTTAATAATCAACGAAAGTCAAAAATTACTTGGATATATGTCTAATCACATAATTAAACAGCAGAATGTTTTCAGTGCAACTTTAAGTGCATTTTCATCGCTAAAATCGCCGACGTGTTGTACGAGGCCACGCGTGGCGCTAAATGGTAACAAACTCGTCTTGAGACAGGTAATCTACTTTTTTGCTTACTTTTCTTGGGTTTGTTGACAATTTAAAGTCATTATTTTATAAAAGAAATAAAAAACTTAGTCGCTGTGCGATTATCGAGTTTTAATGCACTCGAGAAGCTAGTAAAACACTCGGCTATCGCCTCGTGCTTTACACGCATCTCTCGTGCATTATAACTCGATAATCGCACGCGACACGTTTTTTATTTCTTAAATATATATATATATCAACCCCGGGCATTAACTTGATGTATGCGTGGTTGGGTCTAATGCCCATCCGAAGTTCTTTGGTGTACAACGACCATGTGGTAGTTGGCTAACTTGTGGTTTTTTAGACAACTTTTGTGATAACGTGCTCAGTAGCTACTTCAGTAGTAAGTGACATAATTACCTCGCTTTCGGTAACAAACCTACACGTAGTTAACCTTACAAAGGGAAGGTATTTTACTCTAGGTTAACGATCCAGTAACTAACAAAATTAACCTGTATTAACAAGCAAACCACAACGAATTCAAAATTGAGAAGTTTTATTGACCCTGCTTTTACATGCACTGCATCTTTCAAACCGTCTATTTTATCTTTTCATTTTTGTATTTACAGTGGCATTTCCCCTTTCCTAACTACTACTACTACTAAATTCGAAATTAAAATGAAAAACAATTTTATTCAATTTAAAAAGAAAACTATGAAGACGAATTGTAACGAACTCGTACTCGACTCGTTAAAAAATTAAAGATTTAATTGAGTTGTGAGTTTTATGAATAATCAAATTTCAAAATAACAAACACATCACCATCAAAAGGTAATTATATGAATTGCACTACAATGCCTCATCATTCTGCAAGTATTTTTTATTTACTATATTTATATGTAATAACACCACCAAGCTCGCAAACGTACCAAATGCACCACATGTATACGTACAACTTATCATATCACTTTAACTACATCTTATATGCAAACGCTACCACTTAGGATCACATATGACTATGGAGCCTCAGTGGCTCAATGGTTAGAGCGGCTAACCGATCAATAGAAGGTTGCAATTTCGAACCCTGTTTGGGGCTTAGAAATCTTTTCTGAGTAATTGCATGAGCTTGACAAACGTCTACCAAACGTCTGTCAGTATTTGAGTCTCTTTAATTGTTATTATTACGACAAGAATATGGTTGCAGTGTGCGACTTTGTTAGTCCAGGTATGGTGGTACATCTACCATTATTATATAGCATGCTATCGGATATGAGCTTTTGTGTAACCTGATTGGTTCCCTACTACCAGGCTATCAGCTCATATCCTGCTGGTAGAGGAAAAACAAGGTGGCGCCATGTTTTTTTACTGCCGAAAAGAGTTGAAATTGACGGACTTTTATACAGAAAAACATCAATACCATCAAACCAATGTATAAAAAAACAACATTGTGTAAAAATACATTAATAAATACACAATTTAGCATGTTAAATGGTAAAATTCAGCTAAAAATTACGTATTTTTGCTTCAAAAACCCGACTAAATTAACGGGTTGATATTAATTTGTTGCCAAACAAAGAAACTCACGGTTACAATCAAGCTTACAACACACATTTCGTAGGAGATCACCAGTAAAGAGACTTTTTTGATTTAGATAAGCATTTGGAGTAGTAAAAAGCATGTTCTTTTTCAAAAACAACCAACAAAGTAATTTAGTTTTACTGTCGAAGGTGTTTCAGTTTTGCATGAAATCAAAACCTTTTTCACGACAGCAACGCTAATATAAACAACTGACCCACCTTTCGACTTCATAAAGGTACTTTTTAACCTTTTTTGTTGATCTGCTTAACACATTTTTTGCCACTCGAGCAACATTTTTACAACATTTCGAAGCTGTTTACCGAACAGCTCAGCGAGAAACTCTATGTGAATGATCATTACGCATGGCGGAAGTATTAGTTGCCTATGCCGGAAGTTTGTTGTTTCAAACATTTCGCTGTAATTTTGTCTCTTGTAAACTGTACAGCGCTTGGCTATATAATAAAACAGTTATACCATTCGCTCTCGTTGTATACGAACTAATATAGCCAACTCGGCGAAGAGCCTCGTTGGCTATGAGCTCATATACAACTCGAGCTCATGGAATAACTGTTAAATGTAGTCAAAATTGTTGGAAAGCTTTGTTGTTCTTGGCATTTTGCAACTTAATTTGATCACTTTTGGCTAGGACCATTTGAAAATTTTGTATCTAAAATAATAGACAAATAAACAGTAACGACAAAGCTATTCCTCGCAGTTTCATCAAAAACCCCAAAGAATTTATCGGGTACGGGAATGTCAAGTAATATCCAAGTGATCCAAAAGTCTTCGGTAGAGCTAGTAGCGAATGGAACTCTGCAGATATTTTGCACAAGTAATTACAGCTCCTTGAAGGTGGGCCAGTTAGGGGGTGCTGAAACGGGTGCTATATTGTTGAATTGTACACTTTTACCATGTTGCAATGCTACTAAAATGCATTTTTCTATAATTTTAAATTCCGTGTTTTTAGACAGTCCTGTCTAAAATTGTTTGAACACGATTTACATTTGATGTTCCAAAAACGTTCCGCAAGAATTTTAGGTGTCTATGACATGCCGGTTGGGAAAAATATGTTAGGCGCTTGTACTGCATTTTTACCATCAAAATCAATACATTTATTATCAATAACCAATATATATATTTTGTAACTAAAATATTCGCTTTTGTGTAATCTTTTTAGCGACCTATCAAAAAACCACTTTGAAAGAATTCCTGAAGATCTATTTAGTCCACTTAAATCATTAAAAGAATTGTAAGTATTGATTTTTCTTTTCATCTCGTTGTCGAATTCAACTCCTTCGGCGACATACATCCTAGGACAACTCAATCTTGCCAATTTAATAATTTAATGATTAACAGTTTTCCCGTTGGTGGGATTTCTCTGCGACGAGTAAAATCGTCTGGCGTTATCCAGAGTAAAACACATAATACTGAAAATCGGATGCATAATGCGTAGTGGAAATAGCACGAAATAGACAATTGTACCTCCTCTCTTCGAATAAATTGATCTAGGGATGTACTTTTGTTTCGCCGCTACTGGAGCTTCGGTACAATGTTAAGTAAAATGGTGATTTCGCTTTGTAGACGTTACACGAGGTCAAGATTTCCGACGGCCTTGAAACGCAGTATTTTCCCCCTTTTTACTTGGAAGGTTCTCCTGTTGTTGAAAAAATCGTCACGTCTATATGGTTAGCCGGAATAAGACACTAAAGTCTGATAAGACAAGAAGGTCTGATGAGGACAAGTTAGAAAAAAATAGGGGCTTTGACGCTGTCATGAGATCTTGCACGTTAATAGAGAAATATCGACTAGAAGTTTCGGTCGTGGTAAACAGCAGAGAATTTTGTCCGCGCATGCGCTCGTGGAGATTGCGAGATAGTCGCGCGAGTTGTTCCCAGGACTTCAAAAACATAAACAAAGATGGTGGTAAATTTTTCCCCCCACAACCCTTATTTCCCCCAGAAAAAGGTGTATAGTTTAGCAAACGGCTTGTGAAAGGACACTGGAAACAGTCAGAAGCAGCCTCCCACAACGTGAAGAAAAAGAAAGATATTTTAGTGAATCGTACGATATTAAATTTGGTGACAACGGGTTGAGTACGTTGTGGTCAACATGCCGTGGCTTCAAATGCACGCAGTATAATTGAGCTCAAAGCCCCATTTCTACAATTTTTAAAACAAAAAGTGTCGTTAAAATTTAAGAAAACCAACTAAAGACTGACAATCGGTAAAATCATTTTGGAACAATAGGGCAGATTTTGCAGAAATTTACAATATTTGCATGTCGTCGCCGCAATGAAATTAGTAGCGTAGGCATGTCAAATTTTATTGTATGATCTGAGTGAGACAAAAAAACTGATTATATATTTATATGTACAAACGGAATTATACATACATTTACCACAACATTGTGGCAGTTAAGAGGTCTCGCTCGACATAAGCCAGAATCTGAGTACGTTTTAAAGACAGCACTAACTAGTAAACAAGTCGTCGGATGAAAGGAATAAATACATAATTTACCCACTTTCCACAATTTTCCCATTACGAAATACCTCTCCGATATCAAAAGCAGTAATGGAATAAAAGAAAACCAGAATTTAAATTTGGGGAAGAAGGCAAATTTTGGGTTTATAGTCGATCAAACATTCGCTGTCAATTTGACTCCAATGCTGCTTCTTCGTACCATCAATTCGTCTTCGATATTTATACACCTAAAATGTCTTCTTTCACCTATCAGAAGAACGTCATTGTCTCCACTAATTGGACAACATAGTTTAACACTCTGGTTGACCGACAGATTGTTAGTAATTAAATCTTGAAGATATCTTGGTCGGTATACCTTCTCCACATTTTCAAAATTTCGCCACAGACGATCACAAAACACAATGAGCCCGCGATATTTTTTAACAGCGCAGACGAAATTCCCTGCTGTTGTCGTGGTGATGAAATGTCTTTCTTTAAAGAATAAATGAACACCTTTCTTTTCACAAGTCTAAATTTAGATATGATAGGCTTAACTCCAGGATTATCCGGATCGTTTTTGATGTGCTATCTTGATAATATCATTTTTTTATTCAATGCATTGTATAGGAAAGTCGACCACTTCACTTTGTGTTGTTACGCCGAGAATGCAGTTCCAGGTGTTTCTTGTATATCGCTTCAAGACAGCGGCTTATCAAGTTGTGACGAATTGCTTAAAAACACATTTCTTAAGTACTTTATTTGGGTCCTTGGGGTTATGGCTTGTGCAGGAAACTTGGGTGTAGTTTTGTGGAGGGTAATTGGAAAGGATAAAAGCCAAGTGAACTCATTTCTTTTAACCAATCTTGCGGTGGCCGATTTCTTAATGGGGGTTTACATGTTGATAATAGCTTACAATGATACGGTATGGCAAGGTGTTTACTTTAAACACGATGTTTCTTGGCGAGGAAGTACTCTTTGTAGCTTTGCTGGTGTTCTTTCAATACTATCTAGTGAAGTGTCTGTCTTGACATTGTGCATGGTTACACTCGATCGCGTTGTTTGCATTGTCTTTCCATTCCGTTTTCAACGCATTTCCATCAAAAAAGCAGTCATAATTATGATCTTTGTATGGCTTTTGGGCTCGGCTATTTCTGTTGCTCCTTTGCTAAACAATGACTACTTCTACGATAATGACCAGAAGGTGAATATGTTTGGTCGTTCTGGGGTCTGTCTTCCACTTCAACTGTCGGTCGAGAGACTAGCTGGTTGGGAATACTCTGTTGTTATTTTCATCTTTCTCAACGGTATCTCATTCGTTTACATGCTTGTGGCTTACGTCATCATGTATCGAACAGTCGTCAAATCAGCGAGAGCTGCGAGGTCGACACGAACGAACAAAGAGTCAACAATCGCCAAGAGAATGATGTTTATAATCCTTACTGATTTTTTCTGCTGGTTTCCTGTCATCGTAATAAGCATCTTATGCTTAACTGGAGACTTTTACGACCCAAAGAAGCAAGTCTATGCCTGGATTGCGGTATTTTTGCTGCCAATAAACAGTTCGATCAACCCATTTCTCTACACATTCTCGACTCCACTAGTACGCGACAAG
This sequence comes from Paragorgia papillata, assembly GCA_035771165.1. Classification (NCBI taxonomy): domain Eukaryota; kingdom Metazoa; phylum Cnidaria; class Anthozoa; order Scleralcyonacea; family Coralliidae; genus Paragorgia; species Paragorgia papillata. The sequence goes on along the minus strand of JAWNZC010000031.1, from coordinate 48,857 downwards.
ATTGCAACATTGTGGCCGTTTTCAACACCTGCTGCGCCAACTCAGCCGGGAAATCCGCAAGGTAAAAGCTATATTCGTTTAAGTAAAACGTTTTTATTTAGCTATATAGAAATAAGTAGTTAAGTAGTAATTAACATATGAGCGGCGGATCTTATTTATCAAATTGTAGATGTACACTTTGTTTAAGAGTCGGGGGAAAGGTTAGATAAGATTATTTTAAGTCAGAAAAAGCTAAATTTGAGCCACTAGTGTTTTATAACTATGATAAAACATTGGATGTTTTATTAATCAATGTTTTAACTATCACTTACAAATATTGATTAAACATTCATTTCTTTTGAATGTGCCTTATGAATTATGCGTGATTTGATAAGTAATATTTCATAAACGAGTGGTAGTGTTTTTTACCAGTGGTTACAAACACGAGAGGACAATGAAAATCACGAGGCCATTAACCGAGTAATTTTTATTGTTCTCGAGTGTTTGTAAAACATGAGAGAATAATGAAAATCACGAGGCTGCAAACCGAGTGATTTTTGTTGTTTTCGAATGTTTTACAAACACGAGAGAACATTGAACATTACGAGGTAATAGACCGAGTGATTTTTGTTGTTCTCGAGTGTTTGCAACCCCTGGTAAAACACGATACACGAGTTTATGAAATAGCTTCTCAATCGTCAATAATAGTAGAGGGACTTGGTGATATTGGTGCACATTGGATTAGACAGTGGTTTCATGTTAAATTTATTATTAAGAAATGTAGTAAAAAACGGTTCTCAGTTTGTGCCGTTTATTATCTGGTTTCTTAATGATAAATTCAGTTTGCGCAACCTTTACCAAGTTTCAAAACTCATACACATGACCAAATATGTTTCTCTGATTGGCTAATTAGCTCATGAATTATTAATGACTTTGAGAATTAAATTTAACTACTATTAATTTCATATGATACGAAATTTGAAATTTGATGTTAATTCCAGCGCAAGGTAATAATCCTTTTATTTATGTGTACTTTGATATTCTTTTCTGGATTTGTGCTGCGTAGATCAAGTAAACAGTGATCTTGATCAGAGTGCATACGGTTATTTCGGTGGAAAACACCGTACTTTTTCAATTTGGTCGTCATGACGGTAGGCCATATTGGTAGAAAATATCTGTAGCAATAATCAAAGAAAAAGATATGTTAGAAGAACGGAAAAAGGACGAACACAAGAGCCAAATTTGATTCAAAGCTTTGTGACCGGTTAAACTGACAAAGTTAGCCAACTTTCGTCCAAAACAGGTGAGCTAGTAAAAAGATCTGTGCACAGCCAAAAATTTAATTGTAAGGAGCTTGTTATTGTAGTAAGATAGCTTTGTACCATTAATATGCTGGAAACTTGGCGTGGTTTATCAACCCCAAAAATGGCCGACATAGACTACTAATTTTTACTTTACTGACATAACAGGAACACCACGAGCTTTGCACCAACGTCATTACAAGATCGAAATTATGAATAAAGCATTCAGCCCAGGCATGGAAGAAGACCTTGTTTTAACAACTTTACCCAAGAAATATTGTATAAGACTGCTTGAAAGCGATGAACTGTTCGGTTCCGAAGAAAAAATCAAGGTAAAACAATAGTTTAGTAGGAAGGTGTGGAGATAGAGAAGAAAGCAGATGCAAGAGAAGTGAGAAATTTGTCAGACAAAAAAGGAAAGAAGGAAGGAAGAAACGAAGGAAGGAACGAAGGAAGGAAGGAATGAAGGAAGGAAGGAAGGAAGGAAGGAAGGAAGGAAGGAAGGAAGGAAGGAAGGAAGGAAGGAAGGAAGGAAGGAGGCTAGAAGGAAAAAGGTTGTTTGACATTATATAAATTGTTTTTGTTTTTAGAAGTCATTTGTTGCCCTAGAAGAAGTCAATGGAGAGGAAGAATTGCGTCTTGTTCACGTTTATAAAAATGATGACGAGAACGTTTGGAAAAACACAACAAGTATTCTATCCTCGTTATGCTCAGATGGTGGACATCGCAACGTCTTGACTTTCTTGTGGAGTGCCAAAGGTAAAATGGTGGGGCTTTTTGCGTTATATTGCCGAAAATGGGCTTTATTTCTTTATTTGGGTCCAAAACGTTTGACATACTAAGTTGTTTAATTCCGTTCTTTTTAGCTGATAAGACAAGTTGTGTTAGGAATCAAGAGTCGCCAGGAACATCCAAAGAAGAGTTAGAATTTGATGACTGGTATGTCTATATTTTGAGTTAGAGTTAAATATATAACTCTCTTAGCATAAGTTTTACAAGTTTCTACAACAAATATTTAAATTTGATTGTCCATTGCTGGAGTTAAAAAAAAAGAAGTTAGAAAACCGTGGATAGAAACATCTGGCGAAAAGCCGTTAGGCAAAATATGTCATGGCATACTGTTAGAGAGATTATAAGTTTAAATTTTTAATATTTTGTTTTTATTGCATTTTGAAGTCTGATAGTTTACAAACTTCCCTCAAAGCAAACGCTTGAAGGCTTTCTTGGTGAAAATGAGTCCAACGTCACTGGAAACATGGTGTTCACAATTGCAAAAGATCTAATAGGAGCTATCAGCTACCTTTCTTCAAAGCAGATCGTTCATAACGCGCTCCTTCCTCAGAATATCTTGATTGCAGACAACATGCAGGTAAGGTGTTGTTTCGTTTTTTGTCAAGTGTACTGTAAATTTACTTAAATGTGTACAATGTAAAAGACATAGAAACTTTCGTAAAAAAATAAAAAATCATGCATGAGTGAGTTTTCCAAAGACTATAAAAGAAGTTGTGCAAATTGCACGAACTCCATATACTATTACTTATTATTAATAATATACATGAAAAAATGTTCAACCCGACTGTGCTTACAACATTACAATCTTTTTACGGTTCATCCACTCCTCATATATTTGGTTTGTTTAACACGCTTCACTTCTTTTCCCCACTTCTTAAAAATCTATTCAAGTCACTAGGAATATTCTAGTTTTCTTGCATGCACTATACTAATATACGATATTAAATAATAATTAGCTTTGAATATGGGCACATTTAACTCCACCACACAAAACTCAAGGAGAGCGTCATGGTCTGGTCTGGTCTTGTAGTCCATGGGGCAAGTGAAGCTAATCTAAACGCTATTTATGAAATACGATAAAAGATTGTTACGAAAACTAAGAGAGATGGATAACTACCTACTGTATCCACTTCTTCCGAAAGTTAAAGATTCTTCGCTCAGGCTTAGACACAGAACTAGTCAACTTCCTCAAATAAAGACCAAACGTTATTAAAACAGTTTTGAAAAGAGATTATGTTTTAGTTACAAATTAGCATTATAGAAGATTTCAGAATTAGCATTAGCATTAAACCATTAGCTTTTAACAATTAATTGTAAACATAATTATATTATTTTTATTTATTTGTAAGGTTTCATATGTATTTTATTAATTAAAAACTTATTATTATTATTATTATTATTATTATTATTATCATTATTATTATTGATATTATTATTGTTAATGTTATTATTATTATTATTATTATTATTATTGTTATTATTATTATTATTATTATTATTATTATTATCATTATTGATATTATTATTGATATTATTATTGTTAATGTTATTATCATTATTATTATTATTATTATTATTATTATTATTATAATGTACATGTCTATAGTTTTATCACAGGTTTCGTACTTGAATCACTATATATCTTACAAATTTTTTAATTTTATAATCGCTAAAAGATTTGCATTATGATTCGTTCAAGTTTTATTGCTATGTTATTGGTTTGCGTCGTTTGTTCGTTTTGTGGTGAATATTTCATCTCGCTCGGTCGCCATTCATGGCGTTGTAAACAACGAATGGATCACGCAGAACAAGATCGCCGTGGTAATCCAACAACACAAGTGCCTGTTATGCAGTCGCCTAATGTTGCTGTATTAAGCCGAACCGTTGTAAAATGTTGTTGTGGCAAGATATGCAAAGGGACGCGCGGCCTTAAGATGCATCAGCGTAGCTGTCGGGTGATACATGGGCTTAATGACGAGCTGTGTGCGGATCTTGAGGAGCAAATGTCGAATAGCAACGCAGATATTTCTGAAAACAACAACTCTAACACAACTGTGGATATGGCTAATGACGAAGGTTACCCAGAACTGAAAAAAGGCATAATTCTTCCTAAACAAGATTCCGAATGGTTAACGGCTAACGACTATTTTAAATGTGCGCTCCAGTTAGACGATCCAATCAGATCGCAAGATGCAAATTCAAAAATCAAGCTTTTAAATGACGTTATATATAACTACTTTGCAGACAACTTTGGACATAATGAAACGATACCTGACGAAAACCTGGTGACTAAGTATAAATCTCATACAGTTAAGGAGTTAAAGAAAGCTTTACAAAATTTAAAATCCAAAAAAGGTGACCTGAATGAAATTAGATAAGTATCGCGCACATTGCGTGACAAGCTGCGTAATCACAACAACAACAACAACAACAACAACAACGGGTTAACTTCAGACATCAGTGAGTCATTGAACCACGACAAATATCCCGGGCGAAACTTTTGGGGCTATGTTAAAAATGTTATAAACAGAAAAGAAGCAGTATTACCATCCTTTAACATGGCAGACTGCCTTGCTTATTTCTCTCAAGCTATGGCTAAAATTAATCCTAATAAACTGTTTCATATTCCCAGCTGGATTCCAAAGTTATCCGATCCTGAAGTTCAATTTAACCTTGACCCCCCGACTTATCAACAAATTACTAATGTTATACGTAGAATGAAATCATCTGGCTCTCCTTGCCCCCTTGATCAACTCTCTGTAATATGTTTCAAACGATGTCCTTTTCTGAGAACTCACCTCACTGAACTAATACGCGATATTTGGTTATCTGGAACTATCCCAACTGAATGGAAAAGAGCATGTACAATACTAATCCATAAGAAAGGCAACACAAATGTCCCCTCGAACTTTCGTCCCATAACACTCGAGACAATACCTTTAAAGGTATTTACATCTTGTCTTCGAAACGCAATATACTCCTTCCTTACATGAAATAACTTCATCGAACATAACATACAGAAAGACTTCACACCTAATTTGTCTGGCACTTTAGAACATACTGCGCAAATGGCCCACATTATTAATAAAGCCCGGATCAATCAACGCTCTCTTGTCATCACGCTACTTGACCTCAAAAACACTTTTGGCGAAGTCCACCACAACCTAATTCAATCCGTACTTGATTACCACCATATCCCTGACCACATTAAATTTGTTATAAAAAGTTTATACACAGATTTTAAGACTTCGATAATTACATCTGAATTCCGCACTCCTTTTATATCTGTTGGCCGTGGCGTATTGCAAGGAGATTGTCTGAGTCCTCTTCTGTTCAATATGTGCTTTAACACGTTTATTCAACATATTAAAGCTGACAAGTACCGTCAATTTGGTTTTTCTTTCAAACTATTAAATCCAATTCACTGGTTCCAGTTTGCTGATGATGCTGCTGTAATTACTGGTCAAGAGTCAGAAAACCAGCATCTTTTTAAATCGTTTTTCCATCTGGTGTCAATGGTCGAATATGTTAATCCGGGTTGATAAATGTAGCACTTTTGGCATCAAGAAAGCCATTACAAAGTCAGTACAATACTTGCCGAAACTCCTTATCAACCAAAATCTTATACCAGCAATCAACATTGGAGAATCATTTCAATACTTAGGACGCTACTTTGATTTTGACATGTCGAATCAAAATCATAAGACTGAGCTGACTACTCTCGTTGATGAACTAATGTCTGACATTGACTCAAAACCACTTCACCCAAAAAATAAACTTCTCCTGTATAGTCGCTACGTCTTATCCAAATTATCCTGGCATTTCACCGTTGCTACACTGTCCAAAACTTGGATTTCTGAAAATATTGATTCTGTAATCAACCAATACATCCGTAAATGGCTTCAAACACCAATATCAGGAACACTAAGTACTATATATCTAACACGTAACAAATTTGGTCAAAGTATCTATCCTCCATCAGTAAAATTTATTCAATGCCAAGCTGCTCTACGCAAAGCCTTAAAATATTCTCCAAATGAAGCAATTAACTAACTGTGGAAATCCACTAATAATCATACTAATATTCAATACGACGTCTATAACTCTACTAAAGAAGTTCTGAAAGATTTCCGTTCTGGGCATGAAGATAGACTTCAAAACCACTTGACTTGTCAGGGATCCTTTTTCTCTAATGTTACAACGTTCTCCTTATCAAAGCTTAACAAGGTGTGGTCAACTGCTCAATCAAAACTGCCAAAAAACATTTATAACTTTACTATACGTT